>JALNQA010000011.1:0-600000 GCA_028456235.1 Ophiosphaerella narmari | reverse complement strand
CTCAAGGTGGATGATACCGCTCAAACCATCGTGTATTGGTATGTCATGATACCGTTTCTGAAAATCTTCCCATTTAACTTTTGCACCATTGCGCAACTCGATAGATACACGAATTGCCATCTCATTCACTTTTGGATCCTTCGGACGTTCCAGTCTACGCGCTGTCCGGGGATGGGTATGCTCGCGGATGTATTCAGGCGGCCAGACAATCGTTCCGAACCAACCTGTCCAAGACCAACTTGGGAAACCATTGCGACGCTCGGAAGGCGCTGCTAAATTCCATCGAAGACTCTCTGAGAAGGTTGGTAATACACGCTTCGATCTAGGTTCTAACATTGACTTGTTGGGTGATAACAGAGCCATTTGGGGGAACGGGATGCCGTACAGGTGGCGCATAGGATTCTTTCCCCGTTCGAACACGCGAAAAATACCAAGTATTCCATTGAGAATATCCGCCTCATAAGTCAATGATCTTTTTGAATACTCATTGATTCGGGTGTAAATCTCCCAAGGATCAACACCACAGCCATCAAGTGGAAAAACCCCCATATGCGGAGCTACGCGATAAAAGGAGTGCAGATAGGGCTCATTTCGGTGGTGCATTTCCTTCCATAGATCCAACGGTATGTTTAGCATTTCTATGCAGTAAAATCCCCGACACTCGAAATATAGCTGGTCATCAGTGAAAACCAGCCGCCTCGTTGAGATGAGTCCTTCCTGATAGGTCCAAGCTGATTATAATAAGACGGGCCCATCCTTGCCTTAATATTTTGACTGCATGGGTACTTACCTCGCTTTGTCCACATGTATTTATCAGAATACAAGTCAGGTATGCCACGTATAGCTGATAAATGCTGTTGACCAACTCTCACTGAGGGGTTTGGCGCACGAAGTCGTTTACTGACGCCTGGAAGTCCATAATCTGCATTTGTCCCTGCCGCTGCCACAAGGGTTACTACAGCTTGTTGATATATCGTGTCCATTTTTTGTAGTTGGTTATCAAATTCAACCTGGTTTTTCTGATCGAGGCAATATTTGTCAACCCATAGTCGAGAATATCCTAACTTTTGAGTAACCGTAATTGCATCTTGTATGGTCTGTGGATACTTAGAAGGGCTTTGATCCGCCGCATTATGACGACCCCAAACGTAACTGATTGCAACGTAGGCATCGTTTTCTTTTGCCTTCACGACTTTCCCCGTGCTGCAGTCAATCAATCTTAAATTGGTTATAAAATTTTCTCGGCCGACTCCGCAGTGACCAGCGTGTAGCTTGGTGCATATGTCTAGCCACTCTTTCGGTTGAGAAAATTCAATCAGCGGTTGTATTTGTTTCAACCAGAAGGGTGGCTTCGTGGGATGGACTGTGATGTATGGTACGCCTTTGGGGGGGTGACCATGTTTGGCATTTGACAACACAAGAATCCTGTACTCTAGCTCCTGTAGCAGTCGCAAAGATGCTGTCCTAGTCTTCTCAGAGTAGAGAAAATACGACTGGGGAGAAGCTTGTTCGGATTCCACTTCAGACCGCTTTGGATCCAAGGTTTCAAGAGTTGGCGGCAAAAGGTCACGAAGAAACTGGCAAAGAACACATGATTTAAGGTCCCAATCTGCGATGCTGCCCAGGGATACTTTTGGACCAGTAGATATCCAGCATTTATTGATGTCGAGATCCTCACACCGGGAACATAACCGATCGGGTTCCCCACCAGGTAATTTCTGTTCCTGAATCCCAGGACGCATCACAAGATTCGCCATTTTATGCTTTATCCATGTAAACGAAAGGATTTGCCTTTGCTAACCGATTATTATTGAATTTGAATTGCTGTTCTGGATGTCAACTGTCAAATAAGCGCAATCGACGCACTAAAGTGTGTTAAATCGGAGACCTACGCGTGGAAGATAAAGACAATAATGCTATGAGAGGCGAGAACTATAAGTTCAACTTCAGTTGGCTGTCGTCGTCGCCTCGTCCTTTGAAAGATGGAGGATCGAGTTTAAGAGACAAAATCGTACCTCACGCGCACCAGGTGCGGTGTAGCTGATATCCACAAGTTTTCGATATAATTCTGTAATTTCGATAGTTTTATAATAACCCTGAGGTTGTATCTTATTTGATAGTATACCTACTAGTAATTTAGATCAGGTATATGACAGATATCTACTTTGATAGAGCGGCACGTGAGAGGTAAGAAAAACATTAGATGGTCCGTGCACAGTGCGGCTGAAAGTGGGGCTACCTCGGCCACTTGGACATTGCTAACATCTTTGCCAGAGGCCTGCAACTGAGGGTAGGAGGTACAAAATTCTACAAACTATGCAAGGCTGCTCTCACCAGTTTTCTTATACTCGCACCAGTGCTGAGGCTGAGATTGATGCCGATGTTCCTATTCGCTCCTACCACTTTCTAATCGATATCAGAGATTGATTGATGTTAGTGACGTTTGGAAAGCCTAAAGCGACCGACTTCGAACTTGAGAGCTGCTTAAAAAAAAAGCAATTTGACTATCCAAGGGGCCTATTGGCCGCAATACCACTTCCAAGGAAGGCGGGGTTGAAGCTCAAGGTGGTACATAAATACCCCTGCACGACGCAGTAGTTAGCATCAAGATTGCATCTTAATCCACCACAAAGCCACCCACACCAAATATTTCGTGCTAGATCCGCGGAGAATTGTTTGCGACATCCACATTATGGAAGGCCTTGGGCTTGCTTCTGCCATCGCAGGCCTGCTCAGCCTAACCATCCAACTAGCTCAGATTAGCGTAAAGTTCGCTTCCAGATTATCTGACGCTTCTAGGTCACAGGTCGAATACATGAATGAGCTGGAGATGCTGCAATCCGTCCTCGAAAATTTCAAAGATGCGGGTGGCGCTTCTATGGCCGCTAGCACGTTAGCTAGCTACAAGTTACAAATGGAGAAGATAAAAGCTAAGCTCGAGAAAAAGCTCACAAAAAGCGGCCTAATCTCAGGATTGAAGAACCTCACTTGGCCGTTCGAGGAGGCTGAGATGGCCCGAGTAGTAGAAATGCTCCACAGACTACAGAGTATTTTAAATTCCAATCTCTCGATCAGCAGTTTGTAAGCCACCACCTCCGCCTTCACATCACATCGCCATATAGTAACTCAGCCAGTCACATCGCGGGGAAGACACTACTCGAAGTCAAGCTTATGCACAACGGTTCGTTGCGAAGGACGTTTTCGAGCCTCTCCTGAGCGATGCTGACTTGAACATTTGATACAGAGCAACAATTAGTGAGATTACTAAACTGGGTAGCTCCATCTACGACACAGATCTCTGTAGACTCCGTCTTAGAGAACTTCTGTGAAGGAACATTCCAAACTTTCCTCCAAGACCAGCGTTATCTTGACTGGCGAGATGGTGTTGAGCCGCTGTTATGGGTGTCGGGTCAGCGTCAGTGTAGAATGTCCTCTTCCCAAGCAATTTACTAAATCCATGGCTTCTAGCTGGCTCTGGGAAAACCATTCTCTCGTAAGTTTCCCGTCCTAAGCGCGACAATAAACGTCAGCACTAGTAATTAACAAGAGTTGTCCGTGTCAGAGCCAATGTGATACAGAATCTGACGGAAATTTCGGCTCCTGGCACCATTGTTTCATACCATTTCTTTCGAAGCGACAACCAGAAGGATTCGATTAATGAAGTCTGTCGGAGCTTATTACACAGGGCACTGCCCCAAGTATCCCCACTGCCGGCTGTGGCAATTGAACACTACCAGAGGTTTGGCAACAGTGTTAGGACACCTATTGAGAAACTATGGGAAGTCCTTCTTGGAATCAAATCTTTCTTGAACTCTGTCTACGTGGTTTTTGACGGTGTAGATGAGTTTCATTCCTATAGCAAACTCTTCCCCCAGATTACTAGGCTAACACGAGTTGGAATAAAGGTCATGGTTGCAAGCCGGAACTTGCCCACTATTCAAGCAGAATTGTGCAAGGGTACTCACGGAAGCGTTCCCGTAACTGAGTTTGAAGCTATTGAAGACGATCTTCGTACATACGCAGACGCAAGGTTAAAAGATGACTCCATCGTGGATTACGACGAGATACCAGACGACCTCAAAACAGATCTGCTTCTAAACATTCTCCAAGCAGCCAAGGGATCGTAAGTAATCCTTTTCAACCGATGCTTCTCTCTCCGTGAATCAAGTAATTTGACCTTGTCACCAGATTCCTACTTCCCCGCCTTGCCATGGATCTCATTTGTAATCAAACAAGTATCGCATCAATCCGGAACTGCCTATCCATTCTACCCACGACGTATGAGAAGGCATATGAGATGACCTTTAGCCGGATTCTGAAACAGTCTGATGCTATTGTTGACTTAGCGAAACGAGTGCTCAATTGGATTCTGCACGTGCAGCGCCCGCTTACAATGAAAGAGCTTCAACATGCCATTGCTATCAAATCAGGCTGCAAGAATATAGATCCAGAAAGCTTAGAATCGCCAAAGATTATTCTCGCGTCATGCATCGGATTAATATCTTTTTCAAAGCTGGATGATCGGGTGTCCATCATCCACGCTACCGCTCGTCAATTCCTTGAGTCAAATGAGCAGCAGCTATCAGAGAGCCCTCAGTTTGACATCGCACAGAGCTGCCTCACATATCTCTCATTTGATGAACTCTCATCAGGTCCATGCGAATCAGTCGATGACCTTGAGAAACGCCTGATTCGGATGCCGTTTCTCGATTACTGTTCGCGGGCTTGGGGTCATCATGTCAAGCAGTTCCAGAAATCGCTTTGGACGAATTTGGCTGAGGTCTTGTGCACGGCTCCGTTCTGTGAGTCATCCTGGCAAGTGTTGCGTTATCGACAATCATTAGACCAGACGGTGTCCGCTGATGTCATCAAATTACAGCCTATGAACTTGCATGCACTCCATGTGGCAGCGTTTTGGGGATTTGCTGGTTTCATCACCAGGTCGTCTTGGGGAAACCACAAGCCTTTTTATCGCGATTTCTCTCCACTTGACTCTTACGGCTGGACCCCCCTTCATTGGGCAGCGGCCATGGGCAACGAAGAATCTGTTGCAATTCTCGTAAAACTGAGTGGCGCTATTAATTGTGTCGACTTAAACGGCTGGACACCATTAACGTTTGCTGTTATAAAAGGCCATCACCATATAGTCAGGCTTCTATTAGAATGCGGAGCTGACAGGAGCAAGACCGATTCGATGGGATTATCGATAGAACAGTGGGCTCGCATCTGCGCCCACGATGAGATACTTAGATTGCTCCAAGAAGTAGATGGAATCCCATCTTCAGAAGTGGCCAGAACTCGTCTAGGGTGGCGCGAAAAATTACCTGGAGAACGCAATTTAAGGATATCGATGAGTGAGTTAGAGCATACAACAGATCCTCAAGTTCTCAATCATGTGCTCCGTGATTGCGCCAGAAAAGTTGAGGAACAGGGGACTGTTGGGGAACACCCAGACTTTATTGGCGTAGAGTCTAGACCTGAACTCTGGGGGACCATCGTCAAGATGGATAGCTTTTACTGGGAATCAGATCAAGAGAAAGTGGGCCTCAACACCAGCCTACGGAAGCAGATCCTCGAGTTGGCAATTCTTCAGGAAAAACTATCTATCATCAAACTAGTAGTTGAGAGCGACCCTCGCGTCTCGAAAGAAATTCCCCATGGGTCGGTCGGGGGGGTGGGAAGGACATGTTTGCACACAGCAGCCTATTGCACTAATCCAGAGGTCGCCGCATATCTACTTATTGTAGGGGCAGATGTAACAGTCAAAGACGATCTGGGTCGCACTCCATTGCATCTTGTGGCAGCATATGGCTCTCCCGCGGTCCTCAGGGTCATGGCCGAGGCGTCGAACTGTGACATCAACTCCCAAGACGATAAAGGCAGAACTCCTCTCCAATGGTGCATGAGTTATGGCGGCTGGAAGTGCAATCATGGCAGAGCTAAAGAGAACCTTGAGATGTGTCAGTTGTTGATATCGAAAGGTGCATCTGTGAACACGGTTGACAATTACGGCAACACAACCTTGCACTACGCTACCAAGCTGAAAGATGAACAAGTAATCGTCCTAATGCTGAATCATGGAATCAAATTGTCGCAGAAGAACAACTGGGGGGAGACGCCTCTAGACAATCTGGTTGACCGCTATTACCCGAAGCTGCCTGGAGATGTGTGGGATCAGCCTTATTCCGTATACAAGTTCAGATGGCATCCATCAAAAGAGCAGAACGCATCAGCATTACGTACAGTTGTACCATATATTAGTCCCGAGATGGAGATTCCGTCAAGCTTAAAGGAACTAATCGCTGAGGTAAACGTGCAAGTGGATCTAGAAGAAGCATAGGGTGACGAGGAAGGGATACATAAGCATGAAGCAAGGTTGGCGGGCGCAATCTCGACGAAGCCACGGACAAGCTAAATCAAAACCAGCCAGTAGATCGTAGGTTTAGTATCGGAATTTTGGGTGGTGTAACAAACCTCGGAAGCGTACTTTTCTCTCTACCTTATCGCGAACACTCCTCGTCGATATTTATTACTTTTTTTTTTTTATGGGTGTTTTTTGTATTGCTGAGGAGATGGCAATATTTTGTACCTGTATATATTTCTCGCCGTATATCTATTCTCATCCATCAAACAGTTGTTTTCTTTACTTTCCCAAACCAGGTTTACATCTCTAGACGCAAGTATTATTAATTGGTAGAAAGAAAATCACAATAAGTGCGGCTCCATGAAGTATATAAGCAAGTACGCCACTTTTGACTTCGTAAAGGACTTGTCGATTCTATGGTGAACCAAGTTTGCTTCACTCTCAGGCTCAATATCATGGAATAATTCTACTAATTGTAGCCTGCTCCCTTCATGTTGTGATAGAGCTCGATCGGTGTTCTAAACATGGCCGAGAGTAGTCCCGTTAGATTCTATCAAATTCAAATCTCAAGGTGCAAGGGCTACTTTGATCCCAAACTTGAAAATACTAACACAAAGAATTCCATCCTCGCCTGATACTTCTCAGGAAAACTCCAAATACATGAATCCAATATATCTGACACTGATTGTCACCCGATACAAGTTCCGAATTTTGAGTGCTGGGCAAGGCTTACGTATAATATCTAGGTAACCCGGCAGCCCATTTGATCGACACTTGGTATTCGGACGCCCCTAGGCTCACCCCTGCAAGGCGATCTACAAAGCCCCAGATCTAGACATGCGAAGCCTAGCCATTGAGTAACGTTGGAAAATACCAAGACATATGACGCGAATCTGCTTGCGAAGCAAACACATTGATGCCCAGGTGATGTTGAAGATTTAGGATCTTCAGTCTCTCATGATAATTTCAAGCATGGTGCTGTTGGAATAACACGTCAGCTCTGAGCGCATCGTGCTAACAAAGCCCAAATGAGCTCTGAAGATAAAAGGCATTGATCTCGCGATTCAAATTTGAGAAATCATACAGAGAGTACAAGATTTGATTTGCACTCAATTCCACTGAAGCGGCCTAATACTGTCTAAACTCAATCATGCTCCATCACTCCATTCATGGCAACACGCCAACCTACCTCGTCCTCCACCTCGTCCTCCTTAGCACGGTACTCGCCGGTACCTTCACCACGCTCTGTTCCTAAAGCCAAGTATCGCTAATCACGACCAGCCAATATCGTCATTCCTAGGGAAGAGTCACCACCACCGCCTCCTCCCACCCTAGCCTCAACTCTCCCTTTACCACCTTCACCAACATACTTCCCACCGCCACCGCCACCACCACCACCACCACCCACCCCAACAAACCCATCTACTCTTCCTGTATCAGGCGTGCCACCACCACCCGGTTCACCTCCAGGAGGCCCCGGACCCGTACCAGGACCACCCCCACCGTGAGTTTCATCGAACGCTGTCCACAAACCAAGCATGCAGTTATACCTAACATCACTCACTACCCCCCCACCCACAGGCCCAGTCCCTCCGCCATGGGATCCCAGCGCAGCCCCACCTCCAGGAGTTCCCTCTGGCACAGGTGTACCGTCTCCTCCTGCCGTTCCTACTGGCAGCTCGTTGGTGCCGGCTGGTACGGTAGCACCTCTTCCATTGACTGGCTCCGCAAAGAGAGTAGTGGCGGGTAGTAGCCTTGCATTTGCTGCGATGTTGGCTGGGTTAGTGTGGGTTTAGTTTAGTGGGTTGGAAAAGAGGATCTACGGATTGACGATATGGCGAGAATGGAGTTGGTAGGTTACAAGCGTGAAGAGACCGGGAAGATTGATATTGTAAGATTGATACTTTCGACGACATAGCGGCCTATGGAGATATGAATGTAAAATTGAAATTCTCAACAATGGTGATTTGGGTGATGGTTGACCTGGATGTGTTTTTCTGATAGATCGATGGATTACGGGATAAACTTCAACCGTAACGTAGCGATCGGGAAGATTGATAAATATGATCATCCGGAAGGGATATCCCTGGTCCTGGCTGTCAAATGGTAGCCATGTAGTACGCGTCCCTCTGAAAGGAGATTAGTCTGACTAGTCCAGGAACCTGCTTGTATGGCCAAGCACAACGCTAAACCCAGAAAACCGTGAACCAATTGGTCAAACGGTCGAACAAATCCTAGGCCATCGGCAAGATTTGACCGAGTATAAATGTGCAGCCAATTATATTTACTACGTAGGTTGACTTACCATACCTAGTATTGGTATTGTGACTAAGCATACGGATCGGAATGCTACGACTCATTATTCAACTCAGAACCAACCAAACCATGATCCAAACAATCTTCTGGCTGGTTTTGTGCCTTCTGTGTGGTAGCTGGATTCAACTAAACATGCGTCTTTCTACTGGTCCAACCCTGGGGGGCGTTTCATCCATAGTATCCCTTTGCTCGCCTTCATCATATCGTGCCTGGATAGCAGCTGATTCCTGCCTCATCAAACGGTCTTCTCCTGCACCTGAATTCTCTTGATCGCGTTGTTGCGGCGGGACGCGCCTATGTGGCTGGACTGTAGTCGTTCCACGCACAAGAGGGGATCGAAGGCTTGTAGCACCGGCATGATCGCGACCCACGGAAGTTAAGCGATGGATGCGGCTAGGGGGTAAATAAGTAGCAGGCGCGGTTGGATTGACGTGGCGGCGACCACGCCTCTGTGCGTATTCAGGTGCTCCACCGCCACGCCACCTGGGCCCTTGGGGAGGTTCTTGAGAGGGCTGATCTTCCGGAGCTCTCGACATGTTAGGCGACGAGCTTTCAGGTAACTCATGATTCGGAGGGGGGCTGCTTGACAGTTGTGGTGTGTGACGGCGGGTTGCTCTGTTAGTTGGATGCGATGAAGAAATTGCATGGGCTCGAGGCCGATTAGAGGTATCGCGTGGTCCTGGTGGCGGGGCCTGATCTCGATGTGGGCGGCTTTGTTGTGCCGCACCCGTGTCTCTTGGAGTGGGTTCTTGCATAGCGTTGTGCAGCCGCTCGAAGGCAGCCCGATGGATTTGAACTTGACTACTACCACTAGGGCCACTGCCTTGAGCATATGGTCTCACAGGCACATTTTCGCTTGACCGCTGATTCGCCCGCACAGTTTGGGCACTCCTATCGGCAGCATGTGGAACACCACTTGAAGGGCCTCCAGCTAGATAAGCAGATTGTGGATGGGATCCAGGTGGTGGAGCATAGCCTACCCCAGGAGCATAGGGTGAAGTACCAGCGGGAAACGGGGCGAGGTCGACGTGAGGGCGAGCTACAGCGGGATAGTGCGTGGGTGTGCGTGACGAGTGCTGCCTTATGTGCTGTTCGAAAGGGTTTCGCGCATGCCGTGCATTATCGGCTCTATGGTGGTCGCCAGTTGGTTGCTGTGGGACGTCATCCCTTACATTGTCTATCAAAGTCCGACGGGGTGGTGGTTGTGCGGGTGTCAGCGGGCGGGCACTTTGGGATAATCGCTGGTAATGCTCCGAATATGGATCGAGTGGTGATGGTACGCTGTACATTGCTGCAGTAGCGGCATCCATATTCATATAGTATCCCGGGACAATCAGTGGCGAAGGTGTTCTCGAAAGTGGCTGATGCACGCCTCCCGCATACGCGTAACTCAGCCCCGGAGGAGCTGGAGGAGGCATCAAAGATCCGTCTGGTCCTGATGGTAACCTTGTTGTGGTTCGCGCATTTGAATTTGACGACCAACTTCTTACTTGAGAGGGCATTGGGAATATGCCAGGCCGACTACCAGCACTCGGATGCATTTGTGGCTGGCGAAAAGGGAAGTTGGGTGCCTGCCGATCCGAAATCCGGCCTGAGTAATATAAGCCGCGGCTTGTAGGTCTTGAAGCAGTGGTCCCGTCATACTGTGGCAAAGAGGCTTGATCATGCACAGTTTGCTCTTCACTTGGTTGTCGAGATTCAGATGGCAGTTCATACAACGAAAATGGTTCACTGGCCGCAGATGTCTCGCTGCTGAATTGTCTCGATCTTGTAGCCGGCGAATATCTATGTTGGCTGTTGATGAGCGAATTGCGTGCGCGAGGCTGTGGGGGATATGCAGATACTGTATTGTCAACACGGGGCGGAGGTATCGCGATGCCAGCATAGGCTCCGAAGACTGGCGGTCGAATATGGCGACGTGGCTCAGTTTGTAGAGCACGAGGCTGGACTTCGAGGAACGTGTAGGATGGACCCCCAGGGTGAAGTACAGGGTCTGTGAAGTATCCTTGCAGATGGAGCACGGGAGATTCCCGATTTTGGGGCGTGGTTTGATCGGGCACCGGATGTGAGGAAGGTGTAGGGGAAAACGCGCTTTCAGAGGCACCCTTTGCACGGTCCTTTCTCGACTTACCACCACCACGTAATTCCATGCAAGCAGGCGAGTTGGCTCGAGATGTTTCTTCCCGCGATTCGGTAGGGTTGGCCGGTTCTGCTGGTTCTTTATTTAAACGCAGTGAAGGATGTGAGCGCTGTACCGTGATTCCTCTTGTGTGCTGCTCATCAGAAAGGGGTTGAGTCGCAGTGTCTGTATCGCCCGGTCGAAGTCTGAGTGGAAGCTGCACACTCCTTATAGGTGACGATGCAGATACGCCTGGTGACTTTACCTGTCCCTCTTGCTCATGGGGCACGGAGCTTGACACGCTGTCAAACCGTTCTCTAGAGCGTGGACGTTGAGGCTCAGCGGGCTCATCAAAATCCTCGTCCGTAGAGTAGAGAGCGTGCAGAGGCTGGGGCCGTAGTATCGGGATTTCACCAAGGGCTGTCAAAGCATCTCGAACGGCTCTCTGGGGGCCCTGACGGATGACAAGCGATGCAGGAGAAGCGTGCGATGCCCCATGGCGTGGCCCTCCGGGACCTGGTTTTTTTGCCATACGGCGGAGCGTCTCTTCAATATCATCGGGCGTGAGGGTAAGCTCCGATGGCCTGAGGCGTAGCATAGCTTGTGAGGACACTCAAGCGAATGGAACCAGGTACGAGGAGAAAAGGAATGTTATTAGCAGATGGCCCTAGATGCAGAAGTGGAGGATTTGGAGAGGCAGGCCCCAGAGGCCGAGACATGGAAGAGCCGCCTGGCGGCATGGTGGTGGCTACTGAGTCGGTGTCTGAGATGGCTGCTCTTTTTGAGAAGGGTAGTCGGTGGTGAGGGGAGATGGATGGCAGGAGAAGAACACGTGACATGAGGGGGCTCCTGCCTCCAGCATGCGTAGAGGGACATCAGAGTGCCCTTGGCCCATTGTTTCCGGGACTGATAAGAATTGACGAGCACCCGGTTACGTGTGCGTGCAAGGTGAGCAGGGCCCGTCGGCACGGTTTCTGTGAAAGGGTGCTGGTTGAAGAGGGGTGGTGAATGCTGACTGTGTTGTGCTTGGGGGCATCGCAATGCGACTCGCAATTGTCGGTTAGTCTCGAGGTGGTGTTGTGGTTGGTGTTGCGGCCACAGCGCGGTCCATAAGCGGGCCCATGAGCCAAGACATGGACATCACCAAGCGTCTCCCCGGCACAGACAACGCCCTGCTACCTCACCTGCTGGTCATCCTGCGCTGTGAATACTCTGGCCTCTGGGCTCTCCCATGCCTTCTTTGTCTGCCGCCCCCGCGCACACCCACCCCGTCGCTTCTGGCGCGCGCTGCAGGCGGTCCCCTTGCTTGCTGCCCGTCACACTCGGCTCGTTTACCGCCCGTCGCAGCAGCCGTAGCAGCAGCGGGCCGGCTGTCCAGTGGCTGCCACGATGAATGGCGACCTGAGCCTGTCGCAGTCCCTCGGCGGACTGCGCATCGCGAATCCGGACGCAGACAGCGCCTCTCCGCCGCCTGCCCAGGCGGCCGCGGCACAGAGCCCAGCAGCCCGGCCGTCGTCATCGCCCTCGCAAGCCTCATCGTCAGGTACCATCACCGACAGGCAGAAGCCGCCACCGCCGCCGCCCCAGCAGACCCCCCCGCAAACACACGCCGAACCACACACGCCCCTGGGCTCTCTGGGCATCGATGCCGATGCCTTTGGCGCCGCCTCCCCGTCCACCTCGCCGGCCGGCCGTCCCTCGCCGCTGGCCGAAAGCTCGGCGTCGTCGTACTCGCCGCGCCTCGTCCACCGCCAGTCCATGCCCCTCGCCCACCAGGCCCAGCAGCACGTCGCCTATCCGCCGTATGCTGCCGGTCCCATCATGCAGTCACGCAGCGGCCCACCCCCGGGTCAGCCCATGCGCGAACGCCCCGTGTCCACAAGCATGTACAGCCACCCGAACCTGTCCGCCAGCTCGACAACCGCGCCCGGCACATACCGATACAACGACGAGGCCCTTGCTGGAGACGTTAGGCGCACAAGCAGCTCTCGAGTCGCGCCAAGCAGCATGCCGGCGCGAGAGGCGAGCAGACGAGACCCATACCGACAGCAGGCCCAGATGGGCGCCATCAATGGCCCCCTCCCCCCGCGGCGAAGCTCGCGACGAATACCCATGGATGGCGCCCTTCCCCACATACCAGGCCAGCAACTCTCCAGCTCACCCTACGCGATCGAGGGTGGCCCGCTGTCGAGCAGCGAGGAATGGAAAGACAAGGGAGCAGCCGTGAGCACACGGCAGGAGATGGATCAAAATGGCAGGCCCATCACACGCGTGGTGAAGAAGGGAGTCAAGGACTTCAATTTTGGCCGGACGCTGGGCGAGGGCTCCTACAGCACCGTCCTCGCTGCAACCGATCGCCAGACGCTGCGCGAGTATGCCATCAAGGTCCTCGACAAGCGCCACATCATCAAGGAGAAAAAGGTCAAATACGTCAACATTGAAAAGGACACGCTCAACAGACTGACAGAGCATCCCGGCATCGTTCGCCTGTACTATACTTTCCAGGACGAACGATCTCTATACTTTGTTCTCGATTTGGCATCTGGCGGCGAATTGCTCGGATTCCTCAAGAAGATGGGCACCTTCGACGTAGAATGCACTCGCTTCTATGGTGCGCAAATACTCGACGCCATTGACTACATGCACAACAAAGGCGTGATCCACCGAGACTTGAAGCCAGAGAACGTTTTGCTTGACGACCAAATGCACGTGAAGATTACTGATTTCGGCACTGCAAAGATACTAGAACAGAAGAAACCAAACGGCCTTGGCTCCGCAAGCAGTCCAATGGATGGGGCCGACTCCGATCGAGCACAGTCGTTCGTTGGAACTGCCGAATATGTTTCCCCAGAGCTGCTCACGGATAAGAATGCGTGCAAGGCAAGCGATCTATGGGCATTTGGCTGCATCATATATCAATTGCTTGCCGGACGCCCCCCATTCAAAGCCGGGAACGAGTATCAGACATTTCAGAAGATTGTAGGCTTAGACTACACTTTTCCCGATGGATTTCCACCTCTTGCAAAAGATCTTGTAGAGAGGCTCCTTGTGTTAGATCCCATCACGCGCCTGCCCATGGAACATATCAAGAATCATGCTTTTTTTGATGGTGTTGCCTGGGGGAAGGGGTTGTGGAAACAAAAAGCTCCACGTTTGAAGGCATACAGCCCACCTCCGCAGGAGCCCATCAAGCTCAATGGCAAGTATTGTCGCCATCATACGGTCCATACAATCACTAACAATGTAGCCACAGGCCCTTCGACGACAAATCCCACAACCCCAAGCGGCCGTCCTATGCCGCCCAAGCCAAGGTTGATCACTGAGCTACCACCACCAAGCCAGCTAGACATTGATTGGTCTCCTGTGCTGACAAAGCGCGACGAACGTATTCTCAAGCTTGGTAACATGTTTGTCATCCAACATCCACCCGGCCATGTAGTAGGTAGTAAAGAGGAACCTACGGAACAGCCGAAAAAGTTTTCGCGCTTCTTCGGCGGCAATACAGTGAAAAAACGACAAAGGCTAGTAATGATCACCTCCAATGCCCGTGTCTTGATGTGTGCTGCAGGGACGAATGACAAGAAGCTCAAGGAAGAAGTCTCGCTACTATCAGCAGGTTGTGCCTGGAGATCATACCAAGATGCTAAGGGCCTCACAGCTTGGCTAGTAGAAACAGTATGTTGATTCAGTCGCATGCTTAAATTTCCAAACTCTAACGTTTCGATAGCGAGACAAGCAGCTCTTATTCGAAGATCCGAAAAGCACAACAAACGACCCTGACGGCAGCAAGTACTCTACACAAGAATGGCTTGACAGCATCGAAAATGCACGTGAATATGCCTTGTCGCAAAGTATGGCTAGTTCTTATTCCGGCGATGCGGCATTGAACGAATTAGGCTCCAGTTTATCAAGTCCCACGAGTACAATAGGTGGCGATTCAGCATTAGAAGGAGTCAATATCCCGACCGCACGCCATCTTCGCAAGGACCACAGTGATGCCGACTCTGTGAAGGGCAGGAAACGCTTCAGCAAGCGGCACTCTAAAAACGGGCTCGCGAATTTTTGAGCTTTGGCGAATGTTGAAAGCGATATCACCATTATCAGCGGGTGTTGAATATCGCCAGTCTTTGCGAGTCTTTGGCCAGATGTATGTGCAAGCAACCCGTCTAGCGGCCAAGCAGCGTCGCTTTTCCCATTGGCAGTACAACCTATCCGTTGAGAAATGTCTGCAGCCAATAATAATTATGTGCGACCACCTTGGGGTGGCACTTATGACACCCAACCCCAGTTCATTCACGCATCCATCATCCTAGTGATTACCGTACTAGGAGAAATATAAGCGGGACGAGTTCTTACTAGAAGGCAGCAACAGTACTGCATGCAGTCTTCATGCAGGATCAATCGCCATCTGGCAGGATGGTCTGACCCAGAGCTATCTTTCACGCTTGAACCATCAGTTGAGAAAGGGAATGGTCGGTGTATGACCATCAAGAAAACTAGCACGCTCGACTACAGAGATAAATTACCGGAAGGCCGTCCATATTATATCAGCTACTTCATCTAAAAGCGAGCATTCCTTGAGCATCTGGCAACAAGATCGTTCGATGTAGAGCTATCACTGACAGATTTCAGTTATCCACAAATCATATCAGAGAGTAGCACATCGTTACGATTACTTCGGGCTTATCAGCCAATGGGTTAGACCTTGCAATTTCTCTCCCTTTAAATCCATCCCCACATCATCTCGAGCGATCGGCGTTTGGGCATATCACAAGCAGGTGCCCATTCTCCTCCACTAAATCATCTCCTTTGTTGTTTTCTTTAGGGCGGCATCCAAGACTTCATATTCCCTGCATTTAGCGCTTCGGTTTCACACACCCTTTCCTCTGTTGTTACTTCTTTCCTTCTTCTTTGTGCACAGTTGGTTAGAGTCAATTAGCGCAAGATCGACAATAGGATTGAACTTTTTTTTCTTGTATGTATGGCTATTCTTCAAGGAGAGGTGATTTACCTTAGATTGGGAATGTCAGGTGGCGTATTCACCTAACATAGTTACAATATTCACCCAACATATTCACCCAACATATTCACCTAACATATTCACCTAACATATTCACCTAACATATTCACCTAACATATTCACCTAACATAGTTACAATAAATGGCATGTTGTGACATTATAATGCTACTATCTAGGCTTTTGCAATTTCCTACTTCGAAACCACCGCATCCACTCTGCCGCTATACTCATTTGCATGATCACAGCAATCCAGAAAACCCCATTAGACATTGTTCCTTTGGATACATCTGGGAATAGTTGAGCCAATGCCTTGTGTCAGATTGGACCATCAGTCCAGCGACGAGCTGGCTGCAATAAGCTGCTGACAGAATTACGCTCTGGCCCATGCGCACACGCACACAATCCATCTACCCGTAACAATAATCAATAAATCTAGAAAATTGGGGGCTAAAATAATATATCTTGGGAACAATAGAACCTATAAAGTTAAGAATTTAAGATAACTGAGTGTATATATATAAAAGGCTATACTTACATTTTTTAGTGTATTTTGTAGAGCCGTTGCCGAGACCCAAGAGGCTGTTTTTCACGTTAATCCGGACAGAAAAACGGACGTGCACTAAAGAAAAACAGAGAGAAACGGACGCGCACGGAACGACAAGTTTGCATGGCGACAGCAACAGCTACAGACATTTCACAAGCTCAAAATTTGAGGAAAAGGTAGCAGCAGGTATAAGGGACAGACTTGCGAATTTTACAGGGAGTGCAGGGGGCTAGTGGTTGATTCGGTTATGTCCGTTAGTATATACCGAGGTGGACGGCGCAACGCCCGGGACGGCGCAACGCCCGCTCCGAACGCCAAAGTAGCAACCAAACATGAGGCTACAGAGCCATGTATAATAGCTATTACTGCGATATTTTCTGGAGTTGAGCTCTATAGGCCTTGATTGATATATATAGCTATCTATATTTAACTGGCAGCTTGATTACCCGGCCATGACGTGACTGAGATAGCGGCAGAGCTGCTGCTGCACCTGAGGCCTCTCCACAACGCTGAGGCTGCGCAGCAGCTCTCTTTTTTGAGTCTACCTAAGTAGCTACCTTGAGGCTACTCCTCTTACGCTTCTAGACAGCTTTAAGAGCTTGTTTGAGTCGTTGTTAAGTCCTACGAGCAGCTACTCTAGAGGCCTGTTCCGCCGCCTTCTTAGCCCTCTCATTCTCACGCACTACTCGAGCTGCTGCTCTTGCTGTACGCCGCTGCTAAAGTACCTAAAGCTTAGCCTGCTTCCGCTCCTCTCGTATATAAGCTCTCTCAGCTTTCTGGAGTTTCTGCTGCTCCTCTTCTAGCTCCTGCTGCTGCTGACGATCACGTGCTTCCTTCACCTTCCTAGGAGACCAGAATATAGCTCCACCATTATACCCATCAGGCTGCTCTAGAGGTAGAGCCTTGCCTTGCTTCCTGCGCAGTCTCTCATTAGTAAGAGCCTGTCTAAGACCTTGAGCCTCACGCTCAAGGAGGCTTTTTTGAACTGAGATTTGATGGAAGGCTTGGCTAAGCTTTTGAGCTCGTCGATCACGTCTATCCTTAACTACCTGGCGGAGTAGGCTCTCAGTTTTTCTCCAGTTTGAGGCACTTAAGGCTGAGGAGTCGCTATCGCTTGAGCTACCTTGTATAGGCTGCTTATAGTTAAATCTTCTAAGTATTACCTCTGGTTCAAGAGGTGAGAGGCCAGTTGCTTTAAAAGCCTTAAGGATAGTCTCCTCCTTAAAGGACGCCTCCCAGGCAGCTATAAACATTGGATAGAAGTCTCTCTTACTCATAGAAGTAAGACCCTGACATCTCTCCATAAAGGCTGCTACCTGGGCTAAGTAGGCAGATGAGAGAGGCTTAAACATAACAACGTCAAGCGGCTGAAGCGTATGGGTTGAATGAGGAGGATAGACCATAAGGAGAATCCTATTCTGATTGCAGTACTCAATAAAATCCATTGTAAGATGAGATCCATGGCCATCAAGGATAAGTAATCGATAGCTTGATCGGGCCTTAGCCTTAGTAGCGCGGTCAAATACCTGCTTAAGCCAGGCTAGGCCTATATCGTTATTAGTCCAGCCTGATAGCGATGAGGCAAAGTAGACTCGGTGATCGTTAGGCTTAAAGGCCTGTAGCCATGAGTCCTGAAGTGAGCTTGAGGCTGATTGATATATAAGGCTTGGCTTAATATAAGATCCATCAGCGCATATACAGGCCAGCAGGGTTGCCCACTCTCGATTGCCATCCTGGATGTGCGCCTTAATCTTCCCCTCCTTATACGCCCTCTTACTAAATATTCTCTTTGAGCGAGTAAGGACTCCTAGCATAAAGCCCTTCTCATCCATATTATACGTATGACGAGGCTCAATATCATATTGGCTAATTTTACTACGTAGGAGCTCGAAGTAGAGGCTGTACTTTGACTGAGAGTCAGCCTAGTGGCGCGAGCGATCAATTCTAGTTGCCCAGCGTGAGATAAGATGGGCCTTATGTCGCTTGATATATCGGTCAACCCAGTGTACGCCAAGCTCTCTCTTCGCGATATCTGAGGCAAAGCGTCGTATCATTGCTCGTGTAGGTGGTAAACCTCGCTCTGTAAGTTGATTGATATATTGTAGCAGCTCCTGCTCTTGCTGGGGATGGAGTGCTTGTTGGTTTTCAGCCTGGGCGTTGCGTGAGACTGATACGCGCCGGTGTCTTCGCGCAAGCGTAGTTCGTTCAACACCATAACTTTTGGCAATTTGCGTATAATTAAGTTCTTCTTCAGGTCCTAGCGATTCAATAGCTGCAAGGGCAGCCTCAATTGGCTCCATATTGACGTAGTTATGCGGCGTTGAAGTTGGGGTGGGATTTTGATGGGGCGGGCGTTGCGCCGTCCCGGGCGTTGCGCCGTCCACCTCGGTAGAAGTAGTTCTATCATGAGTACCCCCGACGATAGGATTGCAAACATATTATTTCACCGCCCACCTTTACGACCCACAACGATCCACATGCATAAACGTCAGCAATCAGAGCATCGCGCGCTCTGAGACCGTGTCTAGGCTTGACAGTAGCTTGGACATCCTCCATACCTGAATTGTACTGTGTAATGGTCACTTTTAGAGTACCATACATCTCTCACTGTACTTGTTCGAAACGCCTACAGCGCCGGTGCCCCTTCGTGAATACAAATGTGGCTCGCAGCCGCATTAGGCAAGTTAATGTTGAGCCTTTTGGTTCATTCGTAGATGCATGGATGGCCCGTGTGCCCAGCGCTGGTGGAATGAAGTGCCAACTCACAGCATTGCCCGGCACCCTAGGCCTAGAAATTCCATCATCACACTATCTACCAGATGCTTCGCAAGCATGTTAACGCCCCGCTGTGGTCATCCGCTACTTCCCGCATGAACTTTTCGGACCGGACGAAAACCTGTCCGCACACGGCCCTTCATAACCTTGAAGCCGAACAGAGTCACATTCCAACAGGCATTTCATACCATATACCCTCCCGGAATGCCAAATCCTCAGGCCCTGATCGTCGGCTGCGGGGCCGTTGGTCTCTCGGCAGGCTATTTTCTTTCCTTTGGCGCAGACATTACTTACCTTGTTCGGCCAGGTCGCAAATCCGCATTTGTGGGACCCAAGAAACTGTACTCATATAAGGACAATGAGCTCTACACCTTTTCCGATTACCGTGTCATCGAGGACCCATCCGAGGTTTCTGGACAGCAATTCGCATTTGTGTTCGACACGTTGGATGGACATACGGCGCGTTCGGAAGGCGGCACCAAGACGTTGAGCAAGATTGGAGCTTTGATCAATGAGGATCAGAATTCTGAATGTTTCGTCGCGTATGACGCGATCGGTTTGGATATCGACCAGCATTACGCGACCACCTTAGCGGTATCTCCCACTCGGCTCATTTGCATCGCAAGTTTACTAGCTCATCAACCCACGCCTTTGGTCTCAATTCCACCCAACGCAGATAAAACACTTATTGAAAAGGCCGACATTCTGTACTCTTATTTGTCGAAGAATACTGGTTTGACGGCGATGAACTCGCAGCCGGCGCTAGTAAAGAAATTCAAGGATGTATATGAGAAGAGTGGGCGGCTTAAGGTACGGACGGTGCCAGCCTTCTTCCAACCGGTCCTGTTGGTTGCGTTGCTGCATTTAGTAACTTGGCACATCCAAGGTTGGTCCGAGTTCAAATATTTGCGACAGAATCGGGAGCTGTGGTCGTTGATGATGCGAGCGCAAAAAGAGATTTTTACCCTGCCGAGGCATGGATGGACAGGCTGGTTACTTTCAGTGGTGTGGGGGTCGTGTTTGACTGCAAAATTTAACACTATGATGTCTCAAGATTCACTGCCTATGCAGTATCATGAATTCAACAAATTCCATCATGGCGGTAAGGTGAATAATCAAGATGTCGACTTTATGATGGAAGTGCTGGCAGATGGCGAGAAGAGTGGGCACAAGATGCCTGCCCTACAAGAACTGATTACAAAGGCGAAAAGTACTGGTGCTGTTAAGTCCTGGGATGGGTCCTATAGTGACTAAAAGTGTTGATAAGTTGCCGTAGTAATGTAGAGGCACCTGAGTTGTTGTTAGATGTGAGAAGTTCGTTGATGATTTGCTCTAACTTGCATAAGACCATGATAAATGTGCGTGGTAAATGTGCGTGATAAAAGTGAGAGTAAAATTGATTGATTGATGTATGTATCATTTTTTCTGATTCTTCTATCTTTAGGCTCTTCTAGATATCCTTACTTGAGACTCTTTGTTTGAAAGCCTTTGCCAGGGTTAAGCCTTTGTTAGGGTTGTGCCTCTTTCAGGGCTGTATGTGTCCAACAGAATCCGCCTCTCAGTCAACCGGAAAAGTGGGACTTAACCACTTCAGGTGTAGCAGCCAGAAGATACTCAAGCTCCTAGGACCTTTCTTTAGGTATCTGCAAGTACGGCCGTAGGAGTCTACAATTCCTAATCAAATTATTTAGTAGTATATAATCTACTGTATGCGTCTAGCATTGATGTAAGGAGTGTGTGACGGAAAGGCTTGAGCTCAGGAATGAGTGGGAAATGGTCATTGATTTGTATCTACGTCGAGAGTTGAGCTACTTATATAGCTACGGGCTGGCTCATAGGGGCTTAGCTTGCTGCATGGGCCTGACCGAGCTGTAGATAGCTAGCTACTCTGGTTCGTATCGGTAGATAGCTTGTAGTAGCTTGAGTTTTCTGCAACAATACCTTATTAGACTAGATTATTCTTCTCTACATCTCCTAAGGCTAAGCCAGGTAGGTCTCTACCTATAGAAGGCGATCTTGTATATGCTTTCTTGTGAGAAGGGGCTTCTTCTTTACCTACCTCCTATAGTACTCTTCCTTGTGGAAAGCTCTCTTTAACGCCTAATTATAAACTTTTAGGCCTATCTTAGCGGCTACCTGTAACTATAGTTTAAGCTACTACTTGTAAGGAGTAGTTGCAGATTAAATAAGTCTTTAACGTAAAGGAGTATTAAGAATAGGGTGGCAACTACAAGGCTTCTTTGAGGTATCGGTCTTCGAGTGTAGTAGCGTACAGATTTATATAGGACGCCTGTCTGGTTAGCAAGATAGTAGAGAGACTAGCCTGAGTTATACCAGGGGGTATGGATTCGTGCTCGCTCCTGGTAAGTAAGACGGCGTTGAGGAGTTTTGACGTATAGAGCCATTTGAGTATGAGTATACATGCTCAGTCACCTTTGGTTTTTAAATTACATGAAATTGGCTATTGGAGTAAGGAATCTTCGATAAAATTCCATGACTCAAGCGCCAGCACGGACAGACTCATGGGTCGCAACAAACTCCGCCTCCAGCTTGCTCTCTACGCGCGATCAAGATACCCAGGCTCCTACCACTACACACTCTCAAAGGACTACCCGCCAATTCAGCAACCAAACACTACATGAAGAACACTCCAATCCGTTTCCAGCGCGGCCACACAACCCCGGCGGTACGAAAAGTCTTGTTTTTTTCGGATGTCGAAGCAGAGCAACTACTACTTGTCCGCATCATCATAGTCAAATTTGGCGCCCCTAATAGGCTTGAAGCAGTTCTCGGAGCCGTACCCATCTATCAGGTCGTTGATCCAAATGTGGGTTCAGGCTGCCCTGGAAGAACTGAGGAAGCACGATATAGTAACTCGTTTGGGGGATTAGAATGAGGTTCGTAGGAAGGCATTGAGCTTGTAGATGAGAAGATGAAGGAAGATGGGAGAGTAACTAGGAAGGGAAGCCGGGGGTGCCGTTGTTAGATTTATGCAATGGGGAAGCAACTGTTGAGTGATGGACATGAAGCCATGGTTGAAGTCAGTGTTTGTAGGTTAGATGACTCTAATCTTCGACATGTCGCTATCATATCGATAAATTGCCCCAGCGAATCCTCTAATAGGAGTTGTTGGTACTCTTCTTTTTTCGCGATCAAAACAAGAAATGTAAATATATCTAACGTGGTTTACAAGCGAGCGCCGGGCCCCAAAACACACCAAAAACAGTCTCTTGAATCTCAACTACGGCTGTATAAAATACTCTAAAAACTTATACATAGCTTCTTATGCTTATTCTAAGTCTATCCTAGAATTCTTAGCTTTATAGGTTCTATCGTTCCTAAGATATAATATTTTAGTCACTAATTTTCCATCTTTATTGATTATCTTACTTTATCTCAAAAACAACTTAACATATTATTTTTAAACTTAAGGGTTAGTCTTGAGATAGGTATATAAGGCTTGTACAAGATTTTTAAATCATTCTACTAAGCTATTGCTGAGATTCAAGAGGTTGTTTTTCAACTTTTTTGGTGTGTTTTGGGGCCCGGCGCTCGCTTGTAAACCACGTTATTTCTGTTTTAATCATCCACCAAGTGCTATGAAAATACTTCCGAATTTTCCAATTCCGTCATGAATTGACTGAAGCACTAACCCATCTCGGGCGATTCTATAACCACTACATGAGCACACATCAAGATAAGTCATACGGGCGTACTATATCGATTGAAACTTCGCCAATTAGTCCCATTACTTCCGAAACCTAATCACACACGGCTATATTATACACATCGTCGAATGAAATAAAGGAATACTTTTTGCACAAACCCCGGAAATATGCACCGCCAGCGCGAACATGCCTCTTTCCATCAATCTTGCAAGGCGTGCACCACACTCCGCGATTCTGTCTATGTGTCATGCAACTCTCGGTCCACTTGCTCGCGACGATCTATGCTGTTTAAAATCATCAGCCCACACCCAGACTACTTGCACCCTAGTACGCCACTTGTTCTATACAGGCGTCAATTCGGCTTGCGCCTGTTCCTAATGGGTGCTCTTCATGACGCTGCGGTAATACCCCGTGCTCAAGGCACATGTATGTTTGAGTCTTAAATCTTCTGTAAGGGGTAGCTTCATCACTACTGCCCGGTTGGCGCCTTGGGTCTTCGTCACCAGACCGGCCACGGTTCCTGCAATCTCCATGAGCGCAACACGTTCTTCCAAACCACATCCCGCCAATCGGTCTCGCGCCGCAATCTCAAGCGCACGCTGTAGCTTGGCCAGGAGTTCTTGGATACGCAAGTTGAGGTCTTCGTCAACGCGATAGGTCGAGCGCTGGCCGGTAAGATCCAGCAGCTCGATGTAGTCGAAGTAAATTTGTCCGCCTTGAGACCATCCTGGCACGGGCTCTTTACGACGAGTGTACGAAGACGATGCGAATGATGCACGGTCACTAGTAGGGCTATTGGTTGGTGTAGGAAGAAAGCCACCCATGAGCTCGCGGAGAGGATCGTAATCACGCGAGATGATTGCATCAGGACCAACCTTGCGACAGAGGACGTCGTGAGCTTCCTCCAGCTCCTCAGCCTTAATGAGATGTGTAGCTTGGCTCAGGGCATCACCTTCGGATTTCGCCTGGAGTGCTGCGGCGGCATGGAGCCATGTTGCTGGTACAAGCAAATCTTGTGTCAGGTATATGTATGTCGCATCAGACTCTTCCAATGAGTAGGTACTGGAGAACTGGTTGACGAGTACTTTGATGTAGTGTTCTCGCATCGCTCGCGAAGATAGATGGGTGTATACCCAAACGGCGGTAGTCCAGTGCCCTGAGGTGTGTAACGAGGCCGCATATGTAAGAGTAATCTTATCACCAAGCTCAACTAGCGGATTCTCTGCTTGCGAGTCTTTATCAAAATGGGAAGCGGTCGACGACTGGAATGACGACCGAAATTGCCTGTCATTCTCTCCGCGAACAGTTGGCATACCTACTTTGCGCTCATCTACTTCGGCCTGATCATCCAGTCGCGACTTGAAGAGTTGGAATAATTGGAAAGCCAAACGAGCATTCAGGGGATGGCCAGATATGTTTTCGGGTGATAAAACATCTTCAATGTTTGCATCCAACTCCAGTTTTGACGATGCGTAGAGTTTCAAGATGCCCCACAGCAAATCTTCGCGATCCTCGGCATGCGGATCATCCCAGGCCAAGTTGTCCACACCTGTCTCTACAAACCACGGCACAGGCTTGACGTCCTCAAGGCCATCTCTAATGGCATCTGCGAATTGAGCTACAGCCCACTCAATGGATTCGTTGTTCATGATGCCGTACCAGAGCCTGAGCCCAAATGCACGTCGCCAATCGAGCGCAAAACGACTAGAGATTCCGAAGGTGGATGCGTTGTTCTCGCGACCAGACCCAGGCTTGCCTTGTGACTGTGCACAGTTGCCAGAGAGCAACTCGTATAGAGCGCGATGCGAATCCTCCATCTCTGAGAGCACATCTAAGCGTCGCCACTCTTCAATCTGTACAACGAGGCTCTGACGCATGATGGCATCACCGCCAATTTGAGCAACCATAGTTGCTAGTCGTAGATTCAAACCGGAAAGAAGGGAATGACAGGCATCCGCAACATTATTACAACTTAGATGCGCAATAGCTTTTTCTTCCGGCGAGGCGGCGTCTTGGACGTGCGCTTGTGCATCGTCCCAAACAAGTAATTTCCAGAATTCCGACAGTTTCTCTTTCCTGTAAAGCGTGGCGTGGGCCTGATCCACACCGTTTGGAATTTTGTCAGCCTCATCAAAGAGGAGAGAAAGCAATTGCCAAGCATGTTGCTCATGTATGCCGGCCGTTGTGTCAATAGAAACAGCTTTAGCCATCTCAGAGAACTCGATGGGATCAGGATCAGTCTTCAAAA
This sequence comes from Ophiosphaerella narmari, assembly GCA_028456235.1. NCBI lineage: Eukaryota > Fungi > Ascomycota > Dothideomycetes > Pleosporales > Phaeosphaeriaceae > Ophiosphaerella > Ophiosphaerella narmari. The sequence goes on along the minus strand of JALNQA010000011.1, from coordinate 574,946 downwards.
CCGCACGAGGTACACCCTCGACCATAGATATCTTGGTGTATTGCTTCTGGAGGGTCAAAGTTGCTGGTGCAGCCTGCTAAAATTAGGAAACTGGACTGTTATAGAGAATGCCTAAACTTACATCATCAAAGCTAGGCATCCGTACGAAGCGAATATCTTTTGTAGCACCAACGAGCGGCTCTTGGACAGTCAGGTAGATGCCGCCTTCAAGAGCGGCTGTGCCTTTGCTACCATAGATAAGAACACCATTCTCGCTGAAGTGGGGCTTGCTACAGCTGTGAAAGTCCTTGTCGAGACCGCCGAGTTCGTTAAGGTCGTCTGCAGTTTTGGGTCGTTTCGAATAAGGTAACTAGAGACAAGAGTTTCAGCAATCTTGTCCCATATCAATTTGTGGCTACATACATGGGTGAGCAAAAGCTCAGGACGTCAATCTATGTTTGAGAACCTGTAAGGAAACCCACCAAAGATTGCGCCAAACCCTAAGAAATCGCTAAAAGGAAAAAGGGAAGTCAAACCTCAATACCGCCACCCATGCGCTTTGGAAGCTTCTGTGTCTCCGCCTCACCAAAAAGAGATTCCATCAAATCCATAGCAGTCGTGAAGTTGCGACCATTGACTGACTGTGACATGTCTGCAACGGGGCCATTGTGCTCTCGAAGAGCGTTGCCCTGGCTCTCACGTAGAGCTTGTCGATCCTGCTTCTTGGGGCTAATCGTACGCTGAAGCTGGTTGGCCCAATCATCATCAAAGATAGGCTGAAGGCCTTTTCCAGGTGTCCCAAAACCTGGCCTTAGAACCTGGCTAGCTTTGAGAATGGACTTTGGTTTCAAAGAACTCTTGAACGAGTCCGAGTCCTTAGCGGTTGCTTGCTCCGTGGTCTGAAATGGCGAAGACGCAGGATCCGCCATATCCTGCTCTCCAGTCACTTCTGATTCGCCATATCTAGAATAGTCACCGGCTTGCTGACCATTAAGCGAACCCACGGAGCGCTGCCCTAAAAAAGACTGGCCATGAGTATCCTCCATCTCTTCGTCTTCCTCGTAAGCAACTTCATCACCGAATCCACCAGGAACAGAAGCCCGCGAGCGCATACCTTTCTTGAAGTCGAATGTATCATCGGGGCTGGATTGAGTAGGGCTAGCGAATGATTCTTCCTGGGGGGTGCTAGTCATCTGGCTCGTGCGAAGCTGGGACTGGGCTGGCGTGTCGGGAGCAGGGCTTAGTTCGCTCGAGTTCTCGTCGTCGCTGTAGTCATCGTCGTTCAAACCATAGGTAGAAAAGTGAGGAACAGTGAAGGTCCACTCGCCATTGGACTGGTTATACTTGATGAATGTAGTATTCTCGACACGTTTGAGACGCTCCAAATGCTTAACGTCTTTCTTGCCCGCCCGATTACGAGGCCAAGAGTTGGCCAAGACGACTTCGGAAGGCTGGTTCAGGGCGGTGCCAAGGGCAGGTTTTGGCAAAGCGGAACATCCTGCACCATAAACAGTAACATTGCGAGCGTTGAGCACAACAATGTCACCATAAATCGCGTCGAGGTTGACGTCCGACAGATCAACAGGTTTACCCATGTTAAAGGATATCTGGCCAATGTTGTGACGGCCAACAACGAAGTTGGGGACGCTCTTCAGTTCCTGTTTGCTCATCCTCTTTAGCTGGTCCAAAGTAGGGCTTGACCAATAAGATCCAGGCTTCGGTTCCTGTCCAGGCTGGACGTTGACAGATGACGAAGACCTTGGTGTGAGCGCAGAGTCCTCAGACACACGGGATAGTTGGCTTCCATTGACCTTCTCCGGCGCAGGACGAGGAGTTTCATTTCCAGCTTCACTATTAGTACCTTTGGGAGACGCATCACCATCATCTTGTCGCACCACTAGAGCCGTCTCTCCGTTGGTCGTGCCATTCAGGCCCTCATCATTGCCGCCAGCGAAGCTCACGCGCTTCTGAGGCGGGTCGTCAAATAATGGGATGCGAGTCTGGAGATTGCGGTTGACGTTGAGTTTCTTTAAGCTACCATTGCCGTAACCACGGCTGCTCACGGAGAAAGCTCCAGGTGAAAGGATGCTGGTTTCCGGGTTGAAGCTATTGCGAAGGTTGCTGGTAGACAAACTCTTTCCAAGCGAACGAGACATACTGCCACCTGAGAACAAGCTACCGCCGAGTCCGGGACTGCTCTGGCTTGACACACTGTTGGGGGTACCGTAGGTCGAATATGTGAACCCATACCCGCCAGCCTTATTCTGGGGAGTGAGTAAACGTGTCGAGGCGGAAGGATTAAGCTTATGCTGGGGCAGAATGGCGCTCTTCTTCATCTTCTGGCTGCTAGAAAGGGGAGTAGCAAGAGGACCGGGACTCTGGGCAGGCGTAGTAAGTCCAATGAACAAAGAATCATTTCCATACGGGTTCGTGTTTATGGAAGTGTTGAGCAGAGAACTCCCGGACGCGCCGAACAAACTATTGTTGTTGGGCTGCTGGTTCTGTTGCTGGTTATTCTGGTTGGAGAACAGTGATCCTCCCAATGCGGGTTGATTGTTATTTTGACCAATATTACCGAATAGGGAACTGCCAGTATTGCTGTTTTGAGTAGAGTTCCCAAAGAGACCACCGGGCTTCTGTTGGTTGTTCTGGCCACCGAACAAACTGCCACCAGTATTCTGCTGGGTGTTTTGAGCACCAGCATTCCCGAAGAGACCGCCTGTAGTAGACCCAGTATTGGTGGCGTTACCGCCAAAAAGGCCTCCGGTGCTAGGAGCGGCTGGCTTTTGTCCGAAAAGACTACCACCAGTGTTGTTGGTCGTGGACCCCCCAAAAAGTCCACTAGTCTGCTGCGTGGTGTTGTTCTGCTGGCCAAATAAACCTCCACCAGTGTTCGTTGTGCCCGCGCTTCCGAAAAGGCCGCCTGGCTTTTGCTGATTTTGCTGGTTGTTCTGGCCAAAACCACCAAATAGACTTCCACTAGCCGGCTGAGCTTGTGCTTGGTTCTGATTGTTTTGGCCGAAGGTGTTGCCTGCGTTTCCGAAAAGGCCGCCGCCTGTATTGGTTGACGCCGTGTTTGTGCCGAAAGCAGAGGGAGTAGATGTTGCGTTGTTTTGACCAAATAGCCCTCCACCGGTGGTCGATTGACCAAAAGTGTTACCGGTATTAGTAGCTCCGCCGCCAAAACCTGTTGTAGTGGAAGCTGAGCCTCCAAAAAGACCGCCTGGCTTCTGCTGGTTCTGGTTGTTGTTACCAAATAAGCTGCCCCCTCCAGTATTAGAAGAACCAAAACCGCCTCCGCTTCCGAACCCGCCAGTTGTTGTAGTGTTGTTTGAAGCACCACCAAAGAGTCCGCCAGTGGTTCCAGTCGCTGGGGTGGTGGTTGAAGCTCCGAACAAGCCGGTTGTTGCAGGCTTGTTTTGGCCGAACAGACCGCCACTGTTCGTGTTGTTGGAGCCAAATGCAGAGCCGGTGTTCTGACCAAAAGTGGACGTAGTGTTGGTATTGCTGCCACCGCCGAACAGGCTTCCACCGGTGTTAGTGTTTGATGCACCAAAAGCTGAAGTGGTAGTAGCTGTGTTGTTGTTACTTCCAAACCCGCCAAAGCCAGTGTTCTGACCAAATGCGCCGGCTTGGCCGTTCTGGTTGCCATACCGCCGACCTTGATTATAGTCAACCGTCCTTAGCTCTTCTAGAGAGTAGTTCGTATAAGGTTGCTGGAAGGTGATGGTTTGGTACTGTGAGGTCTGGTTTGAGGATGCGCTATCTTTCTCGGAAAATGCTTGGAAGGGTGTACTTGCGGTGCCGTTGTTGGCCTGCTGGTTGGTCTGGCTACCAAAGCCGCCAGTGGAAGTCGTGCCAAAGCCACCCGTCGTGGCGTTGTTTGTTGCAGTAGAGCCAAATCCGCCACCAGTGCTTCCGCCGCCAAACAGCCCTCCACCAGATGATGCACCGAAGCCGGTTGCTGGTTTGTTTTGACCAAAGAGACCACCTCCGGTGTTGCTGCTGCTACCGAACGCTGAAGTATTCGTAGTGTTGTTGTTGTTGCTGGTAGAACCGAAGCCACCGAATGTTGACCCTGAATTTCCGCTGCCGAAGAGACCTCCGCCAGTTGTGGAGCTGCCGAAAGGTTTTGAGCCAAAGGCTGTATTGGTGTTGCTGTTTGAGCCGAAGCCACCTGCGAAGTAGAGTTAGTTCCCGAAAGGTGTATCAATTAAGAAATTGCAGCGCGTAAAGTATGCACATGTCCATAGTAGTTCATCGGGATGGCGAGACAACAGCCGAGTAATGTTGAACAGCGAATTCGCAGTTACGGAGGTTCGACATACCAGAGGTACCGCCGCCGCCAAAGGGCAAATTTGTGTTGCCGGTGTTGCTACCGAACATAGTGCTGCCCGTGTTGCTATTGGAGCCAAATATGCTGGTGCTGGTGTTCGTGTTGGAGCCGAAGCCTGTCGTTGCGGCGAATTAGACACGGTCTGTCGAGAACCGGGTGGCGCACACAAGCAAGCGCATCGTCGAACGACGCGCAAAGGACTGTAGATATCAAAGCAAGAGGTTAAACTTACCGCCTGAGTTGTTGTTGGCGTTATTACCCGAGCCAAAGCCGCCGAAGCCGCCGCCAGTCTGCTGGTTGTTGTTGTTATTAGAGCCGAAGCCCCCAAAGCCGCCGCCGAAAGACATTTTGGTGTCTACGCGGCAGGTACTCGCGCGTGTGGAGGCTTATGTGTAGCAATGCGCGAAGAAATGGTGTGGTGGACGCGAAAGGTGATGCAGCTGGGGGATTGTGAGGTAGAGGAAGCGGGCGAAGCTGCGAAGGAGCTGGAGGAAAACGCGCCAAGCAAAGGCGATCGCGGGGCGCTTGCTGTGCAACAGGTGAAAGTTTAAAGGAAGGGAAGGAGTTAACTCAAGAACGCAAGCAGATTAAGTAGTTAAATAGTCGTCATGAAAAGAGGGAGCGACGGGAGTGTGATGGCTCAGAAGCACAGTGAGGAAACAGAGTCGAGTACGGGGCAGCGTTAGTGTGAGCCAAAGCTCTCACGTGATCGAGCAAAGCGGCAATTCCTCCTCGATTAGGTGCACGCAGCTTAGTGAGAGACGAAGTCTCACAGTCACTGACGAATAATATTTCACTTAATCTAGGCGTGAAGTGTGCTCACAGCTGCCTGCACGGGTTCCTAGCGCTACCTACTGCTGCCTTGGGGACTGAGGACTGCACTGTCTCGAGAATGCCATGGCATGCGAAAGGTGAAACACTTTGAGCTCAATAGAATGGTCTAGCCACAGATAGCGTCTCTCAGTCAACCGGAAAGGTGGGACTTAACCACTTCAGACGCAGCAGGCAGAAGATACCCAAGCTACCTAGAACCTTTCTTTTAGGTATCTACAAGTACAGCTAGAGGATTGTACAATTCCTAATCGAATTATTTAGTAGTATATAGTCTACTGTATGCATCTAGCATTGATGTAAGGAGTGCGATTACCCACTTTTTCAGTTAACCGAGAGGCGTCTCTTGTACTCTTCAATTGCTACGAGAAAAGGTCAAGTCTGCGATAGAGGAGGACATTTGAGCAGGTGACCCGGCCTCATATGGGACGTGGGAGCAATGTGCCAGGACCCTGCCCTCACACGGCCGTTGTCCACATCACGCTAAGAATTCGCGACCGCGTCGAAAACATGGCCGAGGAAGCCACTACGACCAAGTAGCTAGCTAGCAACAAACAAAGGAACCGCAGCAAATCAACTCATTGTGTCCGCACTGACAACTTTGCATCCTACTCTTTGCATCTGTTCCGCCAGATATCAGCAAAACACCACATAGCTCTCAAAGTCCTGCCACACATCCCCCACACGGCGCACCCCACCAACCCTCACACGACAACCGCAGCCAATACTCAACACATGGCAACATCATCCACCCAACCCCCTCTGGGCGCCCGCTACTCTCTCAACCGCTCGAACCCTGCGTCGGCTTCGCAACAGGCCTCCACCTTCGCCGCTCCCTCTTTCCCCAGCGGCCCCAAAACAGCACAACGTCTCGAATCCGAGCGCCTCGACAAAGAGCGCCGCGCCCGCGAAGAACAAGCACGCATGGACACCGCAGCACAAGCCTCCCTCGCCGAGCTCAGCGAAGAACAGCGCGAAGAAATTGGCGAAGCCTTCAATCTCTTCGACCTCGACAAAGACGGCTACATCGACTACCACGAGCTCAAAGTCGCCATGAAGGCCCTGGGCTTCGATCTCCCCAAATCAGAGATTCTAGGCATCCTGAATGCGCATGGTGTTGCGGCGGCGCAGGGCGGCAATGGGAAGCAGCCGCAGTCTCAGCAACAGAGGCTGGCGTATCAGGCGGCTCCGAGGCGGTTGCTGAGCTTTCAGAATTTCCAGACGCTCATGGCGCAGCGCATCTTGAGCAGAGATCCCCAGGAGGAAATTCAGCGGGCGTTCGATCTGTTCGATGAGGGTTCCAAGGGCAAGATTACGTTGCAGGATTTGACGCGGGTTGCGAGGGAGTTGGGGGAGGCCTTGAGTCATGATGAACTGGTGGCTATGATTGAAGAGTTTGATATGGATGGAGATAACGCGATCAGTCGGGAGGAGTTTGTGAACATTTGCTTGGGCTAGTGTACGTTGACAAGGCGTAAGGTAGTATATAGCAGGCACGAGGCGTCCGGGCGCATTTGGTGTACGCAGCAGTGGCTATAATGCCTGCATGCAGACAGGATGCAGTAAGATACCAATTCTATGCAATTTTTTGTTTCTGGAACATTGCAGACTTTGAACTTTACTTGCACTGAAAGGCTATATACAGCTCAGTTCTAAGTTCTCCATATGCCTGTCAAAAAGCCCGAACAAAAGAAACATATATGCCATAAAACAAATCATTTCCCTTGCCCGTCTACTGGCCAGGGCTGATCAGCTCTCCCTTCTTTTGGGCATCATGTGCCCATCCACCAGCAAGCGCGCGTCCTCCATTTTGATCCGCATAGTCCTTTATCCTCGCCTCAAGCTCCGGCCTGAAATGCCTAATGAGACCCTGTAACGGCCATGCAAAAGCCTCTCCAAGCGCACAGATTGTGTGTCCCTCAACCTGCTTAGTCAACTCTTGCAACATATCAATCTCACGCTCCCTAGCCTGGCCCTTGTAGAACCTGTCCATAATCTGATGTGTCCACTTGCTACCCTCACGGCAGGGCGTGCATTGACCGCAAGACTCGTGATGGTAGAACTTGGCAAGGCGGGTGATGCAGCGTACAATATCGGTTGACTTGTCCATGACGATTACGGCAGCGGTACCGAAACCAGACTGAGAGTCCTTGAGTGCGTCGAAATCCATGAGTTGGTCGTCACAAATGTGCTTAGGGAGGATGGGTGTCGATGAACCACCAGGAATAACGGCCTTCAGATTGTCCCAGCCGCCACGAACACCACCACAGTGCTTATCAATTAGTTCGCGAAGGGGAATAGACATTTCTTCCTCGACGGTGCAGGGGTGGTTGACGTGTCCGGAAATAGCGAAGAGCTTAGTGCCTTGGTTTCGCTCACGACCAAAACCTGCAAACCAGCTGCCACCGCGACGGCAAATGGTAGGAGCCACGGCAACAGTCTCAACGTTGGCGACAGTTGAAGGGCATCCGAAGAGACCCACGGCAGCCGGGAACGGTGGCTTTAGACGAGGCTTGCCAGGCTTTCCCTCGAGCGATTCAATCAGAGAAGTCTCCTCGCCACAGACGTAGGCACCCATTCCTCGATGGACGTATACGTCAAAGTCGTAGCCGGAACCGCAAGCATTCTTGCCAATGAGACCCGCCCTGTATGCCTCCTGTATAGCGCGCTCGAGCACGGTAGCTTCGTGATAAAACTCGCCTCGGATGTAAATATAAGCAGCAGTGGCATTCATAGCACGTCCAGCAACGAGACAGCCCTCGACAAGCTTGTGTGGGTCCTTGCGCATAATCTCACGGTCCTTGCAGGTTCCCGGCTCGCCCTCATCGGCATTGACAACCAGGTAACGTGGCTTGGTGTCCTTATCCCAGTCCTTGAAGTTCATAAATGACTAGGTACATGTCAGAGCCAATTGCATGTGAGTTAGCAGTTTAACGATGGTAGCATACCCATTTCAAGCCGGAGGGGAAACCAGCACCACCTCGACCTCGTAGTCCGGAAGCCTTGATCTCGGAAATGATCTATCGAATGTCAAAACTGATTCCGTCATGCTCCCCAAGCAACATACCCAGTCGTGGCCTTTGAGCAGAATCTCCTTTGTCTTATACCAATCGCCATATTTCATGGCACTCTTGAGATCCGCGCCATGATGGCTGTACAGGTTCTGGAAGATTCTGTCTTGGTCCTTCAAGCCCCCATACATCCTCTTCGGGGCAGCATCGTTTACAGTAGCCAAAGCCCTTGTCTGTGTCCGCGAAGGTGTGGCAGCGGTCGAAAGGCGAGTGCATGCCGTGGCGGCAGGCAACGCTCTGTGAGCGGCTGCACTGAGCGCCGAGGCAGCGGGTGCGTGTCGAGCAAGCATCGTAAATGCTATATATACGTATTCGGGCGCAATTGATGCTCGTGCTGCCGGCAAGCGAGCGTTGTCGTTGTAGGAGTGGCGGCTTGAGGTTCGCGACGCAATCGATTCGGATGACCTAAGGATTTCGTACCGCTTTGATTGGCTAGCGCCATATCGTTGACATCAACTCGCCGGCCGTCCATCCCTCGCACCAATATAGTACCCATTGGTTTTATGATGTATGCAATACGCTAGCAATCTTCATGTCGCAAGTAATAATGTTAATTGAGCGATCAATTGGTATTAATGTCCGAGCTGGACAGCTTGTAAACTAGGAGTCTGAAGCTCTTACGGCAACTACAGAATAATAGAAACAACTCATCATTGAAAAGATACCTGTTGCTAGGTGAAGTGGACAGGATCTTTTCTGGACCGATCCACCCCTAGATCGAAAACATCGAGTCTTTGATAACCACCAACTACATCATGATACTGCTTGCCCTCAATACAGCTATCCATATCCATGTCTGCATACAATATGTCTTCTTCGTTTTGTAAATGCGACATAGGTTGCTGCTCGTTGCTACCGTTCGGATAGATGAAACTTGGAAGCGGAGCGCCAGTTGGATCTAGAAAGAATGTTGCTGCTCGTGGCATAGCTTTCAAGGTCTCGGCTATAATCTCTGGTTGACTTGCACCATTGATGACCTTCTCGATCGCATCCTCTCCGAGATAGCCAGAGCATGCAATACCAAAGCATTTTGCTTCAAAACAGTGTGCCGCTGCACGAGTCCGGTTTGCCGCAAGATTATCGTAGTTAGCCGGAGTGTCTGTTGACGAACCATTGGCTGGTTCCAAAGACTTTTTCTGTGGTGTACGTGTTGGCCATATTGCTGGCCAGGTGGATATGTGTACCTGCTCAGCCTGCGCCATTAAGGAAAAGCGAGCAAGTGGGTTGGTATTCTCTCCACAGATAAGCCCTCCTATGCGACCGTATTTCGTGTCAGCGACCCGAAGCCCATGTCCATCGCCCGGGCTCCATGTCAGCTTTTCGAAGAATGTTGGCATCAATTTGCGATGGTGTATGAGTATCTCGCCTTCTGGGCTTATGATAAGATTGGAGTTGTATAAGCATCCATTGCTGTATTGTGACTTCTCACTGAAACCAATGCTGACTATGGAACCTGCTGATCGTGCTGCTTCGCGAACAGCCTCAATCTCATCACCATCAGCATAAACAGACTCCTTTACCATACGCTGAAATAAATCATGGTTCTCAGTTGGTGGCCGCACACTGCTCCAAATTGGGAAGGCGGAAATGTAAGTTTCTGGAAAGACGATGAGATTCGCTTTATGTGTTGCAGCCTGCTTTATAAACGAAACCGCTTTGTCGGTCGTTTTGCGCGCATTCAGAAAAATTGGAGATACATGACATGCTGCGGCGCGTACGAAATTGGCCATTCCGGTACAATTGAGATGAAAAGAATGATTGAAAGTTAAACTGGGGGTCATGCATTATGTGCTTATGACTCGCGCCTTCCCCGCCTCTTGGTGCGTTGAAATAGCCGAATATGATTCTACCTTCCAAACACTATTACTCTTTACAAGGTCTCTCAACCTATCTAGAAAAACTATTTAGGTTGCCCAACAGATATTAATCATTATTATAGGTCAGATCTCCCTTCGCAGTATCGCCGCAAGGTCAAAGACGACGTGACGCTTGTTTAGCCGACTATCGGCTTTCTTGATACCAGCAGCCCGCGCCGGGGGAGATGTCAACCCCCAGTTTCCCAACATTTCCTACACGAGCCCCAGTGCAGCAGAAATCTGGTCGAAACGGAGAATACGACTATCCGCATCGTACGATCTAGTATCTCTTCCACTTAATCTGCGTTCTCTGATATTACTAGAAGCTTAGCTACGTGTAGATCAAGCTACACGGTTTCATGGAGTCATCAGGGAATATGGATTCATTTCAGAAAGGAAAAGAGAGGGATGCTTTCGTGCGCCTAGACCCCATTGGCTTCCAGATTCGGCACCCACCTCCGCCCCACGAACTTACCAGTCGCATTACTTCAGACGCAAGTTTATTTCACACTATGCACATGGGTGCAGCTGTGGTAGATAACTCACGGTATCGGCTGGTGATAGACGGCCTCGTCGACCAGCCAGTTGTCATCACCCTTGACAAATTAAAGCACCTACCGCAGGCCTCAATTACGGCGTTTCACGAATGCTACGGAAGTCCTTTAAGACCACCAACCGAAGCTTGCTGGCGTATTGGCAACGTACGATGGACAGGCGTTCAACTATCGTACTTACTCGGCCTCGCCGGGCTTCGGCCATCCGAGGAACGGCGCTTCGTATGGTCAGAGGGCTTGGACCGAGGAAACTTTGCCGGCGTAGAAGCGGATCGGTACCAAAAAGATCTACCGATAGCAAAGGCTATGCAGCCAGAGGTTTTAGTGGCATACGAGATGAATGGTGAGGCCCTTAGCAAAGAGCGTGGTGGCCCCGTGCGGCTTGTAGTGCCTGGTTATTTTGGAACGAATTCAACAAAGTGGCTTTGCAAGCTATCTGTACAAGCAAAGCGTGCTCCAGGACCGTATACTACGACCTTCTACAACGAAGCTGATCGAACATATCCAGAGCAGTCCATATTACGGCCAATATGGGAAGTCGCAGTCAATTCCATGATTGTTAAGCCAAAACCGGAGGAGGTTCTGTTAGTTGCAAGGATTTTGGTTGAGGGGTGGGCGTGGAGCTGTGATGGGGTCCAAAGGGTGGAAGTAAGTTGCGACGATGGCAAGGTCTGGCAGAAAGCGGCTGTTACAGATAGGTCTGAGCAGGAATGGCAGAAGTTCCAAATAACGCTCTACTTGCAGCCTGGCCTTCAACGCCTCATAGCGAGAGCCACCTCTTTCTTAGGTGAACAACAGCCGCTTGCGGGTCGTCGAAATCATGTCCATCAAATTGTTGTGGACGTCAAAAGCCGAGCACTATCCGACTAATCGGCGGGAAGTGAGCTTGGATTAGGATTTGTGAAAGGATTTGTCCGGGGTAAGACAGTCTCCACTTCTTATCATGCTTCAAGCTCAAAACCCACTGGAAAAGTTTTACCTGGATCCTGGGAATCCTGGCTTGCGACCTCATTAAACTGTTGCCTCTAATCGAGTATGTTGCAAAGGCGGGCCGATATTCTCGCAATCGTATCTGCAGTGCTGGGATAGCATCTAGCAATTGCTATGCCATCGCTGCGATTGTGACCGCTATTATCGACAACACATGAGCGTATAACGACCAGCAAACGTTGGCAACTGCGGCATCAGGACATGTAAAAGATGTGCCAGGTCGTGTATTTGTCTCCTGGATCCCAATCTTTTTCTCATCTCAGGTCTTCGCTTAAGTCTGCCAAAGAACACCTATCGCATTTTTCTTCGTTTCAGAACCGGTGGATTGAACGTTGCACATACCCAGGTATGCACAATCCACGCATCGCTTGGAGAGGTCCACAATTCTTCGGGGCTGCGCCTCCACTACCTACCACCCCATGACCAGATTATGGGCTAGGAGAACTTGGTCAATCTGCCTTAGGCAGCATGTTGTTTCGTCCTTTTGGATGCAGATGGAGATTTTCGCCAGGGCGACAGCCCCAGGTATACCGAAAGTCTACTCATTTTCTATCGCACAACTGCCCAAGCTTGGATCTCGTCGCCCAGGCGAGCCATCCTCCCATTCAAAGAATTTGTTTTTACTGCGCCAGTATGAGGGTAAACTGATGGTGATGAATATACAAAGTAGAAGTACATTCTGGTGGTATAATCGATTCGAGCTAAACGCGGTGTGTCAGTATCACTGTGGTCGGTTCGTGTGACAAACTATCGAAGGCGCGTTGTGAATTGTATTGGGGTTGATGGTTTAGGTACTGTGCACTTGGCCCCTTATCATGGAGCCCACCCCCTACTATGCACATAAACCAGGGAAGAGGACATATAGGGGACACAATACCAGTTGCTGTATTGCCCGGAATGAGGTAGCCTAGAGCTGAAGCTTGGTGCTGCGAGGTGAGTCTTTCATATGATCAAGATGCGTGGATCTGCCTGTGCGGCGGGTAGGTGCAACCCACAGTGATGATGCGCGATCAGAATGGGCGGCAAGGGCGCACCACCTAACCGGAATCAGGCCAGCGATTATGCGCCACCTTGACAACTTCCTACTCCAGTCACCTTTGGCTTATGCACATACTCTTACGGTTTGCACCCAATCTCGCCTCGCCAACTCGCATCACAAAGGACGCCGGACTAGTTCTGTGCCGAAGTGGCACAGTTGCGATCCTGATCGCTTCTGTCTGTCCAGCACTGATGGGGTAATGGTCCGTCTCGGAGCACCTCATGGCCCATACTAGAACGTCGAGCGCTCATAATCCGCGTGTGTTCGTAAGCCGCATCTGCAGCTCCCCTGCATTCTCTGCTCGTTGCGGCAGGTGCTGATGTTGCTGAGCTTTGGGCATGACTGTTCGCGGGCATCGAGATATGATGATGTTCCCGCAAGGTTTGCATGATCACCTCCACCCGCACAGCCTTGCAGTGCATTGCACGCATGTCAAACACGTTTTTCCCAGGTACAAGGAACATCGCTACAAGGTTCTCGAGCAGCTGGCCGGCATGGTGACCAAGTACCGGTACCTGGACGTCATTCCATGCCGCGGCCATTACTCGGCCATCAAATTCTTCTGGTTGCGCAGCATACCCCGGTGCAACACCCAATCAATCGAACGCAGAGCCCGTGCGAGGAGGCTTCCCCATGTCCGATTAGTCTGTGCTAGACGTCGGACCTCCAAGCGTAACATGGTTGGCTTGGCGATTGCGAATAAGATGACCTCAGCCTTCTTCGGGAGCTCCAGGCGATGGAGTAATTAAATTAATTGACGTTTTGTTCCAAGGAGAGAGCACCCCACGCGCAGCGAAACAAAACTCCGGTCGGTCGTTCTTCCTTGCCAGTACGTCCGAGGGCAAACTTCCGCACGCGGTGAAGAAGAAATCCTTCCATCGCCGCAGTTATATTTCACTGCCCATCTGCCAATTTTCTTGTTGCACTCACACTTCGCCTTGTCCTTCATTTCAAGATGCGTCTTTCGGCCTTGACATTTGCCTCCGTGGCCCTCGCTGCCCGCCCTTTCATCAACGAGCCGGATACTGGAATCGATGGCCAGCTCGGTTCACTCGTTGCTAATGGCTCCCTTCCGCCTCTAGCCAGGCTTGCTGGTCTACCAGACTTCGACTGGGCCGCTCGCCAAAAAATGAACCAGACTGCTTACACCTACTATCGCAATGGAGCATCCGGTGAATGGTCGTATCGCAACAACCTTGAAGTGTACCAGCGATTCCGTCTCCGACCTCGCGTCTTGGTTGACATCACAAACATCGATTCAACATTTGCAACTACGATGCTTGGCTATAATTTCTCCGCGCCCTTCTTTATCTCGCCATGCGCGCGAGCTGGATATGCACATCCGGAGGGGGAGGTTGGGCTTGTCAAGGGTGCTGCCAACGGCAGCATCCTTTATATGCCATCGCTCTATTCGAGCCGCAAGAGGCAAGATATTTATGCTGCCCGCGCCAATAGCTCTCAAGTCCTCTTTCAGCAGGTCTATCTTGATGACCCATCTTTGAATGCCACAGCGAAGCTGTTCAAGGACATTGAGGCAGATGGCGCTAAAGCCATCGTCCTAACCGTCGACTCTCCTGGCGATGGCGTTAGGCATCGTGCTGCTCGCTCTGGTGTCGGCAGCGCAAACACTGGATACAGTTTCTTCACCTGGGAGTATTACCAAACACTCCAGAGCCTGACCAAGCTGCCCCTTATCCCTAAGGGCATCCAAACTGTTGAGGATGCACGTGAGGCTGTTAAACAGGGTTGCAAGGCCATCTTCCTCTCCAACCACGGCGGCCGCCAACTTGACGGCGCACCCTCGTCTCTCGAGATCGCCCTCGAGATTTACCAGGAGTCACCCGAAATTTTTACCCAGACCGAAGTTTACGCCGATGGTGGTGTACGTTACGGAACTGATGCATTGAAGCTTCTCGCTCTCGGAGTCAGAGCTGTTGGTGTCGGCCGTCCTTTCATGTACGCCAATGTCTATGGTTCCGAGGGTGTTTCACGCGCAATCGAGATGTTGAAGTATGAGCTTGCAAATGACGCAGCTAACCTTGGTGTTGGAGATCTCAAGAAGATTGGACCTCAATTTGTCAACTGGAAGAGCATAAATGCCTGGTTCTCATAAGCCCAGGTTTCTGTATAGATTATGTGGGGGACTTCATTTCTTGTTTATACATTTTTCAAAGCATATATTGCATTTCTGGTATGGCTCAACGAGAATATGAGCAGCATTATACTCTGAACGGTTCCCTAAGATTAATTCATCATTTACATCATGAACATCTTGTGCAACTTCAACCTTCCATACAGCGTGCTCTGACATAGAACGCAAATGGCGCGATACAATGCTACCAGCACCTATCCAAGTCCCCTACGTTTCAATCTCCGAGGAAATATGCAGGGATCACTGGAAATCCCAATTGGTATTGACCAAACGTTTGGTCCATTGTTTAGGCATTCATGTTTCGCTCAAAAATAGATTCCTTGCATTTTAAGACTTACTGTTTCAAACTATAAAATAACCCACGGTTTACGCAATTCAGCACTAAAATGATATACCTGTCCTTTGTCAAAACCTGGCCGGTGACGCAGATTTCCGCCTGACATTGAATGGCGTAGTACGAATTTTGGTTGCTTCAGCATACGCGAGAGACGGGCGTCTCATCTCTTAAAACCCGGGGCAAGGTGCCTGACTCTTAGTCAATCGGAAAAGTAGGCAATACTCGGCAAACGGCGTCGTAAGATCAGATAGAGGCTCCGGGGCTCACGGAATCCGGAAAGATTCAGTGGCACCTAATTCATGTAACTTATACCTCAGCAGGGGTACCTGTCGGTGTGGGGTAACCACCGCCCGATGTAGGGGACATGTGCCGATGTATCAGCAACTTGTAGATGCGGAAGTTGGCCACTATAGGCACCGTACGTATAGGATCAGCGAAGAGTTTCGAGATGATCCAAGTAGTCGAAAAATTCGAGGTGATAACTCGGCATATTCGAAAGTTGAGCGGGCGTGCGAGGAAATCCTGGGACGTCGGTGTTTGTCATAAGCCCACGGAGTGCGGTAAGAGGGACATCGAATCTTCCGATACCAGAGTTTTGAAGGCGGGCAATAGAGTTGTACCGTTAGATAAAACCAGTGACGACTGAGCTGGCTGTAATAGTCGAGATCGACGCTAGCGCCGCGCTAGTAGCTAAGCGAGCCAATCAGCAGATTCCAGGTGCACCCGAAAACCAACGCAACCCTCACTCCTGGCAAAGGCTCGCCCTGGCAAAGGCTTTGAAGCTGAGAGTCTCGAGGATATCTAGAGGAGCACGCAGATAGAGTTGGGACAGAGACACAGAGAAATCAATCAATCAACTTTCGACGTTCCGTCTTTTATCACGTACATTTATCACGTTCTTGTGCAATTGACGCAAACCGTCCACAACCACCAGAAACCCATCAAATCATCCGACATGTACTCACTGCTAGCAATAGCTAGTCAGCAGATAAGCAGGACATCTAAATAGTAGTCACTTACATTGCCTGATGACCTGTGGTGATATCTATGCGGAGTTGCTGCATCTCTGCCCGCATCTCTGCCCGCATCGTTACCTGCAACTGCTGAATCTGTTGCTGCACCTGTTGGTGGTTTTGCTGCATCTGTTGTTGCATTTGTTGCATCTGCTGTAGTATTGCAGTGGACTGAGCAATCGAAGGAAGGTTGGCAAAATTTGCTAACTCGGTGCCAACTTGCTAGAGTCTTTGTGCTAGGCGCCTGAAATCTGGTTGTGGGCCGAGCTGAAGTCCAGGCTGAGAAGGATTGGCGTCTTCCATGGCTTCTAGTGGTGAGAAAATAAGACTCAAAGAACTGAATGTGGTGGGAGTGTGGTGGGAGTGAGGTGAGCGTGTGGTGTGGATGTTAAATACCCCAGCGCACTAGCCATGTAAACAACACTAAAAATCCAAACTCCCAACAACGACAACTTTGGGAAGGGGCTAGAAAGCCAGCTCGGCTACCCGAGTGCTGCGCTAGATCAAATTGACAGCACTGAATCTGCCTACCGATGGCGAGACTAGAGACAAGAAACAACAACTAGGGTTCTACGCTGGAGTGAGGGTTATACTTTAGGCATGTTCGGCTTGCGCGGGCCGCAGGCAATCTGCTTGATGAAGTGCGTTTGGAGGCTATGACTAGGCAGGGCTGATGTAGAGTGGGGAATGTTAGCCACGGTAGCGCATGCTGGGAGCCTGAGTGGAGAACCTCTGAGGACACACAAGTTCCGAGGATTAGAGTGGTCGATGCATGCAAGGCTGTATTGTAGATGCACCAAAAAACTGTCAGTATCTTACACTTAGCTGTTGTTTGGCAACTAAGGATGAGAAATTCTGTATTATTACCCTCGTAGGAGGTAGCCCTCGCTTTTCAAGCCCTTCAATATACCGTATAGGCACCAGCTCCTGTTGTGGGTGGAGGGCTGAGGTTCTGGCATACCCATCCTGCCGGGACGCTGTCACGCCCCTCCATCGCCGCCTCAAAGTTGATCGGTTAACACCATGTTTTTCGGCAACCTTCTTAACGTATATTGTTCTCCTGGTTCTCGCGATTCCAAATCTGCAATTGCCTCATCAATTGGAGCCATGGTTGTGGAGTTATCATGCATCAAAGTTATGGTGTTGAGACGCGCCTTGGTGTTCGGCGGGGCACAAGAACAGATGTGATATACAAATTTGTGCATTTGCGCAACTCCCCCTCTTCTCTAGTTCTGATCAGGGCGCACAAGTAAGGAGGCTGATGGCTATTGCCGTTTCTACTGAACATGTCGAAGTGCTTGGGAGTACACCTTATGTGGAGGAGGACGAGCAAAAATCTGAAGAGAACATACGTTGGATAACCCAGATGACGCTGAGACACGAAAAGAATCTAGACCCCCACTTGGATTATTTCTTAGAAGAAGACAAGCAGCCTCTCGTTTGGGAAGTTCTCAGACTGCTCGGAGAGATGGATTGGCCACAGAGAGGAAGCAAACACGTCACCTTAGGGCATTGTACGCGATTGGCACGATTTACAGAGAAAGGTTGGCTAGGGTTAAAACAAGAAATTGGCGGACTTCCTGTGCCATTTATTGGCTTACCCACGTCTCACCTGTTCATGATGCGTACACCTGAAAACCCGCGCGGCACACTACCAGCTGTTGAGCTCATTAAGCAATACTGTTTAAACGTAGCCATTGCCATCAACGTTGGCAACGCCTTTACGCCGCAAGGTAACTGTGACCCATTAACTCTAACTCAGTTAGGAGTCGGCCTCTATCATGCTAGCAAAATAGAAGACATGGAACTGCTCTATGTAGGTGATTTCTCCAGTTCACCGTTTCATGTGTTGTGTTTGCCGCCACTATGCGGGAAACCGTGTCGTCGCGAGCGAAGTCTATTATTGGCCGCGAGTCATCCCATCTGAAACTAGCATCTGGATAACATGCGGATTTTGTTACTGGCTCTTGAGTTGGCTGAAGTTGTGTATTGTGGGTAGTAAACAATAGGTAGGAGAAAGGGAAGGTGTGAGCAATACTTTCGTCAGTCGGCTACAATCACCTCTCACCCTCAGTGGGGCTTCTTGCCATATTTGTCTCTGCATGCGCCCTTTAACTTGCGCCACGGAGCAAACAGCAACTAACTTAATTTCTACCAGCCCGCCCCTCAAACGCCTAGTCGCCACTATACCAACGACCAGCGATGCAGGGCTTGTGCTAGGTCACCCATCTGCCTACTTCCAGTATACTAGAGCAGAGCGCGTATATTTAACTACCGCTTCACATTTCAAGCCGCTTATAGGGTATTGAATAATCTAGCGTTTCCTGGCAAGATGGCTATCAATCTTGCAGTGAATGGCACGGAACAGTTCGAGCTAGTTCCTTCTGGAGCGATTGGACGACGACAACAACAACTCCAAGACGAGATGGGTTACACACACCTGTATTCAGCTCACACGCGGAAACTTATCTATGACGATACTTCAGATCGTCCTGCAGCCGCCGGGGGCGGGTCTCAGTTTGCCGATGGTGAGGCCCAGTACCCAACCGCCGAGGGACGGCCAACTATCGGTAAGCTCTCGACGAGGTTCGCAGAAAATGTTAAAGCCAAATTTGGAGAGCGGTCACACGAGTCAATGGAAATATATAAAATACTTGCAAAGTTCAAAGACAGTGAGATCTCTAAGAAAGACGCAATTTCGCTCATCATGGACACTATCAGTCATCACCACGATCTTCAGTATGATCTGATGGAAATCTTATACCATAAAGACGCACGTTGGGCACCTGGAGACTTCGACTTACCCGCCCTCTCTCCCCAGCCAGCACCTCAATTTTTACAGCTTGTCCACGAGCCACAGCTGCGCCTCTTATCAACACCCTCATCATGGAACTCCATTGGCCAGGCTCTCCAGCCTTCAAGCTCAATAGTGCCAAGCAGCTTTGGTGGATACAATGGGTTCCATCAAATAGATGCACACTCGATCCGTCTTGCTCAGGTCGAACATAACGGCTGGAATGAAGCTATATACCCATCATCTACGGCACCGACGCACCCAAATGACCCAGCGTCCAACCACCTCAGTCCATCAAATATCCGCTATATTCCCAGTATAACATCTGATTTGTATCTCGATCATATGACGGTGACCACTCCGCGACAATTCGAGTTCATCACGCCCACAAAGGCTGAGTATCTGGACTCTATACCTGGTGTAGACTACCATAGTATTTGGAGCGAAGACGGATCTGGCCAGTTTTTCGAATATGGGCAGTCCTTCTCAGGTCATCCAATATTCTCGCAGCCTATGCCCTACGGAGCTGGTTATGTGGAGAGCACAGATTTTCATAGCGATCGCTCAGTCTCTATGATAAACCATAATGCGTTTCAGGCACAAGCCAGCTCTTCAGAATCATCATCACATGAAAGTGTTCATCAGCCTTTCACGCTTGGAGGTCCTTACCCTGCGCATCTGGGTCAATTCAAGATTGATATGCCACCTCCTCCTAAGAAGCGCAACCTCAAAACCAATAAGATTGATGAAAATCACGAAAACAAAAGTGGAACTCAAGAACTAGGAGATGGTGTCAATGACGGCGGATCAGCTATCGCTCTTCAACCAAAGACGTCAAGAAGAAATCCAAGGGCGAGCCAAGATCAGGGCGGTCCGTATATCCACATTCTTTGTGGCAAAGGCTTTGGAGCTCGCTCGAAGGTCAAGAAACATCACTGGGGTCACAGGCAGAATGATCTTAACACAACTACTGGATGTTGGGCTAAGCATAATAAGCCTAACGTCAACTGGGATGACCATCCTAGTTGTCAAATAACGCAACAAAAGTTGACCACAACAGTTGCCAAGCAAGCCCGTGCCCGAGTTTCAGCGGATCAGAACGAGGGCAAATCTGTATCCACCGACTATAAAGCCCCCGTTGCCCCTTCGATGATTTCCAGCCAGGCCAATATGGCACCAGGGTTTCATAACCTGCAGGAACTTTCCTGGGGTATTACAGGAGCTCCCAGGTCACCTCTGATACCCTCGCAATGCCAGCAAGATCACCAACCTCTCTATAGTAGCCCCAATCTGCCACCTGCGAGCCCT
This sequence comes from Ophiosphaerella narmari, assembly GCA_028456235.1. Lineage (NCBI taxonomy): Eukaryota > Fungi > Ascomycota > Dothideomycetes > Pleosporales > Phaeosphaeriaceae > Ophiosphaerella > Ophiosphaerella narmari. Next base: position 554,686 of record JALNQA010000011.1, on the reverse strand, counting down.
TTTGAAAGCTTGTTGACAGCGGTCAATGTTGCAGCAAGAGTGGAAGCTCCAGTAGCAAAACCTCGGAATGAATCTATTGTTTCTTACCTTGACGCCCAGGTCGCAGCCGCGGAGAGTCATTCGCAACTAGCCAGATCTTCACCAGTATTTTCGATACGCCCTCACTATGAAAGCCTAGAGGATGGGCAGCAGTTTGAGCCCACTGGCTATGGTGTGGGTCTCAATATGATGCGTCCAGTCCCATTTGGTCCAATGGATATGGCAAATGTTTCGCGTGTGGGTGGAAATGGTCATGGCCCTTCGGCATTGTCGAGTTCGAAACCTAAAGTTGACTTCCAGGACCTAATTGCTGCGGTGGAGCAACAGGATGAGGCTACGATAGACCGCCGTCGCCATACCAAGCGCAGTCGGGGTGAATCGTCGGCCTTGCTAGAACCAGAGGTGAAGAAATTGAAGATGTAAGTGGTGGTCGTGGTTCACAACAGCGTTAACGTGGTTTACAAGCGAGCGGGCCACCTCGCCAGCTCTGCGCACCTGTTCAAGCATATGACTCAACAACGCAGTAGAGTAGTGTAGATATATTGATATATTAAATTAAGCAGCATTTACTGCATCATTTTTACACGTATGTGAGTTATGCCCGGTCTCTCTGCACCTCTTGCAGCGCGCGCGAGCCTGGCGACTCGGGCCTAACCGCTCTCCATCTTGACGCTGTTCATTGACTTGACGCTGCACAGCCTCTCTCTTAGCGAGTATATCCTCTCCTTATCTTTTGCTAAGACTCCTTACTTCTAAATTAGCTTCTTTTTTCGTAATTTACACTTTGTAGTTGCCTTATTAGCTCTTTCAAAACTAGAGATCCGATCGCGTATTAACTTAGCTAACAGCATTATTCTATAAGCTCCCTTTTTAAGTTGATTAATTACGTTAATAATTAATACTAGCAACGAGCTCTTATACCTTCGTATGCGCTTACGTATAATTTTGACTAGGCCTCTAGCTCACGTACGTTACCTAGCATACAGGCTACCTAGGGAGCCTCTAGTAGAGCTAAAGTAGCTAGAATAGGCGTACGGAGCTACTTATAGCGGCTAGTTCCTTACGTAAGGCTCGCTGCCTATTGTATAGGCGATTAAAATGCGTCGTAAGATTGTCTGTATGCTTGATAAAGTTGTACGCCCAGTAGATGCTAACAGGGCTGCCTCTACGCTAAGTGAGTAGCTTATCAGCTATCTTACGTACAGCAGCTAGAGTTAGGGCAAAACTACAAGAATCTAGATTGAGAATATAACCAACTATTACCTCCTCCTCTAGCCGGCTGAGCTTCCTTGAGTTGGGCTGGCAATCGCGTTAGGTAGAGATACCGGCGCGTCGTCTCTAGAGACTAGTTCAGGACACATTATATATGTTTGCAGCAAATCTCTCGCTTAAACTTTGATTTGAATTGATAGCTAAGATAGCAAGCTAAATATCTGCTTCATCTGAAGTCAACTGAGTAGCGTAGCGTTGAGTCATTGTGAGTTGAGGTAAGATGGGTGCACAGAGCTGGCGAGGTGGCCCGCTCGCTTGTATAGCCCGCTCACTTGCAAACCACGTTATGGCAAATGAATCGTAATTTTTGTGGCGTACGGAACATCTATGTAATGGAAAAATGGAGGCAAGGCGGCGTCCATGGGCAGGGCTTCAAAAGTCAAAGCCATGCTTGCACCCGCGTTTGACTAGATTTCAGCCCGTGTTTAATCGATAATCCGGGCTACGGGAGACGAACATGTATACAAGGGTGGTGCAGGTGCGGATTGTTATGTGGGCCCTCTGCGCTCGAGCCATGGAATTATATCGAAGATTCCTTACTCCAATAGAAGCTTGTATATAATTCATGAATCGGCCATAACTCAGGATAGCCAAGGACTAAGATGCTACCTCATCCAAAACCACCTCAACGCCGGCTTACCTACCAAGAGAGATCAAAGATCTATACTCTCTACTACAACGCTAGCTGGATTTATCAAGACATTACTAAAGTAACGGGAATTAAGTACAATACTGTCCGCCATTGTACTTAATGTTAGCTTACCCTATAGAAGGCTACTACCGCCAGCTAGCAACAGAGAAACCTCTTGAAGAGAAACACATACAAGATCGCCTTCTATAGGTAGAGACCTACCTAGCTTGGCCTTAGGAAATGTAGAGTAGAACAACCTAGTCTGATGAGGCATTATTCAAATGTAGGAGAGGGAAGGTCTAGGTTACAAGAAGAGTTAAGGAGAAATACTACCTAGACTGTATTGTCCTTAAGTTCAAGGATTACTGCTGTGTAATAGTTTAGGCCTGTATTAGAGGAGATGGATTAAAGGGTCTACTGCTAATTTAGGATCGTGAGGGATAGGGTAATATCAACTTATCCTCTTACTGTTAAAGAGTTGTACCTTTGATCTAATCTTTTAAGCAAGAACGCGAGATCTTCAGAGTTAGGATAAGTAACGCGACCCTTATGTAAGATGGAGCTTCTTCTCACCGTGCTTTGGCTACAAGGAGATACTTCTATTAGCTCGCTATTCGTCTGCTATGGTGGCCTGCAAGATCGCCTAATCTCAATCCAACTGAGAATGTTTGGAGGCTACTCAAGTCGAGAGTTCGCAAGAGGTAGCCAAAAACAAAGGAGGAGCTGATAACTTCAATCCAGGAAGAATGGGCTAAGATTGAACTCAAAGGTATTCGGAAATACTGCTTGAATATAAAGGATCGTTGTGAGGCTGTACGCCTTGCTGGAGGTGGGCATACACGATACTGAGTTGAGTTGATCCAAGTTGTATGTAAATTACAGTGTACGTAAGATTCGATAGAATTACATGGCTCAAGCGCAGAGGGCCCACATAACAATCCGCACCTGCACCACCCTTGTACAATGAATGAAAAATTAATAAAGTAAAATGACATGTTGAGCCTCGGTGTGAAGGGACGCTCCCGTTGTGGAAATGAGCCACAAGGTTCTGCACCCTAGAGTCTAGACCAAGGTGAATGTGCAAGAAGCTCTCGAGGACATGCGGAATCCATGCTCGTTGTAGTATGCCTTCCCCATACGCGATGGCCTTCGCCTCCAATCCTTGAATATCGTCCTTAACCCCGCCTGCACGAGCCCAAGAGCAAGGATGAGCTGGCTAACCCCACCCGGGGCTCCGCATCCTAATTCAACCTCCATACGATCATCGTCCGTTAATCCTCCGCACACAGATATTCCGCGAATCGCTTGCCTTGTTTGTGTTATTATCCGGTGCAGGGCCATCGAAAGAAGGATGAACTGCACGTTGCTTGGGAGCTATGACGTCTGGAGCTTCGAAGCTCTCTCCCAGCTGAGTGTCACCACAGCACACATAAACAGCAAAGAGCGTAAGTCGGGATAGTAACCACACGTGGCACAAGCCAGGCCTAGCCAGCCAGAAGGTATCAAATCGAATATCCTCAGGCCGTTAGCGTTGTGTTCCTGGGGTTCTTACGGGAGCGAAGCTTTTTGCCGGGTGCGCGGGACAACAGCATTCGGGAACTTGGACCAACCCCCAGGTACAGCCTACATCCTCCAATAAGATTGCACTTGTAAGACCAACGGGTGAAAGAATCAGAACAAGAACCCCTGGACGTGATTTTGGTAATGGTCCGCTAGCTCCATGCCCATCTTGTCCCCATATAAACGGTCGTCGCGTCGACCGTTGCGTTGGATTCCATCTCATCCTCCGCCTTCTCCACTCAATTGCGGCTGACAAGAGCACCATGTGGAGCACGACCCTTCTACCTCTTTTCGCGGCGACTACCCTTGCGCAATACGCTACACCGGGCAGCAATGGCACGCTTGGTCCTGACTCCAATGGCAAGTACGAGATCTCGTCCAAGGGCATTCGGGGTCTGTTTATCCCGTACGGCGCCTCTATCTCCAACCTTTTCATCAAGGGCAAGGATGGCGTTGAGCGAGATATTGTTCTTGGCTTTGACAAGGCCATTGACTACGAAGGCGAGATGCACCCTCATCTAGGCGGTGTTCCTGGCCGATACGCCAACCGCATCAAGAACAGCACTTTTGAGCTCGATGGCAAGCAGTACAAGATTCCTGGAAACGAGCTTAATAACACGCAAACCCTACATGGTGGACCCAATGGCTGGGATTACCGCAACTTCACCATTGTCTCCCATACTAAGGATTCAATCACCTTTTCAATTGTCGACCCAGATGGCGAGCAAGGATTCCCTGGCGAGGTTGTAAGCTACGTCACGTACACCATGACTCCCAACACTTGGAAGGTCAAGATTGTGGCCATGGCAACTACCAAGAAGACGCCTATCATGTTGACCTCTCATGTATGTGTATTGCACAATCCCACGATGATACCAAAAGCTGACTTGCTAGACTTACTGGAACTTGGACGGGTTCGCCAACCCAGACACACCCCTTGCCCTCAACCACACCTTCCACCTGCCTTACTCTGGTCAGCGCATTAGTGTTGATGGCGCCCTTATTCCGGACGGCGCTATTTTGGCCAATGACAAGTACTCTGTCAACGACTTCTGGTCATCTCCCAAGCAGATCGGTGCCAATTATACTGCACCCGAACTTTTCGAAAACTGCGGTACAAACTGCACTGGCTATGATAACTGCTGGCTTGTCAACCGTGCGCAGAACGGTCCCTTCGATTGGCGCAAGAGTGGACCCGTGGCTTCACTCTGGAGCAACTGGTCCGGTATCAGGGTTGATGTCTTCTCGGACCAGGATGCTTACCAGATGTACAGCTGCCCCGGCCAGAAAGGTATGTATCTGCATCAAGAAGTATGGAAGCCGTCACTAATTCAGGAGTAGGTGACCAGCCTATCAAATCTACTCAAGGTGTCAAGGGCCGCGCCGCATTCGTGCAGAAGCACGGCTGCGTAGTCATGGAGGTCCAAGACTGGATTGACTCAATCAACAATCCCGCATGGCAGCGTGAGAAGAGGAATATCTTTGGTCCTGGTACCGGAGCCTACACACTTGAGGCCGACTATGTCTTCTCTACGTCGAAGTAGTGTTCTCGCTCGATCGGCAGTTCCACCACAGGTCTAAAGATAAAGTTATGACAATATAAGTCGCGTCTAGAAGCGCCTCAATAGTAGGTAGATGGATCAGACTAGCCAGGCCTCTAGATCAATTTTGATAATGGTAATGCAGCTAATTTCACCTTGGGTTCTAACACTGTTTGCATCATACGTGTACGTCGACTTCGGGCCCTTGTTTACACTTCCTACAACGTTTCCTCATTGGAGTCAATCATCTTCATTCACCAGCCATTATACCTAGAAGTTGGGATTGTAACACCGCGTCATGTCCTGCCGCGCATTGTATGCTAAGGGCACGAGTGAAAGTACTCAACATTCATACAATGGTAACCTGCAGTCGCCTCTTTGCCTACCAGGCCTAGGCGTACCTGCCTCATTCTCATCATTCACCTACTCGCCTTCATATCTCACGCCACTAGCTGCCGCCTTCGATAACATTGCGCTCGTCTCTCCGGGTGCACCTTCACACCCAACAATAACAACAACCATAGCTAAGATGTTTCCTTCGGATGAGGATGCGGCTGCGGATCGACAACGCAGACGAGAAGCAGCAGCCCGAAGGCGCAACAGGACTGAACCGGTCGACCACTACCAGAATACTCTCGGCCTTTCGTCAATGCTACACCAAGTGCTCAACTTCAACCCACCAGAGCCTTTCGTCATGCCGCCAGAGATGCCAGCTAGTGTTCGAGCAAGGTTCATGGCTGGAATGCAGGAGTATGGGGCGGATCTAAAGATGCAGGTAAGTAGTGCATCGAGTTCTTCGCGTCAAGCGGGAGGAGGACAAAATATGGCGCCAATGGGTAGAGGAGGTTTGGTAAGCAGTGTGCTTCATAACATTACAGAAGAAAGCGTGCCCTATATCGCAGCAACGGCAGGAAAAGCAGGTTCAAGCGAAGTCGCGCCAGGCTTGAGGGTCAATCCTCCAGCTTATTATTCAGAGCACCAAGCGGTATCAGGGCAAGGAGCGGTAGCAGGGCTAAGTCAAGCGTTCGTGCCCCCGTCCACGGATTGGTCAACAAACTCATTCTATAATGATGTTGATAGTGACGGTGATGCTGACATAGGAAGTGTCGGTAATCTTGCCTTTAATCCATATAACGCTTCTAGTTCTAGTACTGCTACCGGTACTAGCCATCCATCTCACTCTGGAGGCTCAACAGCGCATTGGTTTTCATTGCAGTCAAATTTCAGCGGTCTTGGCGCAGGATACCCACCTTCACAGCCATACAGGAACTTGAACAATTCAAGCAACTCCCGTGAGCGTCGAGGGCCTGATCGATTGGTATTGTTTCCATCTGCTAGCATAGAGCTGAACCCCGCATGGGACTATCATCAGACAAGCAACACATCTATGTCTAGTAGTTTCAATTCAAACGCACCAGCCAGCCCACAGTTCTTGCCTCATCAAAACAAACCAGCAAGGGCAACACCTCCGAATTCCATGATGCCTACCTCGAGGAAGCGTGGAGCTACTTCTCAAAATCAGCTTGTACCTCCAGCTAAGGCTCGAGGCCAGAACGCAGAAACAAGTCTACCTATCCTCATGGCTAATCAGAGGATGGTTTGGCAAGCCGATTTTCCGGGTAACACGTTTCAACTTACGTCGACCTTGCTTCGCTGGTCTCTCACCTTAGGGAGCCTGTACGAGCGATTTCCACATCCGCATCTATTCGCTAGGAACCCTGCTTTCCCATACCATGTCAACCCCCCTGTGCACCAGGAGCTCGTGTCCATAGCTTTCTACGACATTTCAAGTGAACAACACAAAGAGATCCGCTACGTTGGCCCTGGCGATGTTGAATCAATGAGCTACAACGAAGTCGACACCTTCGATTATCTCGACGAAGTCAAAATCGACCCAGAGATTAGAGCACACGACAAGAAGTTCGAACGACTGAAGCGCGAAGCGGGTATCAGACAAAATCAGACCACTCAAGACCCCTACCACACAGCGATGCGTCAACGCGCTAAGAAAGGCGAGGGCCGCTGGGCATACGTCGTGATTAAAGGCCGCCTCGGTCCCGGTGAGGAGGGAAAAAAGAACCCAACCATTATGATCGCCTGGCACATCATTGCAGTGACCGATTCGTCTCAGTGCCTGCATACCGTCTATCCCGATAACTATCGCCCCGCCAATCCTGCTGGACCGCCTTCAAACAACTCTCAACACTCCGGCCCAAAACAGAAGCTACAAGAAGCACCTTCAGATCAACGTCATCTCCATCAGCCTCTGCGCAGCGCAAGCACCGCTGAGCAGCTTCAGACGGGAAGCTCAGCTCATATCATGGCTCCACCTAGCGCAGTGACGCTGAAGAGGAATGTGGTGAAGTTGGAAAAGGCAGGTAACATACCGCTTATCGAAGGGTACAGAGTCGATGTACATAAGTTCAAAGGCTTCCTAGATGCCGTTGGCAAGGGTGAGGGCAAGGTTGTTATGTGGATGAAGTGAGGAGGGAGATGATGCGGGGTGACATGGAGCAAGGGTGGAGTTAATGGTCAATTTGCGAGGAGAAACGTGAACAGCGACGTTTGCTGTAATGGCTGTAATGACATTTCGTCAAAGCACGTCAAGCGAGTGGACCGGAGGTCTTCTATGCAATCCGACGCCGCTTCCGAATAGCATAGCTAATCTACCAAATCTCGGAGTGAAATTATGGAATGGGTTATCGCCTCGTGGGCTGCACCAATGACGACAAAGGTTCTTCAGTTCAACCGTAACTTCAACTCCATTCATTACACCAGTCAATGTATCAAGCCACGGCTGCACCATCTGCGCCGATATTGCATGCGTATTCCATAAACCAGGTCATCTAAGAGAACATCGTAACGCCAAGAAAACCAGTCGTTTTGTATATTCATTATGCAATGGACAATTAAAATGTAACGCAGGTCTTGAGCATCATGAGAATATTTTTCATATGTTTGACAGTTGGGGCAATTTTCGATAGATATATGAGGGCGTACGATAGAAACTTCATAGAACCATATAAAGTATATCTCTAAGCACGTTAAGCGACGGCAAACGGCCAATGAAAATTCCTTCGAAGGCTCATATTTCAGCCGATCAACATTCCTATCCGTGGAGCAACTAATCAGATTCAGCGTTCTTCCTAGTTGCTTCTTCATTTGTTAGGCAAGCTGATTGTGGCCTTTCGGCAATACTACAACGTGCGAGCAACCTTGAAATCTGGTGTGTTTCTTGATATATCTTGTGTTATATTCTCTTATATATAAATAGAGTGCTCTCACAAATAGTCAAACAAAGTTTTGTTCAAGACTAGGCAACATTTCACTATTTCAACATGCTAATAGAGACGCATGCCGTATCTCGTAATTCGTCCACTAGAGGCTTACCGTACTCGCTCGGCTGATCCTAGCGACAAGCCTGGTCTGTATTTGTCCAATCATAAAATGCCTCAGTTCCGCCACAAATGGTATGCCTCTAAGTCGTCGTTCGCCTCACTGAGCGAACATCACGGTGGCGACTTGTCCCATGTTCTGGCTATTAAGCGAGAGTTTGATCAGCATGCCTCCAAATTGTCAAGCATTGCTTAAAGGCCTAGCTTTGCATTTTTGTCTTGGATCAAGAATCGCAGTGCCTTGATCATATCCACCATGGCTGCCTATCAACAACCTAGCTGGAGACATAAGGCAATCATAGCTTTGATTGGTATCGCCGTAGTCTGCTTATTCAATATTATTCTTATCATTTTCATTCGGAAAAGACGGGCCGATACCAAGCATCATCGACAACACATTCAACCTGAAGATTCTACCAGCCATGATCCCACTCAATGTATAGCAACTACAAGCGGGCAAGATGTACAACTGCAACTTTACGATATCACCAAGGTAACCAGTAATAACAACAGCTATTGTATTGCCGTTACGGCTGAGTTAAGCACCATTCGTGCCACCAATGAAGATAAGCCACCAATCACGAGTAACCTAAAGAAGGTCCTACGCCTTGACAATGCTTCCTTTTTGGCCAACTTATCCAGTGGACGCAGTGAGTAAACGCTTTAGAAATTTTTAAGAGGTATGTGTGACTGACTATTAAGAAGATCAATTTTTTGATCTAACGGTAGCACCTGCACACTTTACGGCCAGGTCACCTATATCAACAAACCATTCTGTGCCAATTCCGTCCACAGAAACCTCGTCCAACCTCTACCACACTTTGAGGGAAAAAAGCATTAGCTCGTTTCATGATAAGCGAGAATCAATTTTACCCACAACAAATCCTTCAACTAAAGATGGCGTGGATCCCTGGAGCGTGGAGTATGGGCCAAACCCCGTCCATTTTCCGCATCTCGTAACCCCGATTCCGTTACGGCCCACAGTTTTGTCTACTCGGCCTCACTATGACAGTGAAGATAACGCTATACCTGAAAGAATTGCAAAAGATAGAGAAGTCCGGATGGCCGGCACAACCTTTCTGCCCGCCTCCTGCGTTGCCGAAGAGCCGCACATGAAAGTAGATTTGTTTGACACCACAGTCAGTCTCCAAGCGGCGGAATCGTGGAGTTCGGAAGATACTGTTTATTCTTCAACTTCCTTAATGTCTGTATCAACTGCTGTGGATGATGAATGGAGAAATGTCACAAATGTGTGTGAGATAAATAAAAACCAAACACCAGCCTTGAGTATGGTGGAAGATGTTGAGCTTTGCTGCTATGCTGCAGCTGTTCCTGAGGTACAAATCAGCAAACTAGATATCCCCCTTCCTTACGATACAAGCAAGGGCGACGGAAATTGGGCCGCACATGTCCAGCAACACTCCATGGGCTGTCCCGGACCTGTCCAGATTACTACAAAAGATGAAGGGATATCCTCACCAACTACAGGTACGAGCGAAATATATGAATCACAATACCCTTGTTCTAGTTGCAATCTTAAGTTCCGCACACAAGGCTTGCGAAGGTACGTGATAATACCACACACATGAAAGCTAGTTCATGCTCACCTTTCATATGTAGAAATCACCAAAACCGTAAGCATAACCTCCGCTATGCTTGCTCGGTTTGCCATATAGCATTTGGGCTACGTGCAGACCTTGAACGCCACAAAGTCACAAAGCATAGCGATAATTTTCGTCCCGATATGTCAAAAATATATCGGTGTCCCAATAGTGGATGCGCAACCCCCCACAAAGACTACTTTCGCAGAGATAATTTCAAGAAACATGTGAGGCGGTGTGAGAAGACTATTGCAAAGACCGATCGAGGGGCAAAGGCTTTAGCAGGTTGAATTGACAAAAAGCCTACTCATTTGAGCTATGCTGCACCCATTGGTGTGGACGGAATTCTCATGCGTTTTTTTGGTTTCGTTTAGTAGACACATTATAGCCCTAGTATTGAACGCAAACGACTATAGAATATTTTAAAGTAAATTTGGTCCTCAGGGTTTTCTGATATCTGTCTCAGGTCCTCAATCCTAGGTATTGATATGAATCAATACGTGCACAATGAATTGTCATAAACTTTGACAATTTAATTGAAAGGAAAGACAAGCCTAAACACAGGGCAGCCACACTCGATCTACCTCACTATTTCCATTTAATACCAAAGAGAAAACCTTCCTAGAATATGTCAAGTACTAGCATCCGGCATATTTACGGGGGATTATGTCGTATGACCACAAGCGCTAGCTCGTGCTTACTTACCGGTAGCACAGCCTTTCATGGTGTAACTTTGAGGGACCAATACGAGTTGCGCGTTGACGAGGGCATCAGGCTGTCAGCGTCCATGTTTATACATACGATGCCAAGAATCAGTATGCCTCTCTCCTTTCTCAGCCTTGTGCGGGGATGCAACAACCCATAAGAGGTGGATGTATAAGACTGTCTTCCAGTCGTTCTTGCGTTCTTGCACCACAACTTCCTTAAGTCCTCCATACACGATGGCAGCATCTCCCAAGACAAATGACTATGGCGGCATCACCATCCCAGTGCTTGACCAATCGACCTTTGGCCATAGCAGACGCCTGGTTGCTATTTTCCTACTGGTCAGCCTTGCTCTAATGATCATTTGGTATGTGTTCAAGCAACATCGTACGACGCTTAGTAGTTAGAGTCTGAACGGGCCATTCCAAATTCAACGCCTACAAGTGAGGCAGTTTCTGAGCATTGAAAAACCTTTATTACCCAGATACAGCAAACCGGCGCGCAAAGGCGGAAGAGGGGAGGCTGCCTTCGCTCAAAATTTGGGACAGAAAAGGTCATATCCAGTGCCAACCTGCTCATGGCAGCCTATTGGTATCAATCCTTGGAACGTGGAATATCGCCCCAACCCAGTGATCTTTCCACATCTCCAAGATATCGATAAATCTCGATTTCGGGCTTTCTCAGATGAAGAAGAAAGGATAGGTCACACAAACAAGGAAGTCATCGCATCATATGGCACCAACCTCAACTCGCTTCTCGTCCGAGACAATGAGAATATCATCATAAACGGCGTTAAAAGCCTTGAAGGCTTTATTCTCCCAGAATACTACCAAGTTTCTCAGTCAGGGGGAATTCGCACTCCTTCAACGGATAGTACTCAGTGTTCTCGACCTGCAACACCTGCCAGTATTGCAGGCACCGAATCAAGTGTGGATCCGAGCAAGGCGTTTGCGCTCAAGAGAGCAAATACCGAGGCTCTGAATATCATAGAACATGTGTGCCCAGACTGCAACGAAACCTTTCGCACGCCTGGTCTTCGAGAGTATGTGTCTTAAGACTGATTTTCTTATTCTTGCTCATCTGCTGCTAGCCGTCACCACAATCGCAAGCACAAACGCCGCTTCATTTGTAGACTATGCAAAAGAGCTTTCAGTCTTCGAGCGGATCTGCAACGTCATGAGAGTACTGTTCACAATGGATCGTCTGTGGGATATCGTTGCCCTAACAAGGGATGCGCTATGCCTGACAAAGTGTTCAATCGCAAAGACAACCTTAAACGCCACGTTGATCGGTGTGGTCTCGCGATACGAAGAGCGAAAGCGAGGAAGATGCATATAAGTGGTGGGTGAAGGGGACAACGTGCGTACCTGTCCGAGACTACTCATAAAGAAAAGACCCAATCTGTACCGAAGCTAACATGCTCACGTATGAAAATAGGAATATGTCCGTACCCCGCAAAGCACTTGCACATGCTGTTTAGTGCCCACACACATCGTGATGCCGAGCGAATCACGACGCGTTGGTACCGCCACACGACTAGGGGGTAATCCCAGCGCTTCTGTGTCAGGCCCTCCTAATGAGACCAACAAACAAGGTGAAGCATGTTACGAGACGACGCCCTATGATAAGAGTCTCGCACGGCCCGTCTACTCGATGCTCATCACGACTTACCTGTTCATGATCTCCCCTCCCGCACTGTCTGCTACTAGCTTTGGGTATCTCGATTCCATACTGACAGACGTGTCATTTTGAGACGAAACACGGCGAATCTGGGGTCCAAACAGGCGATATCACACGAATGCAGACCAACGACGACATGCCGAAAAGTGCGGAGGTGGTTGAAGCCGAAAACGGGCATCGAGCTGGAGAGCCGAGCGCAGGATCGCACGGAGGAGTCAGCGACGAGGAAGCAGGCGAGCGCACAGGACGAAGACGATTTTGGCAAAGAAAGAGCAGGAGTTATAGCCATGCGCATTTTCGCGTGTACAAGAGGCGATGGTTTGGACTCGCGCAATTGGTCTTGTTGAACATTGTTGTGAGTTGGGATGTAAGTACACCTTCTACTTTAAGCATTGTCGGTCCCTATTTCGCCTATCGGCCAGATTGACGGCTCCGCGCCGTCACAGCGGCGATACCTTGATGCGAATGGAGCATCTGACGACGGCGAGCAAAATGAGTCGCTCAGAGGCAAAGAAATACCCTCCAGACTTTCAACCTGGGAACCAAAAGGCACTAGGAGTATGAGTCCCAGTTGCCTATCTCAGCGATTTCTATGGCCTATTTACATCCGTGCCTACTGTATTGCTAGAAACCATGCCTCAATGCGATCTCATCCAGCTCCCTGGAGGTGGTTGCGAACACCACACCAACAGATGAATAACCCGACTAACATGTCCAGTGGCTCACATTCGCTCCCGTCTCCACGACCAGCGCCCAATACTTCCGCACCTCTGAGTCGACCATCAACTGGCTATCAACCGCCTTCCTCTTTTCCTTCGTCGTTGCCTGCCCATTGACCATTTACGTCCTTCATCGCGGTCCTAAAGATAGTATCATTGTCGCTTCTATACTACTCTTACTCGGAAACTGGATTCGATATGCCGGCACGATGGCTGAAGACGGAATCTTCGGGGTCGTTATGTTTGGCCAGATCTTGACTGGGTTAGCACAGCCATTTGTACTTGCGGCACCAACGCGATACAGTGATATGTGGTTCACCGAAAATGGGCGTGTTGGTGCGACGGCGCTGGCGAGTTTAGCAAATCCACTAGGAGGCGCTGTGAGTAGAGCCCTAGACCGCTATACATTGTGATATACTGATACCTCGCTAGCTCGCACAGCTCATCAACCCCCTCCTCGGCTCAGTGCGAAACATAGTGCTGATCGTAGCCATCATATCGACCGCGGCTTCTATTCCTTCCGTTTTCATTCCAGCCGCCCCTCCAACACCTCCAACCGCCTCATCTGGGTTATCCAAGGAGCCTATCCTCTCTTCTATAGGACACATGCTCCGTTCTCCACCGACTTACGTTGTCTTTTTAACGTTTGGCGCCTTCACCGGGCTCTTCAACTCTTTCAGTTCCCTGATAAACCAGATCCTGTATCCCTATGGCTACAGCGAAGACGAGGCAGGGATATGCGGGGCAGTCTTGATTGTAGTGGGCTTGATAACTGCAGCAATCGCTTCTCCCATCCTCGATCGAACACATAGCTACCTATTCAGTATCAAGATCCTCACCCCGCTGATCTCGCTCGCCTACCTAGCAATGGTCTGGGCCCCACAAACAAGGACCATAGTCGCTCCGTATGTTCTGAGCGCAGTACTGGGTGCAAGCAGTTTCACCCTTTTGCCCGTTGCACTGGAGTATCTAGTTGAGATTACGTATCCGGCAAGTCCAGAGGTTAGCTCAACAATTTGCTGGGCTAGTGGACAACTTTTGGGAGGCGTGTTTATTGTCATTATGAATGGGCTCAAAGATAAACGCGACGTTCAACTAGAGAAAGTAAGGGAGGGGGGGAGAGGAGCAAATGGGGATGCTAGACCGCCTGGAAACATGTACAATGCGTTGGTGTTCCAGGCGGTTGTAGCAATGGTGGCTTTACCGTTGCCATTGATGCTAGGAGTCAAGCGGCTTGGATTGTCGCATGGGCAAGGTAGGCTGACAGTTGATGAGCACAGAGAGATCAATGGGGAAACAGTAAGTGAGGGCTCTGTTAGTCCATGAGTAATAATATGGGTCAGATCTAGTTTACGTTATAGCACCTGACGTTCAGCGACTTGAATAAATCAAGGAATGTTCGCGAAGTGATGATGGGGGCATGAGGAAATAGTACAGATATTCTAAACATGACTTTGGTATCTACAATCATCCATGATGTGTCTTGTCGTATCCTTTGATTCCAAACCCCGCCTCTTGTGTCAAATCGTGCAAGGGCTCGATGACGCACATGACGCCCGATTGCTGCTGGGATTGCAACGTTTACTTGAGCTGAGCAAAGAGTTTGGGGGCAGCGCATTGGGTCGCACAATGAGCGAGATGGAAGACTAAAATATGTCAGCTCGCTCTAGTGTGATTGTTGGCGAAGGGCTTACACTCTTCCACGCAGTCCTCTGAAGCCTTGCCGTCATTGTCGATCTGGCCTGTCACACGCTGAACACACTCATCATAGTGGTGCTTTGCGGGGTGGCATTGCTTAGACTCTGCGCATTCTGTTGTGTAGGAGTCAGTCCATGTCCGAAGCTCCCACGCATTGGCCGAGGTTCTAGTGCTGGCCATCAAAGAATGGCCAATTGCTCTCCAAACTCATTCTAACGGCCACAAGTAGTTGCTGGATCGATGTAGATTCCAGTCCAGGGAAACTCACCCTTCTCTAGCTGCTCCTTTGGGTCCACTGTCTCCTCCTCCTCCTCCTCTTCTTCTTCCTCTTCCTCGTCCTTGCCCTCGTCCTTGCTCGGCTTATGGCCCTGTTCCTTGCTCTCTCCTCCTTTCTTTGCGTCTTGCTTGTTGACCTCGGCCTCTTCACCGGACTCCTCGTCAGTGCCGGAGGCGGGTGACTTGGTGGTGGCGCCGCCCTGGGGTGCCTCGGCGTCGGGCGAGGGGTGGGCGAACGTCTCCCAGACGTCAGTGAAGAAGTCGGTAAAGCCCATGGCTGCTGTGGAGGGGCAATTGGGTGTTGAAGAAGAGGGATGGTGCTGTTGTCGGTGATAAGGCGGTTGAAGCTTGATGAGGTTCCATCGCGAAAATGGCGGTGCCAAGACTACTAGGATGACCGGTGCTTGTCATTCGATTTGCGCTGCACCAGATTGGACCCTTCACCAATTCGCAAAGTCAATGGATGAAAGAATATCTCGCTGAACAGAAAGCTGCCTTCATGCAATACCGATTATAGCTAACCCCGATGCTTTTTGAAGGCTTCCTGTACACTAACACCCGCCTCGACCTCCTCGATGACCTTTTCATCTGCGCCGACTAGCTTCGGTAATAGCTCAAGCAGCTCCTCGACCTTCCCCTGCGGTACCGCGACAACCCCATTCTCAAAAGGATCAATCATGACAAGATCTCCTGGCTCGACTACAGCCTCACCAATCTTGATAGGTACATTGTGAGCGTGGAACTTGGTTTCGGCTCCTGCTCCGATTATACTCGTACCTCGGGACCAGATCGGTAGCTGTGTTTCGTTTAGTGCAACGATATCCCGTACTCTCCCATCAACTACTAGACCCCGTGCGCCCATATACTTGATGCGAGTAGCCATAATGCCGCCCACAACTGCGCAGGACTGACCAGCTGGCTGGCTGACTACCACTATGGTGTCTTTCTCAGTCCAGTCGGCCCACGGTCGGGAGTCCTCCAGATTTGATGTTGGAGCATCATGGGGAGCTGGCACTGGGTTGGGGAAGCTCTTGGTAGTCTTTGGCATCATCAAAAAGGTGGATGCTGGGGCAAGCACCTTCTTGAATTCCGGCTTTGGCGTGCTTGCTGTGTGAAGCAATTGCTCTGCATGATGTAAGAGTGAGATTCTGTGCCACGATATTGCAATGGTAAGTTGTACGTATATCCCGAGAAATAAAACCGGCTCCAGGTACACTCAGACGAAGCAATCCATCAGCTAACTAGAGATGCTCAGTTGGAGGCTCAATGCAATAGAGGGCACGACGTACATCGCATGCAGCATACTTGTATAATTCCTTCCATCTCGGGGATGCCATTAGGGCGTCAGTGGGAGGCTTGGTAATCCTGATGTTGTTAAACAAATGCTATTCAATATCATGCCTTGAGGTTCGCCCCCACCCCACTATCGGTATGCCGCTACAGGTATGCTATCCTACGCCATCCGAGATCTCTCTAGTAAGGTACAACTAGCCCACTATTGTTGTGGTACCAACCATAATAAAAGCGGTAGACGTGGCTTGCTATAAAATAATCCGTACATCGATCTTGACACTTGCCGGGTATAAGTAATGCGTCAGTCCCTGATCCTCGCAAGTATACCATAGAAGACATTTGCATGTAGATGTTGGCTTTTTCCGTCTATGATCAAACTCTGTCGCTAGAATACAATGCTCATCTCTATGTGGAATCATCCATCGAATAGAAATATGTCAAGTTTGCGTCTGGACAGAACTGACTAGCCGTTATGTCACAGGGCACGTGACTCCAGCACGCTAATTCGACTAGGGTCTATTCATCATCGGCCTGTCCTGGGATTCCCGCATCACGGACGAGTGCACCACGACCGTCGAGCGACCTCTCGCTGCAGCATCCACAGTTCAAACCTGTGCGCTTTCATTTCTCCTTGCCTATCTGATACATATAATACTTTTACCGCGGCCTTTGCCGCACTGCGACATCCAACATGGCTTTTCATGCGCCTGCTGTCTTTGTAAGTTTTGCCACGGGTTCCAATACCGTGTTATGGACGGCCAACCCAACTTACACTCATGCAGAACCTTCGAACCACCACTAATCAACTATGGCCAATCATGTCGACCGCCCTCCGATCCGCGGTCACCGGCACCAGGTCGATGCACACGGCGCGGGCTGCCGAGCCTCTGCCAGCAGCTTCTGCAGCGCAGCGCTCCATACCCTCCTTTCCCGGGACAACATCAACTGGTTAGTAAGGCGAGACTATATGGTACAGGAGAGATACTAATGTGGTTCAGCACCATGGAACACACTCGGACTAGGTTACCCCTCCGCCAGGATGACACCTTTTGGACGGCAGTACTCCACTGCGTCGCGCGCCAGCCCTCTATCGCAACTCCGAACACTACCAAGACCAGGAATGGTTGGTTTGAGTCTAGTACAGCAACGATCGCTTTTTGGTGGACCAACACAAGACCAGCTTGCACGTCTTGAGGAAGCTGCCAACAAGAACCCCAACAGTGCCACCTCACAGTCCTCCTTCTACTCTGCTCTCCTGCGCGCCAACATGCCTCAAATCGTCGTCAACCGCTATGATTCTGGACACTTTGCCACAAACACCATGGTGGACAGACTCTACCAAAATGCACTAAACAAGCTCGGACAATCAGGCAACGTCAACAACATTCAACCTAATCAAGGTCTCACCCAACAGCAGATACAAACCATCGGCCAGTCAGTGGGCGCTCATCTAGGCGGTGGTCAGGTTGCTAAGGCTCGCTCTGGCGCTGGTGTAAAGAGTGACCCAGTCTACGTTGTTGTCGAGGAGTCCCTGATGAATGTTATCTTCAAATGGGTCCGCTGGATTTGTGGCTTTGCCTTGGCAGCATATGTTTCCCTGATCCTCATTACTCTCTTTGTTGAGACTAGTGGCGTACTGAAGAAAGTTGGCGCAACATCGAGCGCTGAAGTACGACCAGAACACCAGAACACCCGTTTCAGTGACGTCCATGGCTGCGATGAGGCCAAGGAGGAACTTTTGGATGTTGTCGACTTTCTCAAGCACCCTGAACGATACAACAAGCTCGGAGGCCGCCTTCCTAAGGGTGTGCTTCTTATTGGTCCTCCTGGTACTGGCAAAACGCTGCTTGCCCGTGCTGTTGCAGGGGAAGCCGGCGTTCCGTTCTTCTATATGTCAGGTTCTGAATTTGACGAGGTCTATGTTGGTATTGGAGCCAAGCGCGTCCGCGAACTCTTCCAAGCTGCTCGATCTAAGGCCCCTGCAATCGTTTTCATCGATGAACTAGACGCTGTAGGTGGAAAGCGAAAATCACGGGATGCCAACTATCACCGCCAAACCCTGAACCAGCTCTTGAATGATCTCGATGGTTTCGACCAAAGTACTGGTGTTATCTTCATCGCTGCGACCAATCATCCAGAGCTTCTTGACAAAGCTCTCCTACGCCCTGGACGCTTTGATAGGCATGTCCAAGTTGAGCTACCCGATGCCAACGGTCGCCTAGCTATCTTGAAGTACCACACCAAGAAGATTCGCCTCACCCCTAACATTGATCTGTCGACTATCGCCCGCGGTACCCCTGGCTTTTCTGGCGCAGAGCTGGAGAATTTAGCAAACTCGGCCGCCATTCGTGCTTCCAAACTCCAATCAAAGTTTGTTACTCTCACCGATCTCGAATGGGCCAAAGACAAGATCACCATGGGTGCCGAGAAAAAGACCCGAACAGTTCCTCTTAAGGACAAGATTCACACTGCTTATCATGAGGGTGGTCATGCTCTTGTCGGTCTTTACACTAAAGGCTTTAATGATGTCCACAAGGCAACTATTCTCCCACGAGGACATGCTGCCGGTATCACTTTCTTCTTGCCACAAGAAGAGTCTCACCATACACGCCAACAGTATATCCGTCAACTACAAGTCATGATGGGCGGTAAAATGGCAGAAGAAATTGTGTTTGGCCCCGACAATGTTGCTGACGGTGCGTCTGGCGATATTCAACAAGCAACTCAATTAGCGTACAACATGGTCACGGCTTGTGGCTTTTCAGATGTGCTCGGCAATGTTGACTTTAAGTCGAATTATGACATGGTGTCTCCAGAAACAAAACGCCTGATTGACAACGAAGTCCGGCGGCTGATTGATGAAGCCAAAGCTAGTGCCAAAGATTTGCTAAAGTCGAAACGACCCGAGCTAGATCTACTAGCAAATGCGCTCGTACAGTACGAAACATTAGACAAGCAGGAGATTATGAAAGTGGTCAAGGGCGAGAAGCTTCCCGATCGGTTGATGTCCATGCCGGACGCACCAATCAAGATCCCCAGTAATCCCCTCTCCGCAGTCTTACCGCCGGCATCTAGCGAGAACGACGGATCCTCAGAGCCAGATGCGCGTACTTGAATTTACTGAGTATGAAATAAGTGTGGTATCAATCTGAAAAGAAATTGGTTCAGCGTGTATATTGAGGCGAACGGTGTTTGATGTTGCCCTTCCCTCCTTTGCTCTGTTAGCAACTGCACCACAGGTTCTCAGTCCCTGACGAAATTGACTTGCAATTTCTTGTACATTATGTGCTCATCAGTTAGCGTCAGTGAAATGCGCTTAGTTTTTACGTTTGTATGAAAGACGTGCCTTCAAAGGGGGTAGGTTGGAGGCATGCCTGATAGACTGAATAGGGGAACGAGCAGTATAACAATGCGATGTATGCCTATCATTTCGGGTTGTGAAGTGTTGTGAATTTAGTCAATATAGAGATATACACTATGATCCCTATGAATCAAATAAAAGTGATGTTATCCAGACTCACCCGTAGCCCGTTATACTAGAGGCCGATCCTACTAAGACACTCTTAACTATCTGCAGTTATGGGTTGAAGAAGGCTGGCAAATACCAATGACGAAGTGGAGATCTGAGGTGAGAAATGAGCTCGTGCGTTGCTGCGCCGCACGCTACTGAAGCCAGTCGTTGCAAGATCATCGCGACCTGGAAGGTTTGCATACAAGTTCCATCAATTACCTTTCTCGAACTAATAGCTGCATCAATACTATTAACGTCAGCCGGCATCATTTTACTCACCTCGCTTTTCACCCTGCACCCCTTGCAAGTTCGATCTTCTCAATTGGATGTTGACCTGGGCCATTCAGAATGGCCTCGCCAACCGAGAAGCAATCTTACAGAGGCTATTCCCAATGGCGTCATTTTGCCTGGGGATACCAACACTTTTCAGGAGTCGAAGAATGCGTACTGGGCACAGCAGGCGTGCGAAGTTGTGCCTGCCTGCATTGTTCGGCCAAATAACGAGGAAGAGCTAGCACAGGCTGTCAAGATTATCAAGAGCGAATATGACATGCAGAGAAAAGCTGATGGCGGGCTGGGTATGGATGGCCAAGGACTTTTTGCTGTCCGAAGCGGTGGTCACTCCCCTGTTGCCGGTGCATCTAGTATTCAAGGAGGCATACTTATCGACTTGAGCCTCTTAGACGAGGTAACGCCATCATCCGACCGGAGAAGCGTAGTCATTGGAGCTGGTTGCAAGTGGATGAGTGTTTATAAAGCTCTCGAAAATGACGGCCTCGCGGTTGCAGGGGGAAGAAATTCGGCAGTAGGCGTCGGGGGGTTGACCTTAGACGGAAGATTATCTTTCTTCTCGCCGCGCTTCGGTTTCGTGTGCTCCAACATCCTGGAATACCAGGTTGTACTTGCAGATGGGTCAGTGGTGGTAGCTTCGGCAACCTCGTCTCCAGACTTGTGGCGCGCACTCAAGGGTGGGGCGAACAACTTTGGCATTGTGACTCGATTCACAGCTCGCGCTTTTCCTTCCAGCAATATTTGGAGTGGGATGTTGTATATGCCATCGTCCCAAAGCTCCAAGGTGCTGACTTCGTTTCACGAATTTGTCGACAGAGACATTCCAGATGATAAAGACAACACATTCGATGAATTTTCTGCAGGGCCGCTAGCTTGCTTTACCTACCTCCAGCAACTTGGTATCCAAGCTATTGCAGTTGCACTGACCCACACCAAATCCCCAGGACCTGGTAAAAGATGGCCACCATGCTGGCAAAGCTCGGGCTTTTCCAAAATCTGGCGCCTATGGAGCACTTGCAGCAAAAAGAGCCTTAGTGCAGCATGCGACGAAATGAGCGTCTTGAACCCTCCAGGGCGAAGACAGAGGTTCGCGACAACGACTATCAAGAATGACCGCGCCACGTTGGAAGCAGTCCACACGCCGTATTCCGACGCTATTGCCGGTATCCGAACGTATAATGTCAGGAATATGTCTTGGACGCTCGTTCCGCAGCCTATGCTTTCAAATTAGGCGCAGAAAGGCGACCAGAATGTGCTTAGATTAGATACATGCACCAATGAGGTGCTTGTCAATGTGAGCTTCACGGTGAATTGGGCCTTACCAAAGGATGATGATACGACCCAGCAAATCACGCGCGCAGCAATAGAGCAGATTGACGCATTTGCCGAAGCGCATGGGACAGGGCACCGTTATCTTTATATCAACTACTGTGATAGCTGGCAGGATCCTCTGGGAAGCTATGGGCGGGACAATGTGGAGTTCATGAGGGAAGTCAGTAAAAGGTACGATCCCAACGGTCTGTTTCAGAAAGGCAGCGTTGGTGGCTTCAAGCTTGGGCTGTGATGGTGGCCGGTAGTTCGATCCGAAGCGGGCAAATGCTGCAGCCATGCGCCACCACTGCAACCTTCTAAGTCAATGTTGGTTGACGATCCCACGTCCTTTTTGCCTCGGGCGACTTTCGTCATTCAGAGGATAAAGGCGCAGAGCCTTTTGTTGGATGATCTGACGGGGACAGCGAAGGCGAAGAGGATTGACGTTGGACCGCCATGACAACAAGAATAGCTGATAATATGGTGCCGCCGTAGGAAAAAGGGTTACGATTTCCTTCCTGTTCGGGCCAAGCACGACAAGGCACCCAAGGCATGTGACAAGCTCCAACGCCGAATGGGCGCCTTCCCCGCGCAGGACTTCGGGAAACAATAATTTGCAGCTGCACAAGGGTATGGGCCAGTTCAAGTGCTGGAGAAGAAGATCGGCCTCGTTCTAGAAGAAAGCGGGTCGTGATAGGCCGCGAGTCGTGGTTGGCAATATGCCCAGAGTAAAGTTTCTGCTGGCAGCAAATTGATTGCGGCACCGGATCCGCTCATACCACCTCGCTCTGACCGTCGCCAATGCTAGCAGCTGGGGCGAGATAAGCATCAGCAGCAACTACGGACAAGAGCGAGCATGTAGACACGAAGGAAGGCATAGAATGCCGTCGTAGGCTCGGCAAGGTTTGGCGCACGCTTGTTGTTGAACCGTGGGCAACCGGGCGGGATGCATTGAGCTTCCCGATCGCTCGAATATCCAGGCGTACGGTGTCGCGTGCTGTTTCCCCTCCACGATGGACCAGCACAACGGTTTCGACATGGCCATGACCCCAGTGCGAGCAGGCCTAGTTTGTGGACTAGCCATCCGCCGCAGCCAATCGCCCGCACGAAAATCGCAAACGAAGGCATCTCGAACGCCCCTTTTTTGCCCTGGCGCTACCGTCTGCTCGCATGCTAGCATGGCTACCTGTTGGATCTGTGGTGTTATCAATTGCTCGTGTGGTGACGCCATTCCCAATGGGGCAGGAGCAATGCTCGTTCTGGGTGGCGTCATTACCGCGCCAAATCACAGCAGCCGCTGCCGCCAAGGCCGCGGCAGCTTGTTCGATTGCCACCAGCGGCTGCTGGTCCTCCCCTTGGTAAACGACTTATCGAGGCTTGTCTGTGACATTGAATCTCGGCGGAATAGTGCGAATTCGTACAAGGCCGTGGAAGAATGTCCAGACATGGCGCCTTATTCGTGTTACCACCTCCTGCCTGTTCCGGTTGCAGCGGGCAAACGCGATGAAGCACTCACTTTATTAACCTCCCCCCTCGCCCTTTGCTGGTCCGCCACGAGACTTTGCTTTCTCCTCGTCGGCTCTAATCTGTTCCGCTTCGACACTACACAGGCTTAAACAGTCCCAATTGTTTGCGCACCATGCCTGTTGGAGACAGCGACGAAGTTGTAAGTGAACCGTCCCTTCCATGCAAGGCAATATATACTGACTTAGCCTCGTAGGCCGTCACAGGCCTTGACCCCGCTCTTATTGATCGTTCTGGTGACCCCGAGCGCAAAGACCCAGCATTCCACCAGACGGGCCCTCCAGCCTACCTCATCTCTGAGGGCAAGGCTGGCCTCCAAGATTCTTATCTGAGCGAGGCAGACGATTTCCCTACCGAGGATGAGCTAGCCACTCTCCGCCGTGTGCCTGCTGGCATCCCATGGAAGATCTACACCATCGCCTTCGTTGAACTTGTGGAGCGCATGTCGTACTATGGTACCATTGCTGTCTATTCTAATTTCATTGCCAAGAAGCGACCCACCTCCACTGGAGCCGCTCTCCACCCCAACGATGCCGAAGCAGTTCCCGGTGCCCTTGGTATGGGCAAACAGGTTGCTTTCTCTCTGACCACCTTCAACGCCTTTTGGGTTTACTGCTGCCCGCTCCTCGGAGCCTGGATCGCAGACACCTATCTTGGTCGTTTCAAGACCATTGTCTACTCTGTCATTATCGCTGAAATCGGTCACATTATCCTCGTCGCCTCCTCTGCTCCATCTGTTCTCGACAAGCCAAACACTGCTCTTGGTGTCTTTGTCCTTGGTATTCTTATCATGGGACTCGGAACCGGTACCTTCAAGCCCAATATTTCGCCCCTTATCGCTGAGCAGGTCCCTGAAGAGAAGATGCGCGTTGTGACCGTCAAGGGCGAGCGTGTTATTGTTGACCCAGCTGTCACCGTCACGCGCATTTACAACTACTTCTACCTTTTTATCAACATTGGTGCTTTGGTCGGTCAGATCAGCATGGTGTACGCTGAGCGCTACGTTGGATTCTATCTTGCCTATCTCATTCCCACCGTTATGTTCATTGTCTGCCTGCCAGTTCTGTACATGTGCAAGAAGCATTACATCCTCAAGCCGCCGAGTGGTAATGTCATGGGCCCTGCTTTCAAGCTGTTCTTCAAGGCTCTTGGTGGTGGCGTCAGCGTCAACCCTCTAAGGACTTGGAGAAACTGGAATGACGGCACCATGTGGACAAAGGTCAAGCCCTCTACCCTCGGAGCCAGCAAGCCCTCCTGGTACAACTTCGATGACGCCTGGGTTGATGAGGTCGCTCGTGGTTTCGGCGCATGCAGTGTTTTCTTCTGGGTGCCTATCTTCTGGCTCGCCTACCGCCAAATGGACTCCAACTTGACTCAGATGTGCTCAACCATGCGCCTGGGTGGTGTTCCCAACGATATTCTCTCCAACTTAGACCCTATCGCTATTATCATCATTGTTCCAATCATGGACAGCGTTATTTATCCTGCTCTACGCAAGCGCAACATCCGATTCACACCCATTAAGAAGATCACCGCTGGTTTTATCCTCGGTTCTTTCGCCATGGTTTGGGCTTCAGTTCTCCAGCATTACGTGTAAGTTGACCAACGTGATTTTCTGAACCTTCCAATGCTAATATGCTTAATAGCTACAAGTCATCTGGATATTATCAGACCAAGAATGCCGATTACAAGTCGCCTATCAGCGTCTGGGCCGTCACCGGTGTTTACGTCCTCATTGCCACTTCTGAGATTTTCGCTTCCGTCACCACACTTGAATATGCCTTCACCAAGGCTCCCAAGAACATGCGTTCTCTCGTTCAGTCTGTCCAGCTTTTCACCACGGCTTTCTCTGCTGCCCTCGCCCAGGCTTTCACTCCTTTGACCAGCGACCCTCATCTCGTCTGGAACTACGGCGCTGTTGCCATCATCTCTTTCACAACCGGTGTTGCCTTCCATTTCACATACCGCACCATGGATAAGCAGGAAGATCAACTAAATATGCTTCCTACTGGTCATGTTGGCACTCATACCCAAGCCGAGGACATCGAGAGGCGTACCAGCATCGCAAGCCAACGGGCAGGCGAACTTCCCGCCAATGAGAAGATTTAAAAGCTTTGTTGGGACCGAAGGGATTCTTCAGGGGGGATAAATTTTATCTTAAAGGGTGATTTGTGTAGATGACTATACCCTGAATCTATGATACCACGTGCAAGGCTTTGCGCTTACTTACGCAAGCTTATAATGCAATATAACAAGTTCTAATCAATACTTCACATTACCTTATGATTCCGTGCAAAGTGGCTGCTTTTATTTGTGTGGTATAAATGAAGAGTGTTTGTAATTCGAAAGTCAAATGTCACCAGGTTGAAGATAGGGAAACCATGGTGTTGTCCTAGGCTTGAAAAGTTAGTGAAAGCACTTGATGAATACCCATACGCTTCGACGCCGTAACAAGGCCTATCTACTGGAGATAGGGCCAGAATTCGCACCTCCCATTTCTTGATATACTAACTACTAAAAATAGAATGTTCTCATATATACTTCTTCTAGTCTTGTTGGGGGCTAAGGCAGCCAACTGGCGAATAAATTTTGGGGCGCTATATTCGGCCGCGCGATTGTTCGGCTATAACCCCGCGCGTACTATCAGGCTGTTCTTGACGGAAGCCAACAGATATCTTAGTTATCTCAATTCTAGTAAGATGTCACTCGAACTACTTATGTTCTCCTTTCCATAAATTAAGCTAGCTACCTACCTAGTTGTACTCTTTTCCTTAAAGTAGCTGATAAGAATACGCTGAAATACTAAATCTTATGTAGATGTATAGTAGTTGAAGAATAGTAGTAGCAGATCACGTGACCAAATAGAGCACTCCTAAATTTGCGCTTATGTGTGTTTCCAAATCTAGGTCCTCTACTCCACACACTAGCCTTGTTACGTCAAGATCACTTTTGTCCATTTTATCTGAGCCATAACCCAATCGTCTTCATTAACAACGCCCGTGCCAACACGACGCGCAACCCAGTGTTCTACTTCATCCTACTTCACCATCAGAACGTGTAGCTTTGGTAGTGCTTTGTACGGCAGGTATTGTTCATGGACTTGGGAAATGATGATAAAATGATGGGACCCACTTTGTACATCGCTAGAACATCCATGCTTAGATATCGTACCTACTTCTTGGCATCCTCCACGTGAATCATAGAGCCCCCAGACGTATCCTACATTCGCAAACACTTTTGACATATAGAGCTTCGCCACGCTTGTCCAAAAGATCGGTCGTCCCGAGTCACGAAAATCTTCACTGTTATCCACTTCGATTTTAGTTGGTCCTTTCCACCTCTGGCAACTTGAAGAGGCGCCCAAGACCTTTGTGATCCAGGTTCCATCCAAGCCAAGACCAGCTAGGGAATTCTACACGATGAAACCCTCCGCCTGCATCAATTACGATGTGCTCTGCTACGCGTCGAGTACAATCGCCACCCTCCCAGGCCAATGACTCGTCAAATCGAAGTAGAAACAAACGGCCCCAGAAACTGGAGGCTAAGGGGCGCCTCTCCTTTAGCCGTCTGAAATACCCCTGGATGGTATTCAAGGTGTCGAATGGGTTTGTCATGCGACGTTTAACATATTTCGTGGCAACTTCATAGCTATTCTTCGGCATGAATGCATTAGGCTGGGGTAGTTCCATTGCGTCGAAGCAACCAAATACATGTGTTGAAGTAATCGTCGGTTCCTGAGCTCCCATAGCACATAGTTCGAGTGCAAGACTTTCACACCATTTGGCATCGCCAGAAGACTTCATCATCTGTGAAAGTTATTGTTCTTCGTGAAAGAAGATACTCTTGCATTGTCTAGGCGCGATGTTTCCAGGGTGAATTTTCGTAAGCTATCCCTGTGTACAAACGAGTACTGCGCATTAGAGAAAGGGAGTTTGAAACTGGAATCGCTGTCTGTTGAGGATGTCGCATGAGATCCTTATTCACTCCAGCTATTCCCATGTTGGCATGAGTAGCGCTGGCTGCAATAATCATGGCGTATGCACTGGCGTAAACACAATCCATGTATGAGAGCTGCCGCCGCTAGTCGTCATCGTCGTCTTGAAAAATACAAAATGAGTCAATCCATATATACCTAAACCCAACCGACTGAGTAATAATGAAAGCATCCAAAATCGTATTCGGAATGAACTCCTTAGTTAATTGACCAGGGAGAGAGAAACGCTGAATGGTATCGCGTGAGGAAAGCAGCGTGTTCCACTTTGCAGATCTCCATACGTAGCTTAGCGAGAGATGGGTTTCCCGCTTTATCAACGGACACAAGCTCTATCTTATCTCCTAATGGGCCAGCGCCATAGATCGTACGCGCCACCTAGCTAATTTAGAGGTTAAATACTAACTCTACTTTGACCTTTTGCATTAAAAGATTACCAGCTACAACCTTAAAGCTCGGGATATATACAATATGGATGAGAAGGGCTTCTTTATTAGAGTAATAGGTAGGAGTAAGAGGATCTTTAGTAAACGTTGGTAGATAAAGAAGGAGGCTATAGCATCGCTCTAAGATAGGTTACGTGAGTTTTTGACGCTCCTAGCGTGTGTTTGCGCAGATAGGAGCTCGTTGCTTCTAGGCCTCATCTACGCTGCAGCTAAAGGAGTAATTCGATTATCCTAGGTAGAGATATTACTATAGGAGAGTATAAGGTCTTCGTATTATTATTTCTATTAGGTTAGAGCAATAATGACGTTGGTTTAGCATAGCTTGAATAGGTGTTTAATTGCTACACAAAGTAGAGAGTGGGGAGATAGGGGTTGCTTATCCTTAATAGCTATAGATCTTACGTTACAATAGATCCTCCTTATAGTATTTCCTCCTTATTTAACTTATACGCTGCAACCGCTTAATGTAGTAATATTTAAGCTACTCTCCTAAAGCTACTCTAACGAGCTTACATCTTACCTCTATCAGGCTTAAGGCCTCGTCTCTATTAAGAAGGGTGACTTTTTCGCGCTGTTTAAGCGAGCCTAGGTATCCTCTTTTAAGGAAACTACTATATTAGAGTCTTTCTAGGTAGTAGGTATATAGCTAATAGATTGCAACATTATACTTAAAAGATTTAAAACAATACCTAAGCTAGAGGAGATCTTATTGTTGCGCCCCTTGCTATCTAATTAGCTACAATTACATCGTTTGGTACGAGCTACTGTTAAGGGTCGTAGCTAGGATAAGGCTAAATAGTTAAGCTCCTCTATCTACTACCTCTCTATTCAAAACGAGCTTTTAAAGCATAAGAATAAGGGCTTAAGGGAGGTCCTTTAATATAAAAGGAAGCATAAGAAGGGGAGTAAACACCTTAACCCTTAACAGCGCAAGGAGTACTATAGTAGCGCTGTCTTCTAGTCTCCTTGCAAGGTAAGGGAAGCTCGAGCTTGAGAAACTATGTAAGAGAGAGATAAGATAGAGGCAAAACTCTAGAAAGCACGGGCTAAGAAGGAGCGTAAGTACGCTTAATTGCAGCGTCAAATTAAGCTCGAGGAGAGGCGCGTAGAGCAGGAGAGGCTTAAGGTAATGCGCGAGCGGGAGAGGGCTGAGAAAGTAGCTAAACGCGCACGCAAACTTGAAGCTCGAAACACTAAAAAAAGCTCTACATCAAGCCTAGAAGGGTAAGAGGAAAGCCTCGCAATCAACATCCTCTAGCAACAAGCGTCAAAAACGTGTTAGGGATGCTCGAGCTAGTGCTAAAGCTCAGGATGAGCCATCTCGTCCACCACCAAAGGTCACGTCACGTGGCCGCAACATCAACCTCCCGCGTAAATTCAGATAGTACAAATTGATCATAACGTCTTATTTACTGTAACATCACGTTTTCAACCAATTAGAGCTATTTGGTGAGGCTCTGCAGCCTCACCTTTGAGTTTGAGCACATGTTGTTCGACGGGGCATGACCCGACTCCGGGGGCACGGTACAAGCGAGTGGGCACCTCACCAACTTTGCGCGCCTATTCAAGCATATGACTCAATATTAAATTAAGCAGCATTTACTGCATCATTTTTACACGTATGTGAGTTATGCCCGGTCTCTCTGCACCTCTTGCAGCGCGCGCGAGCCTGGCGACTCGGGCC
The DNA here is from genome assembly GCA_028456235.1 of Ophiosphaerella narmari. Taxonomy (NCBI): domain Eukaryota; kingdom Fungi; phylum Ascomycota; class Dothideomycetes; order Pleosporales; family Phaeosphaeriaceae; genus Ophiosphaerella; species Ophiosphaerella narmari. Next base: position 525,518 of record JALNQA010000011.1, on the reverse strand, counting down.
TAACTGCTCTCCATCTTGACGCTGTTCATTGACTTGACGCTGCACAGCCTCTCTCTTAGCGAGTATATCCTCTCCTTGTCCCTTTGTTAGGACTCCTTGCTTCTAAATCCGCTTCTTTTTTCGTGATTTACGCTTGCTGGCTGCCTCGTTGGCCCTTTCAAGACTAGAGATCTGATCGCGCATTAACTTAGCTGACAGCATTATTATGAGCTCCCTTTTTGAGTTGATTGATTGCGTCAATAATCGACGCTGGCGACGAGCTCTTGTGCCGGCGTACGCGTTCACGTATAAGCGTTGACTGAGCCTCTAGCTTACGTACGTTACTCGGCGTGCAAGTTACCTAGGGAGCCTCTGGTACAGTAGGCGTACGGAGCTGAACATCAAGCCTTGGGGTAACTACTTCTAGCTGAAGTAGAACAAGGCCAGTAGCTTAGAAAGCCGAGTAAATATTTACTCTTGTAAAGGCCTGGCTAAAGGCAACGTAGAAGGCTGGTAGGAATTCAAGTTTGGTAATGTGATTGATATGGTTCTAGATTAGGCTCTCAACTTGACGGTTGTACGCCTTCTTCAATGGAGAGAAGCAGCCAACATCAAGAGGCCGAAGTAAGTGAGATGAGTGAGCTAGCATGCAGAGCTTATAGATATTGTTCTCCTTGCAGAGCTCGTGGAACTCAAGAGTATGGTGGCTTCCGTGCCCATCAAGTATAAGTAGCCGACGCGCACCAACTATTCGGTTCTTTATATGCTTATTGAAGTGCTCGAGCTAGTCGATAGCTAGCTTGTCTGTCGTCCAGCTATTATCGCTGACCGTGATAGCCCAGTCTCGTGGGATACAGTCTCGTAGGATACAGTCTTCCTCGTACTAAGCAGAGAAGTAGTACGTACTAGCGAAGATAAGGAATAGTGAGACTACCCAGCCAGCAGCGTTGATTGTAGCGATTGCCGTTACCTACTCACGATTGCCAGGCTGGATAGCCTTGGGCCTACCTCTCCTCTCTGACCCTGTTACAACAAGCTGAGTTGTAATCTTACCTATCATAAAGCCAGCCTCGTCGAAGTTGTAGACATTCTCATCAGCTATCCCATACGTAGCTCTTGTATGCTGCACCAGCTCCAACCAGCTACTTATAGTAGCCAGGTCCTCACATAAGGCTCGCTGCCTATCGTAAGGGCGATTGAAACGCGTCGTAAGATCGTCCGTACGCTTGACAAAGTTGCGCGCCCAGTGGATGCCGACAGGGCTGCCTCCACGCTGAGTGAGTAGTTTATCGGTCGTCTTACGCACAGCGGCTAGAGTTGGGGCAAAGCCACGAGAATCCAGATTGAGAATATGATCGACTATTACCTCCTCATCTAGCTAGCTGAGCTTCCTTGAGTTGGGCTGGCAGTCGTGTCGTACAGGGACACCAGCGCGTCGGCGATTGAGTGTAGTTCGCGATACATTGAAGGTCTGGCTAGCAACATTCTCAGTCTTTATCTGATTTGAGTCAAGGGCTGAGATAGCAAGCTGAATACTTGCTTCTTTTGAGAGCAATTGAGAGGTGTCGCGTGGAGCCACTGTATATTAGAGATAAGATGTGGCTATTAAGCGGTTGTGTCCATGAAGGATGTCCGAAGTGTGCATATTGAGTGTGCTGTCATGGGTGGCGATGGAGGAAATCTTTCCGTGTTTGATGGCGATGTCCCAGAGTTCTGAAGAGGGCTTGCCAGGTATTCGTACACGAGCAATCTTGCTGAGCTCTGTGGCCGAGTTTTGGTCTGTATCAGGTCCTCGCTCTATCTCTTTTGGTGGGTTGAAGTGATGCTGCTAGGTATGATGCAAGGATACAGGCAAACCAATGTGTACGTATAGACGAGACGATGACGCCTAGACATATATAGAGAGTCTAGAAGGATAGAGTATGCTCAGTGCTTGTGCCTGGTGCACGTCGCGGATCGCCGCCAAGGGACAGGCCCAGGCAGCGTGAAAGGGCCTGAGGTGATGCAGCATAGAATGCGCCTTGTGCTAATAGCCCAGCGATGCTGCAAGACGAATGCATCGTTCCCCGCCAGACCTGACGACAAGAAGCGACCAAGCAGGCGGCCAAGGGCAGATTCGCGGGGTGGGCAGCATGCAGCAGCCCCGCGTTGGGGAATAGGAGAGGCGCGAATTAGGCCAAAGCTCCAATTAAGTGGTACCTCTGAACGCGTCCTCCCAGAAAGCCTCTCTTCGCTCTTCCACCCTTCCATCTCCACCCTTGCGCCTTCATCGAGAACGTCGCACCCGCCCCATCGTCGCCGTCGTCTACATAGTCGCGTTCCTGCCCAACATGCAGCCGAGTTTCCGGGCCAACTATAATCCGCAGCAGCAAATGGGCATGCCTGCCGGACGAAGAGTACCAGGTAAGTACGACTGATCTTAACTCTCCCCACCGCGCCCATTATGATTAGCAAGTCTGACCTGGCGTTTGCCTTCCGTAAAGGCGGCATTGCACCGCCCCAGCATGCTGCCGCCCAGCAATACAGCAACAACGCAAGCATGCAGGCCCAGCAGCGCGCCGAAGCCGAGCGCCGCGAAAAGATGCGCCGGACCGCAAAGAACCCGACTGACAAGAACATCCCGGAGGGTGTCGAGGACGTCTGCATTGGCGATGGCGTGGCCCGCTACCGCGAGTTGCGCGAGGTGGAGCGCACGCTCGACGCAACCATGATGCGCAAAAAGCTTGATGTTATGGACTCCAAGCACCACACCAGTGCCTCGCGCTACGGCACCATGCGCATCTGGATCTCCAACACCGTCGACAACCAGCCCTGGCAGAGCAGCGGCATCGACGCCGACGCCTTTGACTTTGAGAGCGACACCAATGCCACCTATCGCGTCAAGATCCAGGGCCGCCTACTCGAGGAACAGACTGATGAAGGGCTTGAGGACGAGGACGACGCCGACAAGGACGCCGACAGGGACGCCGATGCCATGGACGAAGACGGCGCCGACGCCCAGGATTCCAAGCCAGCCGTCAAGCCAAAGCCCTTCTCACAATACTTCAGCTCCATCGTCATCGACTTCGATCGTGCCAAGAGCCTACAACCGGACAACTTCACCCAAATTGAGTGGAAGCGGCCAGAAATTTCATCTACCAAAGACGCCAATTTCAGCGAGGTAGAGTTTGAGCGCAAGGGTGATGAGAACATTAACATCACCATAAACTTGCAGCGGTTCCAGAATCCAGAGGTACGTGTGCACCTGAGAGTCCATCTAGGACGGTCCTCTACACTTCATCATGCTAATACATCCATGTGTAGGTCTTTCGACTTAGTAAGCCGCTAGCCGAGCTGTTAGATACTGACGAGCAAGATCGCGCCGGCGTGCTAATGGGAATCTGGGAGTATGCAAGGTCACAACACCTGCAGCAAGACGACGACGAGCGCAAATTCACTTGCGATGCCAAACTCAAGGCTCTATTTGGCGGCCAGGATTCATTTTACTTCCCCAACCTGCCCCAGCTTATCAAACCCCACCTTGCCAGCCTACCACCAGTCCAACTGCAATATACCATACGGGTTGACAAGGACTACATCTCACCTACTGCCGATTCTGGCAAAGCCCCATCAGAACCCACCATCTATGATGTTCAGGTTGCACTCGAAGACCCAATGCAGCCATTGTTCCAGGAAATCCTCCGCAGACCTGACAGTATTCAAACACTACAGGAAATTCAAAAAATCGACGAGCAACTAGTTCTGCTCATGGGCGCCATTGGGCAATCCAAAGCCAAACATGCCTTTTTCACCAGCATGTCCAAGGATCCCGTTACCTTTTTCAAGCGCTGGCTCTCCTCCCAGAAGCGCGATCTCGAGGTTCTGCTCGGCGAGGCCACAAGAGGCGGCGGAGAAGATGCCTCTGGCGAAGAATGGAGACGCGGAGGAGCAGACGGTGTTTGGGGCAGCGAGGTTGCAAGGGAAAGCGTGGCTCTGTGGTTAGCACGGCAGAACATCAAAACACACTAGAGATCAGGTTTTGGTTATGCTCATATCTTTAGGGGTCCTGGCGTTTTGTGAGATACCCTATCGTTGATATCTTCGATGCGCAATGCAACAGTGTCACAACAATGCTATTGTTCCTGGCGTGTTCTACGGGGATGTGGAGCCTGGGTATATTTGGTAACCTAGACTACAATCGCAAACGCCCTTATGTTAGAGTTGCTACGATATACGCGTCTCATCCGAGGTAGTTTGATGCGCTTAGGTCAGCCAGAGTCCGTGAATCAAAACAAGAACTGTGCAAGCTAGAGGGAGGCTGTGGAAGTAGTCAAATTGATGACGATGACATTTCTCATGAAATCCTAGCGATACACACTAATTGTTGATAGAGGAACAAGAGTTTGCTATCACTACCACGCTATGTAGCAGGCGTTACCAATTTAGTGGTCGCATTCATGTGTCTTTACTTCTATGCTTCACACTATAACATCTAGGCATCGTGCATCCATGGATTTGACCATGCCAGGGCGACTAACGATCGACTCACGATCGACTCCACAGCCCCATGTATCCAATCAAACCGGGGCTCCACCCGTCCCTTGCTAGAAGCTCTCGGCAAAAGACGGTGTAGTTTTCGCACTTCGCTTAGCCCATGCGCCCCCACCACTCCTATTCCCCGCTTTATTTTCCACACTATATACCAACAGATTTTCCAAAACAACATCAAAGTCGGCCTGATGGTCTAGTGGTATGATTCCTGCTTTGGGTCCCATGTCTTCAGACAAACGCCTATTCTGCAGGAGGCCCCGGGTGTAAGTTGCACTCAAAACGATTCGCCAGTAATGTTTTCTAACAATCGTACAGTCGAATCCCGGTCAGGCCCCATCTTTCTTTTTTGCATATTTTTGCACTTCCTGATGTCAGCGCCGACTAGAGCAATAACAATTGAAATGTAATTATTTGTATTATTAGATATATTAGAGGCCTGTGATATCACTTCACAGTATAATTTCTTATCTTTGGAATTTACGAGAATGTACTTTCATTTTGCGCAGGAGTTTCTATGGTTTTTGAATTGGTTGTCGTAAAAGGTGATAATGCATTCGTTGCTTCCTGAGGTCGACTTGAAATCGCCCGGCTGTTATGTACTCCAATGTTTTGCGAGTGCGTCTAAGATGGACTTCACTGCGTTAACTAGACCTGAATTTGATCTCAGAATTAGCAAGTGAGTGTTGATGCAATATGAAGCGTGTTGGTGAGAGTAGTACGTGAAATTATAGGCTTACGTTTTATACTTAGGCAGTCTTGAGTGTGGGCAGCACCAACAATACAAACTATAGCTAGATTGCTTTTGAATACAAAAAAGAAGAGGTCTAACAGCAACTACTAAACGTGAAAATGTTAACACAGAATTGGTAATTACAACAGACGTCAATCGTAGTGGAGGTAGAATAAGATGTCTAAAAGATGTTTGGTCTAGTACCAGGATGTATAATCATTAAACATCCTAGTATCTCATAAATATTTCAACCTCTTATGTTCCGCCAGTCTTGAGAAAGCAACTCATAAAGTGCCTGACCTGGCCGACCTCCGGATACTGTAGACTGGTAAGTGTGCAAACAAAGTGCTGGTGAAGGGAATTGGTAGTCCAATGTATATTTTGCACAAAATATCATTGTTCCGCCAGATTGCTGTTAGAATTATTAGGTTCCTTTTACTGGGTATTGAAAAAAAAAAAACCCCCCTGCCTACCAGCGCACATATCAAAGAACCCCAAAAACAATCACTGTGGGAAAAAAAAAAAGAACTTCGGGGCCGAGCACGGATTTGAACCATGGACCTCCTGCATTTCGATTGTAGAACCCCTATATCGTTAGTTAGACAGTGTGCCTTTAATGTAGTGATTGAAGTGACTTACAAAGCAGGAATCATACGACTAGACCACACGGCCAGATGTGTTACTTGATAAATTAGTAATGAATTAGTTGATATATGTATTACACGATAAGTATGATTGAATGAAAAGAATAAAACGGGTAAAAAGGGTTGTGGGCGTGATTGTACGAAGCGGGGCGGTGTGGAGACAGCGCAGAAACCGCGTTTGCAAACGCGGTGGTCTAAATGGACGAGGAACTGAACACCAAATTTGCTGAGAGCAGGGCGGACGAACTTCAAGCACAACCGTTTGCTCTTGATATCCGGTTTTATTGGTAATAGCGAGAATGAAATTCGTTATTAAGAGGTATCATATCCGGGCCTGCCTACCAAACTCCAAATGCGCAGAACTAAAACATACGTGGTCACACACTATTCAATCCAACCACTCAGTGGTCTACGCAGATACCCTTGCATACGCAACCCCCCGCTACGTGCCCATCAAACACACTCACTCACTGTGGCCAATGCACCTCTAGTCCCTTTCTCCTGTCAATCTTCACACCTCGCTTCTCGTCTGCTCTCACTTCTTCACCCAATACCACAGTTGCCAGACGCCTCATCACTTCCTCTGCTTCAATAGCTTCGCCGGTCCTACCAGGCAAGCAATCACCCATTTCGATCTCCTTGCCTTTCAACGTCTGGTAAGCCTCAATGCTATCTAGGCTCATTAACTCGCAAAATACTTGGCACAGCACGACTAGTTCCTCAGTCATGTCGAACTCGTAGCCCCATGCGCTGAAGATAGCGCCGACGTAGGGCTTCTTGTTTGCGGTGAGGAACTTGTTGAGGAGATGGGCGTTGGTTTGTGACAAGGGAGTAGTAGGAGTGATGGAAGGCGAGAAGAGGGTTTGATGCTTCTGACTGATGTTGAAGAGCCTGTCGAGGGTCTTGTAGTGCGTTTTGGTCCAGGGTTCTACCTTGGGTAGTGGGGTAAGCTTCGCAAGAATAGGGTGTGGTACTGGTTTCGTTGATTCTAATGGGGCAGTAACAGCAGGCTTAGAGACTGCAGACCACAAGGTGGATGTCATGCGCGTTAGAAGACCGGAGGGCCGCTGTGGTAGTTGTTCAGCAGGTGATTCAATGCTGGTGCTGTGTTGCTGAAGTGAATCTGTGGTGATTTCACTCCTCCCACGGTCGACCAGTTCATTCTTTGTAGGAGGCTTCAAAACCATAGGCGGCGGAGCACCGGGTTTATCAGGCGTATTTTGGAAGAGTGGAACGCGCCTGCGGACAGGCGAAAGTATCTTCATATGTGGTGGGCTCGATGCGGCTATGCTCGTGTCCTTGTGCCAGGTCCTGCTGGGCTCTGTTACTTCCTCTATCCAGTCCAAGCTACGTTCTTGAGGCTCGTATGCTTCAAGGTATTCGTCTGCCTCATTGCGCAAGTGGCGAATGCTGGAGTCTGTCACCCCTTCCATTTCCATTTCCATCTGCAACTGACGTTGGTCAGATGCTACAGAGACCTTGCTCTCACCGTCAACGAAAGTATGGAATGGTGAACTTTGCGGGAGTGGGAGGGAAGATTCCTCTTGGAAGCGTGATTGAGCCTCCGATGAGATATCTGAGCTGTGTAATTCTCGTCGAAGGGGACTTCTCTTTTGTGGTGAGCTTGGGATGTTAGGGAAACGAGGTGGTGTATTGAGAAACGGATTGTTCTTCGTTGCAGAAGAGGAATTTTTAGCAATGACTGGAGGGGATGACTCTGGAGCCAAGCTTTCGCCCTCGTTCATAAGCAGGGTAAGATCTAACTTGTCTGCTTTCTTCTGTTTGAGGTCGCGGGATTGCCTCTTGCTGAATATGCTAGGCATATTTGACTGAAAGAACATTCCAGTGTCGTCGCTTGCGTCACTATCAGCACCATCATCGTCCGCTGGCTCTTCGCTGTCAATATTGGTGTCGACTACAGCAGCTGAATCTGCATGATTAAGCTGTTGGGGAGATTCTGCCTCGTCACTGTATTGGAAGTGGTTGCCACTTTGACGCCGCCAAGTTCCAGGGAGCTTTCCTCGAGCCGGCACAATAGGACCAGGCTCAAATAGATCTTGTGTTTCATCGACTTCAGCCGAATTGAGTGAGCGACTTGCCTCCTCTTGCCAGATGTCAGGGTAATCCTCTTGTTGAGACTGGTTGCGAGCCTCGGGGACATCTGGACTAACTTTTTGGGACTCGGCTTCATTAGTAATTGTCTCGAAATGCGTGCGCCCCGCTTCTCTAGTGACTGCAGGGGGGGTATCAACACGCCAGCTCATCTCATCCTCATCTTCACTTCTTACCGGACTAGGAAGTGACTTTTCTGTGGCCGCAATGGGTAGCGTTGGGTATCGAACATCATTGGTTTCGGTCTGTATTACCGATGAAAGGATGTCCTCAACCTGGTCCTCTGGCGTGGGTAGTCGTGGTTCGCGGTGCTTCCGTTGGGTTTTGTACACCCCCTCCTTTGGTGGGTCTCGCTTTGATTGTGGCTTGGTGGGACTAGAATGAACTAGTGGAGAGGATTCCTTCGTTTGATCTGTTGCAAGCCGTTCTCCAAGACGGAGTCCTGCTTGTAGCTCTCTTCTCGTGCCTTCGCTAAAACCACGGAAAAGATCGTCTAGCTTGTCCCGTTTCTCTTCCAACAACTTTTGAGAAGGTTCGGGTGTCATACGACTGGGATCCAAAAGCCCTTGTAGAGCCACGCCAGCAGTTACCACGCGGCCAAAACCTGGAGTCTCGGATTTTGGGGGTACATTCTGGACAGGCTCGATAACTGGTGGGACTAACGGAGTAGTAGCCTCAGTGATTGGTGTAATATAGCGTCGGAGAGCTGGCCGTGAAGGTTCTCCCTGAACTTTCAGGAAAGGCGAGGGGACTGAGGGGGATGAGGAGGGCTTGACAATTCCCCGAGCTTTGGCATTCGGGGTATTACTGGTGGAAGGTCCGAAAAGTCTATCTTGTAGCGTCGAGCTTTTCTGGTTTGCAGTGCTCTTACTGTCTTCCGTTTTGGGTGGACTGGTAAGACCTCCACTGCTAGGCATGCTAAGCAGGGAATCAACAGAGATCATGCTGAAGCTTTCACTGTCCATCAAGGTCGTATCATCTGGCATTCTAGTCGTTCCCTCATCGAAGACAAAATTGGTAGTATCCGGATTGTCCTCCTCTTCATCGTTTTTAAATGGTTGGCCATCATGCAAAGAGCTATGGTCTAACGCTGGGACAGTTGCACGAGCTTGTGGAATGCCCGACGCTTCTGCGACAACAGCTCGTGGGTTGAGCGAGTCCTGCCTTGGTTCTTTTGACGCCTCGTCCTCATCGCCACTCGTTGGGGTAAGAACATCGCTATCTTCATCTGACTCCTCGTCCGAAGAAATTTCAATAGTTTCGATTTTTTTGGAGTGTGGAGTGCCTCTACGTTTACGTAACATCTTGCTTAGGTTTGTTTGTGGAGGCGTGTCCGCAACAGGCACCTCACAATCGGCCAAGAAGTTACTTCTGGACCTGTTTTGCGACAAGCTTGATGGTAGAGGCTGTAGCATCGTATCTATAGTCTGGGTGTTGGGGACAGATAAGTCTGGGGTGGCAAAGCGCGTGCTCTTCTGTGAGGTAAATGGCTCTGATATCGCCATTGGCTCAGGCGTAGCCTCCGAAGAGGAGTCGATATGGCTTTGCGTCGCTTGGCCCATTGCTGCATCCTGATCTGCGATGGATGTCTGTACGCTCGTCCTCGGGCGACCCCTCTTTCTCTTAGGCGGCATATCGGTGTCAATGTCCGCTGCGCTTGATTCCTGGGCTCCTACACTCGTATCTCGCGATTCGGATCGAGCGCGTCTCTTGATTGGGGTCCCGACTCGCTTGGGCTTTGAGGTGTTTGCGACGTCTGACTTCCTTGGGCGTCCACGGCCCCGCTTGATTGGAGATGGCGCATCGGGGTCTTTCAAAGGAACCGTCGTGGTTTTTGTCCTTGTGAAGCGCTTGACGCTGGGCGACTGTGCGTTCTCTTCGTCACTTCCTGGTTCGGCCTGGACGGTGACCTTGATCCGCCAGGGGCTTGCGCTTCCCATACGCGGAGTGTTCATGATCATGGCTTTTGATGGAGACGAGAAGTGCATCTCTGAGACATTGGACCGCCGGTTTTGCTTTGTGGGAGAGGTCGCGACAAGCGGTTTCCTTGGTGATGATTTGCGCGTCGATGTTGTCGTGTTTTCGGTCAATGAGAGGGCGAGAGGATCAGGGCTGGATTCATAGCTGCGGTCGACATCGTCGCTCGCCATGGGAGTACGACCACGGGGGGCCATAGCTGGGTCAGTGGAATATGCGGGGTGTTTGGTGGCGGTGCGGATGGTGATGGGGGTAGGTTGGTGCGTGCTGTCATCTGCATCTTACGCGTTGGCGTTGTCATAGCAACAATCTTATCATGTGCGACGAGACGCGGTCACTGCCATCACGGCTCCGAGGACAGGCTGATTTGACTCTGCGATTTGGTGTGGGCTTGCGATGGGTATTCATGGGTAGGTTGTTTTGATCCATTCCTTACAGCAGTGTTAATGCGCATAGTATATACAAGGAGATTGGACCTGGCAGACGTGTAGCACTCTCCAAGCTCGCCATCACCAAATTCGAAGATACTGGTCGACCGTTGCGCATTGCTATCGATACATCTATATGGCTTTTCCAAATCCAAGCAAGCAAAGGTATGCCGGCATAGTCATGTGCTTCGCATTTCCTGTGCTGACAACAACCAGGCGGCACCAATCCGGCCCTGCGCACCTTCTACTACCGCCTCCTCCGCCTAATCGCACTTACTATCCACCCCATTTTTGTGTTCGATGGTCCCAACAAGCCGCCTTTCAAGCGCAACAAACGCACTGGTCCTAGTGTCGCATCTATCCCCGAATTTCTCGCCAAACAACTATTGAAACAATTTGGATATCCTATTCATCTGGCTCCCGGTGAGGCCGAGGCAGAGTGCGCGCTACTACAACGCGAAGGCATCGTTGATGCTGTGCTGAGCGAGGACGTGGACACGTTGATGTTTGGAAGTGGCATCACCATCCGAAACTGGTCGCCAGAGAAGAGCGGCAAAACGCCAACTCACGTCAATGTCTATGACGCCGTGGAGACGAAGAATGGGCCGTCAGGCTTGGACCGTGACGGAATGATTTTGGTGGCATTGATGAGCGGAGGCGACTATGTCCCCGAGGGCATACCAGGGTGCGGGCCGAAGACCGCGTGTGAAGCTGCGAAAGCTGGCTTTGGACGCGATCTCTGCAATATCCCGACAAGCGACAAGAGGGCCATGTCCGAGTGGCGCGAGCGGCTGCAACATGAGCTCAAAACAAATGAGAGTAAGCTGTTCAAGCGCAAGCATGGTACTCTCAAGATCCCAGACGATTTTCCCCGGTTGGACATTCTAGGATACTACACACATCCTGCCATATCAAATCAAGCTGGACTGGATAAGCTGCGGCGAGCAATAAATTGGGACAAAGATCTTGACTTCCAGGGCCTCCGCGATTTCACTCAAGATGCATTTGATTGGGTAAAGCTCGAGGGCGCAAAACACTTCATTCGTAGCCTTGCACCATCCCTTCTCATCCGCCAACTACGTATTCGATCCAAACAACTCGATCGACTACCTACAGACAATCTTCAGGCGATACAAGAAGACGAATCACTTTTAGTCAAGGGCCTACATGGTAAGCGACAGCACCCCGAAACCGACAATTGCAGAGAGCTACGTGTTGGCTTTATACCAATCGAACTTGTCACCATCGACTTGAATCGAGAGGAGCCTGACAATGATCCTGACGTATTGCCTCCGAACCCACAACAGGTTGATGTCGACCTTGACGATGAGGTTGCCTTGGAACTGGAAGATGAGGGTCCCAAGAAGCGTGGCCCGACAAAATTTGACCCTCACAAACCTGCTAGAATATGGGTTATGGAGTCCATTGTTAAGGTCGGTGTGCCTTTGAAAGTAGAAGACTGGGAGGCTGGGCGGCAGACGAGGCAGAAACCTAGACGGGCTGCGACAGCACAAGAGCCGGCTAGCACCGTTCCCAAGGCGAGCAAAGCAAGACGGACAAGAACAGCCGGTGATGCACCCCAGGCGCCCATTGAACGATTTGCAAAGGTGACGAAGCCTGGCACAAGGCTCGCTCGCGCATCGGCAAAGACACAAGGTGGCTCACCCGGCCTCCTACCACAACCAGCGCAGCCTGAGTCACACTCCCAAGTAGAGGTCCTTGATTTACTATCATCATCTCCCACGAGGAGCCAGACTGCAACGCCTCGCTCACGGGCAACCCGCGAAAAAGCTCTTTCCCCTATTCTACCGGACCTACCAGCCAGTGTGACGAAGCGGAGACGACGAGCTCCCATGCAACGATCAAACACTTTACCGAGCAACATAGGCACCAGTCCTGAGAGCTCCAAAACACCTCCACTGTCAGATATAGTAGAGACATTAGACCTAGTGAGCTCACCGGGCCTCCCTTCGCCTTCGCAGCTCCTTGCGGAGAAGGCGAAGACTCATACTATAATGAAACAAAACGATAGAACAGCTCGCGGTATATCGGTACAATCATCGCCTGGCAAGGCAAGACAGACTACATTGGATATATGGCAAGCATCCGCAACACCAACTGGAATGCATATCACAGGATCAGTAATCGACACAGCTTCGGTACCCGCACTACCTGAGCTGCAATCAACACGAGATAAGATCGACGAACTTGACTTGACTCTTTCATCGCCAGTGCGGCCACAGCCATTGAAGACACGTTACAATGCCCCTGTCAGCCAGGAACGAGCTACTCGTACATCTACAGCCCGACTACCACTAAAGTCTGTGTGCTCCAATGCATTTTCGACTTCGATATGCTCAGCACCAGCGAAAGGCAAGAGCTCAAAAGCTAGTTCTACTGCGTCACGAAGTCGTCGCACCTCACCCCGACTCCGCAAAACCAGATCCATATCGCCTGGAGTTGAAGTCCTAGAGCTCACGTCCTCACAGCCAAACACCAGGCCGGCACAAGCGAAAACTGTAGATCTTTCAGTTTCTTCCCCCGTGCCACCGGAACCTATGTCAAACACGCCTATATCCCCTTCCCCTACCTTAGATCTATTATTAGAACCGTCCCTTCGCCGTTCACCGCGCAACCATTCCACAACCTCACCCGACCCACCGTCTCGAAGGAGCCCTCCAGCAGCATGGAAAGCGAAAGAGAAGAAGAAACGCCAGATCATGCTGAGAAAAAGCGTCGCCGGAGCTTGGGATTTCGTCGATATAGACAGCCCGCGGAATAAAGCGACGGCAAAGGACACAGAAAAGGAAAGAAGAAGGTGGCGGGAAAGCGGGGTAGAGCTGTTAGATTTGAGCTAGTATAATATGTCGTGTTACGCGCTTACGATATGCAATGAATTTCGATTTGCCACAGGGTAGTGGTCGCATTTCATTATAATATAAAATTTATTCATTCTTATGTACAAAATTATTGATAAATGTCTGTGTATGATAGTGTATTAATGATTGATACCGCTTGAATCAAAACATCACAAGTACTTTACCTCGTGAATTGTGCTATTAGTAGCTTTTATGAGTCGATTGTCGGTTGCATAGAAAGTACTGGGGGGGCATTTCAGTTGGGCCAGGCCATGTGCTTGGATGTAGGACATCAATCACGCTTGGTTGATGCTAGTGTCATGTAGAAGATCTGGTGTTGTATATCGATTATTGCAATTCTATGCATGCTATTGCTTTTTTCCTGTCTACAAGCCTGACCCGTATGTTCAACAACGGCGACTGCCAGAAATGCAAATCCAAAACCATGCAGATGAATGCTTGGATGCCATTCTGGACTTTAGTAATGTTGAAAATGAAACGACGATAAGTGATCATTCCCGGTGTTCGGTCTTTACAGGGCACAAGACCTATACTTCTCGCCCTTTTTGCCGTTTCTCTTGGAGATATCTCCACGCCCTGGCAGGTCCGGCGGTCAATATACCTTTTGCGCTTTGTACGGTGGATGGCCACTTGACCGTCTGGTTGATCGCCTTTGTCACCATTTGTGGTAGGTCTGTCTCTCCAGCTATTCTCTTCTCGAATGCACCACCAAACTGCTTCTTCAGTCCACCCTTTGCATCTTCGTCCTTTGCTGCTTCTAACATTTCCTCATATTCGCGCCCCGAGATGCCGAACTTTCCGCGATATTGAAAGTAAACCTTCTCCCTAAATTTTTTTGGCAATCGTCTCACAATGTTACCTCGTCGCTCTGGATCCATATCCTGCTCGAGCTTCAGCTCCAGGCTGTCATCCTCCATCCAACCTGACTTGCGCGTTGCTTGATCATCGATGTATCGCATATTCGGGAGAGACATGATGAGGTCGTGGTATAGAGCCCGGAAGTGTCGCAATTGGTTGTTGACGATGTTCGAGATCTTCTTAGGGTTCTCGCTGCTATACTGCATGCGCGGATCGCCCTGGTAGCTTAGACCCGTAATCGTAGAATATAGCTCCTTCTCGGTGAAGGTCGTTGGGAGAAGTAAAAGCGAACATCGAACGGCGGAGAGAAGATTGCGTTGATTGGCGAGACGAATATTGGGCTCTTCGAAGAGGATCTTGACGGGCTTGTGCAGCCGTCCCGCGAGGTACAAGGTGTCCCATTCGGTAAGGTCGCGGAGAAGCGTATCGAAGTTGACAACTGCATACTTGATCATGGTACCATTCACTGTGATATACGGATTGAAATATGCGCCAGCGCCATACTTGTCTTGCACATGGCTTATAACCCCTGATCCTAAGGAGCCAAGGAAAGAGTAATGGTCGCGGTGCTCGCGCAGATTGAGCGAGTGAAAGTGCTGAGAGAAGCGCGGGGTAAGAACAAAATCAACCATCTTGCCACCACCCTTCTGCCATTTCAAGATCGCCTCAGGGGGGTTCGGGTGAGGCGAGTGAGTGGTTCGCGACGCTGTCGCAGCAGACTGCGGGAAGACACCGGAACCGTAGGCAAAGGCATAAGTGATGGGCGGAAACTGTCTAAGAATCCCCCTCAGACTTCTTTTGAATTCCTCATTCGTCTTCAACAATTGATTCTGTCCGAAGCCCTTGGGCAGCTGCGTGAAGTCTGACAGCGACGGGGCTTCATCTTCCCAATCTAGCGGCAGCGACTGAGACTCATTGGCCGCATCGGCGGGCTGCGTTTGTTGCGAAGAAATACACCGACGATTGAGGGGAACAACCGGGCGCCTGCACCATGCTATGCGCACTAATGGCCGAAGTCGATGCATCTTGTGTTGAGTCTGATGCCTGAGGCGCGGCGATGAGGGATTGGGGGTGACGTAAGCGGATGACATAAGCATTTGCGGGTCGCTGAGCTGCGACAACCGATTGACGTTGTTTACTTTGCGCTTTCCTCCCAACACACGCGATATATCCGCACTCTAGGAGCGACCCCACCCACCACGACTCTCAATCTCCATACAACTGCTGTAACGGGGTCCCACGAATCACGCGATTTTATCACAGTGCAGAAAGTACGCATTTTCGCGTTGTGAGCTGTACTACACGTCGCGGCGAGAAGGTCACATCAGGTGGTAGGCGAGCTTGCACATGTTGGCCACCGACGCGCGATTGACTTGTCATCCTGTAGCGAGTTCCTCTCTAACACACTCTCCATTCACACCGAATCGCACCCCGACATCAAAACCACTCTCAAATCCCACCAACTTGGTGCTATCAAGTCTTTCTGATCTCTAGTTCGCACACCAGCAATCAAAACACGTAAAAACGCGTAGGTAGCTGATCTTCACCCTCTACAATGGACGCGTCAATGGTGAGCATGCAGGCGCGACTGGCCACCTTCCAGGGAGCCGCTGCCACAAAGTCTAGACGCTCGAGCACTCGATCAAAGAAGGCAGCACCCAAGTCAAAGGCAGCATGGCCGTATTCACTACCTAGCGCAGAAGATTTGGCATTCGCTGGATTCGTGTGGAAGCCAACCTCAGCCAGTCCAGACAACGTACAATGCTTCTCCTGCACATGCCAGCTGGATGGCTGGGAGGAGGCTGATGTGCCAGCCTACGAACATTTGACACATTCTCCAAGCTGTGGGTACGCGACTGTTACCTGCATTCGACTTCGACATGGCGATCCCGGCCGCACCGAGGACGATCCGATCAGTGAGCCGATGCTTGCGGCCAGGCTTGAGACATTTGGCGATATGTGGCCGTTGGACCCGAACGCCGGCTATCCCTCAGCAGAGCAGCTGGCAGCAGCAGGCTGGTACTACGACCCTGCCGACGGGATACCAGATGGGGTCACTTGCCCATACTGTTCGCTTTCACTCGATGCTTGGGATGCTGGGGATGATCCAATGGAGGAGCATCGCCGTCGCTCCCCAGACTGCCTCTTCTTTTCGCTCACCGAATTCTATCACCCAGCCCCAAAGCCAGCCTCGAAGAAGGCAAAGCGTGCCACCAAATCCAAGCGTGCCTCCACCCGGTCATCAACTGCAAGCAGCGTTACTACAGCCACCACGAAGAAGTCGACTCGCGGCAAGAAGCGCAGCAGTCAGGCTATTGAGGAGCCGTCCATTTCCGAGTCGTTCCAAGATACCTCAAAGCGCATGAGGTACTCTGAGATCTCAGACTTCCCAGATGACCTACCAGTTGGCACCCCTAAGAGGGTGCCTACTGAAATGGATACGCCATTCACCATGTCTAGCCTTCCCGACGATTTGCTAGTCGGAACACCTAAGAAGACGCCGTCTCATCTGAGGGAGGCTGAGGAGACTCGCAACACAACTTCACAGCAGCCCACCGAGGCAGCATTTACCATGTCAAACTTGCCTTCGAATCTGCTCGTCGGAACACCTAAGAGGACACCGTCTCACTTTAAGGAGACCGAGGAAAGCCATAATAGGTTCACCATGTCTAGCCTCCCCGACAACTTGCTGGTCGGAACGCCTAAGAAGACACCGTCCCACTTGAGGGAGGTTGATGCAAACCACAGCACGATGGCCTGGCAGCCTACCGACATCGATGCGTTCTTCCATACTCAACATGATGCGCCTGGCTTCATGAACGACATCATGGTCGATGCCGGTTTGGATGAGCTTACCATCACCGGGGCAGCATCCGAGGATATTAGAACTTCAATCCTAGCCGGTCTTACAGACCAAGAAAAGGAAATGACCATTGAGCAATGGGTCATGTATAATGCGAAGAGGGGAGAGGAGAAGCTGCACATGGCGTGCGAGCAGCAGATCTTGGGATTTGAGGCCCAAGGTAAAAGGGCATTGGCCATGCTAGAGGTCATTCCCACTTACTAACGACTATTCTGATGATGGTGCGTGTGTGGATGAATATTTGGGCGGCGTTCAATCGTTTATGATACCCTGGCCAGACATGGCGTTTTCGGTGATTTTAGTTGTGGGGTTGCCTTTGCATTTCGTCCATATCGCGGCTCGAGGTGATTTCCGTGCTGAGTTGCAGCCGCCCGCAAGGGCTGGCTCCCGTGGGATGATCCAACATAGCCAGGTATGGGTGGGTGTGATAGGTAGACTCCTTTGATTTTGCTAGGTTTGTTGTTGCACAATGAATCGCGACGTCTATACTATTCTGCCTTCGGATATTGTGATGCTTTTGAGTATTTGTGAGGCTGTCACCATAGGACGAGCAAATAAAATCCAGGTAGGGTTATAGTTCACGACAAAGATGTCCCAAATCCTACACCATCACACGAGTTCACCGCAGCGCGATGTGCCGGAATTCGTTTGAATGCGTGTATTTCCTACTCTACAAACCCGCGAATTCTCTGCAGGTTCTCCAAGAACCCGCCAGACTTTTGCTGCTGCACGACAGGCGGGGGCTGCTTTTGCACACTGGCGCTGCGAGCCGGGCGCTGCTGCCCTCTGTCCTTATTCCTGTCCTTTTCCTTGTCGATTTCGCGCTGCTTCTCCTCAGCCAGCTTGACCAAGCCATCAACAAACTTTATCCTTGCTTTTTCTTCTGCAGTGCCCTTCCAGACCTGTGCGAGGTCACGCAGCGCCTGTATCCTCGTTTCTGCCTTTTCCATGCCGTTTTCAGGATCGCCGGTTATGAGCTGGGCGATCTCGGAACGTAGCGATGTTGCGAACTCTTTGCCCTTTTCTTCACGCGAGGCATGATCTGTGCCGGGCTCAGGGCCAGATACGGATATAAGGGAGGATGCGATTGAGATGTCGCTGGGTGGAATCGACCATTGCATGGCTTCACCAAAGACTTTGATGACGGTGTCTAGGCGAGCGCGGACTGTTGTGAGGGTGCGAAGGTCGGATATGTATTCGGGTGTGGCATCGCCGGGTTCTGCTGATGCTACATAGGCTATCTGTGGATCCTCTCCAGCTTTGTCGGCTGGCAGTACAGGGCTCTTGGTCTCATCGTCTGGCTGGCCTGCTTTCAGAGGGATGCCGGCTGGAAGGAATTTCTTCACGTCATCTTGCAGGCCGTGGGTCAGGGTGTCCGTGAGCCCTAGCGTCTCGCCGCGAAGAACTTCGACTTCGTATGCTAACCGTGCTCCGCTGCGCAAGATGTCGTCTGTCAATTGGGTGAGGATGGCGGATAGGCGGGTGGTGTGTGCATTCAGTTGCGAGAGCAGGTCCTGTGTCTGGGAGGAGAGGTCGGCCAGCGAGGCGGCATTGCTCGATTTGAGCGGGCGCGAGGATACAGAGGACAGCGACAGCGAGGGCAGGGTGGTGTTGAGATAGTGGGCGGGGTCGAACTGTGGCTGCAGGAACGGGGCGAGGGCAGCATCCGATACGTGGGAGGATTTGGGCGCCGAGCCCTCTGGATCTGCTGCCATGGCAATGGTGTCAATTATGGACAGCTTTGAGGTTCCTGGGTCTGATTTGGCTAGGTAGAGCTTGGTGCCAGCCGCTCGGGACGTTTAGGCGAAACCAGCCCGCTCGCTCCCGCAGTTTAGTGCTACCTGTGGTGGGGTGAGGGGCCAGCAACACAAGCTCAAACCCAAGCTCAAGCTCAAATGCGCTTCCCCCAGCAAGAGAGTCGCAACCTTGGGCCTTCCCATGCTGCCCGAGAGACTAGTGTAAATGCTTGCGTCAAACTGGCACCCAATCCATGGGCGAGGCTGGCCGGACCTTCAGGGCAACCAGTAGACTGCGTCCAAGTGCGGGGTGGCTACCTTTGGCCGCCAAAGCATGGCGTCTCTGCCTGCCCTTAACATCATTCCAGAGCCGTCTCAATACCGCGACTCGCTGAATGTTGTGGCCACTCAATGTTGTGGCTATTCAGCGCTGTGCCTGTTCAACGATGTGATTATTCGATACAATAACCATCCATCTCGTTTATCTTTAAAACTGTAACACAAAACGCATCAGAGCTATATTCAATCCTCAAAGCTATCCCATCACTTACATCATACCAAAGCAGTCTCCTCACTCCCTCGCACACAGCAATCTTGGCCCGTGCGGCGTGTAGAACCCGCCCTGCGCGCTACGGAGCTACCCAGCTTGCTGCCTTGAGCTCCACCATTGACTGACTGATTTCATCTCTCAACACTGCCGCCCGCTAGGCAGCGTCGTACAGCAGAGGAGTCAGTCTTTCTTTGCCAAGTGTGTTTATCGTGGCCTCGCTTCTTCTCTTATTAGGTCCCTCACTTTCATCCTCATTCACCCACATCTGCCTTGGCTTCACATTCAGTTTGCCAGCAATTAGCAATTGGCGAGTCGGCGCATTGACTCCCCCAAATTCCACGCTCTCAAACGCGCTCCTGACGTCACCTCTTGCTGCTTCAATCATCACAGTGCGGCTTTCTATCTTTGGCTGCCTGATCCACCACCATCACCACCGCCACCGCGCTACATCATCTGAGCCTCTTCCCGATCAGGGATCGAAATCACCACATTATGCCGCGGAAGGCTTTTGTAGCCGACCTCCAGAAGGCAGTTGATGGTGTATCGATTGCGGGCATTTCAGATGTCAAAACTGGCAACGACGATGGCGAGTTCACTTTCATGTGCATAGCTGATGGCCAGCAACTCAGCATTTCTGTTCTCATCCCAGGTACGCTCCTCACTTATCTATGCCTGTTGCCCAGCTAATCATCTTCGCAGAGCTTGCCGACTACCCTTCAAATCACATGTGCATGATCTTCGGCCCAGACAATGCGCCACAAGGTGTTGCTGCTACACTCAGCAGCATCTCAGACGCTGCTGCCGGCAAGAATATACAGCAAATCCTGGAACTTGTATCATGCAAACTTGAGTCTACCGACGGGGATGGCGATCAGCAGATGGTCGACTCACAGGATTTTGACGATTTTGACGATGACGATGACGATGACTACGAAGAAGAGTACTTTCCCGGTGACGAAGACCTGGCCCCACGGCCTTTCATTGGTACTGGCTCAAAAGAAAACACGGGGGGAGGCATCACAGAGGCTACAGCATCCTTCCATGCCCGATTACGGCGTGATCTTTCCATTGCCAAAAAGGATGGTTTTAAAGTCGGGCATCAAGGGGGCCTACTAGAAGGAACATCATGTTATGTTAGCCTCTCCATCCGCATTGCTAAGCTAGGAATCTCGGAAGAAGCCATGCAGGCATGGCAGCTCGAACCCAACGAATACCTTGTGGCGATCTTTCACTACCCGAATGGGTACAAGAACATGGACGACCTGAAGTCATATGATGCGGCTTTGGCGCGACGCAACTTTGCCATGCGCGTTGGGATTTGCACATTTTACAAGCCTACTCTTCAGGAAGCGATACAAGCATTTGCAGTGTTAAGCAAAGAAGAACAGAAGCGGCTTGAGGCGTCGCGGGCTTCCGATTCTCAGCAATCTGAGGACTTCAAAAAAGGGTTTCGTAATTCCTTCATTTCAAGGCCCTTGAATGAGCTACTGGATCAACGCTTTACTATGCTACTCAAGTACCGCTATGGCGGAATGCCCTGGAACGGCGCTGAAGCCCTTTACCACGACCAGATCCTCCGACCGTCATATAGTGCCCATGTGGCCGGCTCAAAGGACGAATACTATGTACCAGAGATGGTCAAGACTCTGTATCCAACTCTTGTCACGGCTGATCACATTCGAGAGTCTCCTGGGCCCGAACACTCTCTTCCACTTGTCGGGATGCAATTTGTCTTGCGCCACTTTGTCCGGTGTACGGAGTTCTGCCTCATCTGCTTTACCAAGATGGATACCGAACTGCAAGCGATCAAGCCTTACGTCTGCGATAACCCGCTATGTCTATACCAATATATGTCGTTAGGTTTCGGTCCCAGCATCGAACATGAGATACTTTCTCAGCCAAAAGTGGTTGATCTTCTTATCAGCTTCTGTTACGCCAGCGCCTACCAGGGTAGACTGCGAGACTTCCCCCAAGGCCTCAGCTTAGCTGTTCCTCCTGCAGCATCTAATGTTACCTATGGCAGTGAGATCTTATTGCATAAAGGATGGGCTGCTCCGCCTCAACATCAAGCGCCGCGGCCAACAGAGAACACTGGTATTGGTAAAGACCAAGATCCAATCAAGACAAGGTATAATGCGTCTACCAACGAACTACTGTTTTATGAAGAGGACCAAAAATGCCCCCTCACGAAAAACAATTGGATTGTAGTACGGACGGAAGCTGACCCAGCTCAATCAATGCATTTTCGCGTCCTGGAGACCGACTATTATCCACTTGTTAAGCTATCGGCCCCCGTCATACCAGCGCAGTACACAGACTTGCAGGATACCAATTATGCAAGCTCTTCTCGGAATCACACTAAACCCAACACTTTGAAGGATCCTTGTCCGCCTCCAGATGAGTTTCGTGCATCAAGCCTAATCATCTACAATCAGAATTTCGATGACCTTTCCGACGAACACAAACGACAAGCAATAGTTGCCCTCCTAGACCTGCTTCCATCTGTACAAGATATGAAGGTATATTTACTACACCAAGCTCCATCCCCGTTGAATTCATGGGTCAACCGCCTCCCTTCGGCGTTGCTCGGAATATTGCGGTGGATTATTGCTTCTAATCGTGCATGTATCATGCAAGTAGGTGATGGTGAAGCTAGCAATGGCCGCAAGGCCGAAGATCGCTTGTACGGTATGCCTGGTTGGGCGCAATTTCGATTTGCCATGGGAGCTCCTGACAAAGAGCGCCGTTTTATACAAGCGGTGCGAGCTACAACCGACAGACTCAACCTGAAGTATCCCACACTCTTTGCTTGGCACGGTAGTCCCATACAAAATTGGCATAGCATTATCCGTGAGGGCCTTCACTTCAACGAAGTGGTCCATGGGCGTGCTTATGGTAATGGAGTGTATCATGCCCTTGATGCTAACACCAGTATAGGCTATGCTAGTCTTAATTACGGCAGATGGAACTGGCCTAGTAGCGACCTAAAGATTCAGCAAGCTTTAGCGCTCAATGAGATCGTAAACGCACCAAAGGAGTTCACGAGCACTTCGCCACATCTTGTTGTTGCTCAGCTCGACTGGATTCAAACTCGTTATCTTTTCGTCAAGACTAAACAGGACTACAACACCGCTGTTCCGGCTGAGAAAGACTCAAAGCCGCTCGAATCTCTAGAGCAGGATCCATCAATGACCCCACGAGGTGTTTCAGATTCGCTCATCATTCCAATCCATGCGATATCAGGGTCTCGGCGACCAAAGTCAAAGTCAACAAATGTACGTGGCATACAACACCATCAAAAAAAGCGTACTGATTGTTCACAGCAACATAAGCGTCATAAGGCTGCTAGCGGTAGCCAATATGACCCTATTGAGATTGACATGGATGATGACACAGCAAGTATCGACACGTTGGAAGAAGACATTGGAATCTTCTTCGACAGTGATGAAACCTTCCAGATTGAAGGAGAAAGTTCGCTTCCAACCCCTAACTCTGCCAAGGGCGATAAGGGCAAGTCTAAACTAGGAGGCTTTGTGTCTAAGATGTTCAACTCAAAGGCGACGTCTTCTAAGCCTCTCACTGATTACGTACCCGGTACATTGGACTACAGTACTCTTCCTATGCTCCAAATGCCAGCGTGGGCTACCACCATCGCCACCCGGCGCCTGATGAAGGACTTCAAAGATATATTGGCCGTACAAAACACGACTCCTGCCCACGAACTTGGCTGGCACATTGACGAGGAGGCAATCGAGAATATGTATCAGTGGATTGTAGAACTACATTCCTTTGATCCCGACCTACCATTGGCACAAGACATGAAGAAAAAGAACATCAAGAGCGTCGTACTAGAACTCCGCTTCGGCAAAGAGTATCCCATGAGCCCACCATTCGTCCGTGTAATCCGTCCCCGCTTTCTGGGTTTCCAACAAGGCGGAGGTGGCCACGTCACTGCCGGCGGTGCCATGTGTATGCAGCTCCTAACCAACGATGGCTGGAGCGCCGTGTCGTCGATCGAATCCATTCTCCTTCAGGTCCGCATAGCCATGTCCAGTCTTGACCCGCAGCCCGCTCGCCTTGAGAATGGCGGTCGCATAGACTACGGTGTTGGCGAGGCGGTGGACGCATATATGCGTGCATGTGCTATACATGGCTGGACTGTCCCCAAAGGCTTCCAGGAAATGGCATATGGTGGCTCGTCAAAGGGCTAACCCCAGACTGAGAACATATGTAGCCCTTCCTAAAGGGTGGGTTATATTAAGGACAGGGATGATAAAATAGCCAATGGCGGCACAGTAGCTCGGGATGATCGGGCTGGATGTCTGGAAATGACTTGAGTCCGTGGGCTTGGAACATGGCATGGCGTTCGTTCTTGAAATTTCGCAATAAATCATCTGGCGTCAGAACGGTGGCGGTGCATTACATGATACAATAGGGTCTTCCTTTGCATGAAGTTAAGTAATGACTCGCACGTATAGACGTCAACTAGGCAGCAGTTATGACATTTAAATTCATAATTTTTTATTTGGACTTTACTTTGATTTCCTTGTGATGTTTGTATTTGATGACATGTATATAATTTACAGGTGCGGCACCTTCAAACTGGCCAACAATAAATTGACAATGCTAAACAAACCTTCTCCCAATATCAATCCGCTTGCCAGAACAATGATCGGCGTCTCGCTTCTTCCCTTCCACCTCCTCCACCACAGACTAACCAGGCCCCCAATCGTGCGCGCCAGGGTAAAGCTCGGGGTATTATACATGCCTGGATCAACAGTCAGCAAATTCGTAGTACGAAGTCGTGTGGGTGGGAACACCTACCAACAGCCACCGCGATACCACCAGGTACAAAATCAATCCACCACCCACTTAGACCCTGCCTCTTCCTCGTATTCCCCCAAACTCTCACCGCTGTACCTGCTGCGAAAATAATTGCCGCCCCACCGGCCCACTCCTTGACCATCGGAGGCAATCCACTTCCTGTGACTAGCCGCGCAGTGAATACCCACACATAGCCCGTCGGCACCTCGAACAAACCGCCTGGAATCGTATACACATGTGTATACAGTTTGTACACGCCCGCACTCACCACCGCACCAACCGCACTCCCGATGATCTGGCCGTAAAACTGCGCACTGGGAGCGGCGCCAAGTAAATGCCCGCACTTGAGGTCCTGGAGTAAGTCACCCGCCTGCAGGGCTGCGGACTCTGAGATGGCGCCGGCGACGAGGTTGATTATGACAGCGTTTTTTGCGCCGGGGCCGGTGGTTGGGGTGACGAGGGCAAAAACGAGTTGGGTTAGTTTGGAGATGCCGGAGACGGGGTTGAGGTCTGTTTCGCCTAGGGCGCGGACGCCCATTATTGAGAGGAAGAGGGCGAGAACGAGAGATAGGAGGGTTAGGCGGAAGGGGATGAGATTGGGGAAGGAGATGTGAACGGCGATTATACATAAAGTGAGGGATGCAACGAGGCCGATTATTGTGGTGCGGTTAGAGATAAGGTGAGAGGGTGGGGCGTCCGGTTC
Organism: Ophiosphaerella narmari; assembly: GCA_028456235.1. Classification (NCBI taxonomy): domain Eukaryota; kingdom Fungi; phylum Ascomycota; class Dothideomycetes; order Pleosporales; family Phaeosphaeriaceae; genus Ophiosphaerella; species Ophiosphaerella narmari. The sequence goes on along the minus strand of JALNQA010000011.1, from coordinate 500,705 downwards.
TTCGTCCGATTTTAGGTAGCCTTTTTGGGATGGGACAGGCGTTTCGGTTGTATCTGCTGGAAGCTGCGTGTACTGTTGATTTCGCGTGATGTTGAGGGTGAGAATGTCTTTCCAGCTATGGTTTTGAAACGTCTCTTTCGCGGTCGGATAGTATAATTTTGCAAGTGATATTAGGGGTCGGAGGATGAGCCAACCGAGGCTAATGAGAGAATCAGCCAGCATGATAGCCAGCGAGATCCAAACTATCCATCCTTTGGACCCGTTGGTCCAGTCAGATACAGGTCCGGGTGCCCATCCTTTGTGCTTTGCGAGAGGCGAGAGAACACCCCATCCAACAATGGCGCCTAGAAGCATGTGTAGTGTGGTAGCTGGTCCCATGATTATACCTTGTCCCACGTAGGCTGGCGATGGATTGAGAGTCCAGAGCCACTTAGTTGCCAAAGGCAGACCGAATACAGGTATGTCGTGCAATTGTGGAATGAAATAGGAGACAACAGTATATAACGCGGATCCAGCAAAGGAGATCAATAGAAGTCGAATTTTGTCCTTCCAATCCCCATCATCTCCCAGCTCTTCTTTCTGCTCTTGTTGGTTATCTAGTGACGGCCTCAGATCAGGTTCTTGTGGTTGATTGCTCGAACCCTGCAACAAACCCTGCATCTCTTCTAATCTTTCATCATCGTTCGGCGAGTCTTGTGAAACCACTGGCTTTGTCTTCTCATCTCCATGCAATACTTTGATCAGCAGCGCAGTGGCTGTGCCACTTGGGAACTTGAGCTTCTCTCTAATGATCATTTCTCTTCTGAGCGGAACGGCGAACACAACGCCAAAAAAGCAAATACCAACAGACCAGATAATCAACTTCCACAAATTGATATCAAGCGGCCCATTTTCTTCTTCTGTCAACAGGTAGTTCAAAGCCGGAATCACGCCAACAAATCCACAACCCAGAGGCATTGTGCCTACGGACCCAGCTACGGACTGAACAAGAACATTCTCCACGGGCGTGAAGGGAAGCTTCAGAGTACGAGCAACTACTTTGAAGTAGGCGAATCCAATCAAGGCAGACGGCATCGCCATACCAGAAACCCAGCCGGTTTGAAGCCCAAAGTACATATTGGAGAAACATATTACGATCCCGATTGCAAGGCCAACAAGAACACCCCGAAGCGTGAAGTTTTGTGGCTGCTCCGCTTGCTCGGCGAGGTATATGCGAGCTCCCGACCTGCTTCGGCTGAGTGCATCGACACGCCCATCTCTTTCGTTATCGGGTGGAGCTGAACCTCGGTCGGGGGCCATGTTGGCCAAGTCCTGGAGAGGGATGGAGACAGACACGATGAAATGGTTAAGAAGGAAGTGACTTTGAATTAAGCTTCATCACGGGTCATCATAGGCTAGACATGTTAGTGCTAGGATGAGAAAACGGGATGGCACCCGTATGTCGCCATTGCACGTGACATAATAACCACCGTTAAGGCCGCCTTATCTCCGGGTTGTCAGATCTCACCAACATTACCAGCGACATACACGCGCGCCCTTGGTTTGAATGCACCTTTATCTATATCTCCAATTCCACGCAACCCCCACACTCGCAATGAAGTTCTCCGCCGCTCTTCTGCCCTTATTAGCAGCACCCTTTGCGGCAAGCGAACACACCTCCAACTGGGCCGTCCTTGTCTCTACCTCGCGCTTTTGGTTCAACTATCGTCACCTAGCCAATGTCTTATCCCTATACCGTACGGTGAAGCGCCTCGGCATCCCCGACTCGCAGATTATTCTTATGCTGCCAGACGACATGGCATGCAACCCGCGCAACGCGTTCCCTGGCACCGTATACAACAACGCAGATCGCGCCCTGGACCTATACGGCGACAACATCGAGGTGGACTATCGAGGTTATGAAGTCACGGTGGAGAATTTCATTCGCTTGATGACCGATCGCGTGGGTGAAGATATGCCAAGGAGTAAGAGACTCATGACGGACGAGAGGAGCAATATCTTAGTATACATGACCGGCCATGGTGGCAACGAATTCCTCAAATTTCAAGATGCGGAAGAAATTAGCGCTTTTGACCTCGCAGACGCATTTGGGCAGATGTGGGAAAAGAAACGGTACGTTTAATTCCCAAAACTCCATCTAAATCCTTTCCGTATCCGGGCTAACATGGTATCTTGCAGCTACCACGAAATGCTCTTCATGATCGATACGTGCCAAGCCAACACCATGTACTCCAAGTTCTACTCTCCCAACATCCTCGCAACTGGTTCCTCTGAAATCGACCAATCTTCCTACTCCCACCACGCCGACAACGACGTTGGCGTCGCTGTTATCGATCGTTACACATACTACAACCTCGAGTTCCTAGAAACACAAGTCACCACCCCGACCTCCAAACTCACAATGGGCGAATTATTCGACAGCTACGACTCTGCGAAAATCCATTCTGATGCGGGCATCAGATATGATTTGTTTGATGGAGGAGAGGAAGGCGCCAGGAGCAGATTGGTGATGGACTTCTTCGGCAACGTGCAAAATGTCGAATTGCAAGCGGAAGGGCGGAATGAAACACAGTGGAAGGAAGAGTTGGAGGCGATTGATAAGATGATTCTAGATGCTAAGCGCAAACATAACGAGAGTTTGCATGTTAAGCCACAGGCGCAACATGTTGTTGAAGAGGCGAAGCCCGGGGTGAGTATACGAAGAGAAGGGGCTGTGAAAGTGGATGACGAGCAGGGGTGGAACAAACAGATGGTTGGTACTGCAGCCCTATTTGGCTGTGCTGCGGCGTGGCTTGCAGGTAGTTTACTTGAGTCGATATGAGACAGAGGAAAGCTCGTCCTTGTTCGATTTCCATACTTCAATGATACCCGTTTCGCACACTTTTGCATCCCCGCCTTTCTATTCTAAATTCCTGCCAATGCATTTCTCCGTGAACAATTAAACTGAGTTAGCAATATATTCACGGGATGCAATTGCAATAAAAGAAATCTTTTATAGGTATGGAGATAAATAACTTCTCAAGATCAAGGCGACAAGGACGTGGCCTGGCAGTAGAAATTCTTCGAACAGTAGCTATGAAATTGCAAGATGTGAAGAACATTGGGGATATTGGCGTGTAACCAGAATGCTGCTCAGCGATTATGCATGCTTCGTCATGTATGGCGAGAGCCACATCGATCGAAATTGGGAAAGATACCTACTCAGCTTTTTGTTGATGGGCTATGTGATTTGGCAAAAGACTGACAATCTGAATCTGCAGATGGTAGGTGTACAAATTGTCACTATCGCCCATGTACTGATAGATTCCTAACACATGCTGCTAGCTTTTGACGTTACATATATGCAAAGTAGTGTCGCCTTGATAATTATTGAGTATCTAATCCACAAAAGTTAAAAACTTTGGTTGGAGGCATGGACTTGGAAACTAGTTCATGTCTAGGCATCCAGCGGTGGAAGATGCGTAGCGTTACATTACGAGTTCTTTGCTTGCCCTTACCTTTATCGCTTCTCTTGTGTTGACACTAAAGTGCAAATCTGAAGTGGATTGGTTGATCTTTGACCAGGCCGTCCCGCCAAGCTCATGCAAACCAATCACTGTATGGCCCCACCAGAATGCAAGTGAATGAAAGCTATCAATGCATAAAACAACAAAAAGAACATTATCCCAAGACAGAGAACAGAATCGAACTTCGGAAAAAAACTAGACCCACCGTATGGCTAGTTTTTGTAGTTCCATATGCGTGATAACCCGAAGGCACCAGCTGTACATCTACGGGCTTATCCCTTGGGGGGCTTACTAGGTACTCGAATAAATCCGAGGTTTTGCTCCAGGTGAGGAAGGCGACCATTCAGCCAGAGTCCCCGCAGGATAAACTTGAAAGATTCTAAAGTTTATTGAATTATATATTGGCAAAGAATGTAATTGCATTTCCCAAGCGCTGAATGAACGTGGATCGCGTTTGTGTTGCCCATAAGTGAAAGAGCTCGCGCTCGAGCGCGATTTTCGTCCAGGTGAAAGAAGCGAGGGCAGCTTAACTCCAACGACAATATTTCCACAACAATGTTTGCACAGAAATTGTCGCTCCAGATTTTTGGGGGGCCTTTGATGGGGAGCTTCAGGTGTTGTCGCTGCTCGCTCGCAACTGTGTCACCACTTGATATGGGCGAAGACATTCGCCCCCATGTATCGCGAAAGAATACCACAGTATCAAATCCACACAGTGTAAGTCTAGTGCAAAGCATCCTATCTGTTGTGAAGTTGGATTACACCGGGGCAGGGCGTGATCGTTGACGGAAAGATAGGGAACTGGACATCCCGAAAGACGCTGACCATCTGAAAATGCCACGGAAAGAAGACGCGTATGACCGTATGGCAAAAACAACGAAAAGAGTAGGTTTAAATGTCAGTTTGTGCTAGATTCTAAGGCGGAAATGAGCCTACGCGTCGAGGGCACTGGCTGAAGTTAAGGCGAGTCTGGAGATGAAGGTGAAGGCGGATAGTGCTATGAGAACTATGAAACTCGAACTTATCGGCCCTCAAGCAAATTCGAGTGGAAACAGGAATGGTGTGGATTACACACGGATTGTCGAAATGATGTTTTCTTGGTAACTATCAGAAACATAGTCCACTTACGAATCAGTGTGAAGAGACAACGGTTGGCATCAGCAAATCTCTGATGCAAGAAGTAGTGAGACTTAAAGCTAGATGATTAAAGCCTAATAAATATAGTAAAAATCCTTAGGGTTCGTAAAATATGGTGTTCAAGGACAGGGAGTGTTGACGAGGGGAGAGATGAGGTTGTAAAAATGATCCATGCGTCGGCAACTGCCGCCAAAGTCTGCGAACAGTGGGTCAACGATCGCTGGCTCATGCACCCCAGACAAACCCACAATGACAGTTGCATCACATTTGACCCACTTGAATGGTGAAACGTAGACATGGGTCGCAAAAAGTATAACCCATTCTACGTACCATCAGCACCGTTTACGCAGACGTCACTTTCCGCCGTGCAACCGCACGGCTAAGCTGACGGCGCGGCAGTTTAACCAAGACGGAAATGCACCTAAGTACTGAGGGGAAAGGGTCGTCATTATATCTAGTGGGCGTTGCTGTCTTTTCCCTTGGGCGAAGCTGTGGCGTCGTACGGAGGGTGAGCTAAGGGCAGGAGGAGCGGTTCTTTGAGCTGTGCACAGGCCGTGACGAAGGGCATCGAGACTTTGGATTCCAGCTTTTTCCAACACAGGTAGTCTTTTTAACGCTTGAAATAGTCTGCAGCTTGCCGTTTTAGGACCAGGTGATCTCTCTTGGTAATCATGGCCACTTCCGTAGGACCAATGGCTCCCGGACCTTCGCTCTCCCACGATTGGGTTGGTGGAAGCAGTGAAAGCAGGCTTGACGCTGTTACTTCGAAAAATAGCACCACACCATTGACCCACGTTCCAACGTCCCAACCCAGCATTCTGTTGGTTCCCCCGGGCTCTCCCCATAGTGGACATCCTCTAGTGCACGAAGAACACATTCAGCGCTTGGTCTTCATCCTCAGGCGCTTATTATTAACGAAGAGCATGACAGCGATCCACGGTTTCAGTTGCTATGGTCGCAAATACGAACCGTACTCTCAGTAAACTGAAAAGTGGCAAAATCACACTCCTTGAATCAATACTGTATGCATACAAGAGATTGTATACTACTAAATAATCCAACTAGGAATTGTAGACTCCTCTGGCTATACTTATAGATCCCTTGGAGCAAGGTTCTAGGTAGCTTGAGTATCTTCTGGCTGCTATATTGGAGTGGCCAGCATCGCACTTTTCCGTTTGACCAAGAGCCGTACTTAGGGAACCATTTGCAGAATTCTGGGGTGTGGCGACCATGGTCGTGTTTAGTGATGGTTCTATTGCTCAGGTCTTGCTTTCTACTGGACAAACAGTACCCGGAGGAATAGGTTCGGCAGTTACCAACCCATCAATTGGGGGTGAGTTTCTAATGCCTAGTTCTCAAAAAGCCATACTGACCTGGCCCCTAGCTGGGGTCTTGATGTTCTGTTGGGCATATACGTCGCTGGCGACTCTGGGGCGTATCTGAATCCTGCTATTGCCCTTCCCGGTTGTCTCTTTCAACAACTTCCATGGCGAAGATTTCCAGTCTACTTATTGCCCAAGTGCTTGGTGTGTTTGCTGGCAGTGGAATCATCTATGGCAATTACTATTCCGCTATTGACTGGTACGAGGGTGGTCTCCGAACGGTGCCGCCTGCGGAAAAGGTCACAGCTGGCATCTTCTGCACATATCCGCAGCCATTTCCGACGACTACTGACCAGCTCTTCTCAAAGTTCATTGCCAGTGCGACACTGATGTTCGTCATCCTTGCACTTGAGGATCCTAGCAACAATGGCGTCCCCAAGGTGGGTGTGAGTGCTAATGACGCAAGTGCTTAGCTAGCGGGCAAATAGAGCGATAAATGGTTTCCTTTGCGTCTCTTCTCTCTTATCTTGACCCTGGATTATGCTTCGGCTGGCAGACTGGTTATGCAATTAACACTGCACGTGACTTTGGACTAAGGCTCATGACCTATGCGGTGGGCTGTGGTAATGAAGTTTGGAGTGCTGGAGGATACTATTTTTGGGAAAGCACTTGCTCCGTCATCGAGCATAGATGTCATGTTTTGACGAACGTCGCTAGGTACCCATGGTTGCTCCATTCCTAGGCTGTGCTGCCGGTGGTGCATTGTACGATATCTTCATTTACATAGGACCTAACCCCATTGATACACCCTAGTTAGGTTTGAAGCATCTCACCTCAGGCTATCCAATGCGAGCTCGGAGAGAACACACAAGAAGAAACAAGGACGAAGGGGATAGTTTGAGATGCCGAGCTGCCTACTATCCGAAATAAAGAATACTATTTACTCTCGTGGTCTAAAAATATTAGAACTTGTGTATGGGTTGTGGCAATGAGCATGACCGTGCACACCTTTCAGGCGTAATGAAGCTAGTGTACCGACTGAGTCATTCCCAGCCGCTGGTGACGTGCCCACTGTCGCGCCACTTCGCGCGGGCACCCGAGCCGTCAACGCTGCATCACAACCAAACTTTGACTCGAAGGCCCGATCCTCAAGACAGCAGCTTTCGACACATTTACCTCCCTATCAAATACACGCACAACCGCAGTGGGCATGGCAAAGAAAGGCGGCGCGGGTGGGGGCGGGGAGAATTCGAAGAAGGCGCAAGGACAGGCGCGCAAGGCAGACGCCGCTGCATCAAAGCAAGCCGCAAAGGACAAACAAGTAGAGGCAGCTGAAGCAGCGAAGTGGGACAAAGGCTCCAAATCTAACGCAAAAGCGTATGCCGGCTCCTTCCGTTGGACTATGGAAAGCTGACTGCAACACAGCGAGGCCGCCGCAGAAAAGGCAGCAGAAGCTGCGCGCAAGAAGGCAGAAAAGGAAGCTTTACTACGCGAAGAAGAGGCTTCCATGCCATCCAAGCCCAAAGGGAAAGCCCCAAAAGCCGAGAAGAAGTCTAAGGGCATCGATTCGGCTCTCGGGTCGTTCGATCCCAAGCCCAGCGCACTCAACGCCACCGGCATTGACAACGCCCTCGATGCCCTTGACTTGACATCAGATTCGAAAGACAAGCTGGACCGACATCCGGAGAGGAGATTCAAGGCTGCATACACTCAATTCGAGGAGCGGAGACTCGAGGAGATGAAGGACGAGAAGGGTCTGCGACGGAACCAAAAGGTCGAGCAAATAAGAAAGGAGTTTGAAAAGCACCCAGACAATCCGTTCAACCAGGTGACTGCTGCATACAATGCGTCCAAGGATGATATGAAGGCTATTCAAGAATCGGAGAAATCGGCCAAGGAGAAGAGATTGGCAGGCAACAACTGAGCAGTATCAAGTGCGCGGGCTATTTGGTATCACTAGGTCTAGATGGTTCGCGACTGGCGTTTGGGATAGACTCATGAGAGGGACTGATGATCGCCTGTCAGGGACGCATCAGCAATTACACGATAGAATAGCAAATAACTTCACTGGCGCATGCCCTCCTAGTTGACAGGAGAGCATGCAGTAGCTCGGAGCCCGAGTAATTGGCTGCTGACTTGCGATGCATCGAGGTGCATTTGCAACGCTGCGCATTGCTGGTAGTGCATCGTGAGAGCCAGGCAGTAAACCCCATTCAGCGGCACAGACAGTCAGTCTCGGCCTTGCACTGCTCCCCTCTCATTCCAGACCAGACCCAATCACCGACCGACTACAGGACGTTTCTATTGAGGACCAGTGCAGGAAACATTGCTGCGAGGGTGAAACATGAGAGGCGACGCCTGATTGGCTATGCGCATTTCTTGTCGTGAAGTTCGAAACGCCGCCTTGCCACATCAGGAATTGGGCCTGGGAGCCGCCTTCCTGCCGCGCGCTCCTTCACCCACGAGCCTCATCCGGCAACGGCCGCCGTCATGCAATTCGAAGCAATGCGTGGCAAAGCAAACAACAAGGAGGTGAATACACCGCCCATGGCCCAAGTGCGGTCTGTACTCCCGGTCACCATTCACCATATGGTCCCTGCCTTCCCTTTGATTCATACATAGCGGCGAGTGTGCTTGCTTCCGGTCATTCCTTCTTCCGCTTCCCTTACTACCTTCGCTTTCTCTCATTCTCCTCATGGGTTTTTTCAAATTTGCCGGAGCAGTGCTCCTTCCCTTTCTGACACTTGCGTCGACCGCTACATCTATTCAATTTGACCCGGAATCCGAAGATTCGATTCGCGCGGCCTCAAGACAATATGCCTATAGCTTGATGTCCTTGTACAAAAACAATGCTACCAACACAGGCGTCCAAGATATTGGCATATGGCCAAAACCTCATTATTGGTGGGAGGGTGGCGCCGCCTGGGGTGGCATGATCGAATACACCATGTTTTCAGGAGATCAGAGTCATACCAAGACCCTCCAGCAAGCATTGGCTGCCAATTATGGACCTGCCAATGATTTCATACTGGACTACCGTAAGGATCAAACTGTGAGTTGAGATGCTTTAGCCCGCTTCATGATATCTTGTACTAATGCGAAAACAAGGGCAACGACGACCAGGCCTTCTGGGCGCTCGCTGTCATGTCTGCACTCGAGTATCAGTTCCCAGATCCTGAAAAGGCTCCCGCAGGCTACTTGGATGTTGCCATCAACTCCTTCAATAATATTGTTGGTCGCTGGGACGACAGCTCATGCGGCGGAGGATTGAAGTGGCAGATTTACCCAGAGAACAGCTACGGTTACAACTACAAGAACTCCATTTCTAACGGCTGCACCTTTGCGCTCGGTGCGCGCCTCGCTCGCTACACCGGTAACCAAACCTACGCAGATTGGGCGGTCAAGATCTATGACTGGACCAAAAAAGTGGGACTGATTTCGGACAAATTTGAAGTCTTTGACGGCACCGATGATAAGACCAACTGTGTAAAAGTTTCCGATCAGACGCAATGGTCCTATAACAATGCCATGTTTCTGCACGGTTCGGCCTTCATGTTCGACTATACCAACGGCAACAATCTTTGGAAAGATAGAACAACTAGATTCTTAAATCATGCTGAGACGCTCTTCTTCCGCCCGTTTGAGAACTCTACAAATATTATGTACGAGCAGGCTTGCGAGACTGGCGAGTCTGGACGTCACTGCAACCTCGATCAGCAGTCATTCAAGGCCTACTTGTCGCGCTTCATGGCTAAAACAGCAATCATGGCTCCTTTCACAAAGGACGCTATCACGAAGTATCTGAAGGCATCTGCAGTGGGTGCCGCAAAATCCTGCACAGGCGGCGCCGATGGTGTAACATGTGGATCAAAATGGTACACTGGGAGCTGGGACGGTACCTCTGGTGTCGGTCAGCAATTGGCGGCTCTCGAGGTGACTCAAGCTTTGATGATGATCAAGAAAGGCACTGTGCCAGTCAAGAACAGCGGTTCTAAACCAGAGCCTTCTGCGACTGCGACCCCTACCCCTAGCTCTACACTAGTCTCCTCGTCCATTCCAGCTCCCTCGAGCCAGGCCCCTCTACCTGTATCGCCGAGCGACAAGCCTTCGTCAAGCAAAGTTTCCTCGCCCACCCCATCATCGGCGGCGCCTGCACCACTGCCACCCAAATCAAGTCAGCCTCCGGTTCCAAGTGCAAACCCTCCCTCAAAACCCACACTCTCGAGTTCTACCGAGCTTTCCAGTGGCACAAACGCAAGTGCGACCCCACCAGCTAATGCCAGCTCGACTGTCAAGCCTGGCAGTCAATTTGATGACAAGCCTGCTTCGACTTCATGCGCAAAGTCGGCTGCCTCGTGTTCCTGCACCCCAACCATCACAAAAACTATTTACGTTCCACCCGTCCCAGCAACGCCGTCACCAGGCGTGCCCCTCATTTCGACATCTGTGCTACCTGCTCCGGGCTTCAACACCAGTGTCCCGAGACCCAGTCAGCCTTTGGAGTTTCAAGGCGTGGCAGTCAGTATGAGAGTGTCCAGCGCCCCAGTGGCGGGCGCTCTCGTCATGGTCCTGGCTGCCTGGCTTTTGTAGTTGGGCAAAGATGTCCATCTTTCTCCTCCTTCACTTGACTTCTCCCTCTCGCTTTTGAGAGACTTGCATTTATTTGTATCATATTCCTCTTCATTTGTTCTATATCCCACCACAAGCCATGGAGGTTGTCAGATAGAAGTCCAACTATACTATGGTTCGCATATAGATTGGACTGACGACGGTCTTTCGGACATTCAGCATAATTAGTCACCAACATGATTGTAAACATGGAGGAGCTCAATAATGCAAATATTATTCCAAAATTTCTTAGCATGAAAGTGGTGTCGCAAGTTTGTGATGTCGAGTGACAAAGCCTCGTGCCCCGCGAAACGCCACACTTTGGTGTTGGTTGCCAATGCTGGACGCCCGATGACATCGCGCCGAAGCAACGTTGTGCTACCCCGGCCCACATGCAAACCTCCACATATCCGAGCTCAACAACAGAAATAGCGTCTTAGATACGCGCACATAGCCGCTTCCCTCCAAGCAGACTAGGTGGCTGTCCGGGTTCGGCCGTCTTTTGCACAGTGTTCCCTTATCTTATGCCGGCCCATGTGCCACCCAGATATGGCCTGACGTGATTTCGCTTTGGAATGCACTCAACAAACCTTCGCTCTTGACCTCGGACAGGGCGGAAGTGCAGGTGCGAGTAGAATGTGCGCAGTCAAGCGAAGAGCGAAGAACGGCTAACACATTCCAATAGGCCGTGACTCTTGGTGGGGTTTCGCCGTCACATCGCATCATCGCGCCTCGACTCCGCATCTCCACGCACCGTCAAGCCTATATCCACGTCACCCGCAATCGTTATCCATATACACCATCACTCCTCACATATCTACCACGTTCCATTAATAACATCCCTCTCTGGGACTCTTTCCCACCATGGCGAAAGGCAAAAAACTTGCTCAGATGAACAAGTATGTCTACGATGCCTTCTTGTGGACCTTCTCTATACTAGTGGAGCTCTTTTTTCGCGAGGTCCACCCTCGTAGTAGCTGGAAGGTACCAAAAGAAGGGCCTGTACTCTTTGTGTGTGCGCCGCATGCTAATCAAGTATGTGCTTGTGTCCAACACCAGCAACCCGTTTTGTACTGACCACAGCAGTTTGTCGACCCTTTGATGTTAATGCGCGTGGTCAAAAAAGAGGCTAACCGCCGAATCCAATTCTTGATAGCTGAAAAGTCGATGAAACGCAGATTCATTGGTGCCATGGCAGGTTTGACCGGCGTGGTGCCTGTAGGCAGGGCAATGGACTTGACAAAACCAGCTAAGGGCAAGATTTACCTGCCTGATCCTGTCAACGAGCCTTGTTTGGTTCGAGGTATTGATACTGACTTCGAGGATAAATCTTTTCAGATAGGCGGCTCGCTTTCGCTTCCCAAAGTGAACAACAAGTCAGCCTCTGCACCGATACTCGAAATCAGGAGCCCTACCGAAATCATACTCAAAAGTGGTTTTAAGGGAGGCATCGCGATGCAACAGCTAACTGGACGCAACGACATGACCAAGGAAGGCACATTCATCAATGGCGCTATAGACAAGAAGGGCACAGCTGAAGGCTTCGAAGGAACCAATTTCCTGGTCGCTCCTAAGCTCGATCAGACAGAGGTCTATGATGCTGTGCACGACGTCCTACACCATGGTGGTAGCGTTGGCATTTTCCCAGAGGGAGGAAGTCACGATCGGACCGATTTCTTGCCATTGAAAGGTGATTATTGACCAACTCAGACTGCGAGGATTCACTGACATATCATAGCTGGCGTTGCGATCATGGCGCTTGGCACAGTAGAATCAAAACCTGACTGCAACCTGAAAATCATTCCCGTTGGCATGAACTATTTCCACGCTCACAAATTCCGCTCCAGGGCGGTAATTGAGTTTGGAACCGCGATAGACGTACCAGTTGAACTCGCCCAGCAATTTAGAGGACCCAACAAGAAAGAAGCTATTGGAACACTTTTGGACAACGTTCGCCAAGGCCTTTTGGGTGTCACTGTTACAACTCCTGACTACGACACACTGCAGGTACGTGGAGAGCACTACCATGCCTCAAACGTAGACTAACATCCCGAAATTAGCTCATCCAAGCTGTGCGCCGGCTCTACAATTCGAAGGGCACAAAACTGCCCTTGCCGAGAGTTATTGAACTCAACCGCCGTCTTGTCCAAGGCTACGAGCGTTACAAGGATGATCCTCGAATCATCGAGCTCCAGAAGGAAGTTATTGCCTATAACGGCAAACTCAAAGCTCTCGGTATTCGGGATCATCAGGTCCACTACGCCAAGAAACACCCGATTGAAGCGTTCGGACAGTTCGTTTGGCGCCTTACAAAGCTACTCTTTTTCGCTATTCTTGTCATTCCTGGAACACTACTCTTTAGTCTTGTTTTCATATCAACAAAGGTTATCTCAAACAAGAAGGCCAAAGAAGCCCTTGCGGTCTCAAACGTTAAACTACAAGCCAAAGATGTCGTGGCAACTTGGAAGCTCCTTGTAGCAATGGTTGCCGCCCCTGTTGCTTATACATGGTACATCATCATTGGACTATACTGGTACCGCTATAACAATTGCAACGGCTATCTCTGGGCGGGCATCCAAAAGCGATACCTCATCATTGGACAACTTATATTCTATGTAACGATCACGTATGGTGCTCTTCGCTTTGGCGAAGTTGCAATGGATATTGTCAAGTCACTCGGTCCCCTTTGGAAGGCCATGAATCCATTCTCCAATAGCGAATTGGCCAAATTACAACAACGGCGCGATAATTTGGCAAAACGCGTCAACGACATCATCAACGAGCTTGGGCCTGAAATGTACGAAGATTTCTACAGCAAACGTATCATTCAGGATCCATTCTCCGCAGAAATCAAAACAGCACCACTCAAGACCGATGTTGAAGTGGCTAGGGATGGTCAAACATACGAGGATCCCATCTCGCCCGCCTCACCTGGATCGCCGTCTCATCTTCCACGTAACGAATCTTTTGGAGATCTTGCCAATCAAGATATCTTTTCGTCACGCCCACACACGCCAAAGAAGAGCCGCAGTAGAAATGCGTCCAGTGCGAATTTAGGTGGCTTTACGCTCAAGCCGTTTAGCACGATTGACGGAAATCTTGAAGAAGTGAAGCGAAGACTCAAAGACGGAGTCCGACAAAGGAGAGGAAAGCGCAGCAGTAGCGGTGCTGCGAGTGGGGAAGATGGGTACGAGAGTGGCGAAGGCGAGATGGAAGGGTTGACAATGGGACGGAAACGGGGAACATGGTAGGTGGAAACACAGTAGGTGGACACATTATGATGGTTGCTATGCTGTTTTGGGCTTTCATTAGGTGATACCACATTTTACATTCTTTCCTAGGCTGGGTTGTAGAACGAAGGGCATAAACTCGCAAGAGCCGACTGCAACAAGGACCGAGAGAAGTAATATAGTCGCTTGCTTTGCTATACTTTGCCATGCTAGAAATACCCCCAAACATCAACCACCGCCATACATACAAAGCATGCCAGGCCCTTCCCTTTCCTCACAACAAATGCCATACCAAACCAACTCAACGTTGACCCCGAATATGCCACGCTATGTCGCAACCATGCCCCAAAACAGATACAAATGAAAAAAAAAAATAGCATCGAGTCCAATCGCCCATTCGTAAAGTGATGATGTTCAGCTTACCCAACCACAGCCTTCATGCTCAAGCGCTCCAAAAACCCGCTCAAGTCCTCCTTCCGAATCTCAATCACGCACGCTTCAAAGCTATCCATGCGCACCCGCGCGCCCGTCTCGCGCACTACTTCTTGGAACGCGTTGCCGAAGCGGTTCCGGCCGAAGCGGTTCTGCTCATCTTCGTCGTCTGATTCGTCGTCGTCGTCGTCTTCCTCAGAATCTTCCTCCTCGGTGTCATCCTCGACCTCGTCTTCCTCAAGTCCAGCGGCTAGGTTGCGGGCAATGCGCGCCTGGTGTTTTTTCTCCTTGTCGGCAGCTTTGGCGAGGCGTTTTTGTTCTTTTTCCTTTGTGCGCGCGTCGCGTTTTTGGAGGCGTTCTTTTGCAGATTCCGTGGCGCCGCCGCCGCCGAGGCCGACCACGACGTAGAGTTCGCGGGATTCATCCAGGCCGGCCATGACAAGTTCGCTGCCGCGATTTTTGCCTTTAGTGCCGTTGAGTTCGACGATGGCTTCGGCAATCCAGAGAGCGAGTTTAGTGAGGGCGCCTGGATGGGTGAAGAGCTGGACGTCAGGACCTTCTTTGACGACGGCCATGCGGAATGCTCGCAGGTGGCGAATTTGTTTCTTTTCGATGAGTTGGGTGCCTGTGCGGAGGATGGCGCGGTGGAGATGTTGCGCTGTGGCGATATGCTTGGTAAGTAGATCGATAGAATTGAGGGCGTCGTAGGCTGTCCAAAAGCGGGATGTGATGTGTTCTTGGGCTGCGTCTTGTTGTTCTTGCGTTGCTGTGATCTCCGAGGAATGCTCTTGCGTTGATCCTACGTGGTTCGAGGCGTCAAGAGATGATTGCTGTAAGCCTTTTGCGTCTCCCACTTCGAGGATTGCACCAAGAATGACACCTGCATCAATTGCTGATAGGCAGGCTTTCCAGCCCCAGCAACGGACGAAACCCCAGCCATCTTTCATATCACCGCTGCGTGGAGGTGGTGGTACAAGGCCATCTAGGCCGTACTGAGGTGCGAACTTGAGCAGCCGCTCTCGTAAACCTCTTTTTAACTCCATATCCATGTGCGTGTATCGTTGTTTGCATTCTGTTAGTGACACACCCATCTTTGCGAGGAGTTTGGCTAGCCGTTTCTGCCCAGCATCACTCCAAATGTGTAGCTTTGCAGAAAGATAGGGCGAATGTAGCATGCTGTCGTAAAGTGACCAATGCCGCAGGAGGAGAAAACGTGGCTCAGGAGAGAGGCGAATTGACTTGTCTGTTGCTGAGCGGGCGCTCGTAGGAATCACACCGCTTGCTTCACCAATGCTAGCGTCGCGAGCCACGCCGTGGGGGTCTGTGACGGGATTTAGCCGACGTACTTCATCGCGCAAGACGGAGCGGATTTGTTCGCCACGGTTTCCATTCCAACCAGCTGAGCCACCGGCCGCTGAGAGAGGGTTGAGGCCAACACCACTGCCTGTTCGTCCGTAAAGCTCCAAACTGCTTACGCCTACAATAGCATTCCAAAGGAGGTCGTTGTCTTCGCGGCCAAGTTCAGAAGCGAGATTGTAGACTAGTGATGAGACGGGTTCTGAGTAGGAAGCACCCAGTTGATAGTATTTGTCTAGGACACTGGTGTGCTTGTTCCGCATTACCATGAGTTGTTTCCGTAGACTCTTTACAGACTTCTCTTTTGGTGCAGCTATTGCTGGTGAGGCTGATCGACTGCGAGAGTCTGACCTTGAGAAGTCAGAAGATCCACCAAGTTGATTCTCGACGAGTAAGCCTCTTCGGGCTGGTCTTCGTTCGGGCGATGACGGTATTGAGCCTCCCTATACAGCTGTTAGACCCATTCCCGCTTTTTGTTCTCAGGACTACATACTGAATTACTTCGCCGCCGTTGCCGTGGCCGCTCAGTGTCAGACATATCTTCGTCCGAATCTTCTTCTTCTCCCCAAGATTTCCTTTTCTTGGGCAGCTGGGCTGATGATGGCTCGTCATCCTGGTCATCCGAATCGCCGTCCAAGTCCTCCTCTTCCCCTACTTCGGGCATTTCTTCCAGTGCGCAGTACGCCGTCCTTTCTGACTGAAGCTCCTCTTCGATGTCTCCATCATCAAAAACTATAATGCCACCTTTTGATGTCTGGTATGATTGGAGTATTTTCCCCCGCTCTACACCAGACTGTCGTCGTACGAGTTCCCCGGTGACAGGATCCTCGGCAATTGGTGTGCCAAAGACGTTGGCCAAGTTCCATGGACGTCTCGCGTCAAGTACCCAGACCTCGACGTCACCTGTGCCGCCTTGCCCATTCTCATCCATGTCCAGTCCCAATGTTTCCTCCAGATCAATCATGCCACCGACCCCTAGACAAACGACGACACCGCCGCTTCCGCCGTCCGTTGTTCGCATCGGCCGCACCAGATCGTCTGCTGCACGTGATAGGTCGCCATATCCAGCTATAGGTTGTATCTTGTGAGGTATATAGTCGCGCTTCAACAACGCGGTTAGTATTCGGCAGGCACAGAGCGCGTCCGGCTCAAGAGCAACGAGAAGTAAAACTGGAGGAGCGGCAGCATGTGTTCGTTTTATGAGGTTGTTGTAGAGGTGTGCAATTAGGTTTCGTGGAAGGTACATTGTCGTCTGTAGTCGGATCGGCGTGCTCTGCAAGCGGAGGTCGGAAAATACACGTGTGAAGACGCGTTTGGTGTGCTATGAAAGGTAATTAGGAAGCAAGTAGGCTTAGTGCATGATTATGGGTGGGTGAAAGAATAACATGAAAGAGTACTCGAATATGGTGGGGCGGAGAAGGCAATGGGTGTGCGTGGGTGCGGGTGCTCGCATAGTTACGTGAACTTGTCATGGGAAATGCGACGCGTGCAAATGGCACTAAAGTTGAAAATGGCATGGCGCAAGTCGCGCCTCTGACGTGAACCACTTTACTCCCCACCTCCCCAACTATATTCCATCTACATCTGCACTCACACTCTCAATCACAATGACAATCACAGTTAATTTCTCGGATCTCTTCGGAGTTTCAGTTTTAAGTACTTTTAAGAGTTCCCACGGCGAAGCACATGCCTAGGTATGGGTATTTTGCTATAGAGCAGTAGTCATGACTTTTCCTAACGCCAATATGTCGATGGCCGATGTTGTCGACTCGAAAACCTAGCAACTACCAGTTCCTCGATTTTTTTTTCGAGGTATTTTCATTCTGTCACATTTTTCGTCTGCGACCGACTTTCCCCGATAACGTAAAGTCCTTTAAACCATCAAACCCGAGTTCTGTTTTAATGTATGACCAGTTGCCATAATCCGGCTCACCCTTTGTTTCAATTCCACTCTCTTCTCTTTCAGTCTTGAGTTCAGACGGCTTTTCGGACTGCAGTTCGGCGGCTTCGAGCTGCACTAGAGAAGGCACGATATCGTAGTGGTCGTCAAAGTTGCTGCCGCTCGCATCCCCCCACTTCCTAAGTCCTGGATTCACAACGAATGCAACTAAACGTTGTGCTTGCGAATTTTCGTCACCGTCTTCGTCAGCCAGAGCGGACATCTCATTCTTACAGAATGGTGTTCCAGGTGCGGGAAAATAAATTTGGAGGCGCGATCTCTGGATAGCCATCTGAACCGCAAGTTCAAATGCCTTGTCAACTAGCTCATTTACCTGCGTAGTATCGAATACAGGAGTCATTTTAGAGATGTATCTCGAAAGTACATCCGAAACGAGTGAGCGGGTGACCAATACACTTTGCTGAAGCTCGGTTGGGCTGAAGCCCACTTTTCCTTGCACAATAGTGTCGCGGCCGGCCCTTTCTACGAGCTCCTCTGCCGTGTTATAACGCCATAATTCACATCGTATAGATGGATAAGGCTGACCATGAAAGTGTTCTCTACCGAACAACCGGATCCATTCCTTATAAAGTGCTTTGCAATGGTCCCCAAAAAGTGCAAAGGGATCGTTGAAAACCAGACCTAGCAGGATAGACCAGAACCCCGCTTCAATTAAATTCTTTCTTTGGGTCTGATTGTCCCAGTGATGTGCTGATACACCCTCGAACAATTTGAGTTCGGTAAAGGCACAAAGGAAATCGATCTGACCGAAGACGCGGAATGAGCGACTCAGAGATTTGATTGATCCTGATAGTGAACGGAAAGCTTGCGCAAACTGGTCATCAGATACGGCTTGCACCTTGTCGACTCTAGCGAGCATGTCTTTCTGCAGCATGTAGACTTGGTTTTGCAATATTTTGTTGTGCGCTTGCAAAGCGTTAGATCGAACCCGGTAAGTGTTAGTGGCTCTCTCCCTCTCTAGACTTCGGACTCGTTCCTCCAGATATTCGATATTCTTCTGGTAGGTACTGGCTAGCGAGGCATCGGCCAGGAGGGGGCCAAGAACAATGTCCATGGAATTCCAATTGACATCTACGTAACGAAAGCCTTTGCCTTGTGCATAAGGTCTGAGGCAGTTGGTGATGACATGGGAGTATTTATTCCGCACCCGTTGGTACTTGTGGTTGAGCTGTCTGTTCGTGCGCCGTAGCTCGCGATTTTCGGACTCGAGCCTGCCTCCACGTCTCTCCTCTGCTGTACGCATAACGTTTGGCTACAAACACATTAGCCTTGGTTTCTAAACATCATGTAGGCTTACGCTTCTAAAGAGACTCATTGTGTCGTTGTGTGCCTGCTATTCTTGTAGCGAAACACACCATAGAAGGTTTGTAAGAAGATATGAAATCGAGTCTCGGTTGCTCAGTTGATTTAAGGTTGTAGACGAGAGAGTTGTTTGAACTGAGGCAGTAATTTGCAGGTACTAATAGTAGGCAAAACGTTTGTCTGACGAAGACTCACCTTCACTCACCTTAGCCTTCTTGATTGATGGTTTATGGGCTCTAGGCATCAGTTTCACACTCCCCATAAAAAAAAAATACAAGAAAATGGTCTCACTGCTAGATTTTATTCAGAGTTCTTCATATTCTTATTCATAATGCGAATGCTAATAAGTAGGCGAAGATCATTCAAATATTTTATAACCAACATTTACAGAATGCATGATGCATTCTGGGAGTCTGACACTAAGTTCGGGTAGAGCAATACATCTCTTTCTACATTTGTCCTCAAGCTCTATATCACTTTAAACAACTAAAAATGTACGAAACTTTTGAAATTGCCAGGAACGAAGTGCAAAACAGTGCGCAAATTTGCTTCGTACAGGCTTGTCTCACTACCTTTTTGTGAGGATATGCGACATTTACTTCCATTTGATATGTTGTGTCAAGTAAGTCTAGTCGTTTTCACCGCTCATCGTGAGTGCGCCCGTGCAACATAAGTATATCTTCCACGATGTCGTTTTCACCACTCATCGTGACTGCACCCGTGTAATATAAATATACCTTCTATGAGGCCGCCCTTCCTCCTCGTCCATACAACTTAATAGCCTCTTGCGTACAACAAATATAACCTTTAATCTGCCCCAAGGCTCCCTGAGTAGACATTTCGCATCATCGGGACGAAGCGATGGCGGCGACAAATTGGCTTGTGATTGGCCTCGACTATGGCACAACCTACACAGGTCAGAGACCAGGCACCTTATCCTAGCATTTAGCAACGCGTTGACTATTACAGGTGTTTCATTCTGTGAGACCTCGGCTACCGGACCTTCTAGAAGCCATGTCGAAGTCATCACCAACTGGCCATCTCAGCACACAAAAATTGGCACCAAAGAGAAGGTCCCGAGTGAAGTGGCCTATCAGGCAGAAGGAATCTTATGGGGCTCACTCATTCCATCAAATGTCAAACGTCTCATGTGGACTAAGCTCCAACTCGATCCCAGGTCAACCGGTGGTGTAGCCGAAAAGGTCCTACGGGAGGTTTCAACAACTCTGAACGCCGATCAAAATCCCATTACCATCATTGCTGACTTTCTCTCTCAAGTCAAAGCACACTTGATGAAGACTTTCGATGAAAAATATGGAAAGAGCCTTTGGAAAACTCTTCCGATTAGTTTGGTCGTGACTGTGCCTGCAGTTTGGTCCGATCGAGCAAAGGATCGAACTCTAGAAGCTGTCAAGATGGCGGGCTTCAATGACGCCGAGTTCCCTCAACTAAAGGACGTCATACTCTTAGCAGAGCCTGAAGCGGCTGCTATATATACTATCGAGAATCTTCGTGGTATGACGCAGGAAACTCAATTTGAAATTGGTGACGGCTTTATCGTGTGCGATATGGGAGGTGGAACGGTCGATTTGACATCATACTGCATTACATCTCTTGAGCCTACCACAATGATAGAGGCAACTGTAGGCGGTGGAGCAGAGTGTGGCGGCAGTTTTGTGGATCGTGCCTTCCTAGAATGGCTTGAAAAGAGATTGGGAACCAAGGACTTTGTCGAGATTGCTGGATGCCGCAGCGAAGAAGTTGCATACACATCGCTATCAAGGAAAGCTGCCAGGATGCTACAAGACTTCACTCTTGAAGCTAAGAGCGGCTTTTCTGGAACTGAAACCAACTATTTACGACTGCCAGTTCCATTGAACGGGGTGACTGATGAAGTGCGAGGAATTTTCGAAGGCGAGATAATACTAAAACCGTAAGCGCAAAGCTTTATGGCTCATGAAAGTAACTAATGCGACCAGTGGTGATATGATCAAGATGTTTGATCATTCAATTCGAAGCACTTATGAGCTTTTAGCTGATCAGCTTGCACGAGCTTCGCAGAACAAGAAGGTAGACATGAAAGTCAGTAATTACCTCCACTATGCACGTTATATTTAACTATAATTTTTACAAAACGAACTATATGATATATTACTAACTTAGCCAGTCCGTCTTCTTAGTTGGTGGCTTCTCTGAATCACCTTATATCTATGCCAAAATCAAAGATTTTGTTGATAAACACAGCTTGAGGGCAATCAAACCAGTATATGCGTTAGTAATATATTCCCTAACGCTCCGAAATTTGCTAATAAACAAGGTAGATGGTCCGCAGTCGCGCGAGGAGCTACCCTAAAAGGCATGCAAGGCAGCAAAGGCCCCATTAGTCAGCGGAAGTGTCGCAGGCACTATGGAAGCAGTTGCAGTTCGAGGTTCTCCTCTGCTGTACACACAGAAGATGAAGCTTACATCAATAAATACGACGGCAAGAAGCTGGCTCAAAATCAGATGATATGGCTACTTGAAATGGGGCAAGATCTGCCAACCACAGAATCAGCCCATGGAAAATTCGAGTTCTCGGATAGCTTCTGGCCAGGCCGGCTAAGGCGAAAAAAGTTATGCCTCAGAGCTTGTGATCAGAAAGACGCTCCGAGAAAGAGTACCGATAAGGCAGGTCATTGAAACTCAGCCCTAGAACGTTTCGTTAACAGTCTTAGAATATATATTGTGTGGCCGAATTAGAGATCGACTTGGAAGATATTCCTAAATGTGCATTCCGTCGTGAATATAGCCCTACAGGAAAGCCATACGACAAACTCAGCTATACAGTTGAAATTTCGGTCCAGTCTTCTTTGGAATACTCTTTGGTGGTGGACGGGAAGAAGTACGGGACGGTGACAGCAAAGTACCGCTAGGAATGGATGTCCACCCAGGTACCTGAGGATGGCTATTCTCAAAGGCAGCAGACGCTCCTCCCGGACAATTTCATGTTTCGGACTTTGGCAAGAAGCGAATTTGATTAGCATTGGAAATGCTGATGCAAAGGAACTGGTTTGCGGCCATTATGGCAATGCTACCCAATTGCATAAAAGTTACTTTACTCTCTTTCTTCAATACAAAAGGAATCAGTCACATCTTGGCTCTCTAGACAAGTCGGGATTTACTTTCCCTTACCCAATTAGTCGATTTATACAACAGACAATGCATCAGACTCCCAGCTTCGTATTATATAATGTCTTCTTTACTTATCTCAAAGAGAGCTAGCCTACAACTCCTCCATAGGTCCATCTCCCACATTTTCGCACCACCACGCCAGCTCCCCTCCCCTACACCACCCCTCAGCACATGTCAAAACTTTCGACTCTTTGTCATGCAACACCAACCCTCATCACACCCACTCTCCAATCACCTCCACCCACCCCGCTAAGTCGCGCATACCTTCGACCGCCCCAACGCCAACACCAAACCCTTCCCAGCGCACTAAGTCACGAGACCATCACCTCCTGCGCGTCATCCGCGCCGCCAACCCCAAACCAACCCCTAGCCAAACGCCATTGCGGAGATCCTCGGTGCTTTTGTGCCCATTTGCTTTCCCCCGCTAGCACCTGTGTGGCGTTATTTCGGCCAAAGCCTAAAAACATGACATGCTAGCAGGCCTGACGTGACACGAACAGCGCACCTCCCTTGGAACCAAAGGAAACGCGCAAAGCTTGTGAAAGCAAATATGGAGTGATCATGCGCGCGGCAACGGTGGGGGGAAAGAAAACGCAGGAGGCGCGATGCATGCCTCGAGTCTGAATGTAGGACTGGAAAAAAGACGCTAGATATAGGGTGAAAAAAAAAACGTGGGAGTACCTAGTACCTTGAAACCTCGGGTTGTTTTCGCTGGCATAGCGGAGGGGAGGAATTGTGTGGTATGGTACAGGAGGGAAGGGCCCGTCTTCCGCACCTTTCCCAATGTTTGAGAGACTTCTTTCCTGCTCTTGTTTGCTGGGGGAGGGCTTGCGGGTTCTAGACTAGAGGGAGGGTGCTAGGGCGCGGCTGGGTGCATGGTGAGGAAGCGCTAGGGCGAACGGCGATCAGCCTGCATTGATGGGCTCGATAAACGCGCGACACGGTGTAAATGTCTCATTCTGACGAATTAGCTAGTGGTGAAACATGGTATGGATTTCACTTGGATGCGCGTGGAGCGCAGTGGGTGGATTTGTGGATTGTTGGATTCGATTACACTACACTAAGTACCTGGAGACGCTACGGAAAGTCGTGGGAGAGAAACTCTAAAATGGAAATCGTGGGTCATTGCCATACGTGGAATACATGCTGTTGTAGGCTCCATTATTTGGGAGCGGGGGGTTTGTGTATAGGCTCATGTTGGGTGTGTAAGGATAGCCTGTGACTGAGGGTTGCGTGTAACTGGACATGGAGACGGTGGTGTCGATGTCTGCCTTGAATCTTTTTGGCGGAGAAGTTTCTTCGAAACCAGATAATTGTGGATCTGGATAGCTGCGCTTGCCTGAGATGATGCCTAGTGGCTCGCCTGCCATGTCAGGACGTAGTGGTGCTTCTGATGATGGTGAAGTGTAAGGGTAGGTCCGCTTGCCTCCCATCATGCCTCGCGGCTCCTTTCGCAGCCGCAGGCGGACGCCTTGATCTGAGAAAGCTCTTGAGAGATAGGTCGACTCTTCCATGCCCTTGAAGTCCTTTGCAGGCAAGACCTTGAACTTGTCACTGAGGCAGGCCCCGAGACACTGCACTTCGATGCCGCCATTTTGGAACTCGTATAGACTAAAGCGTAGCCTGAATGAGCCCTGGATCTTGACCGAGATGTCGCCGAAGATGAAGAAGCCCCCATCCTTGTTGCTCACGTCCTTGAGGCGATGGAGGGAGGAGACGAGGCTGCCAGTCAGCGCCTTCTCGCCGTTACCGTCGTAGGGCTCGTCCTTGTCTGGCTTCCAGAGGCTGACGCATGCGAAGAGGTAGGGACTCTGGAGATACTGCTGATGCGGGTCGTAGTTGGGCGAGACGATTAGTTCGATGATGGGCGGTGGGTCTATGGGTTTGCGCGTCTTCTCCTTGCCTTCAGACGTCACAAGCGCCTCTTTAGGCTGCTGACGTATCGAGAGCTCGCAGGTGTGCGGTCGCAAAGGGGCGACAGGAGGCACTGGCAGCGGTTGGTGGTAGGTAGGATGATACATGGGTAGTGTTTGCTGAAGTGTTGCGTTACAGAAGCAGTTAACCGTGGTTACCGTG
The DNA here is from genome assembly GCA_028456235.1 of Ophiosphaerella narmari. Lineage (NCBI taxonomy): Eukaryota > Fungi > Ascomycota > Dothideomycetes > Pleosporales > Phaeosphaeriaceae > Ophiosphaerella > Ophiosphaerella narmari. The sequence goes on along the minus strand of JALNQA010000011.1, from coordinate 476,605 downwards.
GAGCTGAAGAGCAGCAATGGCGGTGATCAGAGGAAATTTGTGGGAAGGTGGGAGGAAGAGGCTCTGGTCAGAACGCTTCCCTAAAAATGTAGTAAACCAAGGGGCTCCGGGGGCTCTAAGGGCTTTATGGATCCGCTACAATGTTACTATCCATTGAATAAGCCTAACAGTGTCGAGACGAGCTGGCGAGAGGGGCCCGGGGAAGGAAGGGGGAGGGGAGACGTGGTCGGGAGCGCACTTTCCCAATGCCCGCCCGGATAGGCAGCGACTTGGTTGAAGTTGCCGTCGTGGCCTCTCGTCAACGGCAAAGGCGGGGAGAACGAGGGGGGGGCAGAGAGAGAGAGAGGACGGGCGGAGAGTGGACAGTGGGGACGAGGTTCTGTGGTTGGGATGGGGTTCAGCAACGGTCTTTTGGCAACGAACCGTGGAACGCAGCGGGCAGTCGCGCAGTTGGCGTCCAAGCCTTTCTCTTATCTCTTCAAGAGTCCGATTACAGCCTCTAATGACGCCGTCTTGGGCCCAAAACGCATAGCACTTGCTGGTATCAGCCTCACCAGCACGTCCCAAAACCGCTCGGGAGGGAAAGCGAACCGTGGTCGAGAACAGTGCCCGGTTTGGTAATGGCAACAAAGGGGTGTATTTTTTGCTCGCCAGGGCGATGGTGTTGCATAGACTGGCCAGCTAGAGCTAGTCCAGGCCCAAGTGCAAGTGCCTCCCAATCCGGGATGGAGGCGTGAGGGGAGGGGAGTCTCAAAGGCCCAAGGCGGCTCTTCCGTCTGCACCCCAACAACGCACTCTTGCCCAACACGGCCTCGTATAGAGAGACGTCTCCGGATGGTGGTAGATGTTTGGATGTTTTTTTTTGCGTCGTGCACTGCTATCACTCGGGGCCGAACTGGCCGGACGCTACCACTGTTGGCCTGCTCCCCAACCACGAACTAACCAGGCGATGGGCAGGCTGCCGGATCTAGTAAGCTAGCAGATGAACGAGCAGCGGCGTGGTCATGCGAGGACGTTTTGAGCTACCTAGCCAAGACCGTCGTACAGGCGTCGTCTTTAGTCTGGAGAAATGGCTGCTTTTTCAAGGTACCGGAAGCAGGGCCAGAAGGCGATCGGAAACGACAGAACGGTATTATGTGCTCAGCGAAATACCGGGATTGTGATGACCAAAGGGACGCTTGTCCAGCCCGCTGGCGCGTGTGTAAGCGCAAGAAGAGGCGCGGGCAACGAACGAAAGACAGCAACAGAAGAGTCAAGACTGAGGCACCGCACGTGAAGCGGCCAGACTATGTATATGGCCGTTGTCACAGCCGAAGGCAGTATGGAGCAGGCAGGGCTGCACAGACGCAGACGACATGAGCGGCGGCGGGACATGGGGGACTTAGCGGTAGGGTCTCGGTCGTGCTTGGATTCAACGGCAATCCCAGGTTTGAGGGTGCTATGGGCGCATCCAACGGGGGACCCGGGAGCAGGCCCCTGGCCAGGCGGTATACAGCCAAACAAGGCTCGGAATTTAGCCATTGGAACTACTCTACTTGAGAGATGGGATATAAAGTTTCGTGAGCCCAATATGTGAGCAGCAGCAGCGCTCGCAACAAGCATTCCCACGGTGCTTGTCTGCTTGCTCTCTGCTGTCTGCTGTCTGCTGTCTGCTGTCATACAGAGCACGCCGACGACTCGACGCACATGGCGGCTGTCACGCGAATGATGATCTCATCCAGGACACATCCATCGTACATGATACATGATGCCGAAGTGCGCAGACATGAAGAAGTACAGGGCAGGCCCAGCTCTGCTATCAGCAGGCCAGAGCTGCAGCGGCTGCAGATTCTGTCGGACTGGCAGTCGTCACATGGCTGCCATGGCCCATCCAGGCCATGTCGATGCCACGATGCCATGCCGATGCGAGTGGGGAGAGATCGCCGTCGAATCTTGCGGTGGCTGGGAGGATTTCTTCAGGGATGGCGGCCGCCATGGTAAGGTGCCCGGGGCAGATGCTGGCCTGCCCACCTGATGCGAGAATTCTACGACGTTACACCACCACCAACCCCCCAGTCCATGCCTCTTTAGCCACCACCGCGCCAGCGAGTGAGCGCGCCCGTGGCATTCCTCTAACCGCATTGCTATGCCCTGCCCCGGCCTTAGCTGCTCTCTGTCGCCGGGTCAGCACTTCACTCCCCGGGTTCCGTCAAGTCGCTATGATGCCACACCCCAACCTGGCTGCCACTTGGATAGTACAACCTCGGCAGGCCAGACGACCACATCTATCCGACTATTCACTACCTGCTCTGTATGCATCCGTCCATCTGCCCTCATCCTCGGTCTGTGCCGCCGCGCCATCATCACACCAACACCAACCTTGTATCAATTTAATCTACGCACTCGCTTTACTTGCGCAATATCCTCCTCAGAATCCTCCGCCGGATATGGACCTGAGACATGCTAGATTGCCGTCACAGGCAAGCATGCGGCCCCAACCAGCGGCTGCCCACACTGCTGTTGCCCGCTTCAGATGCATTCTTCCGCCCTGAACCGCTCCACCAGCCTGGATTCCTCTGCTCGGGACTTCACCACGTTCAGTCGTGGAAGAATCCTCCTCAGATCCAGTCAAGATGCGCCTTGCCGCTTTGGTCAGACCAACATCTGCTCTGTCGCTGCGCTCCATGTGCCCTTGGCTATTGGGTCGCCTTCATAGTCAATCTCGGTCGTAATCAATCCGCGCATTGTCCGGCTCTGCCTGCTCTTTGCCATGAATGTGGGGTACAATGCGACTATCGACTCCATCTCTACCCCCAGATTCAGCCCGCGTCATCAACTTATGATATATGGAACAATGCGCCTATATCACGGTAGATGTCCATTATCCACAAACTCCTGTACATCTCGGATCTCGCTTGAATTCAACGGCCCTTCTACCATCACCAACACCTGCTTAGTATCAGGGTCGCACTCGATAAATCAGACACCCTATCTACAAGCCTCATAATAGCGATAGCGAGCTATCGAGGCGGTTGCTTACCTCGATTTTGATGAATTGCAGTCAAGGTAAATACTATAGCAAGTTTGGTGTTGACAGTCCCTGGCAACATCCTCAGCATGTTCCCCGCCAAATACAACACACAACCTTTTTTTCACTATCGAGCTATAGCTACCGGCAATCAACCCGGCATTGAGCTGCTGAGTTCCGTTACACACACACTGAGCATACTCTCAATGCCCTGAATCTATGTCTCGCCATCACCACTCGGCTACCTTGCTGTGCGCGGTCTATCCTTTGGTTGTTACAACAACGTCATCGCATAAGCTAGGCGAAGAGCCAGTGGTGACGGCTCGCCTTAGTCACAAAGTGGTGATGCTCGTAATCTGATGCTCTAATTCTCATATTTCGGTTGTCTACATTACCTTCACGTTGAGAATGAGATCAGCGTAGCCGCTCTCATGCTATGTTTCACCGCTGCTCAACATCAGAGCTACCCAGCCCTTGCATGGCATCAATTGCCGCTTCCATGCGGCTTGACAGCTTCGACAGGTATATGTGCCTGTGGGAAGCTTACGTACCCGGATGAACAGGTGAGAGGCGAGTGACGCTTTCTAGGGCATGACTGCATCGCAAACGAATCATAGCAACTCGCCAACCAGACTTTGCTTTGAAGCTTCCCTACCCTTCTCGGCTATCGCGATAGTACTCAAATATTGACTGGCGTTCCGACTGAGCTACGCGATGAGCTGCCCGACAAGGATCAAGCATCCAAGCTGGGTCGAGCCTAGAGCTTTCCTCGTGTCACTGACACCGCTTACCGCTCCCCACTCTACCGACCTCAATGGGATGTTCAGATACCACTCGACGGATCTCACCTTTCGCCAACCCCTGATCAACCACGATAAGCGCTACTCCGAGGCAAAAACACTCGAAGAACGACTAAGCATGCACAGGACGGCCGGCCCGCAAGCTTGGACTAGTTGAAGCGGGCGTCATGCGAGCCAAGACATACCCAACACGTGTATGCGATCTGTTACTGGTTGCGCAGAGCCACAATGGACACTGGGAGAAAATGAAGCTCACATTGCCGCCGAAGGGACTCGAGATCGCCCGTAGGATTGCTGTCAATGTTGCGCAAGATTCGTAGGTTGGTGGGGGTTGTACACCACATTGATACAGCGCCAATGATCCATGAAAGGTACCACTAAGCACAAAGGTGTTGGTTCTCCACAATGGCTTGAGAAAGTAATCCCCACTTACTAGGATCTTTGCGTACACCCCACTGCCCTTGATCTAGACGACTCGTAAACACAATCGCATATGATTGCCTTGAACACCTGGCCCTTCCGAACAGCGCCCTTGAATGAAGTCACTATTACTATTATACTTATGCTGCTGCCTCATCGCTACCATGGTTCACCAACGATCGGGCGGCTTCAGCGGGTCGCACAGCCGAAGCAATCTTTCCGATGCCGCCATGGACCGGCCCCTCAGTCCTCTCTCGCAAGAACAGACAGCCGATGTAGTCTGGCGATACACGCGCACCTGAACAAGTTACACTGATATGATTGTGAAACATTAGAGCCCAGTCATGATCAAGATGAGTATCAAAATATGCCAAGTGAATATTCAGCTACTCTGTCTTACCCCGAAGCTTTTCTAGCTTGATTATCAGCCTATCGCTCTTTGGTGGCGCTGTATAACAATCACTCTGCTCTATGCCCGTGTCATTGATGATTGACGTGCTGTAATTCGAATATAGCGCAGCAACGATATACTTCATCTCTACAAACAAGTCAGCCAGCCATGAAATAGTCGTGCTAATGACAGCTGGAATACTTACGATAGACTGCTAGGTGACTGCCAACACACATGCGACCACCACTAGGTTTGTAAGTGTTTTCACATCACAAGGATTGACTGGTGCCGACTCACCTCCCGAACGCCCAAAACCACCTACTCTCCATATCCTTCCTCTTCTCCTCATCGAGCTGGGCCATCTCTAGCCAACGTTCTGGCCTCCACTCGCTCGCGCGCTCGTAAACATTCTCATTCGCATGTAACAAGCCGGCGCTCGCGCTAACCCTCACGCCACCAGGCACGAAATACATGCCATCCTCGGGGCCGAGATGGCAACCTTGCGGGGGGGTAAATCGCGGCTGTGGGCCTGGAATGGCTGAGTGGAGCCGGAGCGTTTCCCAAACTACGGCGTGGAGAAAAGGCAATGAGTCGAGTGTCTTTGGGTCTGGCAGTGCTGGAGACAACGAGGGAACAAGTGGCGGTGAGAGTGTTTGAAGTTCGCGCTGGAGACGAGACTGGATCTCTTTGTTTTGCGAAAGCTCATGAACAATGTACACGAGCGTTATCCCTGAGGTGTCAAATCCAGCTGCCAAGTGGTCGAGAACCTCGCTGGCTAGCAGCGAGTTCAAGTTCGTCACCTGAACCTCCCCCTTTTTGATCTCTTTCTTCAAGCTCGTCATCAGTTGCTGATACACGACTGGCGTGGCTGCCGGCTCCATCTCCCCATGGGCCAGAACACGCCCAGCGCCATCACACATTTGTTGAGTCCATTTCTCAATCTCCTCGTTAGCTTCATCGACCCATTTTGGCGCAAATCTATAGCCCAGCCACTTTTCGATGACGCTGGTGAGATTTGGGAACTCTTGAGGCCAGAAGTTGAAAGATCTTCGGGAGTTATACAAATCCAGGAACCACGCTAATTCCCCCGGATTATCGATAAGGTTTGAGCTTGCTTTCAACCCGAAGATGTATCCATTGACAATGTCCATTGTCGAAGCGCTCAAAAGAGGGTAAATGTTCAGTACCCCTGCGTCTGCGGAAAACGCCGAGTCCAGGTACGGTAGGAAACGGTCGTACAGAATGGTTGACACTTGAGCTAGCAAGGCAGGAGACGCGATAACCACCGATTTACTGTAGATGTTGCTTATCATACGCTTGCGGGTAGAGTGAGGCTTATTTTCGCCAGTGGAGAACATATTGTGGACTCTAGTACCAAACCATTAACCACCACTCCATCAACTCTGCCCTAACATAGTGGATCGACTTACCCGCCAAAGTTTGTAAAAAAGCCATACCAATTATAATTCCCTTTGCCACTACTAGCTTTTTCAAAGCCTCCGGCGTAAATATCGCGGATTCCCCCCTTGACACAGTTCACACTAATCTCATTGGGTCCCAGACATATAATTGGCCCTAGACGGTCGTGTGCTACTTTGAGCGTCGCATTCTCGATGGAGCGCCACCGCACCGAATGAATCCACAACGACGAGAAATGCGACAGCGGATGCGCCGCCGGGATCTTGCGCAAGGGATTGCTAAAATACCTGCAGATAAGGTGACTCAAGCACACGACTCCGACAACGACGGCCAGGATACTCGGCGCGAGCATGGTCACAATAGAGAGAAGAAGAGCAGTCGCAAGGAAAAGAGCCTAGAAATTCCAACTGGTCTTGACGAGGAGGGACAAATCGACTTAGAGACGGATTCATAGCAATCCCTTTTTTCTTACGACGCTTTTTTGTTTTTTGGCGGGCGCTCCTCGTCGTCAAGACAAGTCGACGTCTTAGGGCGCGCGCTAGACAGCCACACCCCGCATACCTATCGCATCGCGTTCCGTCAACAGCCGTAGCGCTAACTGCTTCCGGCAACACCATCGTTCAGCCTCACCCGTACAAGTTCACGCACACACTCATTCACACTCGTGACTTTCGTTGTCGAGTGTTGACGGAGCCCGTGGCCCTCCGTTGTTGGTCATCTTCGTGTTGCACGGAAAGGCGAGCACATGCAGGCTAATGCGGGGGAATGTGGATTTAGAAAAGTGCGCAGGAATAGAGTGGACACGACGTGTGCATTGGCTTTGTTTAGGGGGTGCATGATGCGCATGTTGATGTTGTGTGAGGTTTACTTGGTGGGGGGTTTATGCGAGAACGGGCTTATTGGTGTTTTTCTTTGTAGACACGTCTGTTTTCTCTTTAAATCTTTTGGCGTGATTGTCGTAGAATTTGAACTCACGTTTCCCTTCACTGTAGTATTCTGTTATATCTTTTGAAGCTGATCCATTGTTCTAAGATGTCCTACTTATACCCATACGGACATGTGTTGATTTTACCATTGATGGACTCTTTAAGAATGCCGCAGCGATGTAACATGGTCGTACCGAGCTACCGAATCATGTAGAGAAGGAGTTGTATTGTGCTCATCCACAATACGTGAGAAAGAGGGGCTAGCTGTGTCACCATGCTGGCACAGCAGCAAGAACATATGCAGGAACGGGAACGTGGGATATCGCGTGGGGACGAATATGCGGCATTAATGCTGTAGAGCGGAGCTGTTGGGACATGCAGCGTGGTGATACATTGGCTTTGCGTGGGAAAGAGAAGTGCTAATCTTGATCTCTTCTTTAGCTTGAGTTAATGAGGCGTTCACGTGGTGATACAACATACTTCCTCCCGATAAGACGGCGTCTGTGGACAAAGGTGTAAAGTTATAGGAATTTGTTGAGAATCAGCGATGGACGTCGCCTTCGATAACAAAGAAACTTAGAGTCAAATGAGAAATTAGACTGAGCACAAGCCCACGATACACCAACTACTTACCATAGCTAGGTCGGACCTCGGGACTACCTAGTAGAGATGAGTCCCGTATTTTGCCCCGTTTTGAATGTTGTGCCACCAGCCAAGAGTATTTCTCCTAGGCCACGTTGTGATGTGCCGTATCCCAGCGAGAATTCCAGAGTAATTGCCTTCAGCAATGCAACACTCATACTGTTGGTCTTGCGTAAACTTGGCCTGTAATCGGGACTAGAGAGATTAATGGCATATATGTGGAGAGTGCGTCTCTAGGTTGTTCGACATGGTGAATTTAGCAACACCGGTACTTTACCAATTTAGGACTAATGTTGTACGGTACGTGTCAAGTTCTTGAGTATGAAATAATCTTCACGTAAAACATGGTGGCTGGGCCATCTTTCTTCATCACATAATAATGCCTAGTCATTTATCTTAATGATTCTAGGGAGTGTTGAACGCCTATGAATACTGCCATCATTACTAAGTATATGGAGGAGCGATATAATTAGTTTCGCCTTGGCAATGTCGCTCACAGACCAAGCTAACTCCTTGAGTTTCGTACCTAGTGTCTAGGATAACTCTAGAAACCTTGATCTATAGCGCGTTTAAAAAGTTTAGAACACCCTTGAGAAGGAGAGATTACATCTAATGCTACTCCTGGTGCTATAAGAGTATTATTTCCCACATTCTGTAAAATTCCTTATTATCTTCTCCCATACTAGTATCATCCCTGTCTTCGCAAACAGCATGGCAGTCACCACTACGCACCCCCCCCCCCCCATACATGGAAGATTGCGAATATGACCTACTTATTAGGTACCCTGAGGTCAACACAGTTATTATTGGCTAGTTGTGTTGTTCAAAAATCCAACAAATCGTTCCACTCCAAATAATCGATAACCATCTTGCAACATATGGATACATAAGACTAATCAGTCCATGACCATATCGCTATCATAAAGAAGTGCCGACGTCCATGTGCCGCTCGTGGAATTGATAGACTCTGCCAACTTAGGCAACTAGCTGTCGCGGTTAAGTGCATGTCGTGACCTGATTGGTGTGAGACGAATGTATATGTACTCTATGGTAGTTCACGCAACAACGGCAGCTGCATAACGTAGTACGTGGAGTCGCGCAGAATCGGAGACGAAAGGTGGGTGGCTGGGGTGATGCCTAGAACCTTGCTTGCATCTCCTGGCGATCGATATGAATGTTTGGTACTGTCAGACAGGGGGGAGGTGACAAGGTTGAGGTGGTTTTGGGATGCAGATGAGATGTGGAGTAGATTTCGAGATACCCTCACAAAAGGCATAGGTATGCCTCGAGGAGAAGGATATTCCCTGTTCAATAGTAAATTTGCTCGAGATCAACATCGTTATGTGAAACTAGATGGCGCTTAACTCTGGGGAAAATCAAGATGAAACAACTCACCAACTAGCTTTCAGCTGTCAGGCCATTACTGGCACGGATGGGGAATACCAGAGAGAACACATGTGCATTAAAGGTGCTCGGTGCACATAGTAGACCGCGGCAACGTCTGATCAGCTTTTAGACAGTGCAACTTAAATTTGGGTGAAACTGTAGTTGCTTACTTATGGGGACCTCAGGATCTTGCCCCAAGCCTGTATTGTCGCCCATACCTATATCAGAATACCAATATGAATCTCCGAAATGACATTTGGGCACTTGACACCTGGGCTAACCGGCACTGCAATCAGTATCACGACTTGCACGATTGCTCCAAAATCATCATCTAGCCGGCATCCGACAAAATGTGATAGCACTGAACCCAAAAGCGAAGCCCTGCAAACGAAGCCACACTTCTAACCCTCTAAATACCAGCTTATTTACGCCCTCGATATCGTCATGGATATGGATGCAAGTTAATTCTCCGCACATGCGCAGCGCCCCAACCCTGGTCCCCGTCCAAGCAGACATCACCCGGTTGACAATCAACATCGAAAGCACAACGTGCCCTTTCTAGCTCCCTACTAAAAGCCAAGTGTTTCTAGATGAAGTTCGGGACGTAATTCGGAACGAATCCATGCCGAAGATGCAGCTTGCTGCATGTGGGGCATTTTTGTTTGTGTCCAACACCGGGTAAAGTGGGGTGTGGGAGTCCTATGAGGGGCTCACTTGATCTGACGATGTGCAATATCAATAATATCTTGGAAAGGAAATGCGGAAATCGGAACTTTGCCGATTGGGTTGAGAAAATTGATTAGAATTAGTAGTCAAGCACATATCTACGAACAACACCGTGCTTGGCTCTTAGGCCATGTATTGCTTAGTCTTGGAAGTCTTTTACTTGCACTTACGGTGTCTGAAAGATTCTATTTCTGAAAGCTCATTGAGAGAGCCTGGGAGCCCAGTGACGAAACTTGGAGAATATAAACCTTTCCTATATTAGTGCAAGGTGATAGAAGAAAAAGGAGTCCCCAAACATATTTCAACCCTCAAAATTCATATCTAATTCTCCAACTTTGGATCATCCGACTCAGCATCACACAACCTACACACAATTCGTCAAACAAAGTACATTATCAATTATCTAGGTAACCTACCGCCCCTAACTACTCTACCCAATCCTCGTAGCATTCATACTCTTCGTCCAAGGCTTCCAAAACTGCTCAATGCCCTTCTCAAACTGCCACCCATCCCATTTCTCCGTTGTCAACCCCCACGTATCCGCCAAACCCTGGACTCCACTCCTCAGACGATAACTCCCAGCAATCGACCACATCATCCAGCTAACATCATTCTCGACAGTAAACTCGCGCAGGCAATTCGTCAGCGTGTGGTTAAACAGCGTATCGTCCTGCGCCCAACCAAACTCGCTGAGGATAACGGGCGTCTCGCGCACAGCCTTGGGGCAGTCGGAGGTAAGGTTGCAGGCGGGCGGAGCGTTGATGCCAAGGGCGTTGAAACCGTTGCGGAAGAGGTTGGCTTTGATGATGGGGCAGGTGCCTGTGTCTATGTCTTCGGACATGGAGTAGAGGTGGACTTCCCAGATGAGTTTGTTGGCCCAGGCGTGGTCATCGACGTTGAAGGTTTTGGGGTCGCGGCGAGCAGCGTCGCGGATGGCGGTGCATTTATAGCAGGGGGCTGTAAGGTAGTTTCTGCCCGCCGTGAGGGCGGAGAGATCTTGGCCGTATTGCATGCCGGACCAGATGATGAGCATGTCTTTGTTCGCACTGTGGATGGCGTCGGCGCCGGCGGTCATGTTACCGACGAGTGTATCCCAGTTGTAGTAGAGGTTGGTGACGTTCCAGGACTCGCGGAGCTCGTTGCGAAGAGACATGCTAACGATGTTGGGGTGGGGCTTGGCCCAGTTGGCGACGTAAGAGAGGCCGCGGCGCCAGTGGGAGGCGTTGAAGTTTAGGTCGTCAAACCAGGCATTACCGTCGATATGAGAGCAGCACCATTGGGCCTTGCCGACGTGGACGTCAGGCTGAATAAAGATGCCTTTCGTTGCGGCGATGCGAGCAATATCGCTCCAGATCTCAAAACGGGTAGTCTGTGTTGTCCAGCCTGGGTTCTTTTGGATGATTTCCTGCGTGACTTTGGTGCCATTGATATATCCAAGGGCATTGATCATGGCAACTTCAAGAGGAACGTCTTTTCCATTTCGATCGTAAACTTGGTCAATCATCTCAATGGCATAGCCCATGCGGATGTAATTCCAGCCAACACTAGCAATGTCGTCAAGGATGTCGTTCGCGGAAGCCCATTCCAGCCCCTCAGGAATCATAGTCTCTCCTATTCGCAAAGTAAGTAATGTGTCTAGCTATGGTAAAGACATAATAACGACGTACCACTCATGGGCCAATTGACACCCGCCCAGGTTACCTTCCGACCTCGACTATCGACAATATCTCTTCCTCGCGTACTGTACGGGCCATTAAACGACTTCAAGGTGCCATTGGCAGCTTGTCTGCGCTTAGTGTACGCAAAAGAAGCGCCACTAGGAATATCTGGGAGATACCCCGCCGACACAACAGCACCTGCAAGTACGGACGTGAGCAAGACCTTCAGACCCAGCATATTGAGAGCAGCTACACTTCAGAATGCGGTGCACAATAAACATGGGGGCGACGTACCGATTTTAAACAACCCCGTCAACCAGCCACCCGTTCTTGGAAACCTTGGAAAGAGCCTCAATGCTCCTCGGCAGGGTTACTGAATGGGTGTAATAATGTGCTGATCTCATGACATAGTGCCGGAACTCCGGCTGAATTGTGTCCGAATTCTCTTCTTCTAGTCTAGGATAACGCTGTTGCAGGGGAAACGTTCAGGAAGTTGGACCTTCGTCTCCGCATTTGCGGGGAAAAATGTTCCTGACGATCTAATCTCCTTCCTCTCAGCGACTAGCGCTGATGCGGGTGCAATACGCTTTGGGGTTTACGGGCTTGGGCCTTGATCCTCAGCCCAGGTTTTCTGTGATTCCGGTTCCTCGGATGGCAATACCTAGGTTGTTCATCGCTTCGTCGCCGATTGGAACGCTAGGATGGATGAAGTGTGCTTTCCGTTGTATTTTGAAGCGAGCTGCGAGGAACCGCGGACTTGACACTTTCGTACACCCTCATGCCACTATCACTGATTTACAGCATGGACACAGCGTAGTTCGAGAATAAAAAGGTCTTTTTGATATATCTTTGACTCGTAAATGCTGTAATGACGTAATATCTTTGAGTAGATGCTCTATTAAAATCGTCTCAAAACTCCTGTACAATGCAATGATGGCGCTGGGTATATGCGGTTATAAACAGTATGACTGACTTCCAGCTGCAGCGATAGCTGCCAGGATTCGGTTAAGCTAGCGGGCTATTGTGCCACAGTTGTCTTTGACAGGTTTGATCGAGGGTTCCCATCTTTTCGTAATTGACGAACTAATGCTTCGAGTTTTCTACGTTCTTCTTGTTCGGCCTATTGGAATGTTAGCAACTGCACTCGACTCTTCTCGACATGGCAGAACTCACCCTCAAAGCCTTTAGCCCCTCGGACGTTCTATCTCTCATCATCTTCCTGAAGTCTTCCCTAAGCATCCTGATACTTGTACCACCCATATCAAGCTGTCCAGATGCTCCATTAGGCATACCGGGGCTTCTAACACCTAGCCATTTCACCTTCTCATCGCTAAGCTCGCGCTCCAACTCTTCTTTATCGCTACGCAGCTTATCAATCTGCGATTCGAGCATGTCGCGGTCCTTTTCATTTTGAATGGCGTCCCGGGTCAATGCCTCATACTCGGCAGCCATACCCGAAAGCTCAGCTTTAAGATTCCGCTCGGACTGTCGAGCCTCAACTTCAGATTGAGACGCTGCATCTTGCAGTTTGCGAAGCGCTGTGATTTCGTCGACGAGTGCCTGGTTCTTCTCACTGAATTCGTCCAGCTCCCTCTTAATGGCGGGATTTGCAGCAGAGTCTGCCGCCCGTTGAGCACGGGTACCGTAAGCTCCATCGAGCTCTGCTTTGGCAAATGTGAGTTCAGTAGTGAGTCGTACGATCTCGCCTTCAAGATTGCGGAACTCGTCTTCCTTCTCGTTGAGAGCGTTTGTTGCTTCTAGTGAGCGTGCCTCTGCCGTTTCTTTCTCAACTGTTGCCTGTTTCAGAGCAGTCACAACATCGTCAATCTTCTTGGCAGACTCGGAAAGCTCAGCCTTGATGGTTGCAGCTTCAACACGAGCTTCATCTTGAACCTCTCTGAGCTGTGTCTCGAGAGCAATTGCTCGTTCTTGAGCATCGCGTATCTGGGCTTCGTAATTTGCGCCACGCTCTTGAGCATCCCGTGCTTGTATATTGGACGCGGTATGGGTTTCTTCTTTGTCCTTCAACTCTTTTTCGAGGGCATTGCCGCGCTCCTCAGCTTTCTGTAGTTGAGTTTGGTATGCAACAGCACGTTCTTGCACCTCCTTGAGTTGGCTTTCGTAGGCTATCGCTCGTTCTTTTGCACTCTTGAGATCAGTTTCAAATGCCGCAGCGCGTTCTTGCACGTTGATCAATTGAGCCTCGAGCCCCGCGTTACGTTCTTGAAGTGCCGACGAGTCTCCCTGCATCTTTTGCTCGTCAAACTGTTTGAGTTGGTTAATTGCACGTTCCAATTCATCTTCCATAGAGTTTTTCTCAGATCTTGCACTAAGCATCTGGTCGTTGAGTCTGTGGAATTCGGCCTCCTTTTGAGCATCAGACTTGCTATTCAGCTCGCGCTGTTGCTTAATCTGGCGCATGAGTACGGATTGTTTGTCTTTCAAGCTCGTAGCTCGTCTGAATAGCAATTGAACCTTGGCTGAAAATGCGGGTAGCGAGAAGCTCTCGTTGGCATTGTAGTCTTCATCAGGCGATAGCTGTTCGTCGGCATCAGGATCCTCCGCAAGCAGACGACGACGCTCGCGTTTCCGTTCCCGAGCTTCTTCTTCGCCAGCTTGAATGATTTGCCAAAGATCCATGAGAGTAGTCTCATACTTCTCCGCCCCTTCAGCCCCCTCATTGTTTTGGGCTTTGAAAAGTAAATCTTCAATTTGGTCGTTCATTGAGTATTGGATCTGTTCTAGATTGTAAAAGGAGTATTCCATGTAGTTAAGCTGCTCGGTCGGATCACCTCCAGTAACAGGAGGCGGAGGCGCAATCTTCTCGGGTCCATCTGGAGCAGACTTGCTGAGCACAGCATACAGCTGATTGTTGATGCCTTCAAGACGGCCTTCTACTTGGCTCAGGGGATGCCTCGACTTGTTGCGCATGCTGGCGTGCTCGGTACTAACAGTCCGAAGATTTTGGTCGAGTAAATCAAGCTGGCGATCAATGGATGAGGGGCCCAACGTTTCGTTTGAAACGGATGGTGGATGATCCGCCGCTGCATCCAGGTTAGTTTGAGCAAGGAGTGCTCTTAGCTTCTCATTCATCTCCTCAAGTCGCTTTGCCGTAGAAGTTAGGGCTTCCTTGTCACCCCCGGAGGTGCCCGAGTGGAATAGGGTTCCGCTCTGTAGCACATTCATGAGGGTGTCGAGGTTTTCTGGTGATCGATAGAAGCTCCTATCATCGAAATGATCATCGTTTCGACCGCCAGTTCCTCGGCTAACCTCATATGTTTCTAAACTGGCGGGACTGTCTGGCCTTCGGGGTCCATCTTCTGGGAGGCCTGAGTTGTCGATCCTGCTCTTGGGGCCTTTGTGCGTCAGTTGCAGCACGGCAGCAGTGTGCATTAGCAGCTGCATGTCAATCATGCGCATGCGCGACTCGGTCTCCAACAGCTCCCTGATGAGCTCTTCGACCTTCTTGTTGCTTGCCTCGAGTCCCTCGTTCGCCTTGGCATCGTAGGCCTGCACTGCGTTGCTGCCTTTGCTGCCCAGTCCCCGGGTGTGTCCATTCGTCTTCTTGGAGGCCAATCGGCTGAGCGAGCGAGTTGCATCGCGGATCTTGGTCTCGGACTCGAGCTTCTTTCGCACCGTCGCTAGCCGCGCGTCAAGCGTCTTCTGCTCCTGCTTTAACGCCTCTACTTCCTCGACGGCCAGCATGTCGAAGTGCTGGCTGTCGCCAATGGCCGTCTCGACGAGCAGATGCATGGCCACGGGGTCAGTGTTGAGAACCTCGGAGCTCCTCTTCCTCAGCTCGCGCGGAGCATAGCTTCCGTTTGCTCGTCCCGTGCCCCCCCTCCGGCCGTCTACGAAGACCTCTGGCGGGGGAATGAATGCACTCGCGCCAAAGCGGGGGGAAATCTGGTAGGCCATGGGGTAGAAGCTGGGAGAGGGCGCGCCCAGACCAGACGGGTAGTTTGAGGTCGGCGAGGGGAAGTCATACAGCGGCCTTGGGCTGAGGGCGTCACCCGCCCATGTTTGCTGCCGTTTCAAGGCATTGCTGTTTAGGTTCATGTTGTTTTGCAGTGTGCGTCGCCAAGCCAGGGCCGGGCCTCCTGTGTCGCGGGTCCTTGCAGGCGCAGGTGCAGATGCAGGAGTTGGGAGGGAAAGCGCAATGGGGGCGTATATCAGGAGGAGACTCGCAGTCGAGCGAGCAAAGTGGGAATTCACGGTGACAGCGGCATGGCGTAGGGATGGGCAGGGGCTGGGCGTTCGGGTTCAGGAGGAGGGCGTTGCGTGGCGTGCAGGTCAGGGCGCAAGGCGAAGCTGGGAGGTGCTGCGCAGTGGACGGTGTTCTCTCCCGGCTGTAGTTGCTAGAATGTTCAAGTTGGCCAGGGGTCTCAAAGGGGTTGCTAGTTCCAGCTCGGAATCGGCATATTCGGGATCCTCGCGGCTAACGCTTAGCAATTGCGCGGACCCTTCCCGCGGGCAGCTAATAGCTAATGATTCTATCTATCAGGTTGCGATTAGATAGAGCACGAGTCCCTTCCTTCTGGGGGCACCTGCATCACCAACATGGCCCCCCAGCGAACCAGAGCCACCTACACCCCCGACCAAGTCTCCAAATACCTGGACCGTCTCAAGCTGTCGCAACACCAGCGACACCTCGACGTCGCCAGTTTAGATGACAAAGCAACTTTGGACTATCTTGCTCTACTACAGAAGCAGCATTTGGCGAACATACCCTTTGAGAATTTGACGCTGCACTACTCTACTCATCACCAGATATCAACCCACCCCGAGGCACTGTTCAAGAAGATCATCCAGGACAAAAATGGCCGTGGAGGGTATTGCATGGAGAACAATTGCATCTTCGGCACGCTCCTACACACACTGGGATTCAGCCTCTATAGTGGCGGCGGTCGCGTCTTCGAGGGAAGCGACTGGACTGGTTGGGGGCACATGATCAACCTCGTCACCATCGGAGACACCAAGTATCAGGTCGATGTAGGCTTTGGGGGAGACTCGCCCGTCTTTCCCATGCCACTGGACCGCTCGGGTGCCGTTCAACCGAACGTCGCTCCGGCCTCGGTGCGCCTCCAATGGCGCAACATTGAGGGAAACACCGATCCTAACCAGCGGCTGTGGGTGTACGAATACAGGCGAAACGACACTGCCGAGTGGGAGACCAAGTATTGCTTTACTGAGCTGGAGTTCCTGCCAATCGACTTCCAAGTCTTGAATGTTCACACATCAACAAGCCACAAGACCTTCTTTACAAGGACAATCATCGTTACCAAGAAGCTTTTGGATGACGAGGGAAAATATGCGGGGGAGCTGATCTTATTTGGCAACACCATCAAGTGGCGGATCCATGGGGAGAAAGTAAAAGAAATTGAACTGAAGACAGAAGCAGAGAGGCTGGAAGTACTTGAAGAACACTTGGGCATTAGATTTAGTGAGGCGGAGCAAGACGGCATCCGCGGGCTTGCCTCGCAGCTCAAGTAGGCAGTGTTAGCTGATAGTGAGAAAAGAAAATGTTGTTGCGTGGCTTGAATCTTGTTTATTTGGTATTTGACATGTCGGCGCTGGCTGCCGTTGTTTGGAACGCTTAAAAGAATCGCTGCTCGCACTATGAGCTGTCAGCGGCTGGCCTGGGCAACATGGAATCGCAGGCCATACCCTCCACGGGTTGTTCAGCTCAAAGCCTGGCGGGGCAGTGGGCTTGTCTGTTTGTCCTCGCATGAAGCCGGTCAGTCGTCGGTCGCGTTCCATCACTACAGTGCATTTAGTATGTGAGATGAGGTCACAGCGAAGTGGTCGTACTTTGCTATAGGACTGTTAGCAGGCCGTCGCAAGGCGCAGAAAGAATAACAACTAACCCTGTCCCACTGGTCAATGCCACGCCTCGCCCTCTTGCCTCCGTTCTGGATCTCCTTGAGCTTTCCCACGGACACGGCACTGAATGCGAACATCTGGCAGGGTGGTTAGAGCAGCGAGCAGGGGGCCCAATGGCACGGGCAACATACGCCGGTGATGATGGCATACGGGAGCAGGGCCTCGAATGGGACGCCCATGGTTGCGGATGGTGGCGTGGGTGTGGTGGTGCTGGGGATGCTGTGGGGTGCTTATCGCGAGGTTGGCCCTGGGGAGTGCAGCGCAGCGCAGGAGAGGAATGGCCCATGCGCGGCGTGTGAACATCAAAGCAGAGGGCTGCCCATTTCCCAGCGGCCAGGCCAGGGCTGTCCCCATTGCCTCTCTGCCGCCCAGCGACAATTATTCGCCGTGTCGCTCATCATCACGCATTCCTACGAGCCCGCCCACGCGCCCCCTCTGCCGCTCTGTTTGCTGCAATAATTGCCAGAAGCCGTGCAGCGCAGACGCACCGCACGACCGACGCCCCACAACCCAGCCAGCACCAAAGCGACAGACGACAGACGCCCGGCAGCAGCAATCAGGCCTCGCTCTCTGCCGCTACTGACACGGTGCACCCTCTTCCCCAGCACCCAGCGCAGCACCTCGCCGCCTCTCCTCGCCTCTTCTCCCACCAAAGCGCGCTAGACCGTCCCGCGACGCGCACCCCCAGAGGCTACATGCGCACACCACCCGGCTGGTGCCCATCGCCTGCGCGACCCACGCGGTAGAGGAGCCCACGCACTGCACTCCGACACTGCGACCCTGGCGTATTTTGCATCCAGGCTGGCGGCTGTTGTCTCCTGCTTCTCCATGGCGGAGCCCGCCCGCCTCATGGGCCAGGGCGCGAGCAACGCCGAACCGGACGACATCGACGCCGATGGCGACTACGAAATGGACGACGAGTACCTGCAGCATGCCGCCACCGACTCACACGACGCCCACACATACCACCCCAACACAGACCCCCAGGGCTCCGACATCGATGCCGAGGGCGAGGACGACGACGACGAGGCCGAGCCAGTCGGCGCCGTCAAGATTGCCCTGCGCAGAGCCGCACCATCAGACGAGGAAGATGACTACGACAACGAAGACGAGGCCGCTGCCAATTCCTCGGACGCCAAGACCAGCGACAGCGAGGACGAGTCGAGCGCGGAGTCAGAAGAGGAGGCCCAGTGGCATGCCGAAAGCGAGGACGGCGAAGAGGTCGAGGTTGCCAAGTCGGACCCCAATGTATGCATGTAAGTGTCACGGTGAAGCAAACTGAAATACCCTTGTCCAATTGCTCACCCTGGTCCAGTTACTGCAACCAGGACGAGGACAATGATCCCAGCCCAGAGTTTGAAGAATACCTCGCATGCAGCGTGTGTGGTGACAATGGTATGCAGTCCTGCAACATCGTTGATTGACTAGGTTCATGGAGCTGACATGACCTTTGTACCTGCAGCACATCGGCAATGCGCCCGCGACGCTAATACGCTAAGCCCCGATGACGGTATGCCATCCTTCCCGCCCATCTCTAAAACTGTCTTTATTGACCAGCCTTAGCGGCAACACACTGGCGATGCACTGCTTGTATATCAAACGACTTGCACCAGGAGAGCCATGACGAGGACGAAGCATCCGAATCACTCACCCGTCGCAGATTATCTTCTATTCCAAAAAAGGTTGCTCGGGACTTGCTTCCATCGCATCGCGGTGTTGACCCAGGCGGTTATTCAATCTTTAAAGATCTTATTCTTGAAGACGATGCTCCAGATGGCTCACGATCACTCCGGAAACGGAAGGCATCACATGAGGAAGGCGTGCCCCAACCTGTGCGCACCATCAGAAATAAGAAGCGAAGACCGTCCGAAGCGTCCAAATCCCCGGCCAATGATCAATCAGCAATTGCATCCTCACCAGCTCCACGACCAAGAAGTGCAAGAAGTGCGCGAAGTGCCGTGACCAACGGGCATGAGACCGAGGATGACGCACATCACACGGCATCTGATGAAGACGGCTCTCGCTTGCGGTCAGCACGTCCGCGCCGTTCCAAACCTAAGAAGCCCAGTGATAGACGGCCACTCGCTTGGATCGAAGAGTCTCAGGGCTTGAGCTTGATAATGGCTTTCCACCTCAATAACGAGAAGGTTCAACAGATTGTGACAGCAAAGCCAAAGAAGAAGGCCCTAACCACAGCCGAGGAACACAAAGAACGACGGCGTGAGAGAGACAGAGAACGTCGCGAACGAAATCGACGCGCTGCAGAGGCAGCTAGACAATCACCAGAACTTACCCACTATCCTCCCATACAGGTCCAATATGCCGCTCCATTCCATGGATTCTCGGAAAAGGAAGATGAGACCAAGAGCAAGCCCTATGGTGGTGTACTATCCGAAGCGGACGCCGATACATCCAAAACATATCCAACACAAGCGGACCGGAAACGATTCGAAGATGCCCGACTCAAAGCAGAGGAGGATTGGAAAGAGAAGCAGAATAGGCTCTATGCTCACTTAGAAGTTAGTAGGCCGTCAAAACAAACAGCCACCGCGAGCAAAATCAAATGTGTCAACTTTGGTGGATGGGAAATTGATACCTGGCACGCAGCACCATACCCGGAAGAGTATAGCAAGAATCGGGTACTTTACATTTGCGAGTTCTGTTTAAAATATATGAACTCGGATTATGTTGCATGGCGCCACAAGGTATGCGTACCAGTTATGTACTTCCTAAATCTAAGCTAACAGTACGCAGCTCAAATGCCCGGCCAAGCACCCGCCAGGTGACGAGATCTATCGTGATGGTAAATACTCTTTTTTTGAGGTTGATGGCAGGAAAAATCCAGTCTATTGCCAGAATCTCTGTCTGCTAGCCAAGCTTTTTCTTGGCTCAAAAACACTCTACTACGACGTAGAACCATTCCTCTTTTACGTCATGACTGAAAATGACAACTTCGGCTGCCACTTTGTTGGCTATTTTTCGAAAGAGAAGCGACCTAGCTCATTGAACAACGTTTCATGCATTCTTGTGCTGCCAATTCATATGCGCAAGGGCTACGGACAGTACTTGATCGAGTTCTCCTATCTTCTTACACGAGTTGAGAGGAAAACAGGAAGTCCTGAAAAGCCACTCAGCGATATGGGTCTAGTCAGTTACCGGAAATACTGGCGGCTAGTATTGTGCGAGGAGCTGCTACTACAAAAGGGATCGACTAGTATATCTGCTATATCTGAACGTACCGGAATGACCCCAGACGATATCGTATCCGCTCTGGAAGGCTTGCGAGCACTTGTACGCGACCCCATAACAAAAAAGTACGCCTTCCGTCTCGATATTAGCTACTTTAAGCAATACATTGAGAAGTGTAACTCCACAAATAGCCCAAAGATCAACCCGGAGTGCTTAGTTTGGACACCCTATATCATGGGTCGACTTGGTCAGTATGAGGATGGACCTGCCCTACAGACTGTACAACAACGTGACGAGGTAGACGGAGACGAAAAGCCAGCTCCTGAAGAGGGAATCCAGTTGGACATGGGCACAAAAATAAATGGTACAACAAAAGACCACGATGTCGCGACCGGCGATGAAGGAGACCCAACAACCCCTGGCCTCCCCACCGAAGACTCTATCAACAGTGGTTCCCCAGCCCCAGGCACTCCTCTTGCCAACGGCTCAACAATAGCCCTTGCTGGATCCCAAATGGCAACCAGCGAGCCCTCAATACCTCCAACCCGGTACGAAATCTTCCCTCCAATCCCCGGTCAACCAGCACCACGACGACGTCCAGGCCGGCCATTCGGCACGCGCCGCCGCACCGGCACCCCCAACCGCGCCCGTAATACTCCCCTCTCCATCCACACCGCACCTGTCTCCGGGATGCAACTCTCTACCAACCGCATCGCCAAAGGCTCCCCCACCAACGGCGCCCTCACCCCCGGCACCACCTCTGTCCGCCGCACACGCAGTCGTTTGGGCGAAAGTGTAACAAACGGCGACGACGTCGACGAAGGAGGCGCCGTCAAATCTGTCAACATGAATGGCCGCCGCAGCACGCGGAGCTCAGGTAGCTCGCTCAGCAGTCCGCACCATGGCAAAGAAGCCAAGGGGAAGGGCAAGGCGATTGAAGAGGAGCAGGACGAAGCTGACGCTGAAGCTGATGCCGACGCTGACGCCGACGCCAACGCCGACGCAGACGCAGACGCCGATGGCGACTATGACGAGGATGCAGAAGGCGAAATGGACATCGACGCCGAGGGCGAGGACGACGATGATATCATCATGGTTGGCGCGTAAGCAGCGTGTACTTGTACGATTGATACTTAGTAATGTATCGCGATGCTTAGTCAGCGCGCTGCGCTTTTGGAGGGCGAAACGTAAGATCAATGTGTATTTCACGGTGTACTCTTATCTCTGTAACATGTGCCTCTTTCCTAGTCCGTGGGGTTTAGGAAACAGGAGGACACGACAACGATAACTTTGGAAATAGTTCCCTTTACACAACAACCAACGCCGTACTTTTCACACGGTACGCTAATCAATTTCACACATTTTTGAAACTCGCTCTCTTGCCTACTACCCAGTGCACTCGTTCCACTTCTGCACCCCAATTTCCACTGGATCCTCCTTATTTCCATCCGCACACCCCTGCCCTGTGCCCACGTGACGTGGCGTTCCTCCCGCTTGCCTAATCCGGTAACTTTGTCTTCCGGCGTGGAAAATAGATTGCGGATGGGGCTTGGCGCACGGATGTTTGGGCATGTTTGTCGGGATGGGCCAAGCACTGGGCTTGATCCGAGGGAGTGGGTTGAGGAGGTGGTGGGGGCGGTGAGGAAGTGAGGGAGGGTGTAAGATGGGTAGGGACGTTTGATCTGCAAGGAGGAGGAGGCGGGTTAAGATTTGCGGGAGGGCGTCCGTGGTCTTGAGGGGTGGATGAAGAGCAAAGTGGAGAAGGGAATCCAGTTTGTTCTATGTAGGGTGTGTGGAGAGTAGGCTAAAGTAGGTGTGCACGAATATGCTGATGCGCAGGCGCCATTGTCCATCGTCATCATCCCATGCGCTTCACAAGGTTAGTAAAGTAGTACTCAAGTGTCAAAATGCACCTTCAGGCCTATCACCCATTAGTCTCGCACGCGCAACCCCAAAACAGGAATCGTATCCACTTACTATCCGGAAAAGGCAACCATTCATCCTGCGCCTCGCTCAAAAAGCTCATCACTCCGTTCGTGCTCTTCATTTTGAGTTCCCCTTGTGGGCCCGGAGCTTTCTTTAACTCTTTTAATTTTCCAAAAGCTCGCAATTGGGAGGTAAGTCCTATCACGACGATTTCTCGCACCAGTTGTCCATGAGCGGTATCGGTGAAGGGCAGATACAGATCTTGTGGTCGATCAGTATTGATTTCATCGGGATCCGGATATCTCATCGGATCGCGTGACGCAGCGTAGATATCGAGGAGTATCATGTCGCCTTTCTTGATGGCTTGTGCAGATCGCCAGTCGTTCATGCTTGAATCTGTGTCTGTATCTGACACGCGAAGCGGAGTCACTGCTAGTGGACTCAGGCGGAGGACTTCAAGGGTATAGGCTCGTAGAGCTCTAGTGGCCAAAGGTGATGTATCACCTGCAAGATTTTGAATGTTCGGCCAGTGTTTTGAGTAATGTGGTTCTGAGAGCAGGACGTTGAGGATTTGGGAGAGCTGGAAAGGTCAGTATCATAAGCGGATAAGCCCGGCATAAATTTAGAAACGTACAGCGAAAGATCCTGATACTATGATCTCTGTAGCTACCAGTATAATAATCGAGAAAACTTCTTCAGTTGTTTTTCCAACTTCGCTGAGACGCCGCAGAAGCTCATCGCTATTATTCAGCAAGAAGTCTATTCTGCCTGGCTTTTGATCCCCGAGTTCTTTTATCAGTTCTTTTTTCACTTGCTGCGCCGTGCTTTCAAGCTCCGACTGTGTCACTGAGTCCTCGTTGCGATAGAAGTATCGATACAAAGTCGTCATTTTGTCGTATACCTCTCTGTCATTGAATTTTGCCTTTATGTTGGGCAGGTTCTTCATTGGAATGCAGAGTAAGTGCGAAACAGCATGTGTCCAGCTGAGGCTGGCAACCGTTTTAGTGATATCCACTTCAGAGGCATCCCGAAGCTTGTGAGTTTGACTGCGAATCAAATCAGACGTAGTTGTTTCAACAAACTGCGCAACCTCTATTGCCCAATTTGCGTTCCCGAAGATCACTTCTGTAGTGATCTCTTTGCTCTCACTTGTCGCAAAGCTATCAGAACTTGAGCCGCACTCTCGAGTCCCGGTCTGATGTACTAGTTTGCTCCATGGCATTGAGTAGGATGTTGAGTCGCGGAGAACCTTGAGCACAATGTTGGAGTTGGTGATGACTCTCGTTGGCGACACATACTGCGGTGGGTCGTACGTGAAATCGGCCTCACGTCCAAAGGATTTCAGGACTTCTCTCATTTCATGGGGGGCTGTGAACGGATACAATGCATAGACTGAGTTTCCATGATACTAGCAAGCTGAATGTCATCAGTATCGTGGAAGGATTTTAGTGTGTGAGTTCACGCACGAAAGGCTCGCTGCAACAACTTCCACAACATACCACCGCCAGCCACAGAGAGATCACTCGAGACCTCTTTGAATCCTGCGGCTGTCAAGTGGTGTGGCGTAAAGTCTACAGTATAGAAACGGTCACCTCTGACCAGAGACACGGCGTCAGAGAGAATCGCTTTGCTTGTCGTAAAACCAGGGCAAAGACCCTAATGTCATCGAGATTAGCCAATGCATATATTATCGCCAAAGTAAGAAAGTAGTACATACCGATCCAGGAACCATAGGTTTCTTTGCTTCTTCTGTTCGATGTTAGATCGACCGTCGCTAATTTGTGAGCTACGAGGAGTAGAACACGGACCGATCAAAACACCAGGGTATAGCTCTACATTATCCACATGTCCATACAGAGCTTCAAGAGAATCGGCAATTTCTTTGGTCGTTAGCTTCTCATCTACGGACCGTGTGCATAAGTTACCTGGATCGGAATGAATATCCGCGAAAGTCTTGTGTGGTATCATGCCAAAGAAGCTCCTCATCTCGTTCAACGATGCGACACCCCACGATCTCGCCTGTTCAATACCCATTATTTCGACTACTTTCAGCGCTACTGGTATCTGTCGGGGTCCAAAGCTGGCCGCTATGTCTTCCGTTGCCTCTGTCAGTATTTGGATCAGGTCGGCATCGTTGAAGGAACCGTGCGAATCTCTACGAAGATTATCAAACGTTCGCTCTCCCGGGTCTGCTGGAATAGATTCAGAAAATGCGCGCATTCCATCTCGTAGTTGCTTCACTGTCAAATTCTGGATGTCCGCTCCTGGTAAGATTTTTGAAAAGTGATCACTTAGCCATCGTTCGTTCTTGCTCGAGATCGTAGAGTGCCATCTATATATTAGATTGAATTCTACACTGACCTGATTGCCAGTGGCCTTGGGAACTTTGCTTGCCTTGAGGGTGTCTGCTCGCGGGTCGAGATTCCAGGATGTCTCAGTCCTCTGCAAATTAAGAATTGTGCGAACGTAGTCATTCAGAACAATTTGAACATAGAGTCCACAAGTTATTAGGCGTGCCGTTTGGAAAATATCTTGGTCCCGCTTCGCTAGGGCCGCTTCATATCTCTCTGCGTCAAGCTCATTTGCGTTGGTAGGTAATCCGAAGCGGTCGCCCTCGTTAATCAGAGCGAGCTGCTCGGCTGTGTAGTTGTGAAACCGGTTAAAACACAGCAGGAGCACGGAAACCTTCGAATGATTAGTAAGGCACAGACACTATAAGTGAAGTTACCTACCTCTGGAGGCTGGTTAATGAATCGCAGTTCGGAAAAAGCGTCCAGCTTTAGTTTCCCGTCTACGAAGGTCCTCACAGCATCTTGGCTATCCTGAGTAGAACCATATAATGGCGATAAGTCTAGGTAGGATGATGTGTTGACGATATCCTTTTTGTCATCGCTTGTGCGGAAAACATCATGTATTATGATATTGGCAAGCGCGAACAACATACTAGAGATTTTGGTAGGATGCGTATTTGGTTCTCCTTTGCGTGCTAATAACGAGTCGAAGAGGGCGCCTGCATCAGGCCGGCTTGTCGGGATATGTTTTGGCGCGACGCTTCGTGTATAGTAGGACCCTGCCTTGCCTAGATTCGGTAGATGGATATTGTTGTTGCTTCTATCAACGGTTCTGTACTTGTCTGCAACCCGTGTTAACCATAATTAAATGATAATAATGGAGTTCTTACACAAATCACCTAACCCTGACGTTGTTGGATGCTCAAGGTTCTCCTAAAGGTTTTTAAGCAGCAACATTGTCACTTTATCGCGTATTGTAGAATCGCTGGGAAGTGACGCAAGTAGTTGTACGAGTCTCTCATACTGTTCTGTTGTCAGTTACCGATGGGTGAACACAAGGCATTGGTGTAAACAGACAACATATTCCTTGTCGTCCACTTTGCCTCTGGCAGCAGCATCAGTGATTGCATCAATCAACCGATAGTTTGACTTGAGCCGGTCAAGGGTTAGTTGGCTCTCCACGTCTTGGAGTAGCTTTTTTAGGAAAGCGTCTTTAGGATCCTCAGGTGCAAGGCGAGATTTTCCCCGACCGAATAGGCGTGGCATGGCTATACCAAACGATTCCCAATAAAATTGTTTCTGATGAAGAAATGTGGAGGAATGGATATTTAGGTCGATGGCGGAAATGTGCAGAAGAAAGACTGTATGGAATCACCCGAGAGTGCTTGAACAGCGTGACAGGCGTTCGCGCTTGCCAACACTCCATCGTACTTTGAACTAGCCACAAGTATATATCTAGCTCAATCCAATGGCATTTGCGGCTTCACAAATCTAAAGTCGTCCCTACCCATGCAGAATCCCTGGGTACGTCAAGGGGCAACAGCTTTGTGTGACCCAGTTTATCTGATCTCTCTTCGCCACTACATAACACAAGGAGTATAGAGCAATATCCTGTTAGCAAGTAAGACACATAAGCTTGGACAAACTGCGCGGGTGTTGGACGAAGCTCCATGTATGATAACACTAAACCGTATTAAGGACTAGCATGGTAGGGCTGCATGATTAGCGAGCTCCGCACATGCAACGCCTTGATTTCGCGACGGCGATATCAACAACATCAGAGACACTCAAAGGATCTTTCAAGGTATGTGGATTGAACGAAAGGGCGCCAAGTGTAATGGTATTCTGACCAGCATCTCAGACTACCTAACTTCGCATTTGACACCATGTCCGACCGGAAAGCTTCAAGGTACTACGCTGCTGAGGAAGAGCAGCAACTGAAGAAGGTATGTGTCTCGAATCTGGGAATAAAAGGGTTTGGAGGTTTTCGCCCGTTTCAAAGCTCAAAACATGATATTTAATAGCATGGAAAGTTGCTTATACAGATATAGGCCCGCAAGACCGCCCACCCCACCAAATACCGCGACTCGCTTACTCCAGGCACTGTTTTAATTCTTCTCTCTGGCCGATTCCGAGGCAAGCGCGTTGTTCTCCTACGCCAGTTGTCACAAGGAGTTCTCCTCATCACTGGTCCATTTAAATCCAACGGTGTCCCACTGCGTCGCGTCAACCACCGCTACGTCATCGCTACCTCAACTGTAGTCGATATTTCAGGGGTCGATGGCGAGGTTGTGGATCGCGTTAGTAAAGATGAGTACTGGGCGCGCGAAAAGACCGAGGGCAAGGGCGAAGACGATTTCTTCAAGGAGGGGGAGACTACACCACAAAAGAAAGATACAGATCCACAGAGGATAGAGGACCAAAAGAAGGTGGACAAAGTGCTCATGGCCAATATCAAGAAGACTCCTGATCTAGAATCATACCTAGGTGCTAGTTTCAGCCTTAGGAGCAACGAGAGGCCGCACGAGATGGTCTTCTAGGTTACAAATGGTTTGGCGGACACTACAAAAGCATAGGGACCATGATCAAGCAGGCAAGCGAGTAAGCTTGCGGGTTTTGTACAAAACAACCGCTTCGAGACGTAATGGTTAGCTGAAGACGGCTCATGCATGCGATCGATGGACGACACGATTTCCTACATAGATGATACCCACGATGAATGCACCCTTACTCGGCATCTTTTCAGGCTGTATTATAGTTTTCAATGCGCTTATCGATTTATTCTGCGCAAACGCAATCCCACACCAGAGGCACGGAAAGCATTCCCCCTCACAGTCATCCATAGTAGATAATTACGAAGCAGGTTGTTTTCAGGCCTTTGATTTATCGAACCTCGATGGGCCGTGGGCTATGCACCAACTCACCAAGCGGTTCTCTAGATAATTCTCCAGCCATCACAGCTAACTCGTGCCTCTCAGAGCCATCCAGTTCACCCCTAATCCAAATCTTCCTCATGAAAGCATTGATGCTACCAGGACTACCATGCAGCGTAGTGACTTCTGTTGGCATCTCTTTCAATCTTTTCAATTTTCGGATGCGGAGCCAGACGAGTAAACCGAGGCCCACGGCCCCAGCAGTGATTCCGATACCAACTGCTATTCCAGCTGGCTGAAGTTTATTTGACGAAATATAAGAATCCTCCGAAGGGTTCGTCGACACAGACGTCGAAGAAGGCAGCGCAGAGGATGAGCTAAAAATTGGAGGTAGAGTAGTCGTAGATTTGGAGGCCAAAACCGTTGAAGACTGTGAATAGGTGTTGCGAGATAGGGATGGTGGCGCCGAAGTTGCGAGTATGGCAGCACTATCAACCATCCACTACTCCACGGTATTCCGAGGTAGAGGCGAAGGCATATCAGACTTCCGGTAAACCTTTCCGGTGGCTGGTTCAACATAGTGCAAGTCGTTATCCTGATTGCAGCATTTTGTTTGAGCCGATCCAGCACAAGTAACCACCGCTACAGATTACAAGCTCTAATCCGGCAGCATCACTCTCTATTATAGTAAGCAGATGAACCGAAATCAGTGTGCGGGAATTTCAATGCACCAGGAGAGACAGTTGAACAGTTTACCCATGTTTTGTCTGCACAGTATTGTCTTGCCAGATGGCCAGTATTTTTGTTTCTGCACAGCAGGTTACTACCACACAGTTCACTTGCATGACAGCAGTTATTTGTGCCCCTTCCACAAGAGAGAAGCTCAGGGCCATCATATTATTTTGACTTCGTTGCAGGAATGCTTGTGGTACAACTAAAAGTTAGCAAGCAGACATCGACAAACGTTCATTTTAAGCTCGGCTCGTACCATCATGAGAATAACAGTCGGCAGATACTTTGTTTATAATGAAAAATACGAAAAACAACATCTCCGCAACTATAATACTAATGAGTAGCATAGAGGAAAATGTGAAGTGGAAAGGGTACATCCAAGGAAAAAGTACACTCTCTGCCCCAAGCTGAATCTCATTAATTACAAGAAGCAGGGAGGAGGCGTTGCCAATGTTTCAAAATCTGTTGTGTAATGACTTAGATGTAAGAGATAGTACCTGTGCCGTTACACAAGGGCAATAATCGAGGCTTACGCCCCGATGTTGTGAGCACGACATTTGCACGTTGATTACCTAGGTAGCAAGTAAACTAATCAGGATTTTGTGCAGCCTGTGTGTCAACGAAAGCTGCTTATGCTCCAAGCTTTAGTAGGTCCTCCAGCGATCCTCGATACGATGACACGCAGAATATAAGTCATACCGTCCAATTCAAGCGGAGACCTAGCAAAGTTCTGTCTAACTAAGGCGATGCCCTAGGGTAACATTGAACACTGAGATGCTCACTGGTCCATGAAACTACGGTGTAGCTTATACGTGCAAGCAACATATTCAACCGATCAAATGTGAATATCGATTCAATTGATAAAGGCCATGGGTTGCATTTACGTGCACCAAGTGTTGTACAATTCTAGGCATTGGATCCACTTCCCAATCAGCGGACACCTCATCCTAGGAGGTCGCCGGGTATCATTCAGGCCTTCTCGCCTACTTCTTCTTGTTCGCCTGACTCTGGCCAGTCTTTACGCTGCTAACTGCCCTATCAAGACCACTCCATC
Source organism: Ophiosphaerella narmari (assembly GCA_028456235.1). Taxonomy (NCBI): domain Eukaryota; kingdom Fungi; phylum Ascomycota; class Dothideomycetes; order Pleosporales; family Phaeosphaeriaceae; genus Ophiosphaerella; species Ophiosphaerella narmari. The sequence goes on along the minus strand of JALNQA010000011.1, from coordinate 447,282 downwards.
GTCTAACAATATGCCTTATACCAACGGGCAACATGTGATAGAAACCAATATAATGCGAATATAGTGGGATTGCAATTTCGCCACTCTCACCCCTCTCGATTAATCTGATGATGGTCTTTCCAAGCTCTGCAGGTGTTGCGGTTGGCGCAAAGAAGGTGCTAGGAGATTTGACGTCTGCAAACATCTTGGTGCTCATCTGACCAGGGGTGACGAGTATGGTCTTGATCTCGTCGGCCTCTGGTATCTGTGCAAGTTCGGCACGGAGCGAATGGTGTAGAGCCAGGAGAGCAGCTTTCGAGGCAGTGTAAGCTGAGAGATTCGCGGCGCCTAGGTGGCCAAGGACGGATGAAACGGTCACAATCGTGCCACGGCGTTCGCTGAGCATATGAGGCAGGAATGCACGGATAGTGTTGAAGTGGGATAGTGTGTTGACGCGGAAGGTCCTATGGATGTGGTTAGCAGAGCATAGTATTAATGTGGGGGGGAACATACTGCTCAACCTCCTCCGCTGTGGTGTCGAGAATCGACTTCTTGTGAACGATGCCGGCATTATTGATGAGAATCGTTGGAGGACCAAGCTGCATGAATTAATATCTGTTTTGTGGTTGCATCTGGGAAACTCACGTCTTCGACAATCTCGGCTACAGTAGCTTCGACTTGCTTCGCATCACTCACGTCGCACTCGTAGTAGAGCACACCTTTCTCCTCGGCCTCGTCTTGATCCACCTTCTTAGTGTCTAATACCGCAATGTTTGCATTTCGCATCCCGTAGGTCTCTGCCAGCAGGCCGCCAAGGCCCTCAACACCGCCTGTGATGACGATGACTTCTTCAGCCAGATCGACTTCTCTCATTGGTCCATATGCGATTCGATCGCTGATTATTCCGAAAATACCGACTGCGCTCATAGCAATAGACCAAGCTATCGCGATGCGCATCTCCAGGTTTCCCCAGGGTGTGTATTGCGCGCGTAGACATAGGACGACGACCCAGGACACGAATGGGTGGAAGACCGTGTATCCGAGGACGTACCATATCAGGTCGACAGACAGATAGTGGTGCCATGGTTCATCAGGGCGCTCGTGTTTCTTTGGAAGTTGTACGGTGACTTCCTTCATTGCAGAAGACATTTTAGGCACCTCGATACAGCTGGAAGAGGGATGTTGAAGCATGGAAGGAGTGGGGCGCAAGCTGGCGCGTATCTAAAGCTTCGAGCGGCTCGGAATGAGAGTCTTGAGAAATTGCTACGGCAAACCAGTCACCCAGTGACCAAATTGAAAAGTATAAGATTAATATTAGATGCGAGGAATTTGTTCGGGGCCATGTTGTTCTTATTGAGCAGTCGCGTAGCGCTGAAGTCTGGAGTGTTTCATTGCCGCCTCAGGTGTCGAGCCACTGGCGATCTGCAGGGGTAAGGCGTCTGACTAAGCCTAATATCAATCCAACTACGTTCCCATATCTCTGATCCCCCATGACACCCTTCACGAACGTGTAATTCTTCTAGATCGGCTTGGTAGAACCCGATCGTCATTCTCTAACCGGACGCTACCATGTCAGTGTTCATCTGGATCCGGCCATAGGACAGCTTTGCATTGCCGGTAATGTGCGAGCATCACGGAAATGCAATAGATGCCACTAGACTTAAGGTTACTCACACAGGCTCACCTCGGGCTCAACCACTCGTCGAAACACCCGCGGTTAGTCAGAGTTGTGACTGACTTGACTTGACTTGACTACTCGTTGACACTACGGCAAACTTGTCAAGCGAAGCATGCTAGCCTGTATGGCAATCTACTGTCAAGCTTTTTATCGCTATATGTAAAAATGATTTATTGTAGGTTAGCTAGCACGGCGAAGGTAAGAGCCTTCGCCTGCTGGTGATGATTACTGACCAACGTACTACCTTCCTTCCCCTGTCACCTTCGGGAGCCATCTGAGGAAGCAACACCATGCAAGATGGCCTTCGAGACTGCCTTCATACAGTTGACTGAGCAACAACCACCTCATTTACCAATAAAACTTGCGTCTTCTACTCTTTTTCCCCATTTCCACTTCACCCCATTCCACATCCAACATCTTTTGAGTTGCACTGAGTCGGTTATCAATTCTACTTTCATCCATACTCCCCTTCGAGACTTTTCTTTGCACCGTATTCAGTACACGTTTTGGTCCCGTACGCACCATGGTCAGCCGCATCTTCACTGCCAGTATTCTGGTGGCACTTGCGCAGGCCAAGGCCATCATCACCAATAACTGTCACAATCCAATCTGGATCTGGTCAGTGCCCACGGTCGGCTCTGGATATGCCCAGAATCGTGTCATCGTCCAACCCAGCTCTCGATACGAGGAGCCTTGGCACTATGGTACATCCGAGTCTCCTGGCATCGCTCTCAAGATCTCAAATAGGCCCGACGGCCTTGGAACAGCAGATGAGGTCAACTTTGCGTACAACATCGAGCCTTCCGACAATTCAAAGGTCTGGGTCGATCTCTCCCCGATTCGTGGCAAATTCCATGACCTCACTATCAGCTTCCATACTTGTAAAGGGGCCTCTCATTCCTTGGATGTCAAGACCCAAAAGTGCCATGCCACGGACAACATCGAGCTGGTCCTTTGTGGTTCTACACGTTCCGCACCCGCCAAGGACACACTAGCTCTTGATGCGATATCACAGTGCTATAGCTACGATCACCCCGGGGCCGGTAGGCCTCCAACCACTCTTGAAACTACCGTGGCTTTGACGAAAACCCAAACTCTTTTGACATCTAGTTGCAAGCAATGTGTTGCTGCCACGGCCACAGTCACAACCAAGACAAGGACTACGGCCACAATCACGGTTACAACCAAGAACAAGACTACGGCCAACCCCATAACATATAAGCCATACCATCAACCACCCCAATACACGTCAAGCATCTCATACCATGGATCCGTCAACTTCACCTCAACTTCAGCGTATAGCCGGCCAGCCAAGTCCGCATCTGTCGGGATTTCATCGAGCAAGTACACTCAGAGCGAATCTCACAAGTCACCACTGATGCAAACCATCACCGAAACTGTCACCGAATATTCCACAGTGAAACAGCCAGGGTATAATCGCACGGTGAGCTATGAGTTTCTTTCGCATACTGGGCATAAATCGACCTATGGTGTGCCTCCCGGGCAAACGACTAAACACTCGTACCCACCACCACCACCACCACAGCCAACGTCCACCAAGCCACATACGACCCATTCGTACGTTCGGCCCTCTGTATCCACGCCTACCTCGGTGAAGAGCTACGCTGCGCCTCCTCAACACACGACTGAATCGACGGAGCCAACAAATGGTCATGCGCGCAAGTCCCATCCGCATGCTCAGCATACAGCTACTTCGGTCAAGGGTTACGCTGCGCCTCCCCACCACACATCGGAACAAACACATGACCATGGACACAAGTCTCACACATATGCTCAGTATACTTCTACCTCGGCCAAAGGCTACGCCGCGCCTCCTCAACACACCACGGTACAAGGACACGGTAATGCGCACAAGTCCCACACTTACGCTCAGGATACATCAACCTCGGTCAATGGCTATGCTGCACCTCCCAACCACACGTCGGAACAAGCGCATGACCATGCGTACAAATCCCAGGCCTATACTCAACCTCCAAAGTATACGTCAACTTCAGCCAAGGGTTACGCTGCACCTCCTCACACGACGGAACGTTCGTATGGCTATGCAGACAAACCTCAGTCCTCTTCGCAATCTCTTCAGTACACCTCTGTATCGACAGAAGACTTCCCCGAGCCTCCCCAACACACGAAAGAACCAGCGCATACCATTCCATATACGACACAGTCTTCTTGGCACAGTCGCGAGTATCCGGTGGGGGAACACTCTGTACCTCGCAGGCCATCATATACTGAGCCAAGTGATAGGCCCGGAAGGCCAACGAAGGCGCCCACTGAGGAAGATGAACTACATACACCGGAGTATTTCCCCCGCAGGATCGTGATGGATAACGACAAGAAAATATACCGTCATACGCCCTTGGCAAGGTCACTGGCTTACTGTAAGCCCGTGGTGGTGTCAATGTACTCAGGGCCAGTAAGGAGTTTCAACAACACATACGCTGTGCCTAGCACACTGAGCACGGTTGCACTCAAGCATACTAAATCTTTGGTTGCTTAGTACATGGCAAATCAGATGGGAGGTAGTGTTGTAAGAGGGACGGTACACTCGGATTGACTGTTTAGTTCCCTTAGGACTCTTGTTTTTAGTATTCGCGACGAGTTGTAGTATTCAATCAAAACAGATTTTTGCGTTCATTGTGTTCCCTGTTTATCTAGTATAGCCCATGATGGCTAGGATGGCTGGGATTTGCGTGTGTGCCTGGCACGTGACAATCACCATCGGCCAGTCGGCATTTTGGTGGCGACCAACAGGGTTAGCCGCGGTTGTCAGTCCTGTGCCTGTCCAAGTGACGCTTCTGTTCATTACACTTTGTGGAACCTTCGCATGGTCGATTACTTGAGCACCGCATCATAGTAGGTACCTGTCATGCTTTAGCATCCACGCGCGCAAAGAGAGGACGGCTCCCTTCAGCTTCACACCCGTATCTTTTGCCCTTCACGCCATACCACACTCGCCAGCTTCGAGCAAGCACGTCTCATTCCACCCTCCCTCCAGCTGCCCACCAACGCAGTCTACGCTCTGCAGCGCCCCAATCCGCTACGCTCGGTTCAATATGGTGCGCCATGGGAGCCCGTCGCCGGCGGACAATTTTCCGCTGGGCCATTCGGCAACATCGCCGCAGCCGCAGCCCTCGAAGCGCGACAAGAGGCGCAACATGCTGGCAGAGAAGCTGGTGGAGATGATGGCTTCCTTCTCCGACAACAGGGACAGCCATTACCGTGCCCAGCTTGCCGCCCTCAACGCCGACATCAACCTCATCATCAAGGCGGATGCGTATGCCAACACGCCGCTCGAGGACAGGGGAGAGGAGGCCTCGGAGCTGGTCTCGCAAATCATGCCCAGCAACGTGCCCACGGCGCCCAGCGCGGGCACCGATTACGTTGCCCAGTGCGGCAAGCAGTACCAGCGCTTTGTCGAGGCCGTCAATGACGCCATGGAAGAGCGCGACTTCAACCTCACCATGCTCCACAACAAAATCGACAACAGCAAAACCGAGATCGAAAACGCCCATTTCTACAAGGTGCAGATCGCCGAAGAGGAGCACAAGCTGCTAGCCGCCACCATACGCGAACGGCTCATCGCAAGCATACAACAACGCACAAGCAGACTGAAGCGCGAGAAGGAACAGCTGGATTTGTCAGACAGCAACGCCATGCTCCTCCACCCAAATCAATTCGGCATTGGAAACCCAGCCAGCCCGGGCGGGCCGCAAGCGCCTCGCAAGACCAGACGCACGGGACACAAGTTTGGAGAGGGCGAAGATTTGGCCGCCGCCAACGAGACCAAGCGCAAGCGCAAGCTGTTTGAAGAGAACGACAACGACTCGCCGGGCACCTCAGGGCGAAACATCGAGATGGGCATGGGCTCGCCTTTCCGAGAGGCCAAGGCCCGCACAATCAACGCACAATTCGAAGCATCTGCCTATTCGCTCGAGCGTCTCTTCACCGAGAAGGAGCTGAACATGGCCATGAACCAAGCGACGACAGCCGCCTCCAACTTTTTCGCCAAGATGAGAAACGCCGATGCGGGAGCACAGCAAGGAGCCACCAACGGCCACTTGTCAAACGGCAATGGCGCAAATGGCGATCATGGCTCGGAGAATGGGGACATGATGGACCAGGATCAAGACTCTGATGACATCCCAGGCGCCACAGACATGGCTCGACAAGTCTCCTCCAACCCACATGCCACCCGTGGCGCTACACGCTCTGCTTTCAACCCATCGGCCGCTGCCATTGCAGCTGGCCAATTGCCCTTCATCTCTAATCCACCCTATCTTCTTGACGCCAAGATCTTTCAAAAAGCTAATGCCGCAGCGCCAACACCGCCCGCTCTCTCTGCCCAAGACGTTGAGCAGGATCTGCAACTCATGCTCCGAGATGCCAAACCAGATGATGAACTCAACGAGAAACTGCTCCTAGCTGCAGTCAACCCAATCAGGGCACGAGACTACCAAGTCCAACCACCTAATTTTCACGAGCCAGTTAACGAAATTACAAGTCATGTCAGAAGCGTCGTTCCTCATCTAGAGGTCGGCGGAGGACTTGGAAATGGACTCAGCATGGGAGGCGCCCCAATGAGCGCCCAAAGCTCCATGGCAGGTTGGAGCGATACAGGTGCAAACACGCCTCTCGGACGCTTGGTAGAGCGGGACCTTGTTGTGGGTGGTCATGGCGGTGGTGTGCCTATGGCAAGAACAGTGAGCGGGAGTGGAAGGGGACGGGGCAGGGGAAGAGGAAGCGCTCACGTTTCCTGATGGGCATCTATTACCCGTCTGGTTTTCTTGCTGCTTTCCGCTTCCGCTTGAGCTTCGTTATATACCCATGGCGTTTATTGGTTGCATATTACTACTGATACGTGCATTGTGGCGGCAGAGCATATTGGTTGTGCATTATACGGTGGGTGATGTAGACGTACTTGGTGTGAGGATAGCACCTCAATGACAAATTTCTTGTAGAATTAGCCCATGTCGTTGACTTGCATTCTTGTGTTCGCCTTGAACTGCCAATACTCATATGGCACCAAGAAACGCGAGACCAAACCAATACCATAATAAATAATCCCCCATAATCGCACACAACACGGTCCAGGCCCCAGCACCAATCCTCCACCAATGCCACCCTATCTGCCCCTATCCACAAACCGTGAACGTCAAATTCGCCTCCGCGCCCAGAATCGCCTCGGTAATTTCAATCCCCGGCAACTTCTCCCATTTTATATCGTTGCCCATACCGCCTGTCCTTAGCGTGACATTCTCGCCCGAAAACGCATACCCATAGGTGGTTGCAATGCCATAATAAATAGAGCCGGGTTTGTACGTGTAGGGGAAAAGCAGCACGGGCTCTTTTCGACACAGGCCGTTTGGGGAGCGCGTGAACTTGATGGCGGTGCCGGTTGCGCCGTTGTTGAATTGGACAACTGTGTGTGTTGTGTTGGGTAGGAGGAGGCTTGCAGGTGGGAACGGGGTGTCGGTGACTTGGGCGTAGTAGATGGGGACGGTACAGGCGTTGTGGAGGAAGTTGAGGGCGGCGTGGGTGGTGGTTAGGAAGAGGGTGGTGAGGAGGGTGGTGAGGAGGTGCATTGCTGGGTTGTTGGTAGATTTTTAGTAGGGGTTGTTTATGAGGGTGAAGGATATATGGTCTCGTAAGAGAAGGGCAGAGATGCTTCGGTGAAAAGAAGCTAAGGGAGGGAGTTTGAGCTGAGAGCTTTGCATGGGATGGTTAAATCCTTCTCTTATACTCATTTGGCATTCAGATTTTTTCTGTGCTTGTGCAATCTAAGGGTTGTTGAAATTGTCTCGTGTGAGGGCATGATGTAGCAAGGTACTACATGTGCCCGGTATTATGACCGAGGGGTGATGCCATACTGCTGGCGCCCGAAGACATCCGGCTCCGGCATTTGATGTCTTTAGGCGAGGAGGTGCTTAGAATTGGCGAAGCAAGTTGTCCATGGAGCCAGGCTGTGGTTGCGCAGGGAGGGAGATAGGCTAGGCTACTGTGATACTAAGATATTAACGCAGGTACAAGCGTACAGTTACCCGTATACAATAGGTCGCTGGGGAACCGTAGCGGCAAGGCTTTTAGGAAGGACATTACGAAGCAAGCTTGCACACATAGATTGGAGATGGCATGATTCTGCGAGACAGACAGACTGTAGACACGGTCTGGTTGGCTAGTACTATCGTGAATAGAGTAGATCACTGGCGTTAGCCGTTGTTGCCACAACAGAGCCGTCAACTGACCATGCAGGTGACTATACTTCGCCCGGTCAATTCCAGGACAGTGTCAGATGTGTCATTGGAGGTCATAATTTATTGCTGTTGTGATTGACACTGAAGGGTTTTGTGTAGTCGTTACTCTTTTCGCAGATCGCTGCAGTGAGGGGCAGGAGTGCAAGGAGGTATTTGCATCTGCCAACCCTGAGGTGACGGTGCATGCCTGGTCTTCTTTTGTAGTTCAAGAATGTTTAGGCGCAGGCTCCCTCTTTTTCGAAGTCCTTTCCAATGACAAGGAAATTAATTGCAGAGGAAGATGGACTAGACAGGCGGGTGGTGGTTTAAGCCGGCCTGTGCCGCGATGATGCACCTCGGCTTAGTCTAGCACTCCACATTCCGGGGCAAGCGGAGCTCCTCATGTATAGCGGAAAATCGCCGCCATGTGACACTGTCTTTTCGACTCGTTAGAGCCTCTTTTGCCCGCAAATTCACGGTTTTTTTAATTTGTCAATTTGTCATCTAGAGTCATGTCCTCTGTTGCCCTACGCACATCTATGAGAATGGCCTCGCGGCCGCAACAGCGCCTGGCAAGCATACAGAGGCAATTCAGTGTCTCTGCGTCAGCAAGGAAGGAAATCAGAGATGCTTATATCATCAGTGCTAGTAGGACACCGACAGCAGTGGTAACTACTAGATCTCCCTTGAAGCATGCAGCATTTGTTCACTCCTTGTTAGTTCAATGGCAACTTCACCACCGTCTCCGCGACCCAGCTCGGTGCCACCGCAATCAAGGATGCCCTCGAGAAATCTAAAGTCCCCATTTCTTCGATAGATGCCGTATATATGGGTAATGTGCTCGGCGCAGGAGTTGGACAAGCACCTGCGCGTCAAGCTGCCATCTTTGCTGGCCTTCCTACCAATATTGAAGCCACCACCATCAACAAAGTATGCGCGTCAGGCCTGAAGGCTGTGAATATCGCTGCTTCAACTATTGAGCTTGGCCAAGCGGAAGCACAGGTAGCTGGTGGTATGGAAAACATGACCAGAGTGCCATACTACTTGAATCGCGCAAGTCAACAGCCCGCATTTGGCCACCAGAAGCTACAGGATGGCTTAATTGCCGATGGCCTCTGGGACGTCTACAACCAGATCCACATGGGTAACTGTGCAGAGAACACAGCCAAGAAATACGAAGTCTCTCGGCAAGACCAGGATGACTATGCCATCGAGACATACAAGCGCGCACAAAAGGCATACAAAGAAGGTCTGTTCAAAGAGGAGATTGTGCCCGTTACTGTCAAGTCAAAGAAGGGCGATGTCGTCATCTCCGAAGACGAGCAGTACAACAAGCTCAAACTCGACAAGGTGTCTACTCTGAAGCCAGCTTTTGAAAAGGGGCCAAACGGCACGGTCACTGCGGCTAACAGCTCTCCCCTGAGCGATGGCGCCTCGGCATTGATTCTAGGGAGCAAGGAAATTGCACAACAGTACGGCAAGGATAGTCGCGTGCTTGCTAAGATCATAACCTATGCGGATGCTTCTGTTGGTAAGTTATACCTAGCCAGGATCATTGCCCATTACTAACTTGAAGCAGATCCAATCGACTTCCCCATCGCCCCCGCGTCATGCGTAGAGAAGCTTCTCAAACAATCAGGTTTGAAGAAAGAAGACATCGCTATCTGGGAGTTCAACGAAGCCTTCGCTGCCGTAATCAAAGCCAACGCCAAGATCCTCGGTCTGGGTGCTGACAACGTCAACCCGAGAGGAGGAGCTATCGCGCTAGGACATGCTCTCGGCAGCTCAGGTAGCAGGATATTGGTCACGTTGCTACACCAGCTTGAGGTTGGCCAGTACGGTGCTGCCGCTATATGCAATGGTGGTGGAGCAGCAACAGGCATCATTGTACAAAGAGTCAACGCTGATCAGCTTTAAGTCTGATTGGCATATAAAAGTAGAATTTAAATCCTTACACAAATAAAACCGGCCTATACCCATCTATGGTGCCTATTCACTCTACACAAACTCGCTTTGTAACATATTCCTTCAGTGTTTCACTTGTTGTTAAATCCCATAGCCTGTGCGGATTATTCGGCTTATGATTTCTATACCCCGCTCTGCTTTCAGGTGTTGGAAAGTATCCGTGAAACTATGCAGCCAAATTCACATCATCCACACACCAATCACCAACACAAGACGTGCCAAAACTGCCACACGACCACAACAAGCCCAAAAATAGCGACGTGGGCAGGACTTGAACCTGCGATCCTAAGGGAACAAGATTTCAGGTCTTGCGCAATAACCACTCTGCCACCACGCCTCGGTATATCGACATGGGACTTGTTGACACGGTGAGTTCTTATACTCAACTTCTTATATACAGGCACACAATTTAAGAAGCGGAGTCAGACAAGGGACAAGAGATGACTGTTTACTCTTGGCATGAGTTGTGTTACGTTTGGCGAAATGCAGTGCAATGGGCAAACGGGTAGCTACACACATTGTGACACTTGAACACCAATAGAGTAAAGACGGATACATTCGTGGTAGCGTTGATAAAGCTTCGCGTATAACATATGATCATGAACACACCCTGAGCTCGATAGTCACGGCATAAGGGGAGTAACTTAGTGAGCATGTCCGTTCTATTTATTAAACTCCTAGTAATATGTCCATGAGTCATTTTCATAAATCCAAAAGCGTACCAACGTCTATTGAAATACGTTTAGAAAATCCATCAGAAGGAACTGTCAAATACGCTCTGCAAATACCAGAACTCTAGCATTTCCCGGACATATTAAGATCAAAATCTAAGTCCATATCCATGTCCATAGCAAAATTCATGTCTTCATTGTCCCATGCAAAATCCTTATTGGTGTCATTCTCGACTCTCATTGCGCTCATGGGAATCGTGGAGCAGAAATCGGCGCTTGTCGTAGGATTCTGTAAGTCCTCAGGTAGCTGATCCCAGCTAGGGAATTGAAAACTTCCAGTTTGCAAACTCGAGTCACTGTTCTTCGTAATTGCTCTCTCCTGCGGGGCCGGTATCAAGAAGTCGTCGGTGAGGCATGCTTGCTCGTTGAGGGGCGAGAACGAGCGAAGACCAACTTTTGCACATTGGTAGACGTTTTCGCCAGCTGCTGAGCATTGTGCATTGAAGGATGCTGCGGATGCGGTACTATCGTTGAGCCAGTATCTTTCCTTCTTCGAGTTCACGCCAGTGCTCACTGCGAATCCAGCTTCACCATTCTCTCCGTAGCATGGGCCACCTGACTTGGTGCAAACTAGCTCGGATATTGTTTCATATACGCCTGCGAACTGGTCATTGAATGCCGGAGAAACTAGTGACTTGGGAGATGCAGAGACGGAGGTGGAAAGCCCTGGAATACTGTGGGGCGATTGGCGGCCGGAAGAGAGTTGATGTCCAAGGCCAGACATTTTATTAGAGCCAGGTAGTGCGCATTCAAGACCTAGAGCGGAATTGGGTTGGTCTCGCAATATGTCAAAGTTGTCAACATTAAAACTTGGATCAAGTACACTTGTCGCGTGGACGCCAAGATCTTCGTAAACGTCGTGAAGATTTATGTCTGCAGAACTAGTTAGCTCTGAGGTTCCCAGCGAACTAGCAGGAGCCCACTTACTTCCTGTAGGAGCTGTCGCGTCGATGCCATGGGCCTTCTTAAAAAGATTCAGCCATTCAGGATTATCCGCCGCAGTTTGTTCCCACCCATCGGCTTCACCATACAAGATCATACGCGCCTCGTTCTGGAGCATTTCGTCTGTCAAAGTAGTAGGGCCATGTTTCTCAATGTGCTCACGCGCATATCGGCCAAGCCGGAGGGTGAGAATTTCCCAGCATGTTGCGTTCGGATTTACCGTTAGGGACTCCGAAGCCGTATACGATTTAGGAGTAGACAAAAGAATCGGACCTATTCTGTTTGTTTCGCGATTATCCTGGTACGCCACAAATAGATCGTTTGTTGGGCTTATCGCTAGATTATTAGGCAGAAGAAATTCTAGGTCTCTATTCTCGAGCCGTAAAGCAGCTTGCTGGGTAGTGTAAGCGGTTGTTTGATCTAGAGCAGAGCCAATGCAACTAGAATTCTAGAAGCTTACCTTTAGACTCGAAGAATTGCTTGCAGAGAATGGGAACGGGGATTTGCTCTCATTAGCAATGAGGTACGGTGGCATCGCGTTGGTGACATGAATAGCGACATGAGGGTCCAAGCCTCTACATCCCTTCCACGATTTCATATCTGCACCGTTCCGAAACTCTTTCGCAAGGTGATCGACGCGGTCTTGCCACTTGTCGAAAGTCATCTGACAGAAGCCACAACGCGACTTAATATACTGTGCTTCAGACTTCCACGAATCCATACTAGCTGTCATTTTACAGCCGTGCCTGCTCGGCGTCAGTCATCTCTCATTTTCGCTTCCCACAATAAAATGACCGAAACTTGCACAATGGGATAAAACTTACATCAACCGCAGGTGTTGCCTCAGATGATCCTTCCTATAGAATGTTCGAGATTCACGGCCCTTCTCCACACAGGCACTGTGGTTGTGTGTTGCCAAGTGCTCCTCACTTGGTTCCAACTCATCGCAGTAAACACATTTGCGCTTTCCAGTTACTTTGTCAGCAATCACCTCGCCTAGAGGTGCGCAAATCCACTTTTCCAGTGACAAGTGAAGGCTTTTTTCGTGACGTGACCAGTCATACTTGGCCTTGAATTTATCAGTGCAAAATGTGCACTGAAACATTCGTGGGGGGTCATTGGGATCTTGTTTAGGAGGACGGGTTGGGAGTCGTCGACGCCTGCGCCTTTCTTTAGACTTCAAGCTATTCATCGATCCGAGGGAGTGGCGTGAGCCGTACGAATAAACTGAGTTATGTGATCCGATAGAACCCGACGATATGCCTGTCAGCCCCGTCTCTAAGGACGATATTGAAGGCGCCCTGAAGAGCGAGAAACTGCCGGTGCTAGTATTTGAGGTGTCGTTTCGGTAGCTTGTGCTAGCACTGCCCGCTCCCGGTGGGTCGAAATTTTCTATAGCACGCGTGATAGCGGTCAATGGTGCAGGTTCGTTTTGTACTGGAGAGTGCTTCCATCTTTCAAAAGGATCTATTTGAAGTCAACCATAACAATTCTGCTGCTTAATGACCGGTACTTCGAAAGAAGCGTGAGTCCGTGAGTCTGCATCATCACCCTGACGCCCGTCCCCTACACGAAAGGTCACAAACCTCCCGGAGGTGGCGGACACCATGAATTTGTGGGCTTTGCCAGACTCGGATTTAGAGTACGTACCAAGGGACTCCCAGGTTCTTCCTGCAGGAATATCCATCGCTTTGGTTGACGGACGAATACTTGGTGATGCGCATCGTTTGGGCCGTGCTTTTTGCCTTCGCCTGGTGTTGGCCATCCAGTTGGAGATTTGGCCAATGGACAGCCCAGTTTGTTGGCTCAAGAGCTCCTTGTCTCCTTCGGTAGGATACGGGTGATCAATGTGTTGTAGCATCCAATCTTTCAAAAACTTGATAGCAGCCCGCGGGAAACGAGCAGCAGCAGCCCCTTTCTTGGGCCGACCCTCTGCTTGATTATCATCCTCGATGGGCCCAATATGACCAAGTGACCGCATCTGCTTCTTGCCAGTCAGACCGCCAAAGCAACGTTCATCATCCTCGCCCACGACATCTAATGTGTCTAGAGCAGTCTTTTGCTTGAGAGCAGGCATTTTCTCTGGATCACTGAAACTGCAGGGACGAAACAAAGCATTGCATGGCGAACATCGAACTTGCCCTGAGCCATCAGCGTCATATATAAAGCACTCGAGGCTTTTCAAACGACAGTAGTCACATGGATGAGCTACCTTCTGGTATCGAGGCAGATAGGTAGAGAAGTCGGTATTGAACTCCGGTCCGGGATTGGTGATGTTTTGAAGTTCCTCTTGGGATAGACAACTACGCTGTATCAGCCTCAAGCGTAAACCAAAAGTAGACACTTGAGCCGTGAGCAATCTTCTGACATGTCTTGAAGACAGCCGGCTGGCTGGAAACCAGAGCCAGAGCACTTCCGTGTTGTACAGACGAAATCGTGTAGTATTCGGTTTGGGCTCACTTACCCCTCGCCAGAGTGTATGACTAAATCATCATCCATTATTTCTTCCTGTGCATCTGGCATAGCCGCATCGCCGAAATCGAAGAATTGGCCAAGATCGGATGCATCCGGGGTAGCCATGATGAGCGGATGTCACCTGGGCTTGACGTAGAATGACAAATACGCCTTTCCTTAGAGTATGGAGGAAGAATGACAATAAGGCGTGAAGAAGATAGCATATAAAGAACCCTGCCTCGAATAAGAACAGCAGTAATCCTATTCACGTCCAGACCAGTCACAGGTTGGCGCTAGGACCACGTCATGTCAAAACGAAGGGCGCACTGGCCCGTGCGCAGGATGTCAAAATATTAGCCAGTTTTGTAGAGGTTGGGTGCTTGGCGTGAAATGTTCAAGGGAACCAGCTTTGGGAGCCACTGAGTCAGAGCCGATACTTTTTTTTTGGTATCTTGGATTACAGAGAGTCCTAAGCCTGACTTAGAAGTGTATCGACTGCTCGGTTTGACCTCCATCTCTTTACCAAGATAACATTGCAGCAGTCAACGTTCCTCGTGATAATCGCAAGACGAGGAAGATTACGGCAGCGACCCAATTGAGAGGCCGCAGCGGCCGGCTCGCCTAAGGCCTACTAATGAGTTGTGGAGCTGACAAACCCCACCTTTGACTCTGCATGATCCTAGGGAAGTAAGCCCCCATGCAGTATGCGATTGGTGGTGGTTAGCCAGAATGGGCTAGAAACCGAGTGTGGGGAACATGAAGGACTGATATGGAAAATTTGCGAATATGGCAGCCTTAGCCGTAAACCGCTGTGGTCCGGAATGATGCGCGTCTGCGTAGATACAGTAAGGTTGCGCATGTGGCGGTCAGAATTGGATCACCACACGATTCGTTGTCGGGAGCCATCTTGCAGTGTTCGGTGCTCGGCATGAATATTCCCCGTGGCTATCCGATCCCGTCCTCTCCGATATTCGGCTTAGGTAAGGTTGATGTGTAGTGCATGGGCGACGGCTTTGATCGCAGCGAGGTCAGAATGCCTACCTAATAATGCTCGACATAAAATGATAATGCACATTTCTGTAACCCGTGGTACTCCACGTTTATTCAATAATAGCAAGATTCTGATTGCATCCAGAGTCGGCATTCCAATCGCAGTCAGCTCTAGTCAGGTAAGCAAGCATCAGAAACAATTCAGTATTTCCTCAGCAATCGCATCGCCTTATAGGCATGGCTGTCTCCGGTTCCATCTTCCATCGATTCTCCTGCATGCAATTTCCCACTTCCATTGATGTCGTGTTCACACATTTGTTGGGCGTTCCTCTCGGATGAGTTGCAGGCATGCACGTCGTGCGGGGTAGCAGGTGGCACCCTCACCACCTACCAACAGTGCTGAACGTAGCACAGGCTTCACTGTTGTCATTGATATACGGCTTCAAGCACTCGCAAAGGAACTCTCGCCATCTTTCTATTGTCCATCTGTCGTTGAGGGCCCGGGACTTGGCGCATGCCGAGGTTGAGCGCTCAGTGGACTTAGCGATTTGCCAACTCATTGCGCATCAACCCAGCTGTCCAATCCATAGAACCAGTCCATAAGCCGCACAGAGCTAACCAATATCAGGGCTCGCCCTCCACGACAGTCGTCATGTAGCATCTCTCTTGTCACCGCCTGTGTTTGATCATCCAACAACCACCTCGTCGCCTCCGATCCATCCGCTACTTCATCTCACCTCGAACGGCAAACTCGCTCTTCATCAGTGGATTGCGAGCGGGCAGACCACATGCACGATAGCTTGAACCGATCATGACCGAGAGCTTTACTTGAAACGATACTATGAGTGAGATGGATGAGGCTCCCAACTGCGCCATCTGCTACGCCCCGGCATATCCAGAATGCTCTTGCGAATCAGAGAGGCTGCAGATCGCAGTGAAACAGGCGGAACAGCGTGCTATGGATGAGAGACTGGCTGAAATACGGTATGCTCCCATATCCAGAACTTGGCTCTGCTTCCTGCTGACAACATGCAGCGACTGGGTTATCAACCATGCGCGTCAGCACATCCTCAAGGCTTTTGAAAGCCTGACTTCAATTCGGAAACAAGCGCATTCCGCGTACTTGGCTTCACTGCCACATTACGACATTTACATGCGATACTCAGGCCGTCCGCCGATTCCTCACTTGTACACTACCACGTTACAGTCACAGATTGCCGAAGCGCATGCAGAATTGAAGCGCGGCATTGATGCCGATTGGCGTGCATCAGTCCTTCGCTATCCAGAAGTTTTAGATTACTTCTACAGCCTGATAGATCTGAGGCTACCAAATGATCGATCGCAGGAAGTCATTCAACCCCCATTCGCGGCGGCTGGCTACGCCGACAGAGGGTACGACAGGGGCGGATACATCAATGTCTCTAATCTGGGTATCGAGAAGAAGAAGAAAAAGAGGCGGGAGAGAGATGGCTCCGTAGGTACAGAGAGGCACGCAGCTTTGCACCGTGTGATGAGAGGCCCACCACCCGTACCTACGCCCCCAATCCAACATGGGGCATTTGCACGGCCGCCAGGCCCCTATCCCTACTGAAGACTGCCCTTCGAGGTTGACTTAGTGGTTCATGGATCAGCATGCAACGGGCGTCGTGTTTCTTGGGACTATGAATTTGAGATTGCAACTGAAGCACGTTTCCTTGTCGGAAACGAAGCATAGCGAGGTGTTAAGTCTCATTACAAGCTTGCGGATCATTGTCTTTTGAGTTGTTCATTGCGTTTGAGCTTCATCTTATTCATGAATTGGCAATACTTCGAGTTCTATATTTTCTGGAAACTATTATTTAGTCATCCAAGATAGCATTCAATATGATAAATCAAACATACCCACCCAAAGTCAGTCTGTGCTTTGCTTGGCAGGAACACATACCAGACTTTTTGGAGCTTGCGCAGTGCACTAATTTCTAGCTACAATCTCAGAATCGCCCTGTTGTTCCAGCACCCTTTCTACTAGCGCCTTCTTCGTGTTTTCGGGGCTGCATGCCAACCTCAAAAGAATTGCACTCCCATCATACGACATCCAGAGATTTGTGAAATTATCCACGATGAGCGGCAAGGCAGGCGCGTACGGAACCCAGGGCGGGGGAGATACAGATTTCAGGAAAACATGGGACCGAGAAGAAATGGCCAAGAAGGCGAAGGAGCGAGAGGCGAAAGAACGCGACGAAGCCAAAGAACGATACGAAGCAAAGGCAGCTGGGAAGTCGTATAGGCGACGAGCATCGACCCCCGAGGACCTGAAGCAGACCGAAGCGCGAAGCGAAAGGATAGACTGGAGCCAGATGATTGGCAAACAAACACTCACATCTGCTGCAGCTGGAGTAGGGAAGAGGGGAAAGGGTGCAGGCGCATATTGCCAGGCCTGCGATCTCACATTCAAGTGCGCCCCCAACGACATAACCAAGATATCTAAGCTAACATAGGTGTTCAGGGACAACATTCAATACGTGGAGCATCTAAATAGCAAGCAGCATTTGGTGGCGACCGGCCAGTCTGGCGAAGTCAAACGCGCGACGCTCGAAGACGTACGGGAACGCTTACGGTACCTTAAACGAAAGCGAGACGAGTCCGCCTTGCAAGAAGTCACCGATCTCGATACAAGGCTGGAGATGAGCAGAGAGAGGATCGAGCAGGATGCTGAAGAGCGCAGGCGGAAACGCAACGAAAAACGGCGGGCGAAAAAGAATGGCGATAGTAATGTTATGAAGTGGAATGTTGACGGAGACGGTGTCATCAGTTGAGCCGACGGGCGAAAATTCTCGCTTTCGCTTCGCATTCAACCTCACATTATCTACGATGGGCGTACTGGATAAATCAATCGGACGGGAAGTACGTACAGCATGTTAGGCGTTGCCGTTATGGTGCTTGTTTGAGTTACAGGGCGGGTTGATTTTTGGGCGCATAGAGATACCCCTCGTTTAGCATGCGATCATCTAGCGTTCTGATGCAATCGATTGATTTCTAAGCTAATCGCCAACACTCGCGACATATAAATATCATAAATCGCTCGTGCCTTACCACCATCGCACTTCCGCAGCTTTGATCCCCTAGATATCAGCTATTCGCTAATCCCGAGGTGTCATTGTCATCCAAAGTCAGCATGGCTCAAACCAACGGCGATGCCCCAAAGATCACTCTGTACACAAACCATGGTTGCCCCTGGGCACATCGTGCACACATCGTTTTGAAAGAGCTGGGATTAAAGTACGACGAGGTTATCATCGATCTGAATACACCGAGGGAGCCTTGGTACTTGGAGCTCAATCCAGTCAGTGCAATCTCTTCGCCGCAGCTGCCTTATTGACCTTTCATTAGCGTGGTCTCGTCCCCACAATAGACTTCAACGGAGAGATTCTTACAGAGTCTGGTATTGTCGCTACCTTCTTGGCTGATGCATACCCTTCGCACTTGTTTCCCGCTGCAGGCAATCCAAAAGATGCGCTGACCAGAGCGCGCATCAACTTCTTCGTCGACACATGGTTCTCCAAAGCTGGAAGCTTCTGGTTCCAGATTCTCAAGGCTGAGTCGGACGAGCAGCAAAAGCTGACGAAAGAATTTGTGGCCATTGTCGGCAAAGAAATCGAGCCGTTGCTCAAGGATGCTGCGCCATTTTTTGGGGGCAGCAGCAAGGTGACACTTGCCGAAGCTTTGACTGCACCATTTATCCTGCGTACATACGCCCTCACAAAGCATGGTTTGCTTCCACAGTCCCTAGTTGATGGCTTCGATACTCTCCCCAACTTCTCCAAGTGGGCCGCTGAGGTTGTCAAGCTAGAGAGCGTCTTGTACATTTGGGATGAAGAGAAGAACATTGCCGGGACGAAGAAGAGAATCGCGGCTCTCAAGGCGCAAGCTAAATAAACATGAGCGCCGGATTGTGTGCATATATTGAAATTTCGATCTTCTATACATGAACGATACGTAGGAAATGAAGCCTGCCATGGCCAATCTAACAAAACACTAACAAATGCCAAGAGTGCATATAATATGCTGATCATGCGCGCTGAGGAACTAGAAAACGCCATCCAGGTGTGTAAACAAAATGAACGCCACCGACTTTTTCCAAAGAAAGTGCCCGCTTGATGTCAACAGCAGGGAAGGTGGTCGCTTGGTGCGGTAGCCAACCACCAGCACATTAACGTAGGTGCGAACGAGCGTGTTCCTCACTTAAGTCTCTCGACATGTTCTCTTCACCGACGTGTTGCTCCACCCACTCAATGACAGCAATGCCTCAGCCGCTTCAACCTCAATGCTATCGGCGATATTTAATGTTGAAGGGCAAGGAACCACCTTTTCATTGCCATGTTCACTGCATGCCACGTCGGAATAGGTTCGTTTCACAGCGAGGCGCTCGTTTCCAGAGTCGTCTGGAATGGCGGCCGGCATCCGAATGCGCGGAGAGGTGTATATGTTGATAGGAGAGCTTATCATGGACGAATTGGGCGTGAGTGGTGACCTTGGCCGCCTGTTTATCGTGGTGAACCGACTGCGAGGGGAAACTTGTGGTGAGAAGACATTCCTGTCACTAAAGTCGGTGTCGGTCTCGTACCCACTTTCGAGATCAGCCGGTTGAGGACGGCGCTCTCGTAACGCCCTTGGTGTCGTCCATGGGGAGCCGAAGTGTATCGTTTGCGGCTCCGTGATTGGGGAATGCTGGGGCGCCGAGACGCGGTATGAACTGCCTTCGGCGCGAAAACGAGTTGTATCCTTTGTGCAGCCCTGTACGATCGCTGGGTCTATGAGGAATTTGGCGAAGCTCGAATGGTCTGGCCGGAGACACTTGGAAGGGAAATCGTTGCCAAAAATGGGTATCAGTGCCCATCGGATTTCGTAGCAAAAGGTCATCGCTATGGCTTTAGCAGCCTCGTAAGGCATCCAGTACCCTAACAGGGGTCAGCAAAGCATAGCTTAGAGTTGCAATGATCCAAACTGACCTTGACACACCAGAGCGCCACCTGTGATGCTGTAGCATATCTCTTTCAACCCTGGGTTCTCCTTCATAGCTTTGGCTGGTATCGTCTGTCCTTGTCAACTTATTTCTTTCTTTACGTAGGGGCCAAACCAACCTTTGGGTACTTGCATGCCTTGAAGAAAGGTGTCATGCGGACCAAACCAACGTTATAGTCCCATACGACCACATATTCCTTATCCTCGCCAGGCTTTTTGAATATGTACTGGAACACTGTCTTGGTTAGCTCTGGCACCTACCTTTTCGCAAACAAATATACCTTCAAATGCCTCTCGCCTAGTTTTCTCATAGAAGTCCTTTTTGTCACTGTTGTATGGAATATGTCGGACACCTTTCTGACTTATCTCGCCTCGGCCCAGAGGATATATTCGAAATACATGCTGAGAGGCCAAATGATCCTTTCCAACTTCATGAGGGTGGTAGTTGACAATACCAACCGTTTTATTGCCTTTCATGAAGATTGGAGCGTCCTTTGCTAGCCTTTGCTTCTTTGGGGCGATGGCGGCTGGTAGTGATTGTGATATGCCAGATGTAGTCTTGAGGTCGCTACCGGCGGTTGGATTGAGCAGCGAGTTAATTTCCATGGCTCGAGCTCGATTTAAGTGAGATGTTTCGGACTGGCGTCTAGTACCAGGCCTTTCAAGGACAACGAACTGGACAAGATTAGTATCGCGGACTATGCTGCTGTGAAACGATAGTTGACTTAGAAGATTTTTGGTGGCAAGGGGTAAATAAAAGAGACTGACCAAACCCTGTTTGCAGATTGTTCACAAGGACAATCTGTCAATCGCCCGAGACGACAGTAGATGGTTTCGCCCTACGAAAGCCCCGCAGTGAAAGGCAGCTATTGGTCTAGACACCTCATCAGCCTTCACAAGAGATAAATTTGACAATGAAAAAAGCACTTACTTTATTTGCCTAAATGTCTTGTGGACAATACATGCGTGAAAGAATGCTCAATACCGCGTAGTGATGAGGTGCGCAAATCAGGCTGGTCTTATCCTGAAATGAAGGTGGCGCTTCCCGGCAAACGGTTTGGCCCCGTGGTGACTAGACAACCTCGTGTGGTGTCCAGCGGATAGTCCTGCTCGTCAATCGCAATGGTACAGCTGGGCCAGTGAGTTTGGCCTTCGGCCCGGGGACGGGGCAGCAGAAGACACAGCAAGTGACGACCTGTTGGTACCAATATACCGAAACCCGGAATGTGGCTACCGAATGGATTTGGTCTCAGCCTATATCAGAGGGGAAGAAATGATCGGCAGGAATCTGGGGACGAGACAACAGGTGCTGATAGAAAGCAGGCTTTTCTAACTATGCCGTATGCAAGTCCTTTTAACAGGCTAGTTTTTACCTTCTCTCTGGCGGCTAACCGCTACACATACGTGCGTCACTAGTCGAAGCTCGCCCGAGCGTTCTGCAGGTAACGTCCGGTGCCCATGTGCATGCTGAGTTTCAGAAAGCACACTGGATGGCTTGCCAGCCTGCGAGGCGGGACATATACTTCCCTTAGCCAATTATAGCCGTTGTAAACAAATGCTAAGTCAAGCACAGTGCGATGGTAGGAAAATGGGATCGAGGCAATGTCGTTCCACGGTATCAAACACTGCCCATGTTGAACCCTGCATTCAGAGCGGTAACCCCTGTGGTACGAACTTTGATCTGGTTGCTCTTAATAGTTCAACTAGCAAGTCATATCCAATCCACGGCTAACCGTGCGAGTTCACAACCATTGTTAAATCTCAGCCTTGAAGCTGTGACTTGAGGCGCTTGATTCACACTGTTACTATGACTAAATATATCCTGAGATTCTTAGAGGACCGCATGTTAAAGTTGCGAGGATAGGCCTGCTGTCACTACTGACAGTCTAAAGATCTAGAGCAGCATCCGCAGACGCGCGCGCTGATCAACCAGCATGATTCAGGCTCCGCAGGCCATAGCTCAGAGATGCTCCAGTGGCATCACGCGTTTTCCTTGTTGGCTTATCCATCTCCTTGTCAATCAAGAGCGAGTCGCCTGCGTCTGCAACATCCCGCTCGCACAAGCGCACGACCCCCTTGGCCACAACATTGCAAACGTGGTCCCATCTCCAATCTGAAAAATGTATTTCGGAGCCTTGCAGCTCAATTTTGGTGAGTATATTTGTAGGTCGATACAATGTCGGTGTGCCATAGCAATCCTGATTCTGGTAACGGCACTCGAGAGATCTGGCACCTGGCTTGCACTCAGATACCCGGATATCATCACAAATGTCTATCACATTAGAAAAACAAATACATGTCTCTCAACAAATCCAATCTTGTGCTCCTAGTGAGACACTATCTCATTTTCCAAAAGCCCCCCCACCATCTTGTCACTGACGCTTTCTGGTTTGATGTTTACCTTTGACATGCTGGCCGGAGACATCGGCACAGGCGTCTGCTCTACAGTCTGCTCTAGAGCTGTAGTGGAGTAAACTTGCGTTGCTTGTGGGCTTGTTTGTCAACGAAAAGGCGGTGTTCATGTCTCAGAACTGACCGCTCCAAGGCTTCAAAAACATGCTGGGGCCACCGCTAGGGCGCTGCTGTCGCTACCCGTGACCTCAAATCGACGCGACCCCTTTGTAAGGCCGCTCTGCAGCTGCCCTTGGTACATGCTTCTTGGTCCGCTGTCACTGTTCGCGAGTGGCGGTGGGAGGCTCGAACAACACACGCAGTGCAATCAAAGCGCTCCGTGAAGTCATCGCCGAATTCACGCAAGGTTTCAGCCTCGATTAGCCAGAGCCCTTCAGCATAATCGAAACTATAGGTTATTCGCACGAAGCCAAAGCTTGTGAGTTACTGCGCTCTGCTGTTGACCCAATATGCGGTCAATGGGTGCCCCGCCTTCCATGGTGTACAATTCCGGAAGACTGAGTTGGCAGAAATTCAAGTAAACGAGCTCAGCTGGGGCTGCATCAACATAGCCCGTCGTGGCTAGTTGCACTTATGGGTTGCTTTGATGAAGTATCTCACAATAGTAGAGGGAAACGAAATAGCGGCCTGTGGTCTTCAATTTCGTGTTTATGCGACCCCGAGTCTAGCAGTGTTCTAGACCTAAGAAAAGACATGTTATCCTGGTCGCAAGCACAATCTTAATCTAGCCCTGTTGCACTTCAAGTAGGTTGCGTCACTATTTTTCGAAAGATATCAATTGACAGCAACACTCAGCAGTTACGCAGTTTTCGGAGATCAGACTGATTAGGCCTTTTGGCTATGCACCATGTCAAATAAAAATAAGCCCCCAGACACGAATTTGCAGCTTTTGAGGCAAGCCCGTAATGATAGCATACGCTCTTTGCTTTGATGCTACAACTGCCTCCCAAACTTCTGCGATTGCTTAGAACATTCGAACTAGAAGCATTGTACGCCAGTAATTATGCGGCCCCCCCGATATTATTACTTGATATGATCGACTCAAGGTTGGAGCAGCCGAGGTTGCAGCAATTTTCATCATGTTCCTGGGTCCAAACATAAGCCTATCACAAACGCTTCGCAATGGAACTTATACTTCTGGGCCAAAAATAAAATACAGGGGTGTATTTTCATAGACCTCAAAGGCACAAGTTTAACGAAATCGTCCGGCTCCAAGTCAAATGTGCTAAGATGTTTAGTGATAGTCCTCGCTACCGAAATCGAACCCTTCTTAGGGGCACAGCCTTGCTCCTACAGTCGTATATAGAAGTTGATATTCATAGCAGACCACCATCGACACTATCATCTCTTGTAACCCTTTGTGCCCCCTAGCCGATCGGGGCAGCAAGTGTACACTAGGCCTATGCACATCATCCGTCTCCTAACATACACCGGCAGCCTCGTAGTATGTCACGACATTCGGCAATCACTACCATTCGCTCACGGTCTCTGATCCATCGAACACCATGTGCCTGGTTCAGCTGTTGATACTCAGAACTAAGGCCGGGGGGCCAACATAGCCGTGCGACACGGCTGTTGAGATCGCCTATAACGTGCAGAATACAATTCCATAGTTGGAATTTCGGAATTTCGGCACCGCTTTGCTGTTCCCGCGCAACAAGTTCCCACCATTTCGCATCGGCTCGAGCGGGTACACTTGAGAGCGCTATATGATTACCTGTGCAAGGGAAACGCCAACAGCGCAATTCAGGGGTATGCTCTTATCGTTTCCTTGCAAAGGAAGACGGTCCTGTCATCACCCTAGGAACTATTACGGACTGGCAACACAGTGACAATGTGCCAAACACACAACGTCTCTGCAAAGACGGAGCTGGGGTACGTATTAGTCAAGGGCAGATGAGCGGAAGTATTTTGGTAGGTTCTGACTAACATGTGTTGTGATACAATCAAGCTTTATGGCGCTTTTTGTCCCTACGGACAAGCAGGGAGTACCGGTGAGCAACGAGTCCTTCACTTCCCGCAAGGCATTATCACGTAAAATCCTCTCAAGCAGCCCCCTCTGTACCCCCAACATGACCCATTCGGTTACTGTGCTCCGAGTTGACACAAGAAAAGTATCAGTTCTGTCCCCAGTGTCACCAAACAGCACACCCCACCTCTCAGATTGAGACGACCTTGCTAAAACAAGAGCTAATAACTCACTAGTTTCTACTCATTCCGTTGTTTATAGCTCGAGTGGCCTCCCTATACCATTTCCCATTTCTGAGCAATTTCTACACTCATCCTGCACCAGTCAGTTTGCTAGGATCAGACCGAATCCTGATGGCTAGAAAAACTCATCGTACGAATACTACTGAGGATCGGCTGTAGCCTATTGGAAACAAGTCTTCGGCCCCTGCAGCTGAGCTACTACTTCCAACTTCGGGGACTTACAAACAGTTCTTGGTGGACTTTCGTTGACGGGACTGCTCACCAGAGGA
This sequence comes from Ophiosphaerella narmari, assembly GCA_028456235.1. Taxonomy (NCBI): domain Eukaryota; kingdom Fungi; phylum Ascomycota; class Dothideomycetes; order Pleosporales; family Phaeosphaeriaceae; genus Ophiosphaerella; species Ophiosphaerella narmari. The sequence goes on along the minus strand of JALNQA010000011.1, from coordinate 422,399 downwards.
GAGATGTAGCACAAGTGGCACAGCTGTGGCAGACGGAGCATGTTACTGACAGATGACAGGTGCCACTGTGCGAGGATGGACCCACCCATCGTTTTCAAATGCCCTGGAAAGTCCAGATGGAGCCATTTAAGGGGATGGACTTTACGTTTTCCCACATAATGCCACTAATAAGCCTATTGTCGTTTATATTCACTACCTCCTGTGTCATGCTTATACGAGAAATTTACACGCATTCTACTTCTGTACTTGGCAATAGTACACTTTACGTCTTCATGACTCGCAAAGCCACCAGCCAGCGCATCGAGTCGCACAAAGGGACTACAGTCCCTCGCCCCACTCGTTCCCTTCATCTTAGCAGTGACTCTGCCACCCAACTCTTGAACACAGCCCCGCTCCTATCGCGCCACGATCACACTACCCGCAAATCGACAAGCTTCGGCGCAGTGTTTCCGATCCAAGTTTAACGTAGTCAGCGTAGTGATGCATGTAACTGTCCCGAGTACTGCTACTCGCTGCTACACTCCGAGGCCTTCATGCGGTGAACAGACTCGGAGCAACTGCCTGAGAACCTCTCATTCCCAGCGCAGAGTGGGCGCATGATGCGGTGAGCACCTCTTACTCGATAAATCGAATCGGAGAACTTCCCGCATGGCCCATCAATAGCGATTTGATTGCACACGTCGTTGGTTTATAGCCGTGTGCTCCCGTCTGCCAGCAGCGGGCCGTTAGCATGGTCATGCAGGAAATAGTAAACGCACTCTTTGGCCCATTCCTTTTCCGTGGAGAAAGAGTTACGATGTAGACGCAGAATTTCGGGTAGCTCGGGTTCTTGATCGTTAGAGGAGCTCTCGAGCTGTAAGTTAAGATTGCACGTGGTACTGCATGAGGAACAAATTTCCAGCCGGTTGATGGTGCCATATGATGGGCTGGAAGCCTTGGTGTGGTAACAGTTCTCAGGAGTGATAGCTAATGGTAATTGAACTGCTCATGCCAGACGCACGTCTGATTACATGCAGTAGTTTGCTCAGCAACCGCGAGGGCCTCGGCCATAATAGAGGAAATGCCGTCAACTAAATGTATAATCATTCTGTATACGATTGCTAAACGTCATAACTAGCTGAGGCTGAATAAAATATACATGTCCAAGACTATGAGATAGACTTGCGAAAGTATCAACGCCAGAACACCTTGTGGACCATGGGTCCTGTTGAGCGCTTATACAATAGACCACTGAAGGTGAAGAAATTAAACGCCGTGTAAAGCAATTATCGATGTTAGCACGTCCACTTCGCCCCCACCAATCACTCGAACGCTTCGAACTCCAATCTCTTTATTTCCTTTCACTCGATGATCGCCTACTCGCTATCGTCCTCAAAGCTCGGCTCTGACGCCTCGTCCGAATCCACCTCATCATCACTGACTACATACTTCGCTGGCTGGGCAGCAGCACGTCGACCAGGTCGAGCAGCGGCAGATCGCGAGGTTGGCTTGGGTGTGGGTTCGTCTTCGTCTTCATCAGATAGGAGATCGTTCGCGATGGCGTCTGCCTCCTCCATGTCGTCATCCGAGTCGACAAGGACAGGCTTCTTAGCCCTGGGCGCAGGTTTAGTTAGCGCACCTGAGGCTTTTGCAAGCTTGGCAGCATAGGCTTTCGCTGCGGGGCTCAACGCAGTGGTCTTTTTTGCGGCAACTGTAGATGAGGCTTTTGCCTTCGGAGCCGGTTTGGCAAGTTTTGGCTTGGCGGTCAGCTTGCTAGGGATAGGCTTCTTAGTCGGAAGGCCAAAGTTGTCATCGTCCGAACTCATAATCGTGTCATTGACATTGCGAGGTGCAGGACGCTTAGGAGAAGGCTGGGGCATAAGACCCTCATAGTTTGTCTCATCATCGTCAACCTCGATCGGACTGGCTTTCTTTGCTGCTTTCGAACCTCCGGTAGCACTTCCCGGCCGAGCGCTTCCGTTGCTGCTAGGGCGAGCAATGCCTGTCGCTTTGAACATCGGAACACCATTACTACCAGCGCCGATAGTCTTGACCATGGTACTAACATCACCAAGCAGGTCATCGCCCTCAGAATCGCTATCGCTGTTATCGATATTGTACTTCGGCGCTTGCTTCGTGACAGCACGACCAGTGCGAGACGTAGGGGCAGTCTCAGCTTCCTTGGCTACGGCAGCGAAAATGTCAGACTCCTCGTCCTCTGACTCAATGACAGCGACTGGCTTCTTGACGTTCTTCGCACCTGCTGGACGACCCCGCTTTGTAACCTGCGCAGCAGTACTTGAACTTGGCTTGTCATCAGATGCCTCTTCCGTTTGTGGCGTGCTTTCCTTCTTGACGAGGTGAGACAACAAGGTGCCTTGCTTGGATGGTGCAGTAGAGCCAAACGCTGAGCTACTCTTCAGTGCAGCAGTTGCGTTTGGCTTCTTTGTAGGCTCTTGATCCTCGCGTAGATAGCTCAGTAATCCCTCCTTCTTGGGCTTGGCCTTTTTCTTAGCTGGGCCAAAGTCCGATCCTGAGTCGTCATCAGATCCGCTGTCACCAGCCTTCCTCTTCTTCTTCTTGCCTCCTTTCGACGCGCCGATGCCAAGCTTATGTGAAGCGCGGCGTGTGATGCTTGCGATCTTCTTTTTGCGTTTCGCCTCTTGGTCATTTTGCTCATTCCACTCCTTGACGAAGGCGTCTAGATCCACGTTCCAGATATCCTTGGGAGACATCTTGATAAGAGTGTCAACTTCTTCCTCCTTATCACCAATTTGCTGGCGAAGCTTCTCGACTCGCTCCTGTGTCAAGGACCAAATCGCCATCTAGAACGAATCAGTACACAAACAATTAGAGGGAAGGAAATGACTTACGCCTAAGAGGTAGTCATAATCATTAGCATTGACTTCGACATCAGTCTCAGATTCTTCGTCTTCTATAGCATCTTCTTCCTCGCCAGCTTTCTGAGCGTCTTCGACCTTGGGAAATGGGGTGAAGTTGAGCTTTTTGAGTTCAGCAACGAGAACAGCCTTCTTTTTCTTCGAGATAACTAGCTTCCCATCAATGATCATTTGGATAAATCGTGCCTGGTTAGTCATCCTGGAAAGGTCCTTCTCCATGACGCTCAACTGGTGCTGCTTTCGCTTCTCGTAGTACCTTAGTCGAACATGGTAGAACTCTTCCATGATGTCGAGAACCGTAGCGTACTTGTGAATACGACCTTGTGCATCAAAAGCAACCAAGTTCGAAGTAGATTGCTTAGAATAAAGCTTGAAAGTCTCTTCTAAGCCCTTTTGGATCGCATTTAGCATATGCTTATCCTCCATCTTGATAATGAAATGAACCCGATCTGGTGTATTATAGTCAATGTAATCCTTGACAAAAGCCGGGGTCTTCTCCGCTTTGATGATTTCTTCTAGCCTTTCTTTGAATTCCTGCGTCCAGCAGCGCACCGGAAGCTCTGTCACTTCGAGCTCGTTCTCCCCAGTTTGGCGGATCGTACCTGTGAATTGGTAACGGTCGTTTCCGAGGTCTTGAGTCGTGCCGGTGAAGCCCTTATACCATGGCAACATTGGCTTCATGTCTTCCTTGGAGGCGCCAGCCTGCAAACGGATCCTGAGGTTTTCGATAATGTCCATGGGATTGTAATTAGGAATTTCTGAACTCCAGCCCGTTCCAATACCACTGCTGCCATTCACGAGGATTGCCGGAATGACTGGAACGTACATCTCAGGTTCCATTTTTTTACCATCCGACTCTCCGTGCGTGAGCAATGCGTCATCATGAGCATGGAATAGTCTACGAGCGAACGGTGACAGACGCGTGTAGATGTACCTGGCGCTGGCGGCATCCGCACCACCCCTAAGTCGAGAACCGAAGTTTCCACTAGGCTCCAAGTAGTTTATGTTGTTCGAACCAACAAAATTCTGTGCGAGGCCGATGATGGTGCCGTGTAAAGATGTATCTCCGTGTGCGTAATCTGTGCCACCCATGACTGCACCAGTCAACTCAGCAACCTTCAATTCTTTCCGAATATTCCGTTTGAAACAAGTGTAGATAACCTTTCGTTGACCCGGTTTTAGACCATCTATCACTGATGGGATGGACCGGAGATTATCTGCCAGGGAGAACAGAATGAACTCCTTGTTGACAAAATCATCATACGAGATATCGCGAGTGGTCAAGTCTAGATGATTGCCAGGCACGAAATTCCCAAGCCACTCCTTACGCGCATCGGCCTTCTTTTTGGAAAACGCCAATTCTATGAGCTTCTCCTCCTCTTCGCGCATTACCTGGAAACCCTTCATGTGAGTGTCAAGATCCTTGAAGTATATTTGTGCATCGACGGGGTCGCTAGTACCCAATCCCTTGAAGTACTTATGCTCCCATCCTCGCTCATTTTTGTGCTGCTCTTTCCATTCCTCATATTCGGGCATAGAGAAGAAGCTTTTAAGACCCCGCTGAAGCTTCACATCACCTTTCCAGACTTTGACGATTGGCGTGATGAACTCGAGGAGGAACCCGGGGATCTTGAGCAAACTTGGAAACTGACACTGAAGGAAATTGATGAGTAGTCCCTTGATATGACTACCGTCGTGATCCTGATCCGTCATAATCATGAGATGGCCGTAGCGAAGACCTTTCATATCTGCAACAGTGTATTCCTTCTTGTGCTGTAGGCCCATGAATTTCTTGATATTTTGAATCTCCTGGTTCTTCATGATTTGTTCAACAGTGGCGTCTCGAACGTTGAGAAGTTTACCACGAAGTGGGAACACGCCAAACAGATCCTGATTCACGACAGCACGTCCTGCCAACGCAAGTACACTAGCCGATTCACCCTCAGTGAGAATTAGAGTGCATAGATGACCATCCTTGGTCCCTGCCTTGTTGGCATCTGTAAGCTTTGCGTTGTTGATGCGGTTGCGTTTGTTGCCGTCGGTCTTTTTCATCATCTGATCTGCCTTTTGTTGTGCAAAATGCATGATGTTCTGAATGACCTCCGTCTTCTCAATTGCCTTCATAAACTTGTCACTCAGTATGGGCTTGCTACCAAATTGGCTTGACTTGGTTGTCAACTGCTCTTTCGTCTGGGATGTAAAGGCTGGATTAACGATCGAACAGTTGACAAACAAGAAGATGTGATTCTTGATTTGAGCAGGCTTCAATTTGACTGCAGCCTTATTTTTCTTGTTGACAACGGCCATGAGCTTCTCGATGATCTGATCCGCGATGTAATTCACGTGTGTTCCACCAGAAGTTGTTGCGATCGAGTTGACAAAGGAAACTTGGTTGAAAGATCCATCGGATACGGCGAAACCAACATCCCAACGTTCATGTTTGTCGGTGATAATAACCTCCTTACGAGTGTCGTCCTCGCTATTGCCCTGTTCGCGTGAAATAGCTTTAGTGTACATCTCCATATACTTCGCAAACGAGGTCACCTTGACGCGATCGCCATTGAGGTAAACTTTTATGCCACGAAGTGTTCCGGCCATATCGTATGTGCGCCGTTTAATGAGGGCCTCGAAGTCGTCATCAATGCCCTCCATGCCAAACTTATCGTAATCAGCTTTCCAGGTGATTTTCGTATAGTCATCGGACGACTTCTGATCTGTGATCTTGGCCTTGCCCATCTGACCCATGTTGTGTGTCCAGGTCTGTTTGTATTTCTTCTTCTGCTTGGAGTCGACCGTTTCAACCGTGAACTCGGTACTAAAGACGTTACAGAGCTTAGCTCCATAACCGTTACGACCACCAGTGACCTTTTGTTGGTTATCGTCATAATTTGATGAGGTAAGGAGATGACCAAAAATCATCTCTGGGACGTATATGCCGTGCTCGCGGTGGATTTCAATTGGAATACCCTTGCCGTCGTTCTTGATTGATACCTCGCCAGATTCTCGGTCCACAGTAACGCGAATCTCACTCATATTCTTGTCGTTCTGCTTGTTGTCTGCAGCGTTCACGAGGATCTCATCAAAGATTTTATAGAGACCAGGCACATAGGATACGTCGCGAAACTCCATACTTTCGGTGGCTGAATTGTATACCCACATCTTGTCGGTCGTTCGCTCTACGGAGCCGACGTAGGTATCTGGTCGCTTCATGATATGCTCCAAATGGGTCAACTGCGCAAATGTTAGTCCTTGCTATAAAGAACTTGCTGTGTGAACACCCACCATCTGATATTTGTCACTTGCAGCACCCGCACCCTTTTTGGGCCTGGTGCCTTGGGCTTCGCTCATGTTTGCGATATCAATATCATCGTCGGCAGCGTCTGCGACTGGTGCCTTTTTCTTGGGCGCCGGCGCTTTCTTCTGTTTGGGTGGAGTGTCTATGAGCAGAGACTCGTCATCAACCTGTGGGGCTTCCCCCATGTCAAGATCTGAATTCTCCTCATCCGAGTCATCTTTACGCTTCTTCTTGGGAACAGCTTTGGTCTTTGGCTTCGCTGTCGCGCCCGCAGGTCGTCCTCGAGCCTTGGCAGGTGCTGCTGCTTTCTTTGGGGCGGCTTTGGTCTTTACAACTTTTGCAGGCTTAGCAGGTGGCGCGGAATCTGAGCTTGCGCCATCGTCAAAAATTGAATCCTCCATAAGTGAGTCGTCCATCGCGGAAAAGGAGTGCCTATGGGTCCCGACAAGCCAGAGGCGTGAGGTAAAAGAAAGAAACGAAAAGAAAGTACTTAGGCTCACGCAAAGCTAGCGCGTGTCATGAAGACGAGGGGCCTGAGGAGGGAAGATGGTGGGGTGGAGAGGTGCCGAGCAGTGTTGTGTTTATTTGAGGGACTGCTTTTGTTTGGGACGCGTTGTTGTCAGGGTCGGCCAAAGGCGCTAACGAAATTAGCGCTCATGCCCTGCGTTTGCATGAACGCGCGAGATTCGGGATCCGAGAACCAATAGTGAACTCTTACTTTCACGCAAAGAAATTCATTTTCTAATCACTACCATGCATGCTCATATGCGACACTAATCTTAATGGTCGCTTTCATTCAGCACTCCGTCAGTTGACGCGTCGGCTTAGGTAGCTTCTATCACTATCTCATGCAATCATTACCGCGTCTCTCATTGAGCCTTCCAGGACGGAGTGAATCCCTTGTTCAACAAACAGAAAAACATAGCATAATTATTCCACATGTCCTAGCCGAGATTGATAGTGACCTAAATAAAAAGCTCTAATTCTAGCACGCACATCGCCACGTCCCCGATAATTGTGCAATAGAGTCGCTGGTGACAAAAGCCAGCAGGAGTGCTTGGTAAACATGCATTGATTCTCTAGCCCTCTCTGTGCTCATATATGGGCGGGAAAGGGTGGAAATATGTGTCTCCGACATTGCTATAATATGATCTCCAACAAATTGATAGCTCCAACCTCACTCGCATGATGGCTAGGTATCACCTTTGCGTACAAACAACAAAGTTGCTCAAGCCCTTATATCACTCTAGGTTTAAGGCGTACATGAAACCACATTGCGATATTCAAGATTGCCAATAAGTGTCACGTGAAATCAACATAATATTTCCCTCGTGCGTAAATATCCACCATCCAATACTTCAGCTTCAACTTCATACCTCTAATGAAAGCTTCAGGTGCCTATCTGAACCAATTTTTACTGTTATATCAAGCGTTTGGTTGGTCTTGGACTCTCGCCCTGCGATATAAGATCCCCTCCACCCCAGCTCGACTCCTCATAATTACATGAAAACGACCTGACCCTTTTTGTGAGGGGATCTTGGATGACGTAGTCAAAGTATGATGGTATTGTGATGATGCCCTCTAGGGCTAAGCTAGGCTAGGCTATATATACTTGAGCTAGTGTCCTTAGTCATGTCCCGTGACACTTTTCCATACTACACCAAAACTATGACAATATTTTCTTGCAAAGAGACTTTCATGGGCCCCGGCGTCGAACAGATCAACCTATCTGATACGCATGTCTCACAAGGCTGCACCATCCGCACCACGCCACTTGCCGTTCATCACGGGGATGTCAGCCCGGTGGCCATCCTGAGAGAATATCACACAGTCGTTCGTATCATAGCATGCGGTCATAGCTACGGCCAATAATGTCTGCAGACATGGCTTGACACAGGCTACCCATGTCCGACCTGCAACCGCATTCTCTTCGAAAAAGCCTCAGACAAACTCACCCAAGGCAATATTGACACTATCTTCAAGAGGCTGGGCGCAAATTCCGAAAGCAATCGTGCCATAAAGGCAATCGTCTTCCATCACGATAATCAGGAGAAAGAGCGTTTAGAGCGTCGTCGCATTCACGAATAACGAGTAGCTATGCAACAGATGTTGTGGATAGTGATGCTGACATGGACTTTAGTGATAACGAGGAAGAGATCGACCGTGGCGATGACGAGAATGAGATCTAGTACTAATTTGGTCATCTGGGGTATACCCAACATAGAGGCACAACCTGATCAAGAATCAATACGCCAAGTTACTGAATAATGATAGCGTCTTTCAATTCTAATATTGTGTATATTATGTTCGCCTAGGGGTAGATATAGACAAAAAAATCCCACAGTAAGGTGTCAGTATGACTAAGAACACATCATAATTTCGACTAGCTTTTCTTTCCACCAATAAGCAAATATGAGTATCGAAAGGAAAGATCTCATCAGTTGATGTGAAGAACATGTGGCGCGTGCGTGATGGTATGCGTCGGGCCTTGGCAATCTCCTAAACTCCAAGGCTAATGATGCGCCTCTCTTCCCACCTCACGGCCAACATGTGAAGCTGTCACATGGCTCTAATTTCTAATTTATCCCACCGATGCATACCTTAGTACTTTTTTTAATAGACCTTATCAACATTGCAGCCATGCGTATCCCCCTCTTCCGCATCTGGTATTCGACAACCTACACCACCGTCCTGCTCCTGCTTCTCCTTATCCTCGCTATTACCCCAGCCGAGACGATACACCAGTCGATTAAAACCCGTGAGCTGCAGAAGCTATTCGTCATTGGCGGCGTATATCTACTTACCTTCTCGATTGTACTGCTCATCTACTCGACACGCATTTATACCAACCGCACTATATTATCCGCGATTCCCAAACCATATGTACCGGTTGAAGAGGGAGAGGTTGGGAGAGGAGTAAGACGCATGATTGTGGATCAGTTAAAGAGGAGCGCCATCGTGGCATGGGATAGTAGGCCAAGGGATTTGAGAAGGGAGGAGGATAACTATAATCAAGGGCTAGCAAGGCCAAGTACAGCAGAATCCAGGAAAGAGAAGGATAGCGGCAAAGCGCAAAAAAGATCCAAGAAGAAAGGTGATCACCATGGCATCGCTACAACCATCCTCGAGGTATCTTCAAAGAACCCGCCATGGGGTCATGTGGCGCACCCTGGCTGGGTCTCGCCATCCACGCCCAACATACCTGACCTTCAATACTCAGACGTAATATGTGAACTCCCCAACCTAATTGAAGCCAAGGCTGTCTCCCTCGCGCCGCCCGACCCCGCCGTCGAAGAAGCCAATCTACAATACCCCAACAACGCGCCTCCACTCCCAGACGCGCAAATCGTCGCTCTCCTACAACGCCCTCGAACAACAGGCCTCCGCGACTACCTCACCCGCCTCGCTGAATTCGGGCTTCTCAACCCCCCCACCCTGGGCCCCAAATTCCTTGCACAATACGAATACGCCCGCTTCTCCACCACCTGTCTCACCGAAGACGAATTCAACGACATCATGGCCATCTTCGCAGACATACTCAATGGCATGACCGAAATTGACCCGCTCGTCATCGAAGAAGCCCGTGCACAAAGCATCTACTCCGACAACCGCAGTCTCGCGCCCACGGACTCAGACTCCGACACCGCGTCTTCACACTCCAACTTGCTGTACCGCACACCCTTGCTCGATCGCCAACGCCCCGCGTCGTCGTACAGTGAGAGCCTGAGCAGTATCAGCGGCAGCAGCAGTCAAGGCGACAGCACGCAGAGCCCGCAGACTGCACGCACCGCGCCGTCGCGGCAGCAGCAGCATAGCCCGGGCTTGTTCAATGTGCCACGTATGTCGTCACAGCGGTCGCTGCACTCGCAATCGGATACTGGGTCTGTTGTCATACATGCGATTGAGAGGCGCAGTCCGTCAACGTTATTACCCAATTCGTCTTCTTCGTCGCTGCGCTCGGCACGGTCAGTTGTGAGGCTGCGTTTGAATTCTAGGCTAGGTGACTTGCCGTATCGGTACGAGGTTGATGGGGGGTGAAGGGGATGTGGGTGACGGCAATCTGAATTGAATAAGCATCTTGCCAGTCGCACGGCAACATAGGTCACTGAAGAGTATGTATCAAGGGAGCAACCTGCTCGGTGTTTGCGTTCGGGGACGGCAAATCGGGACACGGATAAGGATAGCGAAGGTGATAGGGCATTTGAGAGATGTAAGCTGATACTCGCAGAACAAGGGCAGGACATCACAGCAGAGTGCGCACAAGAAGACAGCATTATTGTATCGTGGTGATATTACTGCATATCCTATTCCACTCAAGGAGAGGGGCGTAAATGCATCCACGAAGATGCGAAAAAGCACAATCCTGAGCAGCTCTGGCCTCGTAGCATAGCGGCAGCCAATATGAGCTCTCCGTGCAAGTCTTTGATGCTTGCACTATCACACGCCTTGCGTCTCATACTGTGATCAATCTCGATGTCATCCCCACACATAACCCTGCCCGCTAACTTATCGTACCCGTTGATGAAGAGGGAAACAGGCCTCCATCAAGACAAGAGATTACCGGAGGTGGTTGCTCCCCACGTGCAGATGTCTAGTTGTAGAAGATTGGGGAATTTTGAAAACCACGAAAAGAAACCGCCCACCGTTAAACACCATGCAATGCCGCAAATAAAAAAAATAAGGGTATGGGAAAAGAGCTGGCGTGAGTGCAGTACGCCAAAAGGCTGTGCGACTGGTGACTCTTAACAAGCTCTTTGTTGATGAAGACGCCTACGACTTGCGGAAGTCCGACAAGACGGGGTAGATGAGTTCGAAAGCCTGGTAAATCTCCTCACGGACTTTGGCACCTGTGAGGACGATCTTACCGCTGACAAAGATGAGCAAGACGATCTTGGGCTTCATCATACGATAGATGAGACCAGGGAACAGTTCAGGCTCGTAAGATGAGAAAGTGTGATGGCGCGAGGCAAGACCCTCCAAACGAATGGGGAACTTGATGTCGCAAGAGCCAACGATATTCTGGATCTTGAAGTCCTATTTGTACAATTAGCATGACTATGGGTGGTCAGTGAAGCACAACATACGGTGAACTTAGCATTGAATCCCAGCTTCTGGATGATCCGCGCATACTTGCGGGAAGCTAGACGGCTATCGTCTTCAGATTTGGCACCAGTCACAACCATCTTGCCACTCGCAAAGACCAGAGCCGTTGTTTTGGGCTCTCGGATACGCATGATGACGGCAGCGAAACGCTTCGGGTTGTACTCGGCGTTACGCGCGTGCAGTGCGATGGTCTTGAGGTCAAGGCGAGCGGATAGGTTGACGGTAGCCACGATGTTCTGAAGAGTAGGTACGATGCCCGATGGGACTTGGCCATTCTGGGTATCGGGCGTAGCCGCAGGAGTTGCAACGCCGTTCGCGTTGTTGGCCTCCTGTTGCGCGTTCTTCTCAGAGGACGGTGGAGTCAGGTCCCCGCTGTTGGGAAACGAGAGGGAGCCCGGAGCCACGAACTAAGAGTGAACGTTAATAAAGGTTGGCTCGGGTACAGACATCACAAAAGCTTACCGTCTTGGCCTGAGCGGCGGTGGACGGATGAGAGTTCAGAGAGTTTGGATCCATGATTGATACTACGGAAGGATATGAGTCCGAGTAGTGAGCTCGAGAGGTGGAGACGTTTACGTCTTGACTAGCTGCAGCCAGGTCAGAATATGGATTTGCGGTGGCAGCGAGGCCCAGTCGGTGGACTACGAGATCGCGGATGGAGTGCGAGGTCGGTCGACACCGGTGAGGAAGCGGAGCGGAGAAGAGTGAGGTGTGTATGGATGTGGATGTTTTGTGGAGGAGAGGCCCGTACCGGACGCAGGAGAGCTACAAGCGAATGTGTCCCTCGCAAAAGCTGACAAGACTGTGTCGCGAAGTGCTCGAGGCTGTCACGGACACGGTGGGTTAGTGGTGTGGGTTGGAGACCAAAAGCGATGCCAGCAAGCCTTTGGCGGGGTGGATCGAGAGAAGCAACCGGGTGTGGAGGCTGCTCGCAAGGCTGTCGCAGTGGCAAGCGAAAAAGGCTAGCGCCGATCGCAAATATTGCACCTCGACTGTCCGAGAGAGTGGAAAAGTGCGGAATAAGCACAGGACTGTCCTCTACGCAGTATTAGTGAGCGCGCAGATGAAAAGCAGTGCTTCCGTGCTGGCGTCGTGAGTGGAGCGGAGAGGTTGAGTGTGGCAGCGAGCGGGACAAGGCGACCAAAAAGGCTTTGAAGGAGGGAGGGAGGCTCCGGCTTTATAGGCGCTGGAGCCTGGCAGCCGGGCGGCCTGTGCGCGGCTAGTGGCAAGCCGTTTGTGGCCTAGCACAGGTCGCTGCTTTAGCGCGCGCAGGTTCTGAGAAGGAAAAGGGGGATTCTGCGTCGTCATGCGCGCCCGTTGTGACTTGTCCTTCACCCCCATCGGTTTTCGCCTGCGCGTGTGCGGCCGTCGCGCTGTGATGCGCGCCGCTGCTGCCGTGACGGCCATGGTTCGATGTTGGTGTTGATGTGGGTGAAGGAAGGCGTGCGTGCTCGCCTGCCCTCTGCCTGCCACGGCTCCTCCTGACGCATGCAGCCTGGCTGTGCCTTCCTTCAGCACCCAGCGATGACGCTGCCGCACTATGCATCGGAAGGAGCGACGGGCCCCCGAGCTGCCCGGGCCACTTGTCTCGTCGCCTCACTTGCCCGCCCCCAGTCCCGCCCGCTTTGCAACGGCGCCGGAGGGAGTGGTAGCCATCAAGTGAAAATTTCTATCCCAGCTGCCTGTTGCGGCAGAGTGCTCGACTTTGCCCTCCTCCTCGCCGCCGCCTGGAATGCGCTCCAAACCAAACCTGAGACAAGCTGCGCGTCTCGGCGTGCGCCCTGCACACGGCCACAAACCACAAAGACCACCACCACAATGGCCATGCACACACAATACGCACTTGTCTGCACACCAAAACAAGCCCACAACGAGTCTGCGACAAAGCAATCACGGCGGCTGGGCGCGTTGCTTGGTTTTCTTTCCTCGTCGCCGCGAGCAGGCTGTTCCATGGTTTGCAGCGGCGCCGCCGTCGCCGCCGTCGCCGCCCCCCTAGCCGTATGACTCACGACCACGCTGACCGGTAGAAGACACGTCGCGTCTGTCTCATCCGGTGAGGTTGGTCGTCCTCGGTTTTTGACTAGCCTAGAACACCATGACCATGCAAACCTGCGTTTCAGTGTATTTGGCGCATCGTAGTTCATGCTGCCCGCTCTGGGGTACGCTTTTCTGTGGGCTATGTCTAGTTAGCTGTATTACGTGATGCAACATCCTTGTACCTTCTTCTCTGATAACGGTTACATGAAGCTAGCTTGTGCGCTATCATAGGCCAGTGAGTGCTCTGGTTTGAATATCACGAAAATGACGCCGGGGTACTATTTAACTCGCAAGAGATTGCCTTTCGCTGCCTGCACATGCTAGAAGTCATAGAACTTAGGTAGGCATGTCCTCATATTTCAAGAGCTACTACCTTCCGTGTCGACTTTCCTCTGAGCGGCGCAACGCCTCGTGCGGGTAGTAGCTAGGGCCCTCGAAATGACCCATGAGCTTCGAAGCTGTTGCTTCCCTATATTTTCCTCCTTACGGCCACCGTACTAGATGTTGTGGCCTATCATCTTCTTCGCCCCCGCGTCCCTGGAGTAACCTTTGGATTGACACCCGATTATGGGTGAGTCGTTTCATTCTTGCTCACAAGCTTTCTTTGACAAGTAGTCAACAGCGTAGCAGCGATCTACCTCAAGGATAGAACATATACTCCAATAGCTCAAGTCCAAGGATCTCCTGCCTACCAATCCTTTATGAGAGAAGACACTGCCTCAGAAGATTCGGCAAGCAACTAGCTCTGCCAACTACTTCTTCCCTCATTGAATGGCCTTCCGTCTCCGTTTGGACTAAATTTGGACATTTTTCGCTGTGCAGATGTTACTCATATCAAAGGTCTATTGACTACTCTCAAGACAGTAGTAGAATCATATCTCGGCATAAATGTCTGCTTTACTAGACTTATCATGGATGACAATAGAGGTTACAAGGCGGATCTCGCTGAGGAAGCTCTTCAGGCTCTCGGCCTTCGTCAAGCATTACCTACGGTACCGACAACTAACGCTGCCATATATGCACATATGCCCAACGATCTCCCCGGGTTTGACGAGGACCCTTTGGTTATTCTTGCGGTGGACTATAGTCGAAATTGGTTCAATATCGGCTTGTTCCAGATCAACGAGGGCATTGCAGAGGCATTTGAAGAAACTACAAGAGACCTGAGAATCGGAGAAGACAAGCAGCTGGGTGCACTTAAAGATGCTCTAGGCGATATATTCACCCTTTATTTACCGAGGCTCAACCTCTCAAAGCAGATCGATCACCCAATTGTGTACGGCGACGACGCACATAACCAGACTCTCCATCATCTACTTATGAAGGTCCTTAGTGTAGACCTAGTCCAAGATGCGCACGTTTCTAATTCAGCTTACGATGGCGTTTCCTACATAGCACATGGCGCACATACATGGATGGACACAGTCGATTTCGAAACAACAGAGCAAGCCGCTTTGGGCTGTCGTTAGCGATCTAGGTTACATCGCGAAGAAGATCACACTGAATTGTAACAAACGTTGTACACAAATTGTTCATCATAAATTACCTATTTCTTTATATCGGTTGGACCATAATGGGTTCGTCTGAAACCTTCCATCTGAAAAGATCGGAGTAAACTTTATGAAACATCAATACATATATCCTCTGCATTAACTTCGCCTATTCAGCCATCATACACAGGGACCAATTCAAAACACAGCCCAATCTTCATTCCAGGCTTACCATATTGAAACTCAAATTCTCTCGGCGTAATATCTCTCCATTCATCAAACAATGAACATACGACCCTCCTACTAATCGATATCGTTCTCGACCTTCAATCCGACGTAATATCAATGGACAAGGACATCCAGGAGCTATCCAGACACTATCGCCTTTGCGTAAGCACTGCGTCCCAATTCCCAGATAGCCTCGACTCGTACAAAACGGCCGAAGAAATATGGCATGTAAATAATGCACATCATACAAAGAAGCCTTGCGTGCAAGGTCTGCGAGATAAGGCACATCCACCCTGGCCTTTTCTCGCGCATCCAGGATCTCTTCCTTCGTTGGTACGACATCTGGCGCTGAAGATGGAGACGGGAATTTTTGGGGCGTTTCGGTCGCCGTAGCGTATCGCCAAAGAACCCAGTTGCGGAACGACGATCCGAGTTCTGGAGATGCCGGATATTTTGCTTCGAAATGCTCTGAAAATGTGACTGCGCCGCCTCTGTTGGTCTGTAGTGCTCGCCAAAGAGCTTGCTCGCGGCTCTGTACGGGCTCTGGCGAAGCTGCATAGTTTGCGTCCAGCTTGGAAAGCATGTCCCAAAGATGTGAGTTGTGTAGGTTGCTCCGTAAGTCTGTTTTCGTCTCGCAAGCATCCACGATTTGGTCCAGCTCAGTTGCCTCTATGCTGAGGACATGAGTTCCGTCGTCGTCGATTGATAATACTTGCTGCTTAGGCCGCTCACCAGCGGCGTGGAACTGAGGCAATCCAGTAACTCTTAGCCCAAGAGTTTGGGTAAAAGTCCAATCAGGCACCCAAGACGGCAAACCAGGCACTTTCTGGAAATCTTCTCCTTCCACACAGGTGAGCAAAAACAAGCTCTTGGAATGCTCTAAGATATACTTTGCAGCCGTCGTATATGCCTCGGCAATAGACACTTGGTAGTCCGGGAAAATGTCAGCCTCCCCTAGTCCGAGTTGAGAGTATACTTTGTCATGAGGATCCTCAGATTTGGATTGACGTGCTCGTATCAATGCATAAAGGAATTTATCGTCGTGTGTCGAACGCCAAGTTCTTTGCGCAGCAGCAAATCGGGCCGGCGCTTTGTGACCTAAGGGAATTGGTCCCACCGTATGGTGAAACCCAGCAATATTTGAGAGCAAAACAGACCAGCCCGATGTAGTGATGTAGTGTGAGAAACGGCTCAAGCTCGCCCATGAGGTTGATTGGCTACCGCATAGTATAGTTACGGCGTTAGCAAACACGACTTCCTGCACAATCCAACACCGGGTGAACCACTCTCGTTGGAAAAATCGAGCAACTGCTTGCCAGTTCCGTAGGTTCAATAGGAAATTTTGGTGGTCTTCTTTGACCTCGGAAGGGTGGAGACTGCACAGTTCTGTTTCGTCAAGCTGGAGCATTTTATCCATGAGAGTAATGGCAGTCCCAATAGAATGATCCTCGGGCCCTAGCCAGATGAAGACCCCAGAAGCCTTTTTGTAGATCTTTCCCATATGACTAACCTGCTCAGAGCGTTCCGGGATACTCGCTTGGTTTATACAAAGAGCGTCAATCCAGAGATATCCTTGTAGATCTTTGGAGGAAGCATATGCACAGTGAACAAGAAAGTCGTGGAGATTCTCACCCACTTGGCCTTCTTTCCCATTGCATATAATTTGGCGTGTGGAACTCCCAGGGGCAATTCGTAGTGTACGAATGTCTTGATGAGGAGTGCCCCATGTATATGAAAGTGCATGAAACGAAGGAGCGGTGGCTAGATCGAAAACCGTCAGAAGACATTCGATAAAAGCTGTGGGTTTGCCGAGTAAATGCTCAATACGAAGCAATCGTATTTGCCCCGCTTGAAGTTTCTGGTATGGTGTTTCAGTTATCCATTGAGGTCTTGGGTCTGGGTATGGTTCTAGTTCAGTGTGAGGAACGGGTACAGCCTGCTGCGTTGTTGCCATCTAGCCTGATCTTATCGTCGGCTGAAAAAAAAAAAAAAAAACGAAGCAGAAGAAGCGTCCCTGGTTTTGATATTGTTAAAGAGCAGATGCGAATCGGTGTTTTATCAGTTTACACTGTGCATGCTCGACTGGCGGATTGATGGTGGTTAGAATAGGCTACAATAGTTTACGAGGTTTAGGTCATATGGGAAGTTGATGGGCGGACTAAGTGTTTTTTAGGCTTACAGCACACTTGCGGTATGAAGCGTAGCTCTCATGCACGTCGTTAGGCTACCACCAGAGTGGGGCGAAACTCTCAGCCGTATCTCATCTACCGCAGGACACAATTCACCACATGTTGTTGAAGGATACAGATGCAAAACACTCATAGACTGCTCTTGGCCGCTTTTATTGCAGTTATTTCAATCGCTTTCAACTACTGGATACAGCAAACCCTTGTCAACAAAGTCATGGCAGACTCGAAGTGGGTGTTCACAGCGCAGCGAGGATACTTCTCTCATGACAATGATCCTGAAAGCTGGGATTTCAGGGCAACAACTCAGCCCAGTCTAGGCCTTCTCGAAAGATCATACCCAACTGACACCTCCGACAACGAGCAAGACCCCCAGAATCCCAATAGCAACCAGTGGACCCGATTCCAACGCTATCTCGCACATTTAAACCAAGAAGACCCAGAGAACAAGCAATACAAATTATTTTACATCGTCCGCCACGGCCAAGGAGTCCACAACGTAAAAGAAGCAGAAGTAGGCCGCGAAGAATGGGAAGTAAGTCGTCCCAACACCCCACCCCCACCTAATCCAACAACACAGCAACTCCCCAAAATCTGACCACCACACACCAGCGTCACGTGGCCAAACTCCCCGGCGACGCAAACTCCACTTGGCTCGACGCAGAACTCACCCCAAAAGGCGAACAACAAGCCTCCGCCGTAGCATCCATCTGGTCAACCAACGGCATCCAGCCCCCCAAGTCCATCTACTCGAGCCCGCTCCGCCGCTGCCTGCGCACCACACAGCTCGCATTTGCGCCAATCATCTCCCGCGTGACGCCCGTCATCAAGGAAAAGCTACGCGAGCGAAACGGCGTGCATACGTGCGACCAACGCAGTCCGCGCTCCTGGATTGCGCACGCGTATCCTGACTTTGTGATTGAGGACGGCTTCTCGGAGAGGGATGAGCTGTGGGATGCGCAGAGGAGGGAGACGTTGGATGAGCATGTGAGGCGTAGTACCGAGTTGTTTGAGGATGTGTTTGCGAATGATGGGAGTGAGGTTGTGGCGTTTGTTGCGCATTCGGGGGCGTCGATGGCGCTTTTTGCGGCGGCTGGGTGGAGGAAGGTTCCTATGGCGGCGGGGGCGGTGTATCCACTTTTGGTGTGTAGAAGTAGGGTAGGTAGGGAAGTGTGAGGATTTGTTCTTGGTGGAAGAAAGATGGTATGTGTCATCGAGTCTAGAGGGGAGATATAAGTGTGGGACTATCCTGCATATTTGGTGCATCTATTTCACTGGATGTTGTTGCGGTGGAGGCATATATAGCATACAAGGACAGTGTAGAATGATGTCGTGTTGGCCCTTGAAGTCTACTCTCATACATTGCTATTCTTGTCTGCTATTTAATTTACCACTACCCATTTCATCTTTTCATACCCATAACTCTTTGCATATTATGACAACAAAAACCAAACTAGCAAAGACTCGAACTTCAATATGCCCAAGATCCTTTTCAATAGCATATCAACAACCGGCATACTATGTTCCAATTGTACAACCGTTCAAGAACGATGACCTTCGCATTGATAATCTTGAAACATGCTACATCACAATCGGAATCAATCTATGCTCACATAACCGGGGCAAAACAGGGTTCATAAAACGAAACTTTTAATTAAATTCCATTTCACAACCATATCATAAACATATAACCGTACAACAACCGCAATCCTCTACCCTACTCCGCAACCCAAACCGCCGCCATGCCCATTCCTGTGCCAATACACATACTTGTAACACCAACCTTGCCGCCCGTCCTCCTCAACTCCGTCAACAACGTACTAACTTGCCTGGCGCCCGTCACACCTAACGGATGCCCAAATGCAATAGCTCCACCCTTAGGATTAATCTTCTTCTCATCAATGCCCAACTCACGAATGCAATACAAGCACTGGCTCGCAAAGGCCTCGTTGATCTCCCAG
Source organism: Ophiosphaerella narmari (assembly GCA_028456235.1). Lineage (NCBI taxonomy): Eukaryota > Fungi > Ascomycota > Dothideomycetes > Pleosporales > Phaeosphaeriaceae > Ophiosphaerella > Ophiosphaerella narmari. The sequence continues at coordinate 403,220 of JALNQA010000011.1, read as the reverse complement.
ATATCCACGTCATCCTTGTTGAGGCCCGTCTTCTCGAGGACGGGGGGAATAGCGGCCGCGGGGCCGACGCCCATGAGTAGCGGGGGCACGCCGACGATGGAGGCCTGGACGAATTTGCCGATGATGGGCTGGTTGAGGCGTTGGGCTGTGCTACGCTTCATGAGGAGGACGGCAGCGGCGCCGTCCGAGATTTGAGACGCGTTGCCTGCGTGGATGGAGCCGTCTTTTGAGAAGGCGGGGCGGATTTTGCCTAGGGATTCTGCAGTGATGCCCTGGCGGACGCCGTCGTCTTTGCTGACGGTGATGGTCTTCTCTTCGTCGGTCTTGGGATCTGTCCATTTGACGGTCAGAGGGGCAATCTCTTCGTCGAAGAGGCCGCTGTTTTGTGCTGCGACGGCCTTTTGGAAGGACGAGGCGGCGAAGGCGTCTTGGTCGGCGCGAGCTATGCCCTTAGCTTTGGCCATTTGTTCGGAGAGGACGCCCATGGGGACTTTGCAGTTTGCGCTCTCCTTGTTGGATTCGAGGAGTTCACTGAACTCGCTGACGGCTTGGGGTCCGTATTGCGTTGACATACTTTCGGCACCGGCACCGATGCCGACCTCGATCATGCCGCTCTTGATCGCATTGGCAATATCGACACAGGCTTGGAGGCCAGACGAGCATTGCCTGTTCAACGACTTGACGGCGGCTGTGACGGGGAACCCAGCAGCAAGAGCTGCAGCACGGAACTCGGTAGCACCACCACCTGGTGCCAGTACAGCACCAACGGCAATGTCTTCTACGAGGCTGGGGTCGATCTTAGAGCGCTCGATGAGGGTCTTGAAAGCACCGTGGAGGAGATCGGAAGCTTGAGTATCCTTGAAGCCACCCTTTCCACCCTTGGTGAAGGGAGTGCGGAGGGCACATGTTATAACAACCTGTGTGATGCATTGTCAGCGAAACAATCTTACTGAAGTTGAGATGGCTGAGTTTGTGGACTCCAGGCATTGCACTTACATCGTCGGGATGCTTCTCTAGCAACTTGGACCTGCCCTTCTTACTTGCACTCTTCGAAGCTTGTAAATGGTCCGCAACCTGTGAGAGGCGCTCTTGAGCTATCCAGCCGTCAGTCTTGCATCATCTGTCACTCCACGCATGACACGTACCTTTGCTGGGGGCCTGGTTTGCCATGGCTGTAGATGATGAATGAGATATAATTGGTATGATATGGGAAGAGCAGGAGAGCGTGCAGGAGAGAGGAAGAAAGCGTCTCGTTGTTTCAGAGAAGGTCAAGGTCATAGGATCCAGAAATCGCCGAGGTATCTTCCACTTCGGGACTAGTACGTTTGTGGGAGCGTCATGCTTTCACATGCACAGTAAAGCGGCGCCCTTCACATGTCAGGCCCAGAGCATCATGTGCTCTTCGGTCTTCGCCGTTGCATGTATGCGGCTCAGCTCTATGTTTGGTTGCTGCTTTGCCCGCACATAGCTAGATTGAGTATGCAACGGAGGCGGGTGGTCATAGGACGTAGACCTGCAGCTAAGGTTGCTCTGCTTCGATACTGCCGAGGCATGAGCAACTCTGCGATTCTCCAAATGCACGATAGATACTTCGAACATGAAGTAAATTCGGTTGCAGGTGGACTGCTTATTGAGTTTGGATAATTGAACACTCTCATTCCTGAACGCCATGCTGCTCGTTTGCCAAGAAAAATGCCGAAAACAACCACTTCAATTGTGGCTCATCCTCCTTACTTGTCGCTCCAGCTCATCAGCTATGCTATCTCGCTGCGCCTCTTCGTAGCCCGGGGGCGGATCTGATGGTGTTTGGAATCCTGCTGCTTGTGGGCTTGCCATGGGACTTGACCTGTTAGGACTTGTTGGTTGTGGCGCTGCAAGCACTGGGCCGCCTGTGCCTACTCCACTCGACCTCCTACGATTGTCCAAAGGCGGACTGGGAAGCGCATCTGGCACTCTGGCGTGCTGCCGGCTTTCCTCATATGCAGGCAAGTCTTCCAGGTGCACGTTGTTCATGTTGATGTTGCCAGCCCCTCGAGACCCATCCTCAGCGCCATCGACCCCGCTCTCCCTTGCGACATCGACAGCCTGTCGTAAGCGCTCCTTCAGACGCTCGAATATGCTGGCAAAGTCGAATGCGCCACCTTCCTTGAACTCCATGACCATGTCTAGCTCAGCGTGTTGCGGTGGTATGCCGCCACCAGAGACAGGCTGGATGAGAGCTTCCCATTTGTTGGCGCCAAACCATGGCGCTGTTACCCGAGAGTCGGCAACGTTGAGAATGGGCACGGCGAAGGATTGGAAGGTGGGTGATGGCGATACAGGGAGGTAGATGACCTGGAGAGTTCCCGTTAGCTACTGGCTGGACAAGGCTTCTTGAGCCGGATGGTGGCGGCGCAACGCACCCGTCGGTTGGTAAGATAGACTATGCCTGACTTGCATTGTTGTGAATACGACTCGCTCGGAAGGTATCGATGGCTAGTCTGCAGCGAGAGGGTTGTTCGGGGTGGGGATTGGTAGAGCGTCTGTTCACCGGGCAGAGGTGTGTAGCCACTACCATTCTCCGCGAGCATAACCCAGCTGTTTTTGCGGTTAGACTGGCTTTTCTCCGTCTTCTTCCCTCCAGACTTCATGGTGCAGCTTCGGAGTGTACGCTCGTGGGGTAAAAGTGACACAGTGACCGGACGTGGCGGCGAGATGGTGTAAAGAAAAACGGGGCTCTGCAAGGTAAAGAGGAGATGGATACTAACTTGATAGACATGTTGGAACCTGGTTCAACTACTTGTTCGCGAATAAGTGCAAGAGCGCTTCATTCAACCGTCAATGCACGCCGCCCTCTAGAGTTCGAAGCTAGCTCCAGATGTTTGGCGCAGGGAACCGCTTGATGCGCCCACTTGTGAGCCAAACGGGCCGTCCTCCGCGTCGAATCACCGCCCTCGATCGCCTGCACCACGCGATGGTGGGATCTACTTAGCTTGCTATGTAGGTACAAACGGTAAGGTCAAGGTCTCGATGCCGTGTGATGGCGGCCTGCGCGGCTGTGGCAATATTGAACTGCGACTGCTGGTGGAAATGAACAAAAATGGTGTGTAAATAGTTGACGAAGAGACGCGCTAAATATGGACCAAGGCAACGGATGATTTTAAAGGCAGGGTGGTGCCTGGCGATTGATTGCGTGCCCGTGTTTGGTCGTGTGAGGGGCTGCGTCACCATGGTATCTAAGTGGGACCATAGAAGGGTGATGCCGATCGGCCAAAGTTGGTCCGAGGGATACTTTGGCATTACACTGCTAGACTACTCTTATCCTTACACGGTCAAAGTCAACAATAATGCAGATGCACTTAGATTTCATGCTACAGTTGATGTTGCCAGCAACACATCATTGGGAAGATCAGGTGGTATCATGTCCCGAGCGCCTTACCAAGCCAAACGATTCAGCAGTCCGCCCAAGTCAGAATCTCATTATTACAAGCTTTCCTCCCGCTCAGTAACGGTCCACCTCCTCTTTGGACCCCTTCCATGCTCATATACATCATCAAGTCTGGGAGGACCCCAGAGCCCGGTAGGATTTTTTGGCGGCGCTTTCGCACCCCAAAGACCAGTGCTGCTCGTCCTGTTATGTGATCGTGGTAGAGGAGCAACGCTATCATTGACCTCCTTCTCTTCATTGGTGTTCAACTTCGCCAATCCATTTGTCATTTCCAATGCCTCATCTACTGCCGGTATACTGGTAGTACTACCATTGGTGGCGGTCGAGTTGTTGCGTTTCGGAGTGGATCCTTGGTTTGCAAAATTGAGGGTCATATCTTCCTTCGGGCCTGACTTGCGATCACTAGTGGTTGCTGTCATCACAGGGCTGGACCACAAACCAGTTGATGGAGTGGATGCACCGCTAGGGTTGAGATTGCTCTGTATGTAACTCTTATTTGAACCAGAACTCGTGGTCCGGCGTATGCTGCCTAGAGAACTGTTCCAGTTTTTGAATGGATCTCCAATTGAAAAGGGTGAGTCGATGGGGCTGTTAGCGCCAGGAGAACCAGAAAATCGCCTTCGAGAATCCATGGGTGGACTTGGTACAACGCCTGGAGAATTGACTTGGGACGGGGGAAGCAGTTTCGATGGGTCAACACCTGGTTTGAGGTGATCGATAGACGCCATGAATTTCATCTCGTACGTGTCTGACATTCCGGGGTCCGCAGCAGGTAACCGTCGTTCACGGACAGGGGAGGTGGGTGCTCTTCGAGGTTCATCTCTGCGCACCGCCATAGAAAGCGAGGCAAGACCAACATCAATCAGGACAGGCTGGTTCGAGATAGCTCCAAGTAAGGCATTGCAGCCAGCGCCATGTGTCAAGAGTATGAGCACAAGCTCTTCTTCATCGTCAGCGCCCCCATCGCCATTGAAGGATGGGAAGGGCTCGTTCGGGCGCTTTGAGGCTGGCATCGGGGTCAATCTCAAAGGTTGCTTGAACATGAATCCAGTAATCTGCTGTTTTGGGGGCGCGGCACCGTGCTCCCTGTACCACTGCATCATGCCCGCCAGACCCCTACGAAAGCGCTTGTGCATAGTACTCCACTCATCCCCATACTCGCCGCCGTCACCCCATTCTTGCGGCGGCCGCATACTGTCCCATTGGAAGTCAACAAGGATGCATGCCTCTTGAGCATGTGAGTAGTAGCCTCGAGGGATTGGGTCGGCAGGTGAAACTGAGTATGAGGGCACTGGTGGCTCGTAATTACGAATATGTGCTGCTGACGCCACATTTTCTCGTGACCTTGTTCGTGAGAGTGATTCGCTGCCTTGGCTGTTTGAGCGCTCCCTAAAGGCCGACATAGAAGCCAAGCTAGCGACTGCAGGAAACGCGTTATCATTTTTCCCTTGCTGGGTAACTGCCGAGGCTCCTTTGGCTACCCATCCGCCGGGAAAAAAGCCCTTGCTGCTTCCTGCATTTGACGTTTCTTGTATGTAGTCGCCTCTCCGGAGTAGGTCTGCCTTTGCCCCTGCCACCATCAGGGTCGAGGCCGGAGGTGGAGTGATGTCCTCGTAGTAGTCGGGAGAGAGCCATTCGCCGAGGAACGCGTCAATGCGGAGCAAGATCTTGTTTGTGCGCTTGGGGTAGACTTCGAGCTTAGGGTCTACCAGGGGAACGAGGGTGGAGGGCGGTAACGAGTACGAACTAGTGTCTGATGGCTTTGCGAGCGGTGGTTTTTCTTGGGATGCAGTCTTCTCCTTTGCAGGCGAGGGCAGCTTCAAATTGGGTACTGCCGGAGGTTTGTATTGCGAAATGCCGGCTGCAACCGCCGTGCTAGTTTGTATGCATCTCAAGTATGGGCTGGAATGTATCACAATCTTGCGCTTTTTCCTCGGCGGTTGGGCCCCGTTGCTATTGCTCTTATTTGGCTTGGAGGAGGCATCTAGGGTGCTGGGGTTGGTGTGTGTCTGATTAGCATCTGCGCTCTTGGCTGCTTGACGCTGCTCATTGTCGCGCTGGTGCAACAGGGCGGCGATGCGAAGACCCAGTGCTTTGCCCTGGGCCCAGCCACCATAAGTAAGGGGGGGATCATAGGGCGTAGGGGAGGAGAGATGCCAGGTTTTGTCGGCAGCGTCGAGGCGGGCGCCGTGTCTTTGCGCTTTGTCAGCAGTGTTCTTGTCCGAGGAATTTATTTTTTAGGCGTGTCAGTCACCTTGCGACAACCACGACTGCAGGGCCCTTAGCCATGGCCGCTAATGGGCTGAGGTCGCGTCTTGGGCGCAGGTGGACACGCAAACAGCAAACTGTGCTACAACCACAGAAAAATGGTTGGACCACGCAACGTGTCCGAGTCGAGCTACTCAGGGCTTAACTGATAGTTTAAGGAAGGAGAAGGTGATTGCGCACTGGGTGTGGTTAGGGCGGTGCGCAGGTAGATTTAAGAAGTTTGCACGTCGTCGAAGCTATGACACCGCTCCTCTCTCCTCTTTTGCTTCGCGAGGGGTTGCAGTCTAATCATTGTTCGTCAACCACTCTTTCCCAGCCAGTTGCTTCACAGGAACAGGTGACCATCGAAACTTCTCTCGTCATGTCCTCTGCGCACGTGGCTGCGGCAGTCTAGAGTCATCATATTCAATGTTTTGCCCGCCCGCCACTGAATATCTAGCTTGGAGCTGGTGTGGGGCCGCAGCTAGAGCTCCAACACCAACCCGGAACGAGGGGCGTCTAGGGCGAGTGCTGAGTGTCCCCACGACCCATCACAGTAATCGTGGACAGCTGAACAATGATCTGAACACGGAGAAATCAATGTGCCCATGAGTTACATTCAGCTTGTGTGTTTCGCCAATACTTTTGCTGCCCCAGAAACATCTCGCCACATCTCGCTCGCATTTAACCCGCGAATAGCTGGTTAAAAACCACCAATGTCATACAGAAAACAAACACCAGACGCCTGGAAACGACCATTTCTCGCAGTCGTATGCTTACTCCAGGTATTCGCCATTTGTCTCTTTGTGGATAACATCGAAGAGCGGTTTCGCCGAGAAATACCCTGCACATGTTTAGTGAACTGCACAACTCCAGGCCAACCAAGAACGATTGAAACGTACCAGCCATTGGGCTACCCACAGTCTTGCGAGTATAGACTGCGTCTTCTTCGGTAATCTTGATAGTTTCCCCGCCCCGCCCACCCGCGGCCGCATCCGCCATCAACTGCGCATGACAGCACTTTTCAAGACTCACGAACCAGAAAACAGCCGCCTCGATGGTCTCACCTACCGTCAAGAGTCCGTGATTCTGGAGAAGTGCAGCCTTGTGGGGGCCCAGCGCCTTTGCAATATTCTTTCCTTCCTCTTCCATAAGGACTATACCGTTGAAACTATCATAGAGAACATGGTCATCATGGAAAGAACAGGCGTCTTGTGTAATGGTATCCAGCTTGCGGCCCAATGAGCAAAATGTGCGGCCGTATATCGAATGAGAGTGTGCGGCGCACATCACGTCGGGTCGGGCTGTATGAACCGCATGATGGATCATATATGCGGCCTGGTTGAGTAGTCGAATTTCGCCACCATCGATGACTTCGCCTTTGCCATCAACAAGAATGAGGTCCGAGGCTTTCATCAAGGAGAATGCAACGCCGAATGGGTTTACCCAGAAAGTGTTTGGGTCGACAGGGTCCTAGGCATGGTCACAAACACTCTTCAGGAGCGCTGATTTCATGATGAACCTACTCTTAATGTAATATGACCGGCAACACCTTCATCGAACCCGAATTTTCCAAAGATTCTAAACGCCGCAGCGAGCCTTCCCTTCAGATAGGCTCGTTCTTTGTAAGGATCATCGAACTTTGGGGGAGCTGGGAATCGCACAGCCTTGGCCTTGCCATCTCTTTCGCTGATGCCTGGCTCGAGAGGTGCAGTGGTGTTCGGCTTCTTATCATCGCCATTTTGTGGCTCAGTTGCAGACGGCGGTGCCATGTTCCGTTATTGTAAAGGAAAAGAGATATAGAGCTCCAAAGATCGAGAGAAATGAGTTGAATTTTGTTCTGGTATGAGGGAAGCACAAATACGTGAACAGAAAGAGATGTCAAGAAACCTAAGTTCCAGAAGCAGACGAAACACGCCCTTTCAACAATAACATACCTCGGGTTTAAATCGACAACACACGCACACTGCCCGCACTAGATCAAAGATAGCAAATTCGTCTTGTCCGGTAATCGGCAAAAGCGGGTTGATGACCACCAGAAGCAAAGGAAGCACGGTGGTTGGTTGAGCAAGCATCAGACGAGTGCGGGGTTGTCAAGCGTTCGGAAACAGAGGCGAGCCGCGGAATTAACAAGCCAACTTGAGTACCTAGTCTCGTCACAGTATGTAGGAGTCCAATCATCCTATTGCGTCGTCGAGGGAACTATAGATGCGATGAACCCTTCCCAGCAGCGTGTATCATTCTGGGCGTTCGAATATTTATGTCTAGATTGAAGCTCACCCATGACTCAGAACTATGTCCTGATTATAAACGACACCCCACTAACTTTGATATGCCACAGTTTGAAGAGACACTCCAACCGTGCTACACCAGTTCGATAAAGCATGGATACAGCACCGTTACCGCCCTCACTCTGGGCCACTGAGGGTACCGGAGTAAGCATACTAGTGAAACAATAGGATCGATTTCTTGATGAACAGTGGACAGCAGGCAAACTGTGTGACCCCAGCTCGCATGAGCTTGTAGAGTATGAGTGTGCCTATCTTCGGTGCTTATTTCGGGATATTATATGGATGAGCTGGCCACTGATGGGCAAGGGATGATGCTTGATGCTTACGCACACTTCAACCTAACAAGCAGCTAAATTTCGCCTACTATGAAAAGTCGTGGGGTGTCTATAATTTATGTTTCTTATCGATCATTGGTGCGTTTGAATTAAGTGGTGTAAGTTTGGGATGTGTTGTAAAAAGAAGCAATAGAAATTCTGGGTCAACACCAAACCATAGGATTCTTCATAGCATACACGAAAGGAACATTATACAACCTAAGTAACAATCCATGGGGAAAGAAAATGAACCCATGTCAGGCCAAATCAAACCTTGGAAGCTGTCAGTACGAACTCAGCCGGGGGAGTTTCCTCTGTTCTGTATTTCTAGACTGCTACCGAGCTCAGGCAAACCATATTCACTCACTGCATTATCTTGCGTTAGTGCGCCTCTGTTTTTTTTTTAAAGGGTTGCAGCAGGGACGCCACCTACCTTGCTAAATAGAGGTGGATTCTGGGCAGACCTCATGGTAAGCCCTCGTCTCATCACGAAAGGTATAAAAGCCTCCCGATCTCGCTATTCAAAATCACCAATAGCAGGAAGATCTTCTACTCAAAAGTCCAATTTACTTTCTATCCGAGTTTGTCCACTACCTCAATTATGTCATCTATTATGCCCGCCTAAAGACCCTTAGCCTTAGCCTCATGGCCCTTTTTGCCATTCCAGCTTTGGCTCGTCTCCGGGGCTTCGACCACTGCGTTCCTTTTATGAAGCCTCCAAGGACGCTAGAAACCCTAGAAAGTATCCACACCTCGGACGGAAGGGCTTCTGTGCAAAGAACAAAGGCGGCTGCGCGTATGTGGACGCTTCGATCAACGGCAACTTTTGCCAAAGACCACACCCTCAAGTACAACGCTCTCGTCAAAGCCGTATCCGACTGAGGAGTGTCCAATTTGCTCCTGAGTGAACTCATATTCTTGAACGACATTAACTACGCGGAGGCTGCAGAGATGATGTCCCACAATGCGAAAGAGGATGCTGCTCTTCATGAGCTGGAGAGCCGTCAGGAAAACTGCCGGGAGGTCTCCAGTTCTACCGTTTCATCTCGTCTGACATGCAATAGTTGTTCTTGCGTGTACAATGCTAGCAACTGAATCGGCGGGTGGGAAACCTCCCATTTTGCATTACTTTTTGGAGGTGCAAATATCCATTTTCGCCACTGATGAAAATACCCGAATGAGTCTCTCTGAAGGGTATCAAATGTACTTGGTCGTATGAAAGGTGGTTGGTAGCTGTTTGATAGTGGGGAAATGGCGAGGCTAGCTCTAAGGATAGGATTTGGCTATTAAAGTGAAATTGTTCTTTTACCTAACTCGAAGTAGACGAGGAACTTCGCAGATGTTCCAGTCATAATCATAGAGTCGTGGTCACAATATTTTCTTGTGAACTTGGTTTATCGGGTAGATGGTCTTAATCGTTGTTGCATGCGAATGGCCGCCCCCTAAATTCAGTCTTGGTGTGATTATGACCAACAGTAGTACTATATCTTTCGTCGGTAATTTACTCTGGTCAAAGTTCTATCTTTGTTAAAACTGTTAGTGCGCAGTGCTATGTGGGTATACGGGAGTGGGCTTCCTATGCATAGCCTGATGTAGCACAAATAGGGGCCGAAAAACAAGGTTTATGCAAATCTAAGACATAAGTGTTAAAGCCTTTGTAACGAGGTCGTAGACTAGATGTATCAGCACCGCTTTGACGGTGCCTCGGAGTGGAGTGACCACCTGGGCATTATCCAAGCAGACCAGTGATGCACTTTTCAGCCCTCAGCCTTCTCCGGCGTATTCAACGCTATATTCAAAACAAGCTTCGCAATCCCAAGCCCATCAATCCGATTGACTGGCCTCCACCCTTCTACAAATGGCAACCTCTCCTCCCGAAACAGAATCTTAATTCTATCAACCAGCGCCTTCTGCGTCGCTGCATTCACAAATAACTGGAAATATGCCGTCGACTCAAAGTACGACTGGAACTTCTGCCCATCTCCATACAGGAAGTTTGGGTTATTAGCTTTGGAACTCTGGATGCGTCCCCACCGCGCCGCGGCGACCTCCTTGATACCGATTTCCGCCGCGTCGCCGAAGTAGCTGAGCGTTTCGTTAAAGATCTCGGGGGAGAATGAGTGTGAATCTCCACCGAGCGCCTCATCCTGGCGCGAGAGACTGGCGTCGTGCTCAATTGTATTGTGGCGGTTTAGATCGTCGAGATTGAAGGTGCCGCTTTTGGGGTCTTTAGAAAGAGTGGTGGCGAGCCTAGCTAGTGGAGTTGCTACATCAGGAGATACGTTTACGCCATCCGCAAGGGCTTGGACGACGATGGGGACAGTTAGGTTCAGACCGTCGCGTGGGAGAATGCCGTGGTTTGCGAGGGAATTGAGTACGGGACAGGGTGAGCGTGCATCGTTCGGCCCTGCTGGATGCCAATCTTCGAAGTTGACTGCAGCTGCCGCGAGGGCAATCAAGGATGTGGTAAATAGAAGCTTCATGGTCGAAATCTTTGGTCGCTTTCACGTTAAGATTATTAATATTATAAGTTTGACTTCTCCGAATAAGTCTGTAGAAGCGAGTGACAAAAAATGGGAACGAGCGTAAGAGAAGCGAGTGAATTAACTTACCGGCGTGCAGAACTCATTTAAGCATCCGTCTGCACCGAGGCTTCGATACAACGCTACCAATGCACCGCAACCCAAAAAGCTACTATAAGCCAAGGCATAATGTCGACGAGGGGTAAGTACGTTTGTACCTTGTAGTGTGCGGTAGGTGCACTGAATTCGTGAACGGAGCCGTCGTCATATATAGATTTACGATGGTTTCGGGATCTATCTCCTTAGGTACCTAGGGCTTGGCTTGAGCGTCCTGCCGACCTTGCCCCTATTCTTCATAGTCACCCCGCAAAGACAACGCTTTTAATTGGCCTGATGGGTTCGCCCGCACTGAAAGCAGGTGATTACTTTGACAGGCATGTGACAATGAGGGCGATCCTAGACGCTGTTTGAATAGTCTTGCAAAAACGTCTTTAAATAATTAGGTTTTCGACTCCTATCTGCTTTTTAAATGCGCTTTAGAGGGTATGCGCTCAGCGGCGCCCAAACCTACCCTCTCGTTTAAAACTCTACTCTGCGAGACTGTCTGCGCTTTGCTATATGCTTGTTGTGTAAACATATATATTAGATGGCGTATTACTATCGCGTGCTAGCAGCGAATGTCCGATGTTTAAAACTAGCCTATGTGCTCGAAATAGTAGACTGATGACCGATGACTGAAGAGTACCGCATTCATTCATGCTAGCTAACTGATATGTCTATGTATACAGTAGATCCACAGTGATTACTCGATGATTTTGTGGGTAGAACCAATTGAATTGGCTTGCACCTCGGCCGAGAATCTAAAATCGGGCATGTAATCAAGGGGAGCTCCGGTCCTATGCATCACTCCATCTCGACGAAGTTGCTTTGTACAGACCCACCTCGCATGGTCGTGCCAAGTCAGCACACGACGCGTTGTTCCATCCAGTCACCAGGAGTATGCTATTTAAATTGGGATTTTGCATCAAAAACATTAGCCTGTAGGATCCGACAATTATGCGACGCGAACTTAGGACTATGTAGCTTTTTAGGTACAATGTTTTCGGCCCTTTTCAGGAAGCATGGCTGTTCCCGCAGTTTCAGGCATCAATCCATGATCCACGGGGCTGGGCAACGGCTGTCGACAACCGCTGAGGACGTACTGTTACAGACCATCAGTATCTAGTTGACGAATTCAGTACATATGGCTTAGAGATACCCTGGTGGTTTTTTACACGCTCTCTAATATTATTTGTTTGTTATTCAAAGTCTTAGTATTCTTTTCGATCTCATCGCATCAACACAGCCGTTGAGGCTGACTTCAATCTAACTACGTATATACAATCTGTAATCCCTCTCTGCCCTTCAAGTCAGGCCTTGGCCTCTCCACTGGCTCTTCCTCAAGGCACCGGCACCGGCGCCGATTCGTGTGCTGCAGCTCCACTGGAGCAAAAGACGTGGACTGACCTTAAGATTGACGATTTCCTTGTTTCTGCCGCAAAAACTTACACACGAACGAAGAACAACAATGTGCAATCACTTGCAGCTTCTTTCGGCGCACAAAACTTCTTCTGTGGTCTTGATAAATTCTGTAATGCAGGTCAGCCGTGTTTACCTATTCAATTATCAGCCTGGTATGTGTCCCTAGTACTTTTTACTAGGTTGTTTTTATTTCTGTCGCAGTACAAATACCGTTCAACGGAGTAGAGCCATAGAGCTCGGACTCTGCCTTTTGCTCCACAACAATTTCGTAGACGATTTGTAGCTAAATCACTAATTTTCCAAAGGCACACCGTTCTAGCGATACAGAACTGGAATAATTATATAAACGGCCTTAACACCGCCATTGCATTCGCCTCCTCGAAAATCTCATTAAGTTAAGCGAGATTATTCAAGACGCATATAAAGATCCTCAAGGTAATATCACACCCTGTTATAGTCTCGGCTTTGCCTAGACCTTGGGCTGGTACTGCAGTGCTGCTAGACAGCTCACGTGGAGACGTCGGACCGATCCCGTAGGGAAACCGGACCAGACCCATAGCAGTACCAAAACAGGATAGCCTAGACAACTAGAGATATATAAGGAGGACAGGAAGGCATATCCTTTCTTCCTCCTTAAGATACTTAATACAACTGTAACACCTACTACATTCAACATCTTAGGGCTAGTTCCTAACACATCCCTAACGAATATTGGAAGCATGTTTAGTTCCATATTAGGCATCGTTCCATTCACGGGCTCTGTCGCTACTGTAGCTGGCGCGGTGAACACGGGCTTGGGTTTCGTCTTGGAGCATGCTATGCCACTTCCACCAACCGATAAGTTCCTCGCGTGGAGTAACGTGGTAGGCTCAATGGGAGACGTCATCCGCGACTTTCAGCGCACCGTATCAGATTCGACCGATGCTATTCTCGATGCCGAGATTGACAACCCGACCAACGGCATCAGCAAATCCTCATGTACAGATCGTGAGTCAGACCCGGACTGACTCGAATACCAACGTCTAGACGAGATCCTCAAGGGTGGTGCCTTCCTAGGCGTAAGCCAAAACTTCACGCAAACAGATCTTCAAGATGTTGTCATCAACGCCATAACCATGAACGCACTCGGCCTTGCCTTGCAAGCGCAGAAGATCTTCACCTTCCGCAACACAGTCGTTGAATCTTGCAAGGACGACCTCTCGGACAAATTCTGCGAACAGAATAGCGACGGAACCTTTACGGTCCGGCTATTGACACGAGCAGATGGCAATGACAATGTTCTCTTATAGACCGAGATTGCAGATACTTTGCAGTCAAAGTACGGTATGACCAAGGAGCAGATACTCAAGAGCCCAACGGACTGCTTTAATTCGAACAATAAGCAACAATTGACGAACCCATTTAATCAGGGTGGATTGCCTCCGGACCCAAAGGCACCTTGTGTTTTCAATGTGCTTGTGTGTAGCGTTGACACCACGAGCGCCAATCAAGGCATTGTTGAAACTAGCTTAAGGTCGTCGCTTGGTCAGAATCTATACGAGATGAAATTCACTTGTTGCTGACGGGGCAGCTACAAAACAATCAATGGCCATCTCCTTCTTTTCATAATTCCTGTTGCACTCTGATTACTTTTACTTGTAAGTCCCCACCCCAACAAGTACACTAGTCATAACACGACTCTCTACATCCGTGATTAGACACCCAGCAGAGGTTGTCTATCTTCTTGAAGCACAGCAGAGCTTAGAGAGGCAATTTTTGACGCTTCCCACAGTAAGACTAACTGACCCAATGCAAATATCCCAGTGTCAACAGCTGGCCAGCCACCCAAGCCATACCAATACCACACCACCTTCCAGAATGGTTCTTCGTCATTCTCGTAAGGCGACTGAGGTTTTCTAGCCTGTGGGATGGCTACGGCTCCAAAAGTTATAGTCTGAAATGCCAGACCAGTGCGACTCAAGGCTTGATCTGTTCGCTGTAGTTGTACTTCTTTTATTTGAGAGTACAAAGCCGCGATGCTGAGTACTGTGAATATCGGATCTAGAAAAAAGGAATGAATAAAATATAGGATGCCCAGAAGAAATGGGCGGGTCTTCAGATCTTCCGGCTTGCTGAGATTTTCAATGAGCGGTTTAAATGAGAGGATGAGAAACGCGACATAGGCAACAATTGACAACACCACGGAGCCTACAGCTCGAAACGATCATGACTGGGCACCTGCTCAACTACCTTACCTCAAATCACCTAACCTCTTAACCTCCTACTTGCCCCTCTACCTAGCGAATCGCATTTCTTTGAATCGACAGCTGTGTTTCCGAACGATACATCCTACCACAGGGTGGTTGCGACCAAACCTCACTTCATTGTCAAACACGGATGGGGTGTCAAAGAGATCGAAGGCCAAGTGCTTCTATTTCTCGAGCGCCACCTAGAAGCTTACCATGGCTTGCCGAAACTCTACGCAATGTATCGTATAGTAAGTACGGGCCATTTCTGCCTGATTATGCAGCGTATGCCTGGCGTGCCACTCGATCAATGTGGCCTACCCCCAAGGATTTTGAGAAATCCGACATTTGTGCTAAATTGAATGGATTATTACATCAATCCGAAGCATCCCAGGTCCTCTGTTCTACGGAGGTGTTGGCCAAGACCGGTTCCACCATTATCTATTTTATAGCCCCGAGGTTGATAAAGAAATATGTGGTCCATTCGACTCAGAAGACCACTTTAATGCGTCATTGGTATAGTGGCTCCGGTCTGCTTGGATTCAAATGAATATGCATAGTTTTAGGGCAGATTTCTATAAAAGAAACCTCAGAAGGATATTAGTTGGCTATAAGCCTGTTTTCTCGCATTCAGATCTGCAAAGAAAGAGCAATGCGTTGGGACAAATTGCAAGGCTTAACGGTTAGCCTAATAGCTTGAAGGAGTGAGGCTAGTTCCTGGCTTATTGGGAATACCTCACTGCTCTGCAAGGTGTGCAATGTGACGACGACTGGTCATAACATGTCGAAGAGATAACAGAACCTTGGCTTATCGAAGCGGTAGTCGTGGAGATGGTGCATAAAGATATCATGTTCTAAGCGTCGATGTTCGCATTTGCCGGCTCTTTGTGTGTCCCAGCTTACTATCTTCTACAGGGAGTCTAATCTAGAATAAACGAATGGTACAGAACATGATCCCTCCAGAGGTTCATGACAACGTGTCTCAACTTTCAACCATACTTCACAAAGTCGCGTTGTAGTTGGTCAGTCGATATTTAGGCTATCACTGCCAAACCCAATCCTGCCTATTCTAGTAACCGTAATGCTTCCGATCTTCGTCCTATACCTAACCTACACTTGCCGCTGTAGCGGCGGCCCCGATTTGGGTAGTCTGCGCTTGGCTACTACCTCCCTTAAGAGAGTTCGATCTAGATCGTTGTGCAGCTGATACTGATACAACGCTGGGAGGACTCGTTGTTTGGCCCACTCGGTACATTTGTGACTATGTGTTGGCTGTCTAGCGAAAACGCAACAAGCTTAAGACGATAAACTACCCCAATTTCACTTGACTGGGTATGGTCGAGAATATGGCTAGACTAATTTAGTGCGTCAAAGAGTTTTAACTCTTTGACGTCCTCAAATACCAACACCCGACTATCTAGCGAAAATCAAGACTGGAGATTACTAAATGCTTGCCATCTGATGAAAGAAGTAAATGTTCATTGCCCCAAATGCCAGTTTCTTTGGTTGTTGCGCTGCGCTCTTATCCCAACTGATCCTATTGTCGGGCAATATGCTTTTCAAATTCAAGCAGCTTGAGAGGGATGGCTCTGCTCTGGCCGTTATTGCCTAATTCCGTGGTAACGACTGTACAAGCTATAACTTGGTCATCTAGTGAAAATATTATAGCGTATATTGTCGACCGATTGACCTCCTCCCCACCTCCTCTTTTGATTAGCGCCGTATCCCCGGTTGTAAGCAAACCTCGTCCTTCTATCCCAACTCGTTAGCCGGCTCAATTATAGAAAATCCTGTTCTAGTTTTCCATCAACTCTACACAAAAGGCGACTGCAGGGGTGAACTGGCAATGAAACCCAGAAACGGGCCATATTGTGATGAGGGTGGTCCAGAGCTAGGCCAATTGAGCAAAATAGCCTTAGAAGCTAGATCTGGTGTTGCCTGAGTTGCCGTACGGTAACACCGCCCTACCGCCTCTCTCATCCATTTCCCCGTCTCCTATCTCTCACTTCTCCTCTATTTTCTGTGTCCATTCTTTCCCTACATACGTTAACTTAACAGGTGAAGGATAGTGTACGGTCGGCAAGGCCAATGATAGCACCAATCTCTACTAATATAACAATATCGCTGTATGCCATAAATTACTCTATAGATGTAACTGGGAAGCTGCAATTGTTCGGTGGAATTACAGTTTAGTTATATACCTGAAGTAAGGTTGTTAATGTTGCTACGTGTACTCCTTCTTGCTGTTGCCGCTCGGGTTAGTTTGCAGTATAAGGGTGATAGGTTAGTGCTTTCGAAGGGTAAGACGTTTAAAAGCTTTGCATCGCTTGATAAATAGTGAAAATCTGACTTTGCGCGAAATATTGGTTCTTGTTGATGGGTCTTCGTCTGTCGCAAAGGCTTGCAGAGAGGCTAGGTATACGCTAGCGTACGGGGTGAGTAAAGAAAAAAGTAAAGCTGTTGATTTATCTCTGTCCTCTATGTATAATTGAGGTAGGTGCTATATATAAAGAGAGATCTCTTCGCATAGGCCTCAGAGGCCTATGCGTCTTCCTACACCTAATGCCGCACGTGACAGTTCTCAATAAGAACCGCTTTCACTGCCATCGCCTCTGTCCGTATTCGTATCCATCGCTACGTTGCTGAAGCAAGCTCCATTCACAGTTTGATGCTGTCTAGTGCGTTGTTAAAACTACGGTCGAGCTTCATCGTTCTTGCACAGGGCTTGTATCCCCACGAGCGGTGTGCAACAGCCGTATATCGATAGCCGAAGTCGTTCTGGCCAAAGCCATAGTTCACGCAGTCGACGATCCGTCTCGCGTCTGCGAGGAAATTCGACTCGGTCCGTCCCCGAAAACCAACCTCCGGACACCTACATAATACTCACAGACCAGTCCCTTGTAGCTAAACGCGTACATACCAGCAGTCATGTCAGCTTTGGTTCCTTGCTGCAGGCCGCGTGAAGCTAGCCATTTCCCAACCATATCAGTATCGCAAGGGTGTGCTTTATCATCTATACGGCTGACAGGTCCTCTTTCGACAAGACCATACCTCTATTGTTTTCTTTGGGTCTGAGCGTCTGAGCCCCTTCAAAGCTCAACCATCTTCCCCAGATTAAAGCCATTCGATTGCGCAAAGTAGTAACCACGCTGATTCGTAATGAGTCTAGTCTGATGAGCTTCGAGTTCAAAATCACAATTGAAATGAGTGTGTCCGAAAGCCCACACCGCAACACGTTCTGAGGAGAAGCAAATCTCTTGGGACAGATCAGTCATGAAGCCAGATGACATATTACTGCTCTTGTGTTTGGGATCGATAGCACGGGCATCATCGGTCGGAGAGTAGTGTGACATGATGATGATCTTGCGGTTCGATTCTTCCATGAGCTTCCGAACTTCAGAGTTGAGCCAACAAAGCTCGGATTTGTGCTTCTGCACATGGTCCCCCACGGTCCAGTTATCTATGTGGTAGAAATCATTGAGTCCAAAGTTGACAAAGTCTTTTTGAGCATCTGTGATGTTGGAGAAGAGCGTGCAGCCGAGAATAGACACCGTTGGCGATAGATCGTACCGAGTTTGGTCAAGGAGGACGAACTTCCCGCTTGCTTGCTGTTCAGTTTCAGCCTAGAGCGTGAGAGGATGTTGCTTGCCGGCCGCATAAGACGAGTGATATGGCTCGTGGTTACCGAGAACAAAGAAGATAATTTCGAATTTAGTCAGGTGTTTTCGAAGAAAATCGATCAAACCAACGTCCTTAGTGTAGCCAATATCCCCGAGCAGCGCAAGGTACTCTGCTGTTGGGGTTATTTCAAAGACATCGTACGCCACTGGAGCCTCCAGATGAAGATCAGAGAGGATTTGTATTTTTACCATGGCTGTGGTGGCTGACGGAGATGCCAGGAGGCAAAATGGGCGGCTAGTGGGCGCCAGGCCGCACGGCCCAGTCTTTCTGATCGCAGCGTTAGGCAACTTACCACCTACCATGCACGGCCTTTTACGCTGGCCCGGTTACCGATGGAACACGTTATACTTTTCCTAGTAGATCCGGCCAATGTAAGACAAGCCCTACACACATTGACTAATCCACTAGCATTCTTTCATATCAATTTTTTATCGTACATTATGTCTAGCAAGTTTGATGAGCTAGAGCGCGCTTCTTTGGTAGTGCTCGCCATCCTCAAAACTATCCCGGAGCTCCAGACCACGAAGGTCGCTGTCATTGGCGGCTTGGCCGTGTGGAAGTACTTGCCAGACTATAGAACAACGCACGTATGTGATCTCCGATTCAGACTCTCCCCCGTTCGTGCTAATTGTTTGAAGGACGTTGACTTCTGCATCGCGGCACCCGGAGCGCCTAGTTCTGTGAAAACTAAACTTCTTGCTCTTCCTGATACCCCATTCAAACAACTTGCGGATCTTTTCGTGTACGATAGCTAAAGGCATCAGCAAGGGGCAAGATGATTCTGAGTTGCCACCTCTCGACAACAAACTAGTTGCATCAGCAGCTGCAAAGCTTGACGCCGCCAAAATTCCCTCTGTCCTGTGGGGTAATTATATGTTAACTATATTTGGCATTCCAACCATAGTCAATGTACCTACCTCGCGTCAATCTAAGCTAACCAGCTCTAACACATGTCCAAGGGCATCGACTTCGTTGTTGACGATGATTTCATGGATGCCGCCTACGACGCTCTTCGAGATGCCGGCTTCAAAAAATGCAAGTCAGAAGGTTGCAACTACAACAAGAAACTTTCCTATGCTCTAACTTCTCACGCCCATCTCCACATCACCGAATTTGAACGGCTGGGCCTCTATAAAAAAATCCGACATTTTGTGGTGGTTCCCGAATCTATCAGACGTGGACGGCGAAAGCACAACTCTAGCATCTGATCCTAATCAACTACCCGGACCGGACATCCTAGGGAGAGGAGGGCGATTCCAGCAGGATCTGCATCCGGTGCGCGTCCCATGCGTCTCGCAACTGGCTCAGGCCCTGCTTCTGCTTGCAAAGAAAGATCAGAATACGTACGGAAGATACTGAATGAATTGGGTCAGTTACATATCGGAATTCTGCACCGAAAACGGCGTCTTCGATAGGAGCCGACTGACCGGGAATTACAAGACGTACATGAAAGCTTTTCATGAGGGCGATTACGAATTGAGATACCAGGCTTTTGAACGTATTGGCCTCACGGAGTAGTTGGGCCGTGGGTGGGTGCGAGTCAAAGGAAGACGGTTGTTCTGGCCTCCATTGCTATATGTCCTTTCTTGCATCTGCTTGAAACCAAGGCGTACAGGTAGCTCTGATCTGCTGGTCACCAGGATTCAAAGTGTAATTAGCTGGATCTCTTGGGTTTGAGAAAGGAGCTCAAGAATTGCACGGACATCCTCATTCTATTCGCGCTCGCCTAATAGATCTAAAACTATTATTAGGGCACGACTTCTCGGACTGGTTTGCTGTATTTTCGAAAGCGGGTGGAGGATTAGTTTCTCAAATTGTTCTTTCAGAGACCACCCAAGCAGTGCGGGGTTTTCACCTAGTGTCCTTTTTATGCTAAGCAATACACTCGGCTCGTGCTTGATAAGGTCTGCTACGATGATACTGGAGAAATGTGAGGCGTTACCACGGTTCCCTTCACCTTTCTTGGAGAAAAAGCTAGATCCTAGATAGCCAGATTCTGAGAAAGATTAAGCAATAGTTCGAGCGATGGTTGATTTGCCCATACCGGCCATACCACTTAGCCCAAAAAAAAAAGGCTTTGCTTTCTTTGCCTTCGGCTTGGCTGTAGATTTCCTGTAAGAGCGAGGTTCGAAATTCTAGAAGGCGCCTTGCATTGTGTTCTTCTGCATGAAAGTTGAATGTGCTGTTGGCTGTTGGTAAATTGATTTAATAGCTTTTCGTAGTCGATTTAATGCGCTCTGTTTTGTCCCTTGTCGTAGAGAAGCAGCATGTGCGCGCCGAAAATTCCTGGTAAACAGTGCGCGATATCTTCTTCGCGTTTGATTTGGGGTCTCTTTGCTCAAGACATCTGCTCGTATACGGTAATTTCCCCTCTGGAATCGGCCTTGAGGTCACATGAAAGCTATCAATACCATGTTCCAGCCTTATGCGCTAATCATTGGGGGCGGTTTCACGCTACCCACAAATTATTTGGAATAAGACTGTTGATCAATGAGTCGTGTCTGATATTGGATCATGGGTCATAACTTTGAAATGCTAGGTCACTACCCTTAAGATTTACTGCGATAGCAAATCTCGTCAGGCTTCTAAAGACTTTGGTACCGTTGTACTAAGTCTACTCCACCTACTGTTGAACTGTTGGTGTTATGCTATCTGGGTAACCATAACGCGAAGGGGCTTGTCTACAACTACCTATTTTCAATTGAGAGGAGCGAAACTAAAATGTTATATGACCTCAACAAATGCAAGGCTGCACTCTTCCCAATAGGGATGAAGGGCACCAGTGATGCAGAGCGGCTCCCCCGAGGCTGTGACATGCGGCATCGCCGATGGAACTATATGCTCGACATACATGCTTAGATCGATGTGCTTGATATTTTCCCTACATGGTAAGTAACGGGCGGACATGATGCAGGTACTGGCCAGATGTTGACGCAGTTCAGCTCCCACAACTTCAGCCTCCATCGCGTGGAGTAACAAGGATCAGCCCCTTACAAGACGCAGGTGCTAGTTGGCAACAGCATCAAGCTAAAGACGTGTTTCGGCGCCTCCTCATGTTCGCTGCCGGTACGTTGACAGGCGGGAGACCCGTGGCAAGCTGCTTTGGTGGCCGTTGTGGGTAGTGCATTCGCGTAGAATATCGTCTGCTAAAGTATGTTCAGTGGAAACTTCGCTGATGTCTATTGAGCGATAATTGATCCGAGGTATCACATTTTCTGGCGAAATTTGATACTGACTTGTATCCCCGCCCCTTTGTCCGGTGTAGAGGCCGTGGCTTTGAGGTTGTTGTGACGCCAATTTTGACAAAGCAATACCCGAGTATCCGAAGTACGTGTGCAAATAAATCAAATACGAAGCAAACACACACTGATACTCGCGTCTTGGTTTTCATGTTTTAGTACGCAATACAACTCGCAGCAAAAGTATCGGCGTTTTTCTGTTGCGGGAACCGCTTCACACAACAGGGAGGGGTATCCACAGCTAAGAAATGGCACACCCATCTAGGATGGACCAATGTTGCGTTCAGGAGAGCGTGCATGGCAGCGTGCATACGCTCTGGAACCCCACCGCGGGGCTCCCACCGGGTGTTGATTAAGTGTGAAGAATCTCGGGTCTACCGACAGGGTGTGCTAGCCACAAAAGGGGTTGCTTTTGCATGCCTGCGTGCTTCAACCCACCCTGGACTTGGATCAATTCGTGAGATCGGACCGGCCGAGTGCGAGTGGTCGATCCGATAGCTACTCGAGCTGCAGTGCTTCACCCTGACAGGCTGCGAGGTGATAGGCAGCATAGATTAACAAGCACACAGCAGGGTGGTCAGTGTGTGGATTCATTTTCCCCGCACTCACTTCAGGTTGTTGCTTGCAGGATAGGTAAGACTCGTTAGGGATTGCTGTAGGCCCGACTTGTCCAAACGGAACGCCATGAGGCGGAGAAATTAGCTGCCGAGCCGGAAGTACAGTAGCGGACGCGTGTCGGACGATGGCGCGAATATTTGCGACTTTTGCGACTGGTGGCTGCCTGAGGCAGGGCAGCAATCTTCACTGTGTTTGCCAATGATGGCGGAGCACAGGGGTTGCGAGGAAAACAAACACGCGGTCGAAATAGGCTTGCAAATTGGATTCGGGACTCCAGGACAAGAGCCAGGGAGTGCGCGATATGTTGCCGCCTTCCCGTCGGTCGGTCGGTCCCTAGCCTCTCGCTTCGCTCCATGGAAGGCCGGGAAGGCCGGGAAGCTAGGGAAGCTAGAGAAGCCAAGGAAAAGGTACGTACCTCCATCCTTCGTCCCTCGCCAGCCCGCTCGCTTTGATGTGCTCGTTCGTCGCACGAGCGGCCAAACCTTAATATCGGTCTATCTTTGCGGATCATCACGGCCTCAGATTCCCCGGCCGAGGAGCCTTGAACCCTATGATGCTCAACTAGGAACGTGCCACGACTCGAAACCTCTCCGTCGACGCTTTCGGATGGTAGCTATCGACTCTGAATTGGCTTCATGTGGCTGCTGCCAAAGTTGCTCCCCCCACTTTGTTGCATGTTGCATGCAGCTCCGCATATAGTGTGTGACATGTGGGGGCAGGACAGAGTTTCCGATACAGCTGCCTCCTTTTGCTAACATAAGCCATAGGGAAACTCAGCTTGATAAAGGTGCAGCCAAAAATGAACAGCCGCATTGAGAAACCTGAGGCTCTGTCCATGTTCCCTACTCGTAAAGGCGAGCCTACGATCTACCTATTTGCTCGGACGGTGAAGCCGGTCGGTGCGCTCCGAGAGCGTCGTCGCACTGACCGCTGCGGCTGCTGTCAACCACACAAAGGCCATCGTTGTGTAACCTTTCTCAGCTGTGTATAGTTGACGCCACCGACGGTCCTGGTAGCGATCAGTGCTGCCACCTGGCCGAACCACCCAATGAACTAGGGTGAGCTCCATTGCTACTGCGGGAAAATTCATCATTCCGCCAGTGATCAACTTGGCGATCCCGCACTATCTTCTCATCTCGGAAACCCAAGCACCCGCGTCGGCCTTGCGATTGATCAATCGCTCTCTGTCTGGAATCGTCTATGCCCTCTTTGGAGCTGGTCGGCGACCAGCAGATGCCCCTAGCGTTACCTATTATGGGATTCTCACAAGCTACGAACATCTAATCAGGAATGCGAATGCCTTCAGTAACCAACTACCGTACTACTTCTTCGGCGCCACACAATTTCATATTGTACACATGGCCAAACGAACGAGCTGACATGCTGCAGGGGTTTGCGTCCTGACAGCCTTTGTGTACAGGTCGTGTTTTGCTTTAGCTAAGAAGTTGTCTACTAGCACTATTCTTTTGTAGTGCCGACGTCTGTTACCAATTGCCGATAATCAACTCAAGTGGGTCCCATATTTTGGTGGAAAGTCTCGAAACGTCACATAGGTGCTCAAGTGAAGATGAATGAAGTCACTGTCAATGTGCCCTTGGGCGACTATCTTGACTAACAAACTAATCACGCACATACCCACACAAACCGATCGATCGAATGGTCGAAACGCAGTTCTTGCCTTGTTGAAGCCCCGAGAGCTGCATGAAACTATTCGCCCGCCACTAACAAGCTACGGGCGTTCCTCAGCCGTTCATTGACGCATTACTGAAAACGCAATATGCCTTCATAGGCCCATGAGGCTGGCACATGCTGCTTGTGGATACATCGTAGCGAAGCCAACAGCACTGCTTGCAGGTCGTTTAGCATGCATGATCGCCGACTTGGGAAGCTCATCTAGGACTCGGACATGAAACTACCCCGGCACAGCTGGAAAAATTCATGCATATGACGAGGGTTGGTGTCACAGGACAGTTGGTATTTTGGAAGTTTGATGATCGGTGCTTCAAGCCACATTATCTCCACTTTCGAGTACAACCGATTGCCGCTAATTGCTTTTAAAGCTACAATAATTAAGGATGAAAAGCCCCCATCCCACGTAGGGTATGATTTCTTAGTTCTGTCCACATGTTCAAAGGATTTAAATATCTGAGTTCGTCTGCCTATTCTACCATCACACTTGCTCTAATAACTTGTACTTCTTTAGGGAAACACAGAAAACGGTCCAAGGAGCCTGAAGAAATACCAGAAGCATCTCAGCACTCTTTATTGACTGCCCCTGAGAGCTCTAATCCAACACCTGCCTCGATCGCTGCCGAAAGCAGAGGAAACTCCCTTTCTGCACAGTCGACACCTACTCGAAATTCAAGAGCGGTTTCTGAAGACATTGTTGCATCCTTGCCTTCAATCTCTACACGAAGCGTTGAGTCAATCTCAGCTGCCACCTCGAGACCTCATCTTACTGCTAGTCTTTCACTGCCTAGCTCGGAAACGATAATACCAACTCGCCCGATCACACCGCGTCACCCGACAACACCTCCACAAATCGCAAACTCCGCGTCAATTTCCCCCACTCTATCCCCGACCAAATTCACCATTCTCACTGATATATCTTCGCAAGCTTCAGTAACATCATACACTCCAACCCGTACACAACAAAGGATAGATCAAATACCGGATATAATGTCTCAAAGAGTAATATCTAACGGCCACCTCAATGTCCTAAACGGGTCAAACGGTGTCATGAGCCCGCCTAGTTCGCCTAAAGCGTTGTTTCGAGCGAAGGGCCGCCTCCCCTCCTTCACTTCATCCCGTGCGCCGAGTCATACCTTCAGTACCGTGAAAATGTCCAAGCGTGGTACCACTGGAGGTGGCTATAAAATTGGTCTCGTCCAAGAAAATGCGCTTGCTCTCAAGAAACGGAGCATGGCGGAACTCGGTGCTGGTGTATACCAGTCTATCGGTAACGTCAGCTACGTCAACTTTTTGGAGTGGATTAGATCAGAACGCCTTACTACCCTTCCACACAAAGGTAGTCGATGGGATAAAGTTCTAATTCGTGCGCTGTACTTTGCGGAGCAGCTACACAAATTTGAACAAGCAATTCAGAGCTTCGCCCTTGATAGCAGCTCCGCTGCAGCGGTCGGGTACGGTCATGCTCAGCTCCTACTTGAGGTATGTTTCAATACCTTATCGTCGAATAAGGACATTCGCAACCTAAGCAACGATGAACCAGTACTAATTTCTAACAGCTGAGCCATAACAACTCTGAGGCTCTTGATAAAGCATTTTCGGTCTTCTATAAGTTTGCTATGTCCTTCTCTTCGGTCTTGCACCGCTCGGAATTGCTCGTTGCAACTTCGGAAATTCGAGAGCAACTGTGCATGCTGTATTCCGACTTGATTTCGCTTGTGGTCGATGTTTCCGTTCGATTCTATAAGACTGTGCACGGTAACTATCCCTCTAGCCCTAAACCAATTTCTGATAGTTCTAACTCGACTAGGCATGACTTCTCGTTCCGTTAGCCTGGATATCTTCGAGCTCTTCGGTGAAACTATTGAATCTTTCCGCACGCGACAAAACGCTGTCATTGAGTTGATCTGGGATTCACAGATCGACAATGAAGAATTTGAAGAAGGTGAGGCGCTGGATGTCAAAGTCCTCAGCCGATGGCTCTCACCCCAAGACCGTGTCTTGGCGTCTTTGAACCGTGATCATTCTACGTTTGTTGATCAGCAAGTCGTAAGTTTAGCCTGCAGAACTTTACTTAGAGCATAATCTGATATGAGACAGGAATTTACTTGTCTCTGGTTCCAGAAGCATCTTTCAAGATTCTTCCAGAGTCAGAACAGTTTCTTGCTGGTTACTGGTGATCCTGGGGCAGGCAAAACAACTCTTGCCGGATCAATTGTAGAGCGATTGCAGCGACCCTTAAACCGCAAGCAGTACGATACGCTTTTCTGCTCTCTTTCCCCTGACATTCCAACAACAGCTACGTCTTTGGCGGTTGTTAAAACTCTACTTCTCCAATTGCTCAATCTGCGCGTCGGAAACATGGGCTTGTATCACGCTGTATTCAAGGCCTACCATCATTGTAGGACCACCGAGGATCTGAAAGTCTACGAAGATCACCTTTGGACAGCACTCGCTGATGCGCTTTCGCATCCTGTGTCCGGAGGCAATGAGCTTGTCATTGTCGTCGACGGCCTTGACGAAGTTGCTGACTCCAAGTCGGCATCTATCCAAGCTAGCGGTGTTCTCAGCCCCGCGGCATTGCTCGAGAAGTTGGTCAATATTACCAATCAGAGTCACGAGGTGAAACTTGTTACCCTTGGTTCCTCTATCAAGATGCCTAGCTCTGCCAAGGGCACTCATCATCAGATCACACGCGACGATTTGCGTGACGACATCCACTCTGTTTCAATTAGAGCTCTAGTGCACAATCATCTCTTTCATGCACAACGGGCCTACGATCAGGAGCAATTCCTTGATCGTATCATTCAGCTGGCTAGTGGATCATTCCTCTACACTATCCTCGTTTGCCAGATTTTGAATACCCAGAAGTCTCCAGAGGCTCTTAATAAGTCCTTGGAAGGATTTGAGAAGCAGAAGCCATCCATTCAGGATCTTGTCTTGCAGCTTTTCACGTCACTGAATACGTCAAACCATGCGAAAACTGTAGTCTCATGGATATTAGCGGCTGAACGGCCACTTACTATCGATGAGATTCACACCCTTTTCACCGTCGATGTTCAGCGTGGAACGCTGTCCGACACTGGCATCAAGATCGGTGACATTATTAAGACTCTGGAACCGTTGCTCACGCTCCACGAGAGAATCGTGCGCTTCAAACACCCCATCGTTCATGCGGCTCTGCATGACTTCGCTGAGAAGAACAAGATACCCATCCCACTCAAGGAAAGCGAGACTGATATGTTGCTGCGTGTCCTCACTTACGCTAAGTTTGTACTACGGGAGAAGGGTGAGCCAACCATTGACAACTCCGATCCATCCATTGGCGATCGTTTGTACCATCAGAATCACCTCCTAGAGTACACAGTGCGGTACTGGGTACTCCATCTGCAACAATCGCCATTAGCGCCCAAGTCATCCGGAGAGTTCAAGCCTTCAACCGAATTACAAAAGGCTTTGCCAGAGTCGACAGTATTCCCTATTCTTGAACAACTCGTATGGGATACTCAACTTCCGTTGCCTCAAGCCATCGACTTGCACAAACTAGTCGGAACTGTACGCAAATCAGTCTTCGGAGAACACCACCCAACAGTTCTTCAAACCTATTTGGCTATCGCCACGAGTTACCTGTTGATCTCTAATGTGACCGAGTCAGCTAATTACTTCTACTGGTCTGCTACAATCAGCCGCAAGGTCCTAAGCGACATTCATCCTTTGACATTGGAGTGCGCTAGCCACTTCCTCAAGATCACTGAATCTCTGACAACAACCACGAGTACTGAGATCATGAAACGGCGCGAAACCATCCTTATTATTCTCATCACTGCATATGAGCGACAATATGGCAGCACCTCTGAATTAGTCATTGAGACTCGCAAATCGCTTCTAGAGTTGTACGCATCGCTCCATGAAGAAGACAAGGCAATGGAAGTCCACCGCATCATCCAAGAAGCCACAATTCAGCAGTATGGCCGAAACTCGCACCAGTTCCAGGACATTCAAGGCCATCTCAATGTTGTCCTCGGACATGGCGCAGGTAGTCATCAGATCGAAAGCTACCAGGAGTCATTCTTCCATGGCGAAGACGAACAGGAGACTATTGAGGTGTTTGATATCTCATCAATCGTCGCGTACCTTCGTCGTGCCGAGTCTCATTTCAGCCGCAAAGAATTTTCACTTGCTGAAAAGGCCTATGTGGAGCTGTGGATGGAGGTATCATCCAAGTGTCGCCATATACAATCCGTCGAATGGCACGAGAAGAATATCGAGATTGCAACAGCCTATTCTCGGTTCCTTAAGACTCAAAAGAGGACTTCTGAGTCATCAGCTATTCTGAACTGCGTCTGGCAGCAGTATGAGCATAATCAGTTATCTTTCTCCGAGAGCATTGTCACTCGTCTGACAAGCGTCGCCAAGGAGATGAGGTCTGTCGGCATGCACACCCAAGCTCTGTCAATCTACAAGTATGCTAGCTCATACTTTAAGAATGTACGCCAGGAAGAGACTTCCATCTACCGCGAGATTAACCAACAGCTCTCTGAGACTTCCACCGAGATTGTCAAGCAGAGCTTGAACTCGTCGAGCAGCGTTACGGAGACGACGACCACAATCTCTGAGTCAGTTTTCCAGGATGTATTCTTTTCGATCATCCAATCGTCGAAGACCGTTGAGTCAAGCACGGTCGCACTTGCGAAGAAGCTCACAATTCAATATATGGAGAAGAAGAACTACACTGCGGCCGTCAACGTCATTACGACGACGCTGCAGCGCACATGGTCGTCATTCCTCTCCAGCTCTATCCACGATGTGACTATGACATCCACTTTCACTCAGGAGTCAATCGAATTGGTTGAGCATTTGGCTGAATGTTACCTGCAGATCAGGCAGCTCGAGAAGGTCGAAGACACGTACAACCGCTTCTTCCGTGCCGTTCTCATTGCTGAGAAGGTTGATACAACTGTCTTTGAGAAGGCTAAGACCCTGTTGATCACTTTCTATGACAAGCATGGATATGCAGACAAGGCGATCAGCATCTTCCAGGAGATTCTCGTTTCGTATCGTGCTAGGCTCGGTCACTCTCACGAGCTTACTATCAAGACATTGTACATCTTGGCTCAGCGATGCCACAAGCATCCCAGGAATCATCCATACTGGATTGATTACTACCTGCAAATCATCACGAGCCTCAACAAGGATAGCGACGTCTGCCACCCATCTGCGCTTGATGCTATCATTATAGTAACCACCACGTACTGGGAGGATAGGCGTTATGCAGAGGCCGTCAGTATCTACCGCGTCCTGTGGAAGACCTTCATCAGCAAGACCAAGGAGCACAAGATTTTCAGTGACACCAAGTTTGCCCAGACTCTGTACGAGCGCTTCTACCAATGCCTCGAAGAGACAAAGGCCAGCTGGTCTGAACTGCATCAAGTCAGCAGTGAGTACCACAAGACCGTCACGGCAGTCTTCGGCGCAGAATCTGTAATCTCCCTCGAGGCTACCTTGTCGCTTGCTCAAGTCTCGCAGCGCAGTGAGGAACATGCTTCACAAGCAATTGCGCTCTACGAGGAGGCGTTTAGTCGCTCCAAGACTATCACTACACGCACAAGCGTCAGCGAGATCAATCAGGCATTGTCCTCGCTGTATGTCCATCAGATCCAGTCTTCCTCGTCCAGCAGCATGAAGTCCGAGACTATCCAGCGCGCTCTGACTATGACGGAAAGCCAATTCCAAGAGTCGACGCATGCGTACGGGTACTCTCACGAGTCTTCACTGACTCACCTGCGCGAGTTATCGGTGCTCTACAGTCGCCAACAAAAGACCGAAGTCGCAGTCAAGAAGTTGATCACTGCTGTTTCCGAGATCATCACGCATGAGACTTCTAGTCAGAAGCAAGTTGAAAGTGCAGAGTCCATTGCGTCTACTTTCCGCTCTATCGAGCAGACAAGCACGGCACACAGCCTCGTCCAGGAATTGCACCGCCAGATCTGCGCAAAGGACACTCGTTACGCATCCAAATGGTCCTTTGACCTGACCAAGAGCAGCCGCTCATCTCTCGCATTCCTCGCAGCTCTCCAATACCACATTCGCAAGGACCTCAACATCACTTTTGCAGAGATCATGGCCGACTTGACGCTTGAATATATCTACTTTGAGCAATTCCACCAGACCCTCCGCAACAACGAGAGCCTAACCAACATCCTCCTTGCCGCCGCGCCTCTCCGCTGGTTCCTCGCGCGCAACGACCAAAAGGATATGATCACCGTTGTCGAAGAGCAAGCTGTTGGTCTCTTCGTCAAGCGCGACGCACAAGACCTCAACACGCAAAGCAAGGACTCGCCACGCATCTTCATCATCGGCATCATGGACCACCTGGGCAACGGCCGCGGCAAGAACTTCAACCGCTCCGTCATCCTCGCTAGCAACGACAGCGTCTCCAAGCTCACCAAAGCCAACAAGTTCCCAGAGGCGTACGACATTGCCCACCTCGGCTTCTTGTACGCCAGCAAGCACGACGGGTACAACGGCCCACGCGCCATCAGCATGGGCTTCAAACTAGCGAGCCTGCTGGTAGGCCGGGGATCCTCGAAGCCGACCGATGCAGCGCTGCGCAAGAAGATGCTAGAGCTCTCGAACAAGATCGTCCGGCGGATTCTCGACATCTGCAAGACGCTCAACATCAACTTTGCGCAGATCCAGCTGTACGAGCTGAGCCATTTGTCGCTGGTGCTCGGCGAGCAAGAGGACTTTGAGACGCTCGAGTGGCTACTGACGACGCTGTGGAACACCCGCGATGCGCAGCGCACGTGGCCCAAGGAGATTTTGCTTGCGCTTGGACGACGCCTCATTTGTGCGCGGTACCTGGCTAACCACCCTGTCAAAGCGATTCGCTTGGCCGAGGACATTGCGTATAATATGAGGAGGGCACATGGGCCGAGGGCGAAGGTGACGCTTGAGACGTACGAGCTGTTGGCGCAGTTGTACACGAGCACGGGACTGTCGTACCAGAAGGATGCGAAGACGGCGGGGCTGGCGGCGGATTACTTCAAGAAGGCGATTGGTGTGCACGAGGATGTTTTGAGGCTAGTGGTTCATGAGCATGGAAGCGTTGACGCTGGCGATTCAGATGACGACGAGCTGGATACCGCGGCTGCGCTGTTGGCGAGGGAGGGCGTCAAGGTGAAGCGTCATGAGGGTAGTGCGCCTGCACCTGCCGAGGAGCAGGTTGATCGCAGCGCATTTGCACTAAAGCATTTGCATCTGCTAAAGCTTGCGTACCAGAGATTTGGTGGCTGGCCCAAGGCATACTACGACTATGAGCGTCTGAATGCGCAGATTTTCCGCACATTTGGTTCAGAGGCCAAATGGAAGGGTGTCGAGGGAATAGAGAAGTGGGACGCAAAGGCGTTTGGTGCTGGTAAGGCGGAGAGTGAAGAAGGGAGCTTCAAGGGAATTAGTGATTGGAGCTTTGGAAGCGATAAGGTGGTTCTAGATGCACAGAAGAGGCAGGGCGGACAGAATGGCTTAGTCGTTCAAGGCGGCCAATAGTGAGGATGAGAGAGTTTTTCTTTGAGTTTTCCTTTGTTGAACAGTTTGAGGAGTCTGGAGAAAAGCTAATTTTTCATTTTGTTTCATTTCATTTCATTTCAATCCAGGTCCTGTTCGGTATTTTTAATTATGATATACTTGCTTAACTATCTTAATTGCGAAATGCTCTTTTATTCATGCTGACCTCCCTTGTGAACTTTTTTGCTCAGAAGTTGAACAATTGAAGCCGCAGTAGCGTTGTGTACAGGGAAAGTAGGATGTAAGTCGTTCAGCCACAAGTACTCATTAACTGGGTAATCGCAGCTCGGGTCTTTTGTATACCACGTAGGAGTACCGCTAAGCCAAGTCAGTCGCAATAATCAGTGTATCAAATAGTAAATCCACTTACTTCGCATAAGCTTTACAAAAGCCAGTCACGTTCTTAAGCCCGGCAGTTTGTTCAAAGTTCTTCGGGTCCTGGATGACCTTGGTATACAATGTATTCGTGTCAAATACGAATGCTGAGACACCGGCATGCTTTGCCTTAAATTGTGTAGTCAAGTTGGCGAGACGGCTGTTCCAATTAGCAATGACACGACCCTCGTACTCCTTGGCATATCCATTGTCTGCCTGATTCAGGATCAAGGGAGAAAGGTTTACAGGCGGCACGCTCAGGAGCAAGAAGTTACGCGCCCCAGTCTCGTACACCTGGTCGAGAAGGCCAGAGTAGGTAGAGAAAATTGCGTCGTAAATTTGAGTAGCGTTGCTTAGCCACCAGCTGTTTCCAACATCGTTAATGCCAATGAAGAAGGCAAAAAGGGAGGAACCGGCAGTCCAAGGTGCGGTAGCGGGGTGTGAGCCGTAGATTGGAACGAATTGTCTTTCAACTTGGTCTTTCATAGATATGACGGTGGGCTTGTAAGGAGTTACAAGCGCGGAGTCTACTGTTGCGCCGCCATAGGCGAGATTGTAGAGGAGAATGCTGCTTTTGTTATACGTGTTAGTCAAGAAGCCAAGCCAATTCGGTCCGTTGGATGATGTCCATCCAGGATACGTTGGGTTTCCAAAAGGATTTGCTATGCTCGGCTGTGCGCCCTGAGGGTCAAACCCAGTCTGCGTGTAGGAGTCGCCAAACACAAACAACTGCTTGACATGGCCCCACCCCGACCATGATGTGTTTGCAGCGAGCGAAGCAGCAACGCTGGTAGCAACAAGCGATAGAGTGAGAATAGTGAATTTGACCATTGTGAAGCAGATGACTACTCGCTGAGACGAAGAAAAGAAGAAGTAAAACTTGGAGAATACTCAAGTAGAACGAGGATCAAGACAGAAATAGATGGTAGTCAATGACTACCCGGGTTGGCGGAGGCGGCATATTCGCATCGACGCGAACCAGATTGATTAGATTTATTAGAGGAGAGCGGTCTACTCTCCCTATATTGGAATTAGAATCAACAAAGGCAAAGTAGCCACGGAGGAATTGTAGAAGTGTCGTCGTTTCTGGAAGGCATGGAGAGGGGTTGCTCCGTGCCCAAAGAGGAAAGGCGCGGCTGTGCGTCACGCCTCTGTCAAGACGAGCTGCTTCCAAGATTTGTCGCGAAGAGAAGATCAAGCAACAGCTTCGAGGCCCAAAGAAAGAGAGGGCAGGCCTAACAATGAAATGGCAGCCATGTTTGGGCCAACCAGAGAATTTATTGGCTGTGATTCGCCGAGGGAAGTGCCCGGCTAAAGCCATCGCACGAGACGGCCAAATGACGATGAACGGCGGACAGAAAGGTGATCAGAGAGGCGAGCACTGAGCAAGGTGACGCGCCGGAAGCCTCGGCGTGCATCAGAGCAAGAATCGGCGACCGACGCACGAGAAGCAGTGGTCAATAGCGAGCAACGTCATGTCATCACACGGGACGGGGGGGAGATGGTTGCGAGATGAGATGAGCAGACCGACCTCCCTCCCGACCTCCCTCCCGACTGACAGTCAATAGGACGCTGCGGCCAAGGCCATCTGTGGCTGCGGGGCGTGGCTGACGTAGGGCTGACGGGCGGGCTAGGGTTTGGGCCCCCAGCCACACAAAGTGGCAGGAGAGGTATACATAGTATTATGGCCATAGTACTGCTGGCTAGCTTACACGTCCCCCGAGCTGCCGCAACGACGCCGCCAGGAAGCCGCTCCTCACCGACGAGTCTGCTAGCCCATTGTCCGCAATGTCCGCTCGCTCCAGGCCACTATAACTCGCCGTTCATCCTTCTGCCCACTATTTCTGCCCGTCCTGTACTTCTGCCCGCCGCACCCGCCGGCACCCACCTAACACGCCTGCAACCATGGCGGGCATGGAGAACATCGAAGTCCACAGCAAGGTACGGACGGCCTTCTGCGGCCATTCACGCCCGTCGGCCCTGCTCACTGCTTCTAGTCATACCTCGTGCGCTGGGTCAACGTCTCTGCAGGACACACGATATCATGGAGCATCCAACCCTACAAGAAGTCGCTCAACTTTGGCATCTTCAAGCACCCAGGCACCGCCACCGGCGCCACCCCCCACCTGCCCTCCGCCTCCATCTTCGAATCCGGCGCCCCGGCCCCGGCACTGGAGGTTCCCGGCACGCGCGGCCGCGGCCTGTCCACGTCGAGAAACGACAAAACCGTCGTGCTGGAGAAGATGTCAGCAATTGGCCTGAAGCAGGTGCACTGGCACGGCAAGTGCGAGGCAGATCACGTGTCCATGGGCACCTATGACGTCCCCACCGGCGAGGGCGGCATGTACGGCCTGGTTTTTGACAACACCTTCTCGAAAACCGTCTCCAAGACAGCCACCTTCGTTCTCATGACATACCCCACCAACGCGCCCCCTAAGTCAGGCCACCACATGCGCTATGCCCAAGCAAGCGCAGGGGTGAGCACCACCAGTCTTCCAAAATCAAGCCCCTCCATGGGCCCCATGGAATCCTCAGAATCACTGCCTCAGGCGCCGGCCGACCGCCCAAAATCTCAATATGCATCCAAAGCAGCTAGCCTGGCAAGCTCGTCTTTCCTGACTGGTGTGCTGCATAAAAAGAGGAGAAAGAGGAACCAGGGTTATGCGCGGCGCTTCTTCTCCCTAGACTTTACGTCTTCCACGCTGTCCTACTATAGAAACGACCATTCGTCGGCGTTGCGTGGTGCCATTCCACTATCATTGGCGGCAGTTGGTGCAAATGAAGACACAAGAGAGATTTCAATTGACTCGGGCGCCGAGATCTGGCAACTAAAAGCAAGCAATGCAAAAGATTTCAAAATGTGGAGAGACGCCCTCGACCGTGCCTCTCGCAGTGCTACGACTGCATCATCACCCACTCTGCAGATCAAGGATAGTCCGTACCAAAGCATAGCGCACGTCGCGAATCAAGCAGAAGACAACGAATGGGCCAGAATAGAAAACCTAGTTAGCCGCGTGGCGGGGACAAGAGATGCCGTGCGCAGACTTGCACAAGACACCGACCCAAAATACAGCTCCGCGGCAGGTCTAGGAATAACTACTGGAAGACCACAAGAGAGCCTTTCGCCAAGCCCGTCCGAGGCTGAATCAAACGACTACTTCCCAGACGACAAAACGATCGAGAAGAAGGCCTTCTGGAAAAGGAAAGCGAGCACTTCAGGGGGTCAAAGTCCCTCTACCATGTTTCGGAGAAGTGTTTCCGCCCAAGTCGGCGTAGCATCACCAGGCGCCGTGCCTCCTGTCCCACCTTTGCCTACAAACCTTGTAACAAATGGTGCTCTGGCCGTTCCGAAGCATAATGGACGTCACCAGAGCACCCAACACGAGGAAAATGTTCATGACAACTGCATGGCCCTGCTTCGGGACTTGGATACTGTTCTTCGAGACTTCTCGGATCTCATTGCCCAAAGCAAACAGCGAAGGGCGCCTGCGCCTCCTTCTGCTGTGCCTTCACGTCAAAGTTTCGAGTCTCTAGAATCTGCTGATGAATTCTTCGATGCTCAAGATGGAGATACGGCCAAATCACAGCTGCTTACCATTCGAAGAGATAGTGAAGATGCAGAGCGCCAACGCCACGGATCGCACGATGACGACTCGGACGGCGAATCCGTGTCCTCTTCCGAGCACAGTAACGGCGTTATTGATCGTGCTCGCTTCTCAACCGATGCAGCACCATCGCTATTCCCTACCAAACCAACATCACTCACCCCCCTCCCTCTTAGCCCAGTACAGCGCAGGACTACCATCATAGCGCCGAAGGTCCAACCGCCGAGTCTAATCGCTTTTCTACGCAAGAACGTGGGCAAAGACCTCTCAACAATTGCTATGCCAGTATCTGCAAATGAACCTATTTCCCTCCTCCAACGCCTTGCGGAACAACTTGAATACAGCGAACTCCTCGACGCAGCCGTCGCTGCTTCCTCCGATACCGGCGAGCGCCTCGTCTACATGGCCGCATTTGCCATCTCCGCCTTCAGCAATGCGCGCGTCAAAGACCGAGCCATCCGCAAGCCCTTCAATCCCATGCTAGGCGAGACCTTTGAACTCGTCCGCGAAGACAAAGGCTTCCGCTTCATCTCGGAGAAAGTAGTGCACCGGCCTGTCCGCATGGCATGCCAAGCTGAAGCCTTAGAATGGACCTTCGCCCAAAGTCCCATGCCTGTCCAGAAGTTCTGGGGCAAAAGCGCCGAACTCAACACAGACGGTCGCGTTCGCATCTTTCTACACAGTTCCAACGAACACTACTCCTGGATCACCGCAACTTCTTACCTGCGCAACATCATCGCGGGTGAAAAATACGTCGAGCCCTCCGGTACTATGACCATCGTCAGCGAAACTACGGGCGCAAAAGCCGTCTGCACGTTCAAAGCCGGCGGCATGTTCGCCGGTCGCTCCGAAGACGTCTCGATCCAAGTCTTCGACGCCACCGGCTCCCAGCTCCCCATCGGCGCCCAAGGAAAATGGACCTCCAGCCTCGAATTCACAAACAATGCCCAGCCCACTGGCAAATCTGTTTGGCGCGTCGGGCCCCTCGTCGACAAAGCGGAAAAACACTACGGCCTCACCACTTTCGCTGCCGCCCTAAATCAGTTCACGTCCATTGAAGAAGGCAAGGTCGCGCCGACAGATAGTCGACACCGCCCCGACCAAAAGGCACTAGAAGATGGCGATCTAGATCGCGCCGAGGGCTTGAAGGCGCGTCTGGAGGAGCGACAGCGGGCGCGCAGGAGGGTCATGGAGGAGCACGGCGAGGAGTGGAAGCCACGATGGTTTTCAAAGGTGGGGAGTGTGGAGGGGGATGAGGAGGTTTGGCGGTTGAAAGGAGGGAAAGAAGGGTATTGGGAGTGTAGGGAGGCTGGGAAGTGGGATGTTGTGGATGTGTTTCAAACGTGATGAGATGATGACTTTTTTTGGGGGTCTAAGACGGGGAACCTGTGACAGTAGAACCTGGTGAATGATCATGAATTGGGTCTACCTTTTTTTTTTTTTTTACCGGATCAATGACGATGTGATAATATGTTGATTTGATTGTGTGACCGGGGAGTTACTTGCTACTTACTTCTATGTATCTGGTTACTCTGTTTGAGGAAATGCAAGTGTCGCTTCATAACGTCATGGGTTATGACTGGCATATGTTCGTGATCAATCCGTCAATGATCATATGCTCCAGATATTCAGATCCATCTAAGCAACACACATCCATCCCCCAGCTGCTTTTCCGCCCATCATCGCCACTGAGCCCCTTCTCCCCGTCGTCTACTCCGACAAGAACACAGCAAGATTTACCTTCATAACCTCTCCACACATCTCCATCAACAAACCATTTTCTCTTTCCCACCCTCCGTCTCTTCAACCTCCACGCCCCTCACCAGCCGATTCCACCCCCACCCGCCACCCCAAGGCATCCCTATAACCGTCCTAGCCTAGCCCCCTGTAATAACTATGAGTAGTAAATCATCCACATTTGCTCGCATCGTACGTGATAATCGACGCCTCGGCCCGCCTTTCCGAGCCCCCAATTGGCGTACCCTTGTTGGTGCTTCGGAGAGGGATTGCGGGATTGTGGCATCCAACCTACGAGCAAGGTATCCGGTTAGGTCTTTGGAGGTGGATATTTGAAGGTGGCACCGGCGAGGTTGAAGCTTAGGTCTGGGGTTTGGGGTTTGTGTTGGTCGCGGAGTTTGCGTTCTGGGAGGCATGGTTGTGTACGTCTTTTGTATGGTGATGGTCATGCAGGTTTGGAGGGTGGAGGGTGGAGGGTGCAGGGGTGCAGGGGTGCAGAGCGCAGGAATTTATAAAGGGTTGTATGGCTGCCTTTTGTAGGTGGTTGTTTGGGCCTTTTTCTCCTTCATCGTTGCCTTGTTGTAGTTTGCTTCAGCAAATAGCTCTTCTACCTCCACACTGAACTGATAACATGTGAGCTCCTTCTAGGCGTCAACTCCCCGAGTAGTTAGTCAAAAACAACCCCATCATCCATAGCCAACGTCTCATAAAAATGCGCCGGAGTATCAGTCCTCACCCACTCAACCCCTAAACCGCTCCAAGTTTTCCACGTCTCCTTCGGCACCACATCAAGCAGACCACGCTCAACCCTCGCAAACTCCACATCAATAGGAGGCCAGACCACCCCATTCTCCGAAGCCCTCACCGCATCTTCCGTCAGATGCTGATTGACATCATATCTGTACAGCGCCACAATCCTCCTTGCAGCATGCACAAACTGCGTCGTCGACCAGCCCCCATTGAGCTCGCCGCGCCCAGGCAGCACCATGACCACACTTGCAATGGCGGGGAATTCGCGCAGACAATTCGGCACGCTTCCGTCGCGATACCCAAAATCTATGACGCGCGTGATTGCAACCTTGCGCAGCCTCGTGGTGTCGCAATTTGCGCCCCAGCGGAAATGCGGCAATAGACCCGTTTCGGGCGAGTCGTCGAGGTGGTCCACGTGCCGGTCGTCAAGCGGTAAGTAGAGAATGTCTGTCTCAAAGCGGAAGAAGAAGGGGGAGAAGAAGAAGAAGAAGGAGAAAGAAGTATCTGGGGAGTGGGCGGATGAGTGGTCAGGATGCTGGGCCGGGTCGTTGATGAGCCGGACTATGTGGTTGGCCTTGCGTGCTTGGAAGAGGGCTTCCTCTCGTGCTTCGCGACATGTATTTACTACTATTGGGGCGGGGCTGGGGGAATAGCGGGGACAGAATTTCCTGGTGGAGTGCTCTTTGTCGTGGGGTTTTGTGCAGAGAGCGACGAGGCGGGGTGGCTGGGAGAAATATGCAAGTGCCCAGATTTGCAGGCGGATTTCCTTTGGCAGCTGGAGAAAGGACATGCCGATTGATCGTGGGTACTTTGGAGGGTGTATGGCGGTGCAGATTCAAGTGCTAATAGTTGGTTTGGGAGACGTCGAGATAGGCTGACCTCGTGACTGACTAGGTGATGTTGCGGCTAGGATTAAACCAATAAGATATCAGCTCGTATACCGTATTAGTATCTGAGCTGATGTTGCGATATTCAAGATCTTGATCACGTATCCCAAGAATTCTTAAACCGGTCAATGATATTTTCATTATGCAAGATAATACGCTCGCAGTCATTCAGAGAGCAGGCCGACCCGAACGCTAAACTTCATCCACAAGGCAGACCCGTGAATGAGAAAAATGTCGCCATGAAGACGAGGGGTATATCCATGCTCAAAACCCCTACCAGTCCCCGAATACCCAGACTCCAACTCCAGCGACAAATATGAAGGAAAGATAAACCTTGCTCAGACCCACGCACATCTAGCCATTAAGCAAACACCAATCCTCCACACCCGGAGACGCAGACTTGCAGAAAGGATACAATTCATGTGCTCGCGAATGGTACATGCCCAAGAGTTCCGGCGTGGCGAGAGTAGTATGTGAGCGACATGAAGTTTGCGAGTCGTTTGCGTCGAAAAGTGAAGAGAAAAAGACTGTTCTAACATGTACTACTTATCAATGGCGTGTGCGGCCTACGCGCGGGTTAGTAATGATAGCGTATGATAACAGATAAGGGGTGTAGTACGGTAAGAGAGGAGGTTTATTCCTTCCGACCGGACTTCTTGATGGAGCCCTTGCTGGAGACGTGGCCGGGCGTGCCCTTAGACTTGGGAGTGCCCTTGGATCTGGGGGTCTGAGCCTTGCTGGGCTTCTTGGGCGATGGAGTCTTGGGCGCCTTCTTGGGAGTAGCCTTGCCGGGAACGCTGGGGAGGAACTCGATAGAGGGAACGGCGTCAATCTTGCCTTCCTTGACCTCGTCGAAGATGAACTGGACGACCTCGCGCGCCTCTTCCATGGACTTGCCCTTGCCAACATGATTATCGAGTAGCTGGAGGATCTCGATTGGAGCCTCAAACGATTTCGCAGAGACAGGGGCAAACAACTTTTCAACATCGGCCATGACCTTGGCGAGTTCTTCTTCATCGTTTGTGCGCTTGCACTCCTTCTCAGCCTTAGCCACCATGCGAACATACTCGTTGAGCCTCTCGTTCTCTGACTTCTTGAACAAAATCTCGTAAGTTGTACCAGGGAACAGCTTCTCGATTACCTCGAACTGGCGGAAGATGAGGTCAAGCTTGCGCATCTGCCAGGTCGGCTTGTCGTAGGTAGCACGCTGGTAGTGCTTGCGGCAGAAAAGAGGCCAATCCGTGATGTGGCGGGTACAAGCCTTGTTGCGGCCAAAGTGATCGGAAATGACCTTGCGAGAATACTTCATTTCATACTGGCCGGTGACGCAACGTGTAGCGCTGTTCTGGCAGATGAACTCGCGTAGGTGGTCAGGAACGTCTTCGGCATCGGCATCAGACTCCTCTGCGCCATCAGCTGCGGTGGAATCCAGCATGATGGAGTCGGGTGAGCCAACCTCTTCGTTTGCCTCTGCATCAGCACGAGGGGTAGTAGGAGGAGTGGGGGTAGAGGGCGAGGTAAGGGCCGCTGTGTTGGGACCGTTAGGGGTAGCCGCGACCTGAGGTGGGGTAAGGGGAGCGGCTGGAGCGGATGAAGTGAGGATGTTGGAGAAACTCATAGTGTCGCGAACCCGATCAACTTCAGGTGAGCTGGGGACAGTGTCCATGGCGCTAGTTGACATGTTTTCAGGAGCCTAATAGCAATAAAGAGAGCTTGGAAAGATGTTATCGGGATAAGGGATGCAGAATAACTCAACTTTCAATCGAAGGTTGGGTTGAGTTGAGTGTGGCGGGAGATCTCGAGGTAGGTGAACGTGGGCGGGTTTTATACCGGGGAAGGCCGTAGAAGGCAATCTCTAGGTGAAGTCGAGGTGACAGTTCGCCGTTTGGTCCGCTGCCTGACCAAGCTATAGTCACCACAGAAGGGGAACGGGACCCACTTACCTATTGTCCGTGATTGAAGTGATAGAAGTACAATGAGGCGCACGGTTGTCCGATAGTGCTCTAGTTCACTTGTTACAGCCAATTACACAGGCGTGGGCTTCACAATTGACATTGTCATGCCTTCAGATTGGGCGCCAAGGCCGCGTTCGTGCGAGCACCGGCCAGATCACGTTCATGCCAGCTCTCGGATAGGACCGAGCTTAGAGTTCAGTTGCGCAACGGGAAGTTGGAGAAGTGCGGAAAATACCGCTCTCATAGTCACAGCCAGCGGGGTTCTCACTTGCGCTACCGTGACGTATTGGATAACGAAGTGGTGATTGAAGGATGCAACAAACATTCACTTGGAGGGGGGAAACACATGGCACTGCTTCAAATCGATAACAACATTAGCTAATGGCTGCAACTTTGAGATAATTGATGCTCTAGATGATACTTGCAAGAGAAGTGTGTAGACAGTGCAGTACGGTAATTGAGGCTGGCTAGAGAAATGTACCACGAGTGAATCAAAGGGATAGAACATACCAACACATCTCCCTATTAGCGCATGAGACCGATGTCGCTATGGAATACGCGTTGTTCATAGATGTAGCATCTAAGAGTATGAACAAGACGTTCTTGTGAGGCTGTAGACAGCTTCGAATAGCAGGACACCGTACCGTTTGTACTACTCTTTCAAAAACGCAACACTTGAGGACTAAGTTATTTAGGCACCACGGAAACAACCGACACTACGGTGTGATCGAAGCGTCTGTGCATCACGAAGCTTCGAACAGTGAGGGGTCTGCCTGAATTCGTCAGTGTTGGTGGCAAACAATGGCGCTGTTGCTCTCAGAATCTCAGTCACAAATCTACAGAGTATTTCTTTTCTACTGAAACATGCGAACAGCTGCTGATGAAAGCCATTGTGGGGGATTTAAGAGTTGAAAGCAAATGCGGTCATGTGGGGGACTTGTACGACCTCCAGGGCTTTCAGGACACCGAATGGGTAGCATTTTCTACGCATGAATCAAGACTGGCATTGAAAAAAATCAAACTGGACGGACTTCATGCATTTACAAGAATTATGTTTTCTGGATGGTGGTGAAGACTTGGGATGACGTTCGGCTGGCGTCGGACATGCCATGCCGATGCCGCATGGCACGTGATAGTCGGAGGTTAGCACGGCCGCTCACCAACACCCTAGCGCGGCAGGAGCTACAGCCATCCCTCGCCCTCGTCGCCTCCACGCCTTGTTACACGGATTACACGCGCAAATTCCTCCAGTCGCTTGAGATGCACCCACACGTCATTCCTGCCACGCCCAAGACGCCTATACATTCATCCACGTCCGTCCACCATGCCTCCCACGGCAGCAGGCACAAGAACCTCGACCAGACAGGGCCGCACTACTGGCCGGCCCACCAACTACTATGCGCGTAGCTTTGCAGGCAGACTCGCCGCGGGCGGCCTGGAGCAGACACCCGAAGCTTCGAATAGCGCGCCCGGCTTCCTGCCAGCTCTCACGCACTTCACTGCGGCCGTCGATGCCCTGCCCAAGGAGATGATTAAGCATTTCTCCATGTTCAAGGAAGTCGAGGCAAAGCTGCACGACCCTGAGCAGATGCTAAAGGAGCTGTTTGACGAAATTGCCCAGCTGCCCACCACCACCAGGGGCCAGCTGCGCAACGGCGAGGACAGCGCAGGAGCACCTGAGGGCAGTTCAAGCGTAAGCGTAAGCGCAGCGAGATCTCCTCCTACGCCTGAAGCGATGGCTGACAGACCACAGCTCACCGTAGACGCCCTTTCGCCTGAAGAAGAGCAGGCCCACGTGAGAAAGCGCCAGCTCTTCTACCGCGTCCGCATGCTACTCGCCCAGATCATCCCCACGCTCGACGAGAAGCATGTGGTGCTACAAGCGACCAAGGTCACCAAGGACAAGGGCCTGATGCGCATGCACCACTCGTACGCGCAGCTCGACCGCGAGATCAGCGACGAGGCGCGATACGGCAGCCTTACGCACTGGGCTTACGCCGACAAGGAAGAAAAGAAGAAGGGCGGCACAACCCACGAGCGGCAACGGCGCGAAGTCGCCGCGGCAAACAATCTGGCAGCAGCCGCACAGCACGTCCATGAAGTCGACTCGATAGCCGCAAAGAGCGAGGCACGGCGAGAAGCAATGCTGGCTAAGCGCAGCCGACACCACCAGGTCGATTCAGACTTCGACGACCGGCCGGCCAAGAAGCCACAAAAGCGGAAGCCCCTACCTGCAGACGCCCCAGCCGCGGACAGTCGCAACATTGGCCTGGGCATATCGGGCAACAACTCAGGACCGCATAGCAAGCGCAAGAAGACGGAGAAAGCCCTCGCCGCGGCGACACCTGCAGCGCCGCCCATGGAGCGCTCCTTGAGCGGCGCATTGAAAGCTGCGGGGGGTGGAGCTGGACGCGGCGGTGATAGCCCGAGATCCACGCCTGCCGTAGAAAATGGCGCCGCTCCAAAGCGCAAGCCACGAGCCGCCCCTGCTCCTGCTCAGCGCAAGCACCAGCTGCCACCATACTCCCCACCCCCCGCCTCCTCGCCTCTAGCCGCCAACTTCGCCATCAACAAGACCATTGCAGGCGCATCAGATCGCCCACTATCGGCGCGCGCCCGGAAGAATTCAATAGCAAACTCGGTAGCGTCGGTGCACGCCCAGGAGGCTTCGAGTGCCCGTCGCCCGTCGTCCTCCCACTCAGCCCAGCAGCAAATAGCCAGCAGTAACGCGATAACAGAGCTCGAACAGGCGGCAGGTGTCGTACGCGATAGCAACTCGGTGCATGATGTGTCCACACCGAAAGACATTCCAGACGCGCCACAACCGCTAGAACTGTTAGCTATGAAGCAAGAAGAACACGCTCAACAAGAGCCAGAAAGCATGGACATCGATATACCAGTTCCAGGACCACTCGCTGGCAGAGCAGGCCGAACTTCCAAGACCGCGACACCGATTGTCGGCACCTTCCCGGAAATTCCCATGGCACGCAGCCGGAGCGCACGCAACGCGAACAACTCCAACAACTCCAACTCCAATGCATCGTCCGAAAACAACAGCACTACAACAGGCTCCGTATCCAGAAAAACCAGCAAGAAAAATCCAGCTTTACAGCATGCAGCACTTGCCTCGTCCGCAGCCAAGCCCACCACTGTGAAATATCCTCCTTCCTCTCCTGCAAGCTCTGCTGCAGCAGATCAAGAGAACGAATACCAAGAGGCAGAGTCCGATGAAGATGTCGATGAGCCACGGTACTGTTACTGCAACCAGGTGTCGTACGGCAGCATGGTTGCATGTGACAATGACGATTGTCCACGGGAATGGTTTCACATTCCCTGCCTCAATCTCGAGAAAATTCCTCCTGGCCGAACAAAATGGTTTTGCAGTGACGAGTGCAAGAATGTGCATGCGAAAGCCAAGGCGAAAGGCGGGCGGCCTGGAAGCAGCCGACAATAGGAATTAGGAAGGAGTTCAAGGCGTTCGGGATCGGCTCTAGAGGGTTCTAGGGTTAGGTCGGGTCCAAAAGGGAAGGGCAAGGCTACATTGAATCTGTGGGATGGTTGGCATGCACTTTGAAGCATCCTTTTGGTTTGCATTTGGGTTAAGGGTTTTGCGGCGCATCTTGGATTCGGCGTACCGCGGCTCTCATGACCTTGATGACTTGTACTGCTTGCATCGGCAAGTACGCCGACGAAAGTCATTTGTAAACTTCACCTGTATCGCTTCAAGGAATTCACACTA
Organism: Ophiosphaerella narmari; assembly: GCA_028456235.1. Lineage (NCBI taxonomy): Eukaryota > Fungi > Ascomycota > Dothideomycetes > Pleosporales > Phaeosphaeriaceae > Ophiosphaerella > Ophiosphaerella narmari. Next base: position 358,832 of record JALNQA010000011.1, on the reverse strand, counting down.
CTGTAAGAACATCTGTGGGTACACCTCACTATGCCTGTCAATGCCTGCATACGACTTCGTAATAAACACACCTGGTTGGCCAACAGCAACCATTCAAGCGTCAAGGTTCAGCTAGACCCAGAATCGTCGCTGTGCGTTCGTTGCCAGGTACTCACCGCTTTGACACGCGACACAAAGCTGGAGCAAACTATATCTTCTCAATTATTTCCCATAGCTCCGGCAACTCAGAGATATCACAATGCCACAAGAAAAAGCTCCATCAGCCGAAGAGCAGCTCATAGCCTCGCCGCAAGGTGGGGTGCCAGATGCCCCGCCAGACCTCCGGTTTCTGCACTACAATGATGTCTACCATGTCGAAGCTGGCTCCAGGGAACCCGTAGGCGGATACGCCAGGTTTCAGACGCTGGTCAATTATTATAGAGATGACGAGAGGTTTCAGGGACAGTCAAAGCTTTTGACTTTTTTTTCTGGCGATGCTTTTAATCCGAGTATTGAAAGTAGTATTACGAAAGGTTAGTGAGATGGCTATCATCAGGCTGTTATATACTACAAAAGGAACCAAGCTTACAGTATCTCAAGGAAGTCATATGGTGCCAGTATTGAACAACATTGGTACAGATGTCTCTTGCGTAGGAGTAGGTTGTGAGAGACCTGATAGTGAAACACAATTAACCTTGGCCACAGAATCACGACCTCGATTTCGGCGTCAAGCAATACCGCCATCTCACCGCGAAATGCAAGTTCCCATGGCTCCTTGCGAACGTTCTCGACCCCGCGCTCGGCGATGGTGTTCCGCTCGGCAACGCACAGAAGACGGTTATGCTCACATCCTCCAACGGCATAAAGGTCGGCGTTATTGGGCTTGCGGAAAGAGAATGGCTTGATACAATCAATTCCCTGCCGCCAGATATTATATACAAGAGTGCATCGGCAACGGCGAAGGAGCTCATCCCCGGTTTGAAGGAGCAGGGTGCAGAGATTATTGTTTGTGTCTCACATCAAAGAGAGCCAAACGATAATAAGCTCGCAGAAAAGACAGGCGGTGACCTCATCGATATCATATTAGGTGGACACGACCACTACTATGCATACAGCTATATCAACGGCACCCATGTCCTTCGATCTGGAACCGACTTCAAGCAACTCTCGCATGTCGAGGCATGGCGGAGGCCAGAAGGCAAAGGCTGGGACTTAAAGATCATAAGACGAGATATAGTCAGCAGCATACCACAAGATCCAACCGCCATGGCCCTGGTGGATGAGCAAACACAAGAGATCAGGAAGCGATTGGATAAGCCGATTGGATACACTGCCGCACCACTCGATGCTCGCTTCACAACCGTACGGACAAAGGAATCCAACATCGGCAACTTCGTATGCGACCTTATGCGGTACTACTACTCGGCCGATTGCTGCATCATGGCCGCCGGAACGATTCGTGGTGTAAGTCACTTCTAGACGCTACCCTTTACCTTCTAACTTGACACTCGCAGGACCAAATCTATCCTCCTGGCGTGCTCAAGCTCCGCGACATAGTAAATTGCTTCCCCTTTGAAGACCCCGTCGTGGTCCTCAAAGTAACCGGCAAAGCCATCTTCGGCGCGCTCGAAAACGGCGTAAGCAACTACCCAGCCCTTGAAGGCCGTTTCCCCCAAGTCTCAAACATCACCTTCGAAGCCGACTACACCCAGCCCCCCCACTCCCGCATCCGCAACGTAACAATCGGCGCAGAGCCGCTCGACCAGGACCGCGAATACGTGCTCGCGACCCGCGGCTATATGGGCCGCGGCAAAGATGGATACACATCGCTGCTTATCGAAGAAGAAGGCGGCGTCGCAAAGGAAATCGTGTCCGAGGAGAACGGCGTGTTGATCTCGACGATTCTACGCCAGTACTTCATGTCCCTCAAGGTCCTGGGCCGCTGGAAGCGAATGGGGCCCTCCATGAACAACCGCTTTCTCTCCATCCAGACCAACCTGCAGAAGAATCATAAGCACACGTTCCACGATGCGTCGCCCGTGTCGCCTACCGCGGCGGCGCCGAGCATCGATCGCGTAGTGCGCTCGCAGGAGCCAGTTGCGCAGGATGATCCGGATGCGGATGAGGATGAGGATGATGGGGCGGTGTATGATGATAGTGTGCCGATTCGGTTTAATGAGAAGCAGGTTGAGGTTGTGAGGAAGGTTATGCGCAAGTGGTGGCGGTTGGCCGGGTTGAAACATGCGCCCAAGTTGTGTGATGAGCTTGGTGGTGGCGAGTTTGTGGTGAATTGGACAAAGGCGATTGCGCCGCGGTTGGAGGGGAGGATTAAGGAGGTCGGGGCGAAGGCGTAGGTTGGTTTGAGAAGAGCCTTTTGTTTGAGATATATCAACGGTTGGGGGGATATTCGTTCAGAGAATGTCCCGAACGACACTGACTCGTTCAATGTATCCTGCGTGGCTCCATACGTTGCACAAAGCACACCACTTACCAGTAGACCAAAGCAGGCCTGGAAGCAGTATTCCCGAGGTGTTAAAAGGTGTCCGCACTATGCATGTGTCCATATCTTGAATATGAACCCTCCAAAAACGGGATATCTCCCACCATTTCCCTAGCGTTCTTTCTCTTTTCGTCAAATCAGTCAAGTATCTAGACAATTCAATAGGATACGACGTTTGGTTGAGTTCTGATCTTCCTGTTTGAGTTTGCTTCCGATAGTGGATTTGAAGTGCCTCCCCGAATCGCTCTAGCAGGATTGTTTCCCAATCTTTTTTTGTCTCTACAACATCCAAAAGTCCAAAATTCTGCCGCCCGGTCGGATTTAACACTAGAACACTCGCCCGTCGCCTGAAAATGGAACTGAGATACCCTAATCTCAAGCATCACAGTCATTGATGACCTGTTGACCGTATCATTTTCCCATGGCTTCAGTGTTTGAGCTACAACAAGTGCGGCACAGATGCACTTTGATCCCTGGGTCGACGATAGTATTTGATAAACTAGCTCTTTCGCCTCCATATCATAATTGACTTCGATTGTTCCACGTTCACTGGATAATGACAGTAGCGAATAGACTCGATCGTGGAACAGGCTACATTGTTTATCCTAGAAATGAGATAGCAAAGTAATAAGACTCTGACCATAGATTTCGACCTTCCCTTCGTAGTATTCCGCAAACTGACTGAAATTCGTATCGACCGTGGAGCACTAGAAGCGATAGTACCATTTCACGAGATACATAAAACCGTATCTCCGCGTGACTAATGAAACCCTAACACGACGAGCTAGAACGATCTCTTGGGTCACCCATACACGGTTCCAATACTCGTTGCTAAAGATGTGGCGGTCGATAATGTTCCGGTCGCGTGCCATGAGGGAAACCCATTCTTGAAAATCAGTGTCGTCCCCTGGGCCATCGAGCAACCTGCATATTCGCGCTGCGTCCGGCGTAGCCCCCAACCACACATGAGCATGTTCCGCTCGCGAGAATATAGTTCCCATCTGGGCGACTTGGTGGTTTCTTTCAGAGGTGTTGCTTTGGTCAATACACAAAGCATCTATCCAATAACCAACGTCCGCATCAAAAATCGCATCCCCCTGCGATGCCGTCGATCGCATCGTGTCTAAGAAGTCGAAAAGGTTGCGACGGATGACGAAAGGCTTTCCGTTTATGTAAATGCTATTCGGAGATAACTCTTCGTCCCCCCATCGGTATGAGAGACACACATAATGGGCTTCCGTTGTTTTGTGGATAATCCTGCACTGAATATGCCCATCGCTGGAAAGGTCCGGTAAAAGATGCACCAGGCGGAGAGATTGTATAGCATGGTCTATTCGTTCATGCCGGAAAGGCTGAATCTCCATGTTTATCAGTTTATGTTTATATGGACAGTTTCCAAGGTTCTTCTTGTATCCCTTCACGGAGCGCAAGGTCAAAATTGAAATGGTATAACAAAAAGCTCAATCAGTATGAATATGAAGTATTGATACATTAAGGAGGTGCGAGAATAACAACATGTATTCGCAGGCGGAAGCATAAGAAGGCTGAGTCTCTGGCCCTTGTGGGGCTTGCATATTGTAAGCGAAGCGTGACGGCTGTGTCTTCCACCTGAGTCTATGTCTCGAAGAATGTGATCAGCGTCAGAACGATTGCTCCCCAAAAAACTCGATTTCATAAGTATTAGAATAAGCGTACACAAGTTGCCATTAAAGCTGTAGGGAGGAGGAAGGTTTATATGGATAGTGCAAGCGCCACCTCATATCTAAGAACACAACAAAGCACAGATGAGTGCGGATATGCAAGAACTGCAAAGAATTTAGGTACCAAAGTCTAATAATCTCGTCCCAAATAACTAATTTGGCGCAATGTTATTGCAATGGCCGTAAAGTTTTGATAAATTTATAGTGGTAAAAGTATCGAAAAATAGACGAGACTAAAGTTGGAAGGGAATTGATAGTGGTAATCATTCGCATAAATGAGATGGCCTTCCCCGGCTACAAGTTTGCTATGTGATAATTTCAGTTATATTGGCTAACCTCCGTTCCCCTGGCTTGATGTAAATATTGTAACTACATTAGAATCTGCATTGTGGATCAGATTTGGTCAGTGGGTAGCTTAAGTGCGCATTAGAAGCATGCAGACTAGGATGGAGTATCACGAATTTGAAACGATTTGCCGAATGATCTTGAGAATTGCAAGATAAAAGACTAAACCGAGATCAGTAATTTTTACAAAATCTTTCACCACTACAACTCCTGGGGTCGTGGTGGGTACAAGCTACGCCGGATTTAGTGACGGGCAGAAGCCGTGTTACCTACAAAACGATAGGCCTAGGATACTTTAGTATCCCGAATGAGAATTTAATCAGTGTGTTATTTGTCGTCTTTGATATTGGCGTATCGATTTTCGACCTTCCTTGGATGAGATGTCAGCGGGCCGTGCAAGATATGTTCAAAAGTTTTCATTTCCAACTCTCTGTGGTGCCTCGGCCTTGCGAACGTATTGAAATACCTGGGGATTTTCATGTGACTTCATAGACAATAGTTGTGTGGGTGGTAACTCCAACCATGGTTCCCATGCCAGTGTAATAGTAGTGAGCCATGGTCCATTATTTGTACAATTTTTGAACCGGATTTAGTTCTTCAAACGGTCCCGCGACTCTTTAACTCTTTGAAAGAAGATTCCCATTTTGCACTTTCATACTCATTTCAATATACCTCAAATATGGGGTTCACAGAAGTGGCCTCTCTGTCCTGCGCGCCACGCACCCGCCCTACGAAGCGTAAGCTATCTACGCCACTACACACAGTTTGTGTCTACAACCTATACAAACGATATGAGCCCCCAACTCAGCATATGCCTTGGAAGGCCGGTAGAGGGATCGATTTCACCATCCATGAGCCCAATCAGGTTAATAGCAACGGATTCGTCATACACCAACGACTGGAAGCACATGGGATGACAGAGATCAGAGGCCAGAAAGAAAATGTCTTCTCCAAATGTCTTAGCGTAGAAAGACGGGCATCAGAAGAGGAAAAACTGAAGCCGCAATATGGTGATCTGATAGCTCCAATGCATCAAAAAAACAAGGCGCACCAAGGGGACCATCTCCGCTCGCAAGGATAGAATTGGTCAAACCAAGAGGAAGGCATTGGAAAGAAATACAGATTCCTGGACACCGGCCTGGAACAGCACCTTACCGCAGATTTATAGTCAAAGATCTGATCAACATCTTTCCAGCACCATCGGCGCGGAAGCAGCTAAAGCTGATTGAAGATCAGAGAATTGAGGCAAGAAGTGTTAGGCGGCGCAGAAGGCTGGAAAACTCTGGGCATGATGAAAAACAACATACCAAATCTAGAGCGAGAAAAGAATTCCTACTTCGTACAACTGTTTGGTATGCCGAGACAGACCCTTGACGCCTCGTTGAGGAAAGCCACGTGCTACCGCGTTCTGTCTCATGACCCGACCTTACCACGAAACGCAACGCGAACGACCAGTACCTCACCAACATCACACGGCAGAAATACCTTGATATCCGCCCTCCGTCACCCCGCGGCATTTTCTAGGCCAGAATGGCGCGTCTATGACGGAAGAATACACGGCTAAATAGTCGCCGTCTAAACTCCAAGCCAGTTTACAGTACCACTTGATCTCTCCACCTACTACTGTCCGCTCTCTACCGCAATTGACCGCATCACAGCATGACTATGGCCGTCTTGGGCCAGCATGACATACGCTTGGCTTATGGAAAACCGTCCCGCCGGGTAAATAGGAGAGCTGTACCGTCTCGCGAGGCAGTACCCCTCCTGCCATAAAAGCATTCGACTTACCTTAAAACTCGACTATTCTATCTTAGTTGTATTTACAACAACCTATTCACTACTGGAATTTACGCAATGGCCGACAAGGAACCCATCGTCACTCACGTTTTCACAGCTGATCCTTCGGCCCACGTCTTCAATGGCAAGCTCTACGTTTACCCCTCGCATGATCGCGAAACCGACATCAAAGACAATGATAACGGTGACCAATATGATATGAACGACTACCATGTTTTCAGCATGGAAGAAGTAGGCGGTCCTGTCACAGATCACGGTGTAGCTCTCAAGCAGGAAGACATTCCTTGGGTCTCAAAGCAACTATGGGCCCCCGATGCCGCGACCAAGAACGGAAAGTACTACCTCTACTTTCCCGCCAGGGATCATGACGGCATTTTCAGGGTCGGTGTTGCGGTGGGCGACTCACCCGAGGGACCATTCAAGCCAGAACCCGAAGCAATTAAGGGCAGCTTCAGTATTGACCCAGCATGCTTCGTAGACGATGACGGCGAGGCCTATCTCTACTTTGGCGGTATCTGGGGCGGACAGCTGCAATGCTGGACAAAGGGAGAATTTGACCGTGGCGCTTACTCCAACATGGAAGCCACTGAAGGAGACGCCCTTAGTGCAAAGGTCGCAAAGCTTACCGGCGACATGACACAATTTGCATCAGAAGTCAAAGATGTTGTTATCTTGGATGAGGCTGGCGCGCCAATAAAGGCTGTCGATCACGACAGGCGGTTCTTCGAAGCAGCATGGATGCACAAGTACGAAGGCAAATACTACTTCTCGTACAGCACGGGTGACACACATTTCCTCTGCTATGCCACCGGCGACAACCCATACGGACCTTTTACATATGGTGGAAGGATACTCGAGCCTGTCATCGGCTGGACAACACATCACTCTATCGCTGAATACAAGGGCAAGTGGTACCTGTTCTACCACGATTCATCGTTATCAAAGGGTGTGAACCACCTAAGGTGTGTGAAGATTAGGGAGATTGTGTATGATAGCGAGGGTAAGATCAAGTTGGCAGACCAACAACCTCGGCTATAGAGAAGATCAGACAACAACCTTTTTAGCGTACCAAAATTCCAATGAATATATCATGTTTGTAGTCAAATGCTATCTTGGTTCTTCTCTTGTGCATGTTGATTTAACAGAACTTTGAGCATAGATCTTTCTACCTATTGTTTCTCCAAAATGGCATATTAAGGAATTACATAACGCGGGTTCATATTCAAGGGTGCATCAGCACATTCGAAGTAATTTACAGTCTCTAAAACCCAGAATGTTATACGTGGTACGTACTTTGAAGGATCTACATCGACATTAACAAAAGCTATCCTCTAGTCTCCCATACATAACCCCCTCTCAAAAACCAGCAATATACCTGTGTTGATTCGTAACCTCCAAAACCTCTAACCTATCCCCAACTTTTAACTTTCCCGCTTCCCGCGGCACACACAACATGCCAAAGCAAGGCTTATATGTGATCCCCTCATCGATCCTCCGATACTTCATCATAGTATCCCAAGGCTGCCTCTTGTGCTCTTCTGCAGTGTCTGGATCAACATTGGGCACATGGCACCGCGCACACCTTTGTGTTACATCAAACGTCATCGGCGCGCCGCCATGCTGACCCTTTGGCGTGACGCGCAGTGTCTTCCAGCGATCTTCGTCCCATGGCGCAGACGCATTGCCTTTCACAAGGATATTAGGCCTGAAGCGAGTCACGTCGATGCTGATATCATCTACGCCCTTGATGCGGGTGTTGAGTTCGTTGATGGAGCTTTCGTTTCCGATGAGTAGGGGCATCATGTCTGGAAAACATGTTGCCGCTTCACGGCCTAGGGTTTCCTTTGCGCCATTTGAGCCTAGTGGGCGTGGCTCATCGTATAGAGAAGCTTTATATACGAGTCTGACATCTTTTTCGAAGAAGGCGTTGAATTGTTCCGTGAGGTTGGGAGAGTATACGCGAGAGGGTGTCCATTTGCTCCAGATTTTTGCGTCATGGGTTTCTGTGTTTTCATCCAGCCATTCTTTACTTGGATGGGCGGGTATTGAGAATTCGAGTTTCTCGTTAGTGGGACCTGGGGCTGGTGCGGTTACGGTGAGCGTGTCTGTAGTTGGGTCGTATGATGGTCGGATGAGCGTCATTTTAGCCAAGTTGCGGATCGTGAGGAATTCGAAATTAGGGTATGTTACCCACATCCACTGGCGGTCTGGCATAATCAGCATACCCTCAAGATTACTGCTTTAATGACAAAAGTGCATACCGAGGTCAAGCCCTGTAAGCAGGAGCTTTGCTGATTGCACCGAAATGCCATGGCACGACTTGATTGGATGAATATATAATGCTGTTATCTCAGTGGACGTCGGAAGTGGTCCAGCAGTGGCTTTTGGCTTTTGGTTTCGCGTGAAGTAGATGTATGTGAGTACGGGTAAGAAGAACGCGGTGGCGATGATTGCTCCTTGCGTGGGCTTAGAGAATGTGGATGGCATTGCGCTGATGCTGTACGACTGCTCAAACCCGTTGCACTAGTGGCAGATACAGTATATGGGATGGATGCAGATGATTGAAACGATATTCAACTTTATTGGTCCTCAAATTTGTGTGATCAATATGCCTAGTTGTCGAGATGGAGTGATTTGTTCTTAAATAATTGTCAGGTTCGTTGTCAGCCTGGATGTAGTTGGTAGGGCGTCGGCAACTTATGTAAAATGCACGATACCTGAATCAATCCTTTTCTTGAGTCGCGATTGGGAAATCTGTAAACAACCTCGGAAGCATGACGTAAGGCGAGACCCTCAATGTCATCCTAGCGCGAACGGATACAAGCTCCGCGGCGCGGGTTGTTCGCGTAAAGACAATTACCTATCTGGCTACTAGCTCGTAGGATCGATCTCTTGAGGACTAGGGCAAAACCATTACGGGATACACACATTGACTGATCGTCTATTATGTCACTACATTTGGTATGCACCTGACTTTTACCGGGGCATAGACGATAATAAGTAGCATTGCTTCTATGGTATTGAATATTCGTTACGTGAACTGCTTCAAATCACGCATAAGGCGCTCTGAAAGGGGGTATTAGGTGAAAAAGACACTAAAAAGTGCTGACATGGTGGGTTGAATCCAATTCCATCCGATTCTTCAAGCCTAAAATCAACCGTAAACGCTGCATTATGGGTATACTCTTCCAACAATCCAGGACCAATCCGTGTGCTAAGTCGACAAGCATGAATGACAAAAAGAGATAATATGTTGTTCGGCTCCGTTGAGGTGACATGTAGCTCGCTTCGTCAAATGATGATGTGAGGTTCGGAGTCACTTTTTCAGTGAGGTTTTTGTTTCTTTCTTAAGGAGAGTGCGTATGTGCGGCACCGAACCAGTCGGCATTAAATGGCTGAGTGGGAGCGATATACTTGTGTGCCAAGTGTGCATGCCTTGGCGCATAGGCATCCGGCTCCACCCTGCATGACAAGGCTGTGGAACTAACCCCAGTTGTCATCATTCATCCAACCAACGTCGCGTTGTGATACGAGGCTGTGTTGTGAGATATTGCTTGGGCGCCGCCGCATGATCATGCGAGAGAAGCGATTTTGCTGTGGATTCTCATCTTTTGGAGGAGGCGGGGGCGGTTGGTCGTGTTGGGGCATTCGGCTCGAGCTTGATATGTTAACCAACTTCGGCACATAACGTCGGGACGTAGGTGTGCTTGTGTGCTGCTGTTGGAGGAAGCCCGGGGGGAGACTCTGCCTTGGGGTGTATTGACCCGCTAAGTTTGCGTACTGTGATGTTGGTACTGAAACCATCTCCCTTGGTTGGTCGTAACTCATGTAAGAGGTGGGCTGTTGAAAATTCATTAAATCGGGCGTGGAGACGAATCCTGCATTTGGCCATGTCTGCTGCTGCTGCTGAAAACCCTGCGCAACTGGCTGCGGAAAGTCTGTCGGCATCGCCGCCATGTGTGTGTCGAATCCTCCGAATGCACCCATACTAGTAGCTGCGTTCATATCATTGTGATTCATGTCGCTACTGACGGGCCATTGGGTTTGTTGCATTACTGGGTGATGCATGGGTTGTGTAGACTCAATGGGATCTAGATCCATCATGGTGGCCTCGGGCGGAAGCCCATGAGAGCTCTGGAGCCGTTGGTCTGCTCCAAAATCGGAGGTCTCGAGTTTGAACTCTACTATTTCCCCTTGGCTAGAGTCGGTGGGTTCAGAGACTTCGGGTGTAGTTTCTGGTTGAGTCTCGACGACTTCTTTCGCTTCGATTTCGGCCAAGTCATACGTATCTTGGACCAGTTTCTCTATATCAAAGGCTCGAATGTCCCACTTGGTCTCCAGCTTGTATCTCAACCGATTACATCTCTTGGATTCCCAGGCTAGTGTTGGCCAGTTTTGTTCTTCTCCATGACGTTGTAGCAGCATCTGGTTCCAAGCAAGCGCTACTTCTGGTTGTTTAAGCAACCCAAGAACAACATTGGTGAAATTCCACTTTGAACTACCTTTCTCTTCGAAATGCATTGCGATGTGCTCACATCTCTCTTCCCAAGTAGTCAGCAAGGACGCGCAGAAGCCGCAGCCCCACGCATCTTTGTCGTGCATGACGATCTCGTACTTCTTGACACAAGGAGAGGCTTTCCGGCTGGTCGGTTGGCCGCTCTCCCTGGGTTGTTTGCAGTGTTCACAGCCCTTGTAACCGTTAGTAAGCGATAATGAGGTATCAAGAGATACATACGTGTAGCTTAGTGTGATGCTCACGGAACCGCTTTCCTGCGTGGAATATCTGCTCGCAATCCGGACAACGCCATGTAAGCCTCTGCTCATGGAACTCCTCCTCGTGTGACTTCCAGTACGGCTTCGACTTCAGCGCCTTGTCGCAAAACGTGCATGCGAAGTTCTTTGGCGCAGGGGTTGAAGCAGTAGAAATAGTGGAGAGTCGTGAAGAGGCTGTTGATAATCGCGAAGACGCGGCGCTATAATGCGTGAACGAAGAGTCGGTTGATGCGATAGAGGATCGTGGGTCAGACATCATGCTTGGTACTCTGCTCGATGGTACGCTTAGATATGATGACGCGCGACTTCCGAGTGTCGACATGGACGACCTGTCGGCGCCCGAATGGCGCATTCCATCTGAACGCATGTAAGCAAACGCGCCATTAAAACAACAAAAATACTAACCTCCATTGCGCGCTGCCTGCAGCAACAGCAGAATCTGCTGATCGTCGAGATGTTTGAGGGCATTGATGTGATCGATGACATGAGGGTTGAAGTTACTCTGGCCAGAAAGACGTGGTGACGGCGACACGCTCTCCGAGACACTGCTTAACGGGGTCGAACTCTGGAGACTCCGGCGAGGGCGTTTGAACGTGTTACTCGACTGTGGTGTACTGTACTGGAAGAGTTGAGGCTCGTCGGTGTCCATATTGTCGAGATTCGCGCGTTGGAGCCAATGTCATGCCGGAAATTGGCTGGGAACGGGCCGTGTTGGGCGGGAAGTTGTTGTCGCTATGAAAGGGAGACTGATGCACGCGTTATGGAAGCGTTCGAGAAGGTGCCACGCTTTTGTTGGATGGATGAAAAGGTACAAGCTCGGATCTTAGGCCGTCAGGAAGACATTGCTCGTCTAATCTCCCGGGCGGAGGCGGATGGCACTTGTTTAGAGGAGAGAGGTCGTTTCAACCTTGAAACCCGCTTGGCATGCAGGCGTCAGCGCCAGCTTCATAAATATAGCACGGAGATTTCTGCAGTACGACGCGTAGTTCTGTAATGTGGACGGTATTTGATGAATTCTCGATACCTTTGTTGTCCAATTCTAGCCGAACACGTAGAAGCAAAACGGCATTGATTTCTGAGCGGAGCGCTTGATCGCGCCACAGGGCGTCCGGTTCTCCTCGAGAGGGCTTCTCAGGGGTTGGTATCAATTCTCGGCCTAGCGTTCCCAGTGGGTGCTATATGAAACACGATCTGCTCGCCAACGCCACACAGAGTAGGATGTAGGTATGCAAAGCTTCAGAGAAAGCTTGCGCTGATATTTTGCCTAGATGTTAGAACCATTCCACACTCTATGATAGCTGAGGCCGCGTGAGCCCTAGACAATGCGAGAGCTCCTATTGGTCAGAGACACGTCTCAGCATGCGAAAGTGTTCACGATGCTGTTGTACGTTAAGCAGAGATTCGTAATGTCTCTTACAAGACGCCGACTAGCTTCGGTAGATTTCAACGGTTACCCTGTAATAATTCTCACAGGCAGCAGTTCGGGCTCCGCTGATGAGCACATCTTCTGCAAGGACGAGGCTGGAGATCGCGCGTCCCCACGTGGATCAGTAGGCTAGGGCCAAAGTGCAGTAGTCTCTCCTGAGCTAGTCGTCATACTCAAAGCGCGAATCAAAACACAGGAGTTCTGAGTTCCGCATGGTCTGCATATTGTCAAATGATCGCTCTGCTGATGATCTGCTAGGTAGTGGTGGCTTGATCTCATTCTAGCCCTGGAGGATCTACTTGGCGTCAAATCAGCATCCAAAATGTGAGTATTCTTGAGCGCGAACATGCAAACTGATGCTATTTTCAGACGGAGCATAAAGTTCCAGCCGAAACGGGAAAGATGTCAAGTGAACCTTGAGGTGATTGTCTGATCATGACTAAAGATATGCATAGGGTGAAACATCATCCACAGAAACCATGAGACAACTTTGTCTGTCATTGATCAAGCCCGAAATGGGCTGAGGCAGTGCGCTGGGTAACGCAGACGGCTTGGCTAGGTATGACTGGGCTACTGGACCGACGTCCGCGGCTTTTTTTGGTACGTACTCCGATCAGCTTTGCCGTCATGTAAAGGTTGCAACACGAGAGCTGGCGTACAGCAGTCAGGGTGATTCGTCGTATAGATTGTGGTGGTAGCACAGGAGAACAGCCGGTATGGGTTAGAACAGGAGTGTTGAATACACCTGTGGCAGGCCAGTCGGGTCATGAATGTGTGGTAAGTTTTGTTGGTTGTGGAAGGCATTTGACCAAGGCCATAATATCAAATAATTGGGCTCGGCTCTCGTTGCGGACGGGTTCCGCTTTTCCCGTGATATATGGTTGGTATTGAGAAAGGTTTTCCTGGCTGAAGTAGAAAACATGGTTTGCCCCGAAGCTTACTGGTGTCTGATGAAATTATTGACGCACCGGAACGGAAAGCCACCAGGATACCCCATCGTTCTCGGAGAATAGTATCAGTGGAATAAGATCAGCGAGCTGAATTTTGGATCAACCGGGTAAATACGCAACTGCCGGGACGAGAGATTGCCAGTCATATGAACGTGACGTGCGCCGGAGTCCGGCTACTTGCGACGCTTGATATCTCAGACGAGAAGCCTGGAAGAGGAGCGGTAGCGCAAGCTCGGCTTCTAAAAAGTCATTTGCTGTTGAGTGGTGGCTGCTCACCTAAGAGGGTCAAGGCATTGGCAGGGCTAAGGCGTCAAAAAACCGATGCGCCGAACCACCGAACAATTTCAGGTTATTGTCTCTAAGAGAATAGGAACATCTTAGAAGATACATAGTCAACATGTACGGACATGGAGAATATTAAGTGACGATAGCTTGTGTGAAGTGAAGTCTAAGGTTGGCGGAATTTTGGTGGTGGTAGAGCAATGGCGTCACTAGCCACGGCTTTGGGGCGCGTCTTTACGCGTCGCGTCAAAAGCTTGGACACGAATGCCCGCCACGAACATTGAACATCACGACATCCGCGACTCCGCCTAACTGCCCCCCATTCCATTGAACCTTTCTAGCTCCCCACCCCTTATCCCTTTCCAGCATTTCGCGCCAATTGCTTATCAAGCGTGACCAGTCTGCAAGCCATCACTTGCACGCCTCCAGCTACCTCGAGGAAAACTACTCACCGTACCCAGGGCTCGACAATACGTGCCTTAGCTTGAGCATTGCACAATACCTCATATCAATCCAAAATCCCGTTCATCCTGCAACGGTGATGATAATGGATTCAGGCACGGCAATGGCAGTCGACCAACCTGCACCCACGCTTGACGCGTCGCCAAAGCCTCGAGCTGGGTTACTGGCAGCACTGCGAAAGCCAGTCTCACCATCCTCTCACAGCAGTGCAGAATCAGAGGATGATCCTTCAGAGTCGGATCGCGACGTATCTGCACAATCATCGCGTGTGAAATCAACGATCTCGCAGCCTCATCCTGAGACGGCTGTCTCTCAAGGCGAAGAGGAGGAGGAGGAGGGGGACAGCGATGCCGGCGCCGCATACGAACGCATGAAAAAGCGATTGGCTGCTAGCAAGACTTCACGTGTGACTCAGCAGACAGAAAACATAGAACGAAACGCGACTATTGCTATGACATTATTTAGTAGCGAAGATGAAGACGCGATACCCGTACGAACGAATGCCCGCAGACCTCACATGACAAAGGCGAAGAGTATTTCCCCGCCAATATCACCCACTCCTAGCGTACGGTCACGGCGATCTTCACCAGGACTGTTTGTCACACCCAACGCGTCGCCCGTAAAGCCACGAAGGATAACAACGGTCGGCAACGAATCGGACGAATCTCCTCGATCGCCTCATAATGTCCAACTACAAGCGCGTATACAACGTATTAGAGCAGAGAGATTGGCAAAGAAGCAACAGGAGCAGACACAGAAGAGTGGAGAAAAGGTCCAGCGGCGGCTTCAACAAGAGTCTGGTAGTGATACAGATGGCGAAAGCGGCAGACTCCTTACTCAACAAGCGAAACCAACCCGAAGAGCAGGGAAAAAAGCCATGGAGTTAATGGCTCGGGACCAACAGAGAATCAGCCGCAATATGCAGCTCACTCACCAGTCCAAGACGAAAAAGAAGCACACTCTTAACGATCTATACAGCCGCTTCGGATTTAATGCCCCCACCGCTGAGAGTCTAGTAGTGGAGGCTCTTCCAACACCGGATGCCAGCTCTGCATTAGCATCATCCGATGCGGAAGCAAACCGACTCCAAGACACACCGCCAACAAGTCCTCCACGAAAGGAAGTATCACCAACAGAAGAACATGCTGCCCCGGCACCACTAGGCGATGAACCACCATCGCCCCATACCAAGATCGATAAAGGCAAGGGCCGGGCACCTGAATTCCAGCACCTTCCCCCACACCCCTGGATGAAACAGGTCGAAAAACCTGTGGTTCAAAACGTTCGGTTGGATGTCAAAGAGTCGTCTGATCATGATATGGTTGAGCTTTCCGATTCCGATGACGAAGTTGATGTTGTGCAGGCGAAGAGCAGATTTCCTGTCTTCGATCGAGTGCCCATTAAAAAGCAACAAGAGTCCTCTTCGTTACTTCATCTTCGTCATCTTGCTCACCTGACATCTTCGAAGGACTTGCCAAAGAGCTCGAAATCCATCAGCCTCGGAGAAATGCAAATGTCACTTGCCCAAAAAGCTCGTGAACAGGCTCACAAGGAACGAGAAGAGAAGGTAATGGAATTGAAGCGACGAGGCATCCACATCGAGACCGAGGAAGAGCGAGAGAAGAACCAGATGGAGATTGAAGACATAGTTGCTCAATTCGAAAAGCAGCGACAGGAAGATCTAAAGCTCGCCAAAGCAGAAAGGAAGGAAGCGAAAAAGAATGGCGAGACGATTGATAGTCTACTATCGAGCGATGAGTCGGATGGTGACTACGTTGGAAGCGGCGAAGAGGACCACAATGAGGCAGATGCTGAAGTGGAAGACGAAGAGCTGGAGCTGGAACTATCCGGCTCGGAAGACGAGGACGTTGAGAATACACATGACTTAGTCGCCGACATGGCGGACGAGGACGTCGAAGACCCCGCAGTAGACGCCGAAGAACAACAAGTCGACGAAGATGCTGATATGGGGGACGAAGATCTCAGTGCCCCCATCCGGAAGCGAACAGTCGCCCGACCACGAAAAAGAGTAGTAGATGAAGAAGATGAGAGCGACAATGACAGTAACACGCCCATGCCCTCGGCCCCCGCAAAACAAATGACCCAGGACGATGCTATGGCGGCTTTCGGATTTGGAAATGCGGACACTGGTATTGGTCTCACTCAGATGTTCGCTGGTACTATGGCGAACCTGGAATCAGGAACACAGTCCGACCCTGCTGAACCCGAGCAAGACTCTTTGGACTTTCTCCGTAGTCTACCAGATACCCAACCTGGCGCAAACTTCAGCCAGGCCTCGGGCTTCTTCGTACCCAACAGCCAATCATTGATGTCACCACAGAAGGCTATGCAAGATGCTTCAAACACGCAATTCAGTCTGGGGATCGGTCAATTGATCGAAACATCCCCGGTTTTTTCACGCACGCAACTCGATGAACTACCAGAACCCACACAGGATGCTGGATTCTCCTTCTCACGATCTCCAGCGGGTCTGGTAATACCACCCGATTCGACTATCGATACAGTCATGATGAGGATTCAAGAGTCACCCATTAAGCAGAAGAAGGGGAGGCTCCAGCGTGGACGTAGAGATGCTACCGTCGAACTCTCTGACGTCGAGGAGGATCTCGCAAACCTCAGCGAAGAGGATGATATTCAACGTCCCCCTAAGCCGCGCGATGCCTTTGCAAAGCTGCAGAAAGCGGCTAAGAAACAAAAGGCCATGGCCGATTTCAACAAGATGACTAGCATGGCCAAGGATGCGGTCATGGAACAAGCTGAAGAATCTGAAGACGAGTACGCCGGACTCGGAGGTGCAAGTGATGATGACAGTGGGGCAGAAGATGAGGAAACGAAGAATATGATTGAGCATGGAGAAGTTGATGTTGATGAACGACAAATTGCTGCTTTCTTTGCGTAAGTATCCACGCAAGGCACGTTGGAGTTGGGTATCACTAACTCTACGACAGTGAAAAATCCAAGAAAGAGGACGAGAAGAATATCAACGAGCTCTACAAGAATGTCATGAATGGTGGCTTACGTAGACGCGCTGGTGGTCGTGATGGGTTCGATATGTCCGACTCTGAAGATGAAGAAGACATGCGCCTCCGAAAGAAGCGCGCTGAATTCCAGAAGATGAACAGGGCACTATTAGCTGACGAACGTATTGGCAATATTGCCAAGGACCAAAAGAAACAGGCCTTCTTCCATACATTGGCAGACTTTGCTGATGAGGGCGAGTATGAGTTCTTAGACATGCCTGCTGATTTAGGCGCTGTTGGTGAGCAGAGTCAGTCACAGGAGGGGCAAAAAGAAGATGAACGTATGGAAGACGTCACCATTCCAGACTCACAGACAGAGACCGCGGATGTACCAGCGCCAGTCAACTCCATGAAGCGCAAATCACCAACGGACTCACAAAAAGAAAACCGCCCTCCTCCAAATCTTCGCCGCACCGCCGCATCAGACAACCTCACCCGGAAGCCAATTACACTCGCCGATGTCCAGAACTCGGTGTTGGAATTGCTCGACGACCCTCGCATCATGGTGCCAGATTCGCAATACTCTGAATCGGACGATGACGATGAGTCTCCGGCACCCAACCCATCATCAAGGAAGCCCATTGTCGACCGTCTGTCCCTCTCCCGTACATCTAGCATCTCTGAGGCACCAGCAGATGGCAGCAATCTCGCTTTCCACGCCCCCTCGCGCGGCGCCAATGTTCCCGGTTTTCGTGTCCCTTCGCTCATCCGCCAAGCAACCAGCAACCTTTCCACGACATCTGAGTCTCGCAAGCCTTCAGGGGCTAGTGCGCCGATGGAGAGTGTGCGACGCGGCGGGACGGGTAAGAGTAATATCCATGCGCAGGCCAGAGAGGCGGAGCGGAGGCAGTTGCTTGATAAGAAGGAGGCGAAGAGGAAGACAGCGTTGAAGAAGAAGGTTAATGCGGGGAGGAAACAGGGGATGAGGAGCGTGTTAAGGAATCTAGGTGGGGAGTTTGAGTAGCTCGACGCTTTTTTGTTGCGTCTTGTCAGCCTAGCGTGCTGGAGTTTGGATCAATGGGCTTGGATAAGTCTCGTCGCAACATGTTTGCGAATTCTATTCTCATCTGTCATTGTCTAAAGTTTACTTGTGTCGCATGCACATTGTGCTCTGCAATACATTTTGCATCATGATTGATTCCATGCCTCTTTACACCCTCTCACTGACCCAAATCGCCCCTCTACACCCCCCACGAATAACCTCAGTCAGTAGCTCGTATGGCCTCGCCTCCTTCGCATCATTCTCCACCGCACGATCCAAATGCTCCAACTCCTCATCCCTAATCCTCCTCAACTCTCCCACCAGCTCCTCCAACTCGGGCCCCAGCCTCTCCCCCCCCGCCTCACTCTTGGCGGCCCAGTCGATCAAAACCCTAACCTGCTCGTTGTAATGCGTGCCAATCTCCGTCTCAACGGCCTCGGTGCACGCCATAGCAGCCTCGCGCCCCAGCACGGCGGTGCTCCAGCCGAGGAAGCTGGCAGCGGCATACCACACGGGGTACATGGCGGTCGGGCGGATACGGTGCTTGGCGAGGATGTGGTTGAAGAAAGCGTGGTGGTTGGCTTCCTGGTCGTACATGTGCTTCATGAGGGGCCGGAGGCGGGGGTGGGCGCGGGTGAGGAGGGGCGTTTGGGCGGCGTAGATGAGGATGGCGGCGAGTTCGCCAGTTTGGTTTACGCGGAGGGCGGAGGCGAGGTAGGCGCGCTGGTCGGGGGTGAGGGGGCGGATGGGCTTGGCTTGTTTGGAGGCATCCTGGGATGTGGGCGGCGGCGTCTGGGGGTTGGGCTGCGAGGGTGTGGTGGTGGTTTGGAAGCGCAGCGTCTGGCGTGATGTTGCTGCTGCTGCTACTGCTGCTGCTGGGGCGAGAAAGTCTGGGGCGGGAGGCCGGACGGCGCGCGGTATTGTGCGGGTCAATGGGCGGGCGTGCATGGCCACAAGAGGCATTCCTGGCCTTCTAGTGCTTTGTTGGGCACCAAGAAAAGTGGAAAGCGAAAAGCCAGGATCCAAGCCAATTCACTTGCGTCGCGGGCTTCGATGCGGTCATTGACGCCGACCGCGCTAAGAGACGCGTGCCGGCTGGCCCAAGCGCGGCCTTTTAGAACCAACGTTTCCCCGTCCGCTGAGCTCCCACGTTCCTCTCCTCTCGCCCCTAAACCGCGCCTTTCCACCCCCCCCACCACCCCCCAAACGGCCGCTTCGTGACACCGTTTGCACTGCCTCTCCTGCTTGCCCACCATCGCCAGGCTTCCGCGCCATCATTCCCCGCGCCATTCACAATGTCCGCCGACGACTTTGACGATGAGCTCTTCGCCCTCGCCGGTGGTGACGAAGATGCAGACATCGAGGAAGGTGAAGCGTGAGTGCCCGCGCTGCCCTTTTCCCGCTCGCTGCTGCCCCTCACCCTCTCACCTGTCGCTCGTCTCGTGCACCGTGCCCAAATGCCTCAACCGACCCGCCCAGCCCAGCCCAGCCCAGCCCAGCCCAGCCCACCCTCCTGCCCTCTTCAACCCGCTTCTGCTCTCCACCCGCACCATGAAACTGACCCCGCCCAGCTCGTCGCCCGCGGCCTCGTCGCCAAACTCGCTAGGCTCAGACGCCATGGACGAGTCCGACTCAGACCGCGACGATGACGTTCCTGAGCGCACCGCCGACGTATCGTACCCGCTGGAGGGCAAGTACATCGACGACGCAGACAAGCGACGCATCATGGCCATGTCGCAGCTAGAGCGCGAGGAGATTCTCGGCTCACGCGCCGAAGAGACGCAGAGAGCCAACTTCCAGGCCGAACTCGCCAGGCGCGCCGCCCAGGAGAACAACAGGAAGAGAAAGGCCGACTCCGAGGAGCCCGACGATGCGACGCGCAAGAACAGTCGCCCCAAGGTGCAGCCACGGAAGAACGACAAGCTCGAGGCATACAAGCGCGAACGGGAACAGCGAGGCCAGCAGCGGCAACGTCAAGACGATCGCCGCAACGGTCGTCGGCGGTCAAGTTCTGGTGATAGGGGCGGTGACTCAGATGTTGACGCTGATGGTGAGAGCGACGTCGACTGGGATGAACGGCCAGCAGAGAAGCCTCGCGAGGAGCAGCCTGCTACCATCCGCGACTTTGAGTCTGTTCGTGTCGGTCGAGGCTTCTTCTCCGAGGTCTGCTTCTACCCTGGATTCGAGGAGGCCATGGCTGGCACATTCGGACGTGTCGGCGTAGGCCAAGACTCTCAGCGCCACACTCTGTACAAGATGGCACAGATCAAAGGTAAGTGTCTGCAACCCATCGAACCGCGCTTAGCTAACAAAGCCCAGGCTTTACGACCGGTAAGCCTTATGTCTTCGAAGGCAAGAACGGCCAGCGTATTGCGACAGATCAATATGTTACCGCGCAGCATGGTTCAGTGAAGAAGGATTACCAGTTCCAGTTCTTGTCCAACCAGCGCTTCACCGAAAGCGATCTCGATATCTATAAACAGTCTCTTACTGAGACAAACGCCAAGGCCCCCACACAGACATTCCTCCAGCGGAAATACGAGGATCTCAAGAACCTTCAAAACCACTACTGGACCGAGGCCGATATCAGCGCACGTATTGCCAAATCGAAGAAGTTTGCACATCTGTTGGCACGCCAAAATGTAGACAGTCAGCCCAGGATAGCCACGCAATCAGAGACAGCTGCAGCCCGCGTTGCCGAACTCAACCGCAAGACACGTATTCTTGAGGCCGAGCGCGTGAAGAAAGCCCTTCAAGAGCAACAACGCGAGAAGAAGTTAAGTCAACGGAAGGAGGCTGCACGACAGAAAGCAGAAGAAGAGGCAAAGAAAGCACAAGCAGAGGCCGCGCTTAGGAACCAAAACCTCGACGTCGATGCCCTCTTCGATGGTGACGGCTCATCACGAGCAACCACGCCAAAGCCTCAAACGGATAAGAAGAAGACTGAACGCAAAGGCTTGCCAACGTTTAGAAAACCGAAGATGGACGATGATATTATTGCGAGCATGGATATCGGCGTGGACATCGAGATCTGAACTGCTCAGCTTTTCACTGGAGCATGCCACAACCCCCTTTGACGGCTTAGTTATTCGCCATCAACCTCGGACTATCCCTCCCTCCCTCCCTCCCTCCCTCCCTCCCTCTTGCGATATTCTATACCCAAGACCGCTATTCCGATATACCACGGCGTCTCTTGCAAGGGAAACACGACCAGTCATTCACACAGCATTGCAAGGCGTTCTAGGCTCTTACATATATAGAGCATCTACAATTAGTCTACCTATCACCGGCTTGCAGTCCCCGTTCTTGACACGGCCAAATAAACAGATATATGGTACTACCAACTCTTTCGTGATTCTTTCAATCAAAACGTGAAGAGCTCAAGTGTGCTAACGGTCTCCCTGACAGATCCTAATTGTGGAATTGCGTACGGGGTTCGTGCAATCAAAATGCACTGTTGGAAACGACTAAGCCGTTATGAATGATAGTGAATTACTATTATGATACATAAGTTTGTTCCATCACCAGCTGTGCTCCAACCATCTCATGGTCAAAATTACCATGAACGCCTTACCCACCTAAACACCCATCAAGGCACCGTATCCCACACTCTATCTCCCTCCTTCGGCGGCTCCAAAAAGTCAGCCGGCGTATCCTCCACATCCGGCAACTGATGCCTCTCCGCCCAATTCCGTATCGCATCGAAATTGCGACACTTGTGCACAGTGTTGAAGTCGACAAAAGCTTCTGGGGCTTTGCCCGCAGGCTTATACCACACCTGGCCCAGAACGCCCACGTCAACCGTACACATGAGCTGCTGCCGCAAGATATCTAGACAATGTGCTGGCCATGTTAGTCTGGAATCCGTAGAACCGTGGACAGAGCGCTACATACTGACGTGATGCTTGAGGATATTCGCATCGTTTGAAAAGGGCCCGAGGCCCTGTTCTTGGTAGTATTCGAAGTTCCACGCCAGCGATTTGCGAAGCAGATTCTGATGTGTGTTAGTACAGTTACTTGGGAAGAGCATTGGGACGTACGAGGCAGTGGAGGTGATGCAGGCCTTCGACATGTGCTGGGTAGCCGCCACCGTATTTTTGCTTGATTTTGACTTGGTCCGGCGCGAGGCCGGAGCGTTCTGCTTCCTCTGAAGGAATCCGGCTTGCGTGGTCTAGTGCGGTGTGTTAGTATCAATGGGGAAGATAACGAGGCAAGGTCAGGGCGTACAGTCTGCGCCTAGGGACTTCCATGCAGCGTCCACTTCTGGTCCTGCGTCTTTTCTGAAGTCGTTCGATTTTAGGAGCGAGCCTTGGAATTTAATTACGCCGTATGTTATGCCTACGTCTTTGACAATGGGGGCTGGAGTTGTTAGCGATGAACCTGAAGCTGCTCTTGCTAAACACACAGTATTGTGAAGTATGTCGTATACTGAAGTTATCGGCATCTAATCGACCATTTTGAGCTGCCAAAGCCCCCAACCCAGCAGACAGTAACGCCGTGCAAATGACCGTAAGTGTAGTTGCCAACCACGATGGCCCCCTCGGTGCTTTTTTCAAAGCTCGATCACCCCTCTCTGGCCTCTCACGATCCTTCAGAAGCCGCTCATGATCCTCGCCATCAACCCGCTCAAATTTCCCTCCTTTCTCAGTTCGAAACCCAAACATGGTCAAAAAGATGCCGGGAAGACCGCGCCCCAACCTCCATATCGAGTTTTAAACGGCACACGGCCATTGCGACATTCGTCGTGACCTGCATACCAAGACTATTGCTTGCATGCCCGCAGCGTTGGTTCAGCTCTCGATGCCCCGCACCTACACTCGCTTGTGGCGCCTTAGCCCGACTACAAGGCTAGATACTCGTATTGCGATTCGAGAGCGCAGGCAACACACGTATCGAGCCTTCTTCTTTAGGGCAGCATTTAGCGACAACGAGTTGGAGAGCATTGTCACTACGATTGATGAAGATTAACACCGTGCGGGAGGAATGCCGACTATGATATCACGCCCTGTGTAGCGCGGCCAGATCAGGACTGAGATGGAACTCGAGGTAACAATGTACGCTAGACATGTTGTATTGCTAATATCGCGCAAGTATTGGGTACCGCGACAAGACGTGGGCAGATGACTCCATCAACAGGGCATTTTGCGCAACCCATTGCCTCCAATACACCCGCCTGCCTGTCCCATGTCCAGACTTGGAAATGCTCGACGGACCCATGGCGGCCTGCTGCGATTGAAACTTTATGAAGTGGTTGGGTATCCTTGACGTGGTGTGGCTTTAGCCATGCAGCTTTCAATAGCTTTCATCGTGGGCGTGCAGCAGCCTCAACACCAGCGACCTATCGTGACCCTTTGGCTACGCCCGTTGTTATCGATTACGTCTGTCGCTGCCTTATTCGAGTAAGTCTGGGGTCGTATGCGTCGCGATCGCTATGGATCCATGTCGTTGCAGAGTACATACATACATCTCCCCGGGCCGACGAACACGAGTCTACACGCAAAGATGTCGTCCAGATGATGCAAAGTACCGAGTCTCGGATCTAGGTGGACCTAGGTCCTAGGCTATAGTAACGCCAATAGCATCAGGGGCTGGGCCGGTTCCATGGTGGTGTTGCGGAGTGTGTATATAATATGAGGGTTGCGGCTTGGGGAAGTGTCAAGCCGAGTTTCTTGGAAGAGGATCAGTTTTCGACATTGACGGCTCTTGGCATTCACTCGATTAATATACTCTGCACTATGAGGTTTACGCTCACTCTTCTCGCCTTTGTGGCGTCGGTTATTGCGGCCCCGATTGCTGCGCCAGAGGCTGATGCCCAGGGAACATATGCTACTTATGGTATGTACATTGTGATCCTCTCTGACAAGGATAATCATACATATCGACACTCTGTCATCAATTGCATCGACTGATCTCTCCAAGGCACATATGGTAACCCACCCCCGCCACCTCCACCGGCCGGTGGTTACGCTTCGTATGGCAGCTACCCACCGCCTGCTGGTGGGTATGCCACCTATGGTACTTATAAGAAGGAATAAATGGCCAATAGAAGATATGGCATGGGTTCGAGGATCATAACGGGAGGTATGAGCTGGGCGAAGTCTATCTGATTGGGGTCACGTTGGGGGAACGTTATCCTAACGCTCTCTTACGATATAATGTTTGAATGAGTAATCAATATGAAGATGTGTACTAGTGTTATGATTCATATAATGTGAGGCATATTGCGTTTGTGGTGTATGATTTGCGAACCTGAATTTATGGAGATGACCTCCTTCATACCGCTACATGACATGCATACGATAAACATGACTGCCCGTAAGTTGGACAATACTGGTGGTGCTGCGTGCCCCTTCTTCGGTTCGCATCGTTTGTTTTGAGGTACAGTCCAATCTCTTCCCTCGTGTTGATAGTCAACATTTAGGCATGGTCTTTATCTATCAAACTCTCCTACACATTTATAAATTCCTAGAATTTACTTATTTATTCCACTTTTTGGCTGGTTGGACAGAGCATCTTGGGAGCGATTGGGTCGGGGAACGTGTATTCATTTTGATGCATAACTTCTGAAAAAAAAAAAAAAAAAAAAAAAAAAAAAAAAAAAAGAATCAATCCTAAAAAATTGCTAATTCATCCCCAAACGTAACATCAATCCAGACGCTGAATGTTACGCCTTCTTATTGTAAACATTTACGATCATTCGATTTCATGGCGGGTCTCTATTGTGCCATCCAGGAACAGTTGCGTAAAGAGTGGCTGAGTGACGAATTGCTCTCGACATATGTGCACATGGGTTTTAGCAGCGTACTTTACGTTCTGTTCGTTGTTGAATACAATGTACGTGATAGAGTTGAGGTGTTGAGGAACAGAAAGTTTAGCCCTTTGACGGCAGCTTCTTGAATTGCGAAGCGTAACCAGCGTGCAGCGCAAGTGATGAAGTAATTATATCTCATCAAGATTCTACCTAGTTTAAAAGCGGATATATCATCTAAGGAGTTGGATATTAGTTGTATTTTTAACCCGTCAGGATGAGTAATTGGCTTGCAGTCTGTTAGTGTTTGCAAAACACTTTTGAGCGCTCGTTACACTAAAAATTGGGGCCCCAAAATTATATTATCCGAGCGGTTGGACAGTATAATCTTCGGTAGAGGTTCTGGGCAAATATTTAGCTTCTTCCCGTGGCTACAGAAGTGTTACAAAATGAGTTCCACGAATATAACGGTGTGGAAATACCATTGGATGCTTCGCAACTCATTCATATACCAATACAAGATTGAGAACAGGCTTCCAATGTCCCATCCGCTGTCTATCGTTGTTCTAAAAATGATGATTTGAGTTTAGTTGCCATCATAAACAGACCACCCAGGTTTGAGTAGATCTTAGGTCATGATTTAGGTATCTATGGGATGAAAACTTCACATCGGCCAAGTATCAGAGTAAAAAAAAAGCACAATAAATTATTACAAAATAACATCGTGAACCAGAAATCTCATGTCCCACCCATTACCGCATATCCTTCAGGTATCATTCCACATCCCAGAACCTAATCTATGTACATTTTCTCCTAGCAAAGTTCATACCACGAGGTGTGAATAGGGGTATCCACCTTAATTTCGCAAAGTGTAACGGGCACGCACACACCCTTTGCCCAATCCTTGCCCCACTGTCGCGCACAGCTGGCATCGTTGAAAATAGTGTTCATCTCAGGAGCGGTTGTTGAGCGGCGGTGGCACTAGAACCAAAGTTAGAAGATCAATGCATAGCATGGGCATGAACGCGGATGTATGAGGGATGGTGAGGATTAAGAACGTACCCATTCTCCTCGGGAGGAGAGATCACCGCCTAGCATCTGGCAGAGACCAGAACCTCGGGCTGTGCCGGCGGCGTTCACGCAGGCACATTCCTCGCTCCGGAACGAGGCAGCACTAATTGGCGGTTGTTAGTTGTGCATCCCGGAGAAGAAAAGACAAGATTCAATATATACCTCGTGGTAGGTGCGGCCAGAGCAGCAGGGAGAGCTAGCAAAGCAACAAAGAAGGTCTTCATGGTGACGAATGGTGTGTAAGAGAAGTAAAATTTGTATTGTACTTGCGTCGAAGTTGCTCGTTGATGATAGTAAAGCAAAAAAGGCAAACCAAGCTCAACTATTTGTACACTTTTTGTTACCGTCTTTCCATGTAATTTGTCACTGTGCTTAATATGTTAACATACACACTTCGCGGAGGTATCCATACACAGCATGCATGTCATGCATGAAGCGATTTGTAGGCTGGGGCCAATAAACGATGGTGTTTAATACAATAAAAGTGGGTTGATTAGGCGATAACAGTGCGACACTACGAATGGGTGATGTTCGGGCTGAACGTAGGAGTTGTTCACTTCGTATGGGGTATTGGCCGATGAGACCTGGTAAATCAATATTCCTTTCGGTTGATATGGGCGACCGGGACATGTGATTTTGAGTAGTAGGAGACGTGTGTCGGCAGGTCAACTGACTATGGATTTGCCTCGGTTGAGATGGCAATGCCAAGCTAAGGTTAGCGCGTGCGCAGCTCTAAGCGAGCTCGACTCAACTTAGCCCCAACACAAGATTTTTAAAACACGTTAAAAGCGCGTTCGTAACACGTTCTCACGCACACATTCTCACGCACACATTCCCACGCACACGTTCACAAACAACACAATAACTGCCATCAGAAAAATGGTTTGCAAACTCATCACCAATTTCGAAACTTGGGTTAGTATCGGTGGGAGTTGGTTGCTGAATGCTGAATGGGTTGTATAGCATAAAATGAGCTATCAAGTTGATCCATTGTTGGAGAAAAGTTCATCTGACTATGAACTTTCGTTCAGTTGAGATGATAAATATTTTTTTATTTTTATTTTTTTCAGCTGAAAGCGGTTAATATGCCTGTTGTGGTTTGGCGCCATCTCAACCGAGGCAAATCCATAGTCAGTTGACCTGCTGCCTCAGGAGACGTTGAGCTTTTATCAGAGAGGTTCTTATATCTGTCCTAGCTATGACTGTTACAAAATGACTTGCCTTCGTAGGTCGTGAAAGCGGCACAACGTGCAACAAGTTGTCAGCAAATGCCAAATTTAATATTGTCGACCTTTTCCTTCACATACGACCATAGTATTTAAGCAGATAACGGCGGATTAGTACTCACTACCTAAGGTTTGCGGCCAATAGATTCAAGCCATACTCTTGTGCACGTGACACTCCGCCACTCCAATCGCAACCGTGGCACCTCCGCGGCTCCGTCCGCAACCAGAGTCCATAGATCGTCATCATATCTCCTACTTACAGCACAGTAATGCACTCTCGCATTATCCACCTCGATTCGCCATGATATCGTCCGGCTTCACAAACGCGCCTGTGAGCCAGTTTCTGGTTTTCTCAGTTGTTATTGGCTCCCTCCTCGCCACGCTCACAGACACGAGATACTACCTACACATCTCGGTCGTGCCGCACATATGGACTTATGGCCAGTTCTGGCGATTTTTGACGTGGCAAGTATGTCAACATACTCTTGTTTCCTAGATGAAGAGGACAGCAAGTTGCAAAAATCGAGGGTGGGAGTAAAAGCTAATATGACACAACAGCCATGCTTCACAAACTCGACGGAAGTTCTCTTCGGCGTGCTTACATTCTACCAACTACGGGTTGTAGAGAGATTATGGGGTAGCAGGAAATTTGCCGTATGTTTTGAACTTCGGCTACTTTACGCATTCTGACCGTGACTTGCAGTCATTCCTCCTTGCTACTCTCCCTTACACAACACTCCTACCACCGCTTATTCTTACTTTCGCCCTCCGTCCACTCACATTCGGCCGCATAAACTACCTTCCGGCTGGCCCGACATCGGTCATCTTCGCCTTACTCGCGAACTACTATGCCGCCATCCCATACACATACCGCTACAAAGTGTCCGCTTTCGCACCGCCCCCGTCGCAGTCCAATACCCAGGCCGCTTCTAGCCTGTGGTCTCGTAGCTTGACGCTTACGTCTAAGTCGCTTTCGTATCTCGCCCCCTTGCAACTTGCATTTTCGCAATTTCCGGGGTCCTTACTTGCTGCGGCGGTGGGCTGGGCGGTGGGCACTGCATATAGGAGAGATTTGCTGCCCGGCGCCACGGGCTGGAGAGTACCGGGGTGGGTGGTTGGCGAGGAGAAGAAGCGGGGTTTTGAAGGCTTACGGGCAAGACTTGATGCGGAAAGGGAGAGGGAGGAAGGAACAGGTGCCTCGACTGGGATTCTGGCTGGAGAGACGGGGCAGGGTGGGGCGAGAGCGCGGAGAACGCTAGGCGACATGGTGGCAGAGCAGTTCCGAGGTAGGAGTTGAATTATGGGTTTTTACGTAGGATACGCATGACTTGAAATGAGAATATTCTTCTGCACTTTTTGACGAGACTGACTGTGCCTCTCTTCATTACCATATGCGTCTTGCCGTGCATAGTCTAAGCATCACAGCTACTATGTGCATTGAAGCTTACGCAGTCTTGAAACAGCGTCATCTTGCAAAACCGCAACATTCCCCCCCCCCCCCAAACATGTACAGGACGAAATACTAGCCCACGACAAGCCGCAAATTAAAATCCACTCAAAAAGCATATCATAATATTAATTAGAGGTCATAATGGAACCACCTTTCTCCTTTCCCCTCCCTACCATTCCTCCACCGCAGACCTATCTAATGCCGAAAAGCCCCACCTTCAACGGCCCAGATTTAACTGGCGCCCTACCCAACTCCTCATCCTCAGCATAGAACCCATGCTTCATCTCCATATCCATCTCACTCGGCGTCAACGGCGGGCGACTAGGCGTGACAGGCCCCCTCCTCTTCAGCCCGTTCGCCCTGGCCACTATAATCTTCATATGCCCGTCTTCATCTCCCTTCATGTTGACAATCAAGCTGCCATTGCCCTCGTCGGGATCGCTCAGTAACCACACATGCTTCATATGCGCGCGATCCCGCTTCTCCATGACGGCGTCGGCGGCGTCGGCGATTTCGGCGCCACCACGCGATGCTGCGATGATGAGGTCGCGCGGGTCGAGGTAGTTGAAGCGGCCAAGGTCGGCCCAGCCATATGTGCGCGTGGCCTCGGCCAAGACGGCGAAGATAATGACGAGATTGAGGGCGAAGATGGCGTATATGTAGCCTGGCTGGCCAAACTGGAGGGCGTAGATGTAGGTGCGGGCGGGCTGCTGGGTGAACATGCGGCCAACCATGAGCTGGGCGGAGGCGTAGGCGACGAGCATGTCGTCGGCCATGGCGGTGATGGAGTTTGTGAGGCCGGCGAGTGTGGCTTCTTCTTCGGTGAAAGGGTCGCGGGAGGCGGAGGCGCGGGACATTTTGTAGGCGGCGATGCTGGAGTTGAAGGCTTCGCCGAGAAGAGAGACGTATAGATTCGTCATATCATTAGACATTAGTTCGAATTGGCGGACGACAGTTCGAGTGATATTGCGTTGAGGATTGAAGTCTCGCATGGTGGCGCCGGGTCGGACGGTGATATTGAGGTTGTTGAGGTCCACTGTTACGTTAAATAAAGTAGGGACAAAGTCGAACTCGCACTGTGTGTTATTGAGGAAGCTGTAGGCTTCACCAGCCGCGATTGCGAGGTATCGACGAGGCGAACGTTCACTGAAGGATACACCCATAGCGACGATTGCTTTGCCATCATGACCGATGTAGTTGGAGTACTCGGAACCATCGACACTATCAGGCAAGTTACCAGAGGCCGCATATATCCATTCGTTGACGGGTCCAGACAAGACGAACTCTGAGCTAATATTGTAGATGCAGCTCACGTTCGCCAAGTATCCTTGCTCTTGAAACCAATATCCTGCCACCTGGTTGTTGGACGACAAGGCTTGGTCCATAAGCCCGACAGATGCGCCGACACCGTAGGATCGACCCCTGTAGCTGAATTGGGTGTTGTCGAGCTTCCGATGAACATGAAGACCCCTGCCGGTTGAGGATGCTGATGCCGCTGATCCCATTAATTGTCCACTTTGCTGCTGGCCGACCGAGTATGTAAAGAAGCCCTTTTGTGTCCGCAGTGAAGGGCCTGATGAACCAATCATCATTGGGTACTCAATAATTCTCGAGACATCGTCATAACTGGGTATGAGCAACATGCCACTCCCCATAGTCCGCGAAACCGACGGCGTAATGGAACCGGCCCATAACGCTGCCGGAACTACGCTCAGAAATACCATAAACAGAACAGGAAAGAAGAATCTGAGCGGAAGATCCCAGTTCACGCGAGGAATAGTCATATCCACCCATGTTCGCAACACATCCAACGAAACGCCAACCTTCATAATCCGGAGTCGCAGGGCGTAGTTGATAAGCTTACAGATAACTGCTACATGGAGGAGCCCAAAGAATGCGGCAAGCAGTTGAACGATGAGCGCAACAGAGGCAGGGAACTTGTTGGCGACCATGAACAAATTGCCCGAGACCCGCCATTGTCGAAGTTGCGAAAGCAGGAGAATCGTTGAAAGAGTAGTCGTAATTGCCAATCCATAGAAAGTGTTATACCGTCGCCAATGACTATACCGCAGCGTCCTACCATCTGGCCCTGTCGCCTGACGCGTAGCAGGAGGAAAAGAGAATTGACGAACCATTAATGAAAGAGGGGACCGCCCGCGGTCAACGAAGGAAGAACATGCGAAAAGGACAGAATGAGCAGCAAAAGGAATGACAATGGCAAAGTGACATGAGAAAGACAAAGGGACTACTGACTCGAGGGGATCTGGGACATGGATACATAGCGTTGTGGGGTTTGTCAATATCGTGTATCAGATCTGTCACTGCTTCATGCTAGAGCCTCAACGGGCGGCTAACCGATCGTGTCTTGACACGGCGGCCGGGGTTCAACCGCATGATTTGGCCTTAGGCGGCGTGTGGTGTTCGAATACGGAAATTCCGACGTTTTACACGGTCTGAACTGTACCGTAAAAGTGTTTTTGTGTTCTAGTCGTACTGTTCGCATGGGTCAAGGGTGACGACGCAAGAACGGATGTCCGGCAAGGCCGATATCGTCATTCGACTTTTTGCGGATGTGCATAAGTTAGTTGAGATACCTATACTCTCGGAGCATTCAATGGAAGACACAGGGCTGTGGGCCTAAATCAGTCTCTGTGCTTTCTCTTCGTGGCCTTCAGCTCAGAAAGTAAACAGACACCACCTCTATCATCAACGCGACTTCAAGTATGCTGTTGTTGCTAACAGATTACCCTGCGTACTTCAGCCGTATACATAGTACTTACTTCAGGAGGCATATTCTCCTGAAGTCCGAAAGTTCTGACCCGCTTCCATGGATTGAAACTGTAACTGACTGGAACACCGACGCCAAATCATGGAGCTGACTGTACGCGTCGTCGAAACCAACAATCTGACGGATATACCCGCCTACTCTTGACCACTCAACAGCACATCTCTTTACTCGATACACGCCCACATGTACCGGGTAAGCAAAAGTATATCAGGGCAGCTGTAAGGTACACAACGGCATGCGCATGAGCAGGCGTCTGAAGCGGCCTAATGCGAGACGAACACGAAGCCCGTCGACCGTCAAGAAGCGACGAGAAGAGCAGTAGTTGTCGGCCAAGAAAGCCGCTTGCTGGCACAGTGACTCACCTCAAGGTGAAGGGACAAGTCAAGATGCACAACTTCACACAAGCGATGAAGTGATGGCTAGCGTGGCCCCGCCAGCACCAATCGTTCCAACCTCGCTTGCTTCTCCACCACCCCACCTCATACCCAAGGCACCCATTTGAAACACGAGACGCATGCAACTCCTCCCATCCATATCACCCACGCGTTTGATCTCCAGTTGCCCCTCGCCCCTGCTCCGTGATTTCTCCTAGTCCAATGTTCGATGGAACGAGCCTCTAGGCTGCAAAGTGGGAAAAAAAACCCTCCCCCCTCCCGAATCTAACCGGTGTGGCAGCGCATCACGCCATGTTCGATCTCAACCTTGTGACCACCACATGTATGGACCGCAGAAGATTTTGCTTCCAGGCGTGCTGACACAGGAATGTGGTTGCGCCAATGGGTGCGATTCTCGGGCGGCTGAGGCTTACCCCCCCCGTTGTGGCTGCGCATGCGGCCAGACCCAACATGCAAGGCAGAGCAAGGAGAAAAGAAGGTCGACGTGAAGGGAACGCGGGGTAGGTTGGGATGTTGGTGTGGCTGTATGTTGCAACTGTGTGGTCGTTTGGGATGTGCGCCTGGCGACCGGTGTACGGAGAATGTCAGGGCATCCACCGGTTCAGGATGATAGTCCAGTCTTCCCCATGTGTCTCGACGCGAATACGAGGGCGTACTAATGTCGAGCGACATTGAAGGGAGGGCGGCGGCACATGCTGTTTACACGCAACGCGCGAAGGAATGCAGCTGCTTCTCGCCAGACCAAGTAGACTATCGTTCCGGGTCTTGCAGTAATGGTTCATGATGACCGTTGTCGCGGGGCCTGTCAGGTGCGGTTGTGGAAATTGCAAGGGGACGGACGTCACGCTCTTTCGGATATTGCCAAGCAGATAGGATAAACTAAATGGTTTTTTGAACTTCATTACTCGCGGCAATGCGCGAGGAGAGCTATGTAGATAACTAAATGGTCTGATATGATATGGGATATTGAGGCGCGCCGGCCCATCAGCGGCTAATGTTGATAGCGGCAACACAAGTATTCAACGCCGTACAATGCAATGCGTAAATATGCTCAACAATTAACACCGCCCATGCAATGCTGTCATGAGGGTCTCATGAGGTACGCAAGTCGTGTCCAGCCAGTGGGCAGTGCTCGCAATGTCGTATCGCGTTTTTTTTCCTTTGAAGAAAGCGATACTAGGAAACTCGTGGGTCTAGGACGATAGGAAAATAGTGAATGAATTAATAGGCGCCCGTCTGGCCGAACATTCGGTTGAAGAAACCACCAGATGTTTTGGCCTTCTTGGACGGCTTATCGTCGTAGAGGGGAAGAGAGTGTTGGAGCTGGATCTTCGACTGCGAGGCGGGCCCGTGGATATGTACAAGAGTGGCACCCTGGTCGGCATCATAGCGCTGCACAAAGGCTTGAGTGGGCTCTTCGGTGAAGCTGATGGGTGAATCTGATGACGTTGAGACAGATGAGCTTCGGGTTGGTGGTGACAGAGACGGAGTGCGCGATGGAGCGCGGGATGACTGGTGGACACGCTGCCTTTGTGGGCGTGCGGCGTATGCAGAGTAGGAAGTGGTGGACTGGTAGAGGTTCTCGGCAGTGAGCTGGTACTGTTGGCGAGCAAACTCCTTCTCCCTCTCAGCACGCTTGGCCTTCTCAGCCTGGCGTGATTGCCAGACACGGATGGGTGCCAGGAAGGGCTCGAGGTGGTAGTAGAGATCCTCTTCGTTGATGCGGAGATCCCAGTCGAGGAGGAAGAGAAGCTGCTTCTCCATGAGGTTGACCTCGGTGATAGAGAAGCCGAAGCCCTCGTAGCCACGAACACTGGTGTAGCGAGCCCAGTGCTTGTTCTTTGGCGAGGAGTCGTTGAGGTTCTTAGCAGCAAGGATAAGAGCAGCCAAAAAGATACGGTGGGTAGTGCACTTCATGCCCTTGGCGACCGGGGGAAGGCGAGACCGTAATCGGCTCAAGTAGACGAGCGAGGTCATGAGAGTGGGGACTTGCACGTGTGACCGTTCGACCAGAGATGTGATGAACTCCTCGACTGAAGGGATAGCAGCTTCCTTGCTAGAGGTGGCATGCTGGGGAGGAGAGGCTGGTGGTGTTGGAGGCAGGTTCTTGTTGAGTGATGGTTCGCAGCGAATGACCTGTGTGGCTTTTTGTGCGAGGTAGGAGATCATGTCTTGAGAAACTGGCATCTGGATGAAGTGGTCCAAGGCTGCGCTGTTTTCAGCGGCGAGGTTTGCTGAGTAAGGCATGGTGGTGGTTGTTGTGTGTTGAATTGATAGACGGGTAAGTGTGTATAAATGTCAACAATGGTAGTCCCAAAGTGGCTTATCGTATAGGATTATGCCCTGCAAGGCAGATAGTCCGACTGTACTTTTTGGTGTAAGCGAAGCGTCCGGGATAGGCTGAGCAGTGGCTTGGTCGAGGAGGACACAAGGTTGAGCGTTAGGCAGCAAATTATTAGGGTGCGATAGAAGTCCTGACCGGCAAGACCAAGCAAATAGCGATAGGCGGTAAGGAGACTTTTTTTGGGTGGTTTTGGTGGTTTTGGTGGTTTGGGTGGATAGTGTGGCGTTTGTATGAGGATAGGCAGTGCCGGACTGGGATTGACCTGCACCGCTGGGGTGTCAGGGGGAAAAAGAAAAGAGGAAGTGAAGAATAGCACTGACCAGAAGTGGGGAGCAAAAGTCGACGGCAGAAGAAGTGATACTTAATACCCTCAAGACCCTAGCGGCAGCTCTTCTGGATGCTAAACTTGAGAGGAGGGCGGCTGCAAAGCTCAGCCAATCGAGGGCGGGAATGGGCCGGGGACAGGAGGTTAGCGCGCCACCAAAAGAGGGAGCCAGCGGCTGTTTGGCTGTTTGGGCACGGCCAAGATTGCGAGAGGTAGGATGCAGAAACCCCAGAATAGTCGGTTTCAAGTCGGGAGCCAGTCGCTTGTGGCCTAAATCTGCGCGGAGCCCTGCGAGCCAATAATCCTGCCGCTGTTTCGCGTTTCGACGACGGGCGAGATGTTTGAGGGCTGCACGGCCGTCGTAGCAGGCAAGCGCAGACGGATTGATGGGCGGCGGCGCGATAGACTATATGCTGGAGTATGCTGAGGAGCGTTTCTGCACGACAACGGCCGAGAGGGTCACGTTGGGTCGCGGTGTGAGGCGGTGAGGTGCAACGAGTGGATCCAGGTGCAGGCTCGCAGCAGTAGCAGCACGGCCGTTCCATATATCTAAGCAAGCTACTGTGTAGACAGCTGTCATGCTGGCAGACTCCGATGGAGGCATGGCAGGCCGGCCGAGGATGGAGCGACGCGAGGGCATGCGAGGGCATGCGAGGGCATACGAGGCGGTTGATGCGCGCCGCTTTGGGAAGGAAACCCATTTTTGTTGCAGTGCGTTGGAAGCCAAGCGTAGCATTGCACATGCTCGACGAGGGGGCGGCCTGTGGCTCAGCAGCCCGGTGCGCCATTCATTCGTACGAGAGAGCGTGCTTCTCCGGCCTTCGTCTGCATGCCACCCACCCACCGACCCACCCCTACTCCAGCCTGCCCTTGGCTGCAACTGCGTAGTGTGCATCCAGTATGAATCTATCTCCAACGGACATAGAAGTGAGTCCATCATGCAACTCTGACTCTCGACGATCGGCATGTCATGCGCAGGGTTGGGCCTCATGCCAGCCTCATGCCAGCCCTCGATTGGCCCTCGTGGCAGCCAAACATTTCCCTTCGTTTCAACACCTGTTTACCTCCAGGCCTGCTCCACCAGCATGACCTGGCCTCAGTGTCCACCGCATGAATGACAAAATCCATGCTACCACCTTGCCAGCGCCCAAACGCGCTGTGCCAATCACTGGCCGGCCTCCATCCTTCTCTCCTACCATGCACCGCCTCAATCCTCGCCGCCAATCACATCTCTCGCCTCGACGGTCCCCCGTCGCCATCGTCCACATCGTCCACCTCTGCATCTTCAATGGCCCGTCGCGCAGAACTCCAGACAACTCTATCCAGATTGCACTCGGTGTCGCCGCGTCCACTTGCCCTCGTGCGTTGTGCCGGCTGGTTGGCCAGCCATCACGCGCCCCAGCATGGGGCGCATCCCCAATTCAACAAACCTTCATCTCACTCCCCATGGCTCCCAGTTCCCGTGAACCATGCACATTGTACAGCGGCAGCAGCAGGCAGCCGGAAACTAGGTTGATGCGGCTCTGCAGCAGCTACTCGCCGTGTTCCCTGCGCGGCTCGCACGGATCCGGCTGGCCAAAATAGTAGCCGCTCATCTTGGTAGCCGCTCGTGTTACGCCCAGAACGGGTCGCATCGGATCGAATCTAGCCGTTGCAGCAGCCAGGTACACGGCAGCTTGCGCAATCTATCCATCTGCACGCCCGTAATAGACTCGAGTCGTGCTGGTTTGGGCCTTGCAGAGGAAGATGAGCTTCCGAATGCAAGCGCTTTGGTGTTTCATCGCGGGAGCTTGGCGCACGGGTAGGGAGGGCTACAAGAGGCATATGCGCCCCCAATCTGTTTACCTCCAACGGCCGACCTTTTGGCTTTTCGTGCGCTGCATGCTGGGCAGGTAATGCGCTGGCTGTTGAGGGAATTGAGACACATCCGAACTAACTCCTCCAAGCTCTATCCCCGCCATCGCAAACCTAACCTCCATCCACCAGTAGATGGCTGTGGCTAAGGTGTGCCACCCCTAACGTCACCCCTAACGTCACCCCTCGCGAAAGCAATAGAGGCGCAGCCATACACTCGAGCTGATCAGTAACAACAACTCGCACTGGTGGCAAGTGGCAATACATACAAAGTCACATGAGTACTCTGTACAAGCTGAAATGTTTACACTTGCCTTTTTTTTTTCTCCTTCACAGACGGATCCCCGGCTAACATGGTCGAGTCGATCAATCTAGATCTGGTTTCATGTAATGCATCCCTCCGTCTTTGATATCGTTTCATGTTTCAATCCCGAGGGTGGGCTTTACCTTGTGGAGCCGAGTCAAAGCCAATATCTATGCCGCTTGCCATAGATAAACTCTCTTTCTGCCTGCGCGGGCTTACTAGCTTTAGCCCCCCGGGTTTCTTGCTCTTCCTTTGGGTATCAAGGATGGTTGATATCTTGCTCTTGGGTATGCCTCATGGGGGCGAAAAGCGATTGGTTTGAGTTGAACAATGCGTTCGTGCGCTGGGTCAATGTGAGATTGTTACTCTACGTTTCTATGCAATGAGTAAGTCACGCTGCATTTTCCACAATGCATCCAGCCCACCCTAGAGCCATTAATCTCGTCCTCAATCGGCATCACCACCACCAAACCACAAGAATCCAGGACAAATCTTATTATCCATTACCGTCCTACCAAACACAACTATCCCATCATAAAAATACCCCTGATATACATTACTCATTAAACAATCTAACCCCTACCCCTTCGCATTCCACTTGTCATTATACGCATTCGCCGCCACAGCAATCTGCCTGTAGAACCAATTGCGACTGCCCTCATCCCCAATCGGCACAAACGGGCCTTGATTCCCGCCTTTGAGCGCAATCCCCAGCCCCGTGCGCTCCTTGCTAATCGTCTGCACATCCCTGAGCAACACTTCCCACTCCGTGGTCAGTTTCTTCGTGCGCACCATCATGACGCCGTTGTACGTGAGCATGACGAGCATCTCCTTGTTTTGCAGCTCCAAGTGCGCAATGTAGTCTTCATTGAAGTACTTGCCATTGTCCAACGTCTTGAGCCAGAATTGGCCCAGCGCTTCGCGTTGTGAGTATGGGCGCACGATGCCGTCGGTGCCGATGAAGCGGGTTAGGCGGACACGGTCAAGGCCTTCTTGGTCGAAGACGGTGGTTGTGTTGCGGACGCCTTCGGCCATGTTGGAGGCGAGGTCGAAGGCGCCGATGGCGGCTTTGGTGGGCACACCTAGGAGGCCTTTACCCACACCTTTGACGAAGCCGAGCGCGCCTTCCTTTTCTGCTCCTTGGATGGGGTGACGGGCGAGTCCACCGAGGCCGCTGGCAAGACTGTTGGCGAAGGCGTTGCCGCCGGCTGTGATACCGTAGAGTGCATGCTTTGGCCTGTTGCGAGAGCGTGTCATACGGCGTTGATCTTGGAACTCTTTGTCCATCGTGGCTGCAGATAATCCCTTGGACATGCTGCCTGTGAACTTGGCCATGCTGTCGGAAAATCCGAAAACAGACTTCTTGACGAAGCTGGATGCGCCCTTTGCAATCCCGATACCAAGCTCCTCTGGACGGTCGGATTTGACAAGACCCTGGTACGGCTCGTAGAATATATCGGCAACACCGGAGCTGATATTAGTGAACAAGCCAACTGGGTTTCCAAGGAAGTCTGCGGATCCGATGATGACGTGCACTTGTCGGAGTGATTCTTGTACGTAGTGGTTCCTGATGTTCGTGACCAGGGCTGTCGTGGAAATTCGAGCATTCTCCAGAATAAGAGAGTTATATCGAACGGGTGCATCGTTGACATTACCGATAGACATCGTGAGCACATTGACGGCGAACATGAACGGGTTCGACGTGCTCATTGTGTCCTCGGCATTGATACGTTCGGTCCGCACAAACGACAGGTCAATCTGCATGGGCTGGAGGTGAAGAAGCTCGAAATAGACATCCTGGCCTGATTGCTCCTGCTTGGGTTCTGGAATATCAAGCGAGTCATCCCACAGCTTGCCTTCTTTTTCTTCCGACCATGAGGCTCCCGGGATGTTGGCAAAATCAATCATTGCGAAAATAAAGTCTTCGTCAATTTCAACGGTCATCTGCTGAAGAAGGAATGTGAAGTACTTGATGTAAAGCACCCCATATGAATCGTCTTTGACCTTGGTGATGGTGGTTTGGAAGATAGGATGCGCCTCCATCTCCTTGCCCGTCTTTGGCACTACACTGGGATAGAAAATAATCGGGAATATGCCACCATAGAGTTGGTTGTCGATCTGTATCCATTTGACTTGCAGATTGACCATTTGGTAAATAGCAGAGTCGGAGTACTTCAACTCGATATCCCGTAACGTGATGTAGACCAGCTCGCGCAGGTGTCTGTTCACAAGCGAGAGGCCGATACCCGCAAATCGTAACTGGGCCTTAAAAGTAACATCGGTGTCTTGATCCTTTACTTCGAAACCAGTGGTAGTGGAGGAAGAAGTCATAGACTTCTGCTTGTATAAGCTCTTCGACGGCTTGTAGTTCGAGATCTCGAGTGTTTGCGTTGGGCCTACCGCAACGACATTGAGATCGATAACCTTCATGCCACTGCGTTCCTGGCTAGGAGGAACCTTGAACGGAATCAAAGGACCAATCTCGGCAAGCTTGACGTGTCGCTCCTTTCCATTCGCGCTGATGACAATCTCCTTATTCTTTGCCGCAGGAAAGTCCCAGGCGTAGGGCATGATGCTTCGCGGAG
Source organism: Ophiosphaerella narmari (assembly GCA_028456235.1). NCBI lineage: Eukaryota > Fungi > Ascomycota > Dothideomycetes > Pleosporales > Phaeosphaeriaceae > Ophiosphaerella > Ophiosphaerella narmari. The sequence goes on along the minus strand of JALNQA010000011.1, from coordinate 319,505 downwards.
GTAGACGATACCTGATAGGGCGGAATCCAGAGCCACGATCGTCCTCATTTTCGTCCAAATGGGGGTTTTGTTGCCAGTACAAGAACTCCTGGTCGCTCATATTCTTGAACGAAAAGGGCCAATGCTTAGTCTCTACACTGATGTGGCAGAAGATTGTCGCCTGCTCCATGAGGATGTCAACCCGTACCAGCTTCTGACGTTGGCCAGATTTCGATAGCTTGACATGCACGTTGCCAACATTGGAAATATAGAAGGGCGAAGACCATTGGTTGTTGACGCCAGGATAGCAAAGAGACAACTGCGGCGATCCACCTTGTCGGAGCCAACGAAGAGGAAGCAGGTCGCCATCCTTCAGTGTCATCCAATCTGATTGACCAGGTTCGCGAATCAAGAGTTCTTCCTTAATCTTGTTCTTGACGATGAAGCGCGGCGCAATAGACACTACCTTAGTCAAATTATACTTGCCTTCGCCCTCCGCAACCGAGACACCAAGTTGCATCTCCGATCGTGATACGGTCGAAGGTAAGGCTACTGTGTAGGTACTTCCAATCGCATCAAAACTTTGCGGTTTACTCCAACTCGAATCACCAACCTTCAACAGAGCACGATTCTTCTTGTTGTTGCTTGGGTAGGAAAACATGAAAGGCAAGGCCTTGCCAGGCTCATCGGGGTTGTTCGACATGACGTTTTGGCCAGCAGCAGGTTTGGCCTGACCCATGAACTGCTGTGAACGAACATCGAGCTCGATACCAGTGCGGTTGAGCACAATATACGGGCTGAAAATGGCCACCTTGAAGGCACCACCACCATCAGGAAAATTACTGGTTCTGTCGGTAAATGCCATGAAATAGTCAAATGGGAGACTTACTAGAAGTGCATATTGAGGTGCAAAGTCTGACCATTATTGTCCTTGACCTCGAGCACTTTTTCTCTTCTAAAGTTCTCTCGATCGGCCGAGTTGATAATACCGAACTTACTTGGCTGGAATGGACCGTCCTGCATTTCTACGCTTACGAGAAGGAGATGCGAAAGCTCAACGACGTGTACAGGACTGATACCTCCCTTTCTAAGGAAATTTGTCCAATCCTTCTTGGTGTTGCTGTCATAGATTCTGTACTTGAAATCGTATGGCAAAAGGTTGTGTATCTCAACTGGTGCTTGGAGACGAAGGCGCATATACGGATAGACTCCAGTCAGAGGATCCTTCTTGTCGTACGCGGCATGCAATTGGAAGTAGAAGGGCGGCGCTTGTTCATCTTGCTCTCCGCGACAGGTGATGGTTCTTGTTGGACGCTTCAGAAGATCCTTCCAGAACAACCGCTCATTTGACCAAGCATAGCCAAAGCCTTGATCTGGGCGAACAACAATTTGGTGCATGTAAGCTGAGCCAATAGGTGCGGGCCTTGCATCGCCCGGCGCTATTTTGTCGATCTTTAGAAGATGGCCGTCTTCAGGGCTGAACATGCCCAGCTCAACGGGTATCTGGGTGTTGTTCTCAACCAATAAGGGCGAGCGGAATGTAATGCTCTTGATATTGTCACCACCAAGTTTGACATCCACTAAGATGCGATGCTGAATACGACCCTGTCTTGGTTTGAGGTTGTACAAGAACTCTCCCTCACGGTGGACTGGTATGCGCGAAAGAGTGTCGAAACCACTTCCGCCAAGTCGAATACCAACCATGCCGCTTACGCCATCTGTAGATAGTGTCTCTCTTGTCGACATGGGGTCTTCAAACCGCCAAGGCTGCTCTTCGCCGTCTTCCAACTTTGCAGAGTAACCCTCTTCTTCCTTTCCTTCAGCCCAGACATCAAGACTGAACCCAGTGTGGTTGCGGATACGATAAGGCGCGTCGCTATTTCGAGGCTTGGACAAGATGTCCTCATCCCCAGCGAGGAAGTCAAATGACTTTGATCCCAAGGCAATGGTGGCAGCTGTCACTGTCAATTCCATCGTCTTTCGAGAATACACGTCCACGGAAATTCGATCAGGATTCTGGTCTTTAGCCATATGGAAACCTACGCCCCAAGGTTCAATTAAAGGCTCCCAGGCCGATTTTGAGAAGTTGTAGACGTTGATAAGAGTGTCGAGTGAGGTGTCGGCAACCATGGCGCCCGACCAATCTCGCACATCCAAGCCAAATTTCTTAACACGCCAGTCAAGCATAGGCATTTCATGGACGTCGCCTATCAAGACAACGCGAATACCCTCAATATTGACATGCATCTCTTCTCTTTTCAGTACGGTTGAGGTGCTGGAGTGACCTGAGGGATGGAGACCGTGCTGGCTCGATAGTTTCGTTGTTGCGATAGACTTCGCGCGGGGCCGAGAAGAGGAAGTTTTCCCAGTTGTTGACTTTGCCGTCTTGGAAGGCGTTGACGGTTTGATCTTTTTGGCGTCTTCGGATGGCAATTTCTCGTCACCCGCTGACATTGCGGACGCGCGGTTGACGATCTGCATAGCCAGCAAAATATCACGTAGCGAAAGTCGGAGCACAAGAGGCTCAATATCAACACTGATGCTTATCAGAGGCGCTTTTGAGCCTTGGTTGCGCATATCGAGAGCCGTCTGGATGCTGAAATCGTCGAGGATACGCAAACGGTTGGTGTCGAAGCGGTCCATGCGACATAGGAACATGCCGACCTTATCAACCTGCAATGTCATCGCTTGCTGCTTCGATACAAGTACTTGCTTCGTACCAAGAACAATAGCTTCTGAAGTTGCCATTGCGGGGTTGGCGATAAGTACTACTTGTGCGTCCACAAGGTTGACACGGAAAGAGATGTTCATTCCTGTGTTAGCGGAATCTGTCGTAGCCTGAGGCTGTTCGAGGGTCCGAGATCCATCTGGCGACATTACATCCTCGTTGTCGCTGTCTATCTCCTCGTTCTCCTCGGTAGCCAGCAGCTCATCTGTGGCAAGCCCCGCATTGACGAAAGCCTGCAAAGCAAACAGATAGTCCAAGGCTAGGATGATTCTTGGACTGTCGATTGTCAAAAGCGCAATCATGTTTCGCTCCTGACCCCCCGAGATGGAGACACTAGCCATGAATTGTTGTTTAACGTCGTTGTTGATAAGAGACATGATTTTTCTAAACTTGTTTGTCCCTTGTGTGCGACTGTCTCGAATGGTGAATGACTGTACAACAAGTTCGGCCTCCATTGCCCCATCACTGATCATTCGAACTTTGACATTAGTATCGTTCAGGGAGAACTTTGAAAGGCTGGCAGCCTCGATATCACCAACAGGTTCTCCCTCATTAGATTTGACCAACTCTAGCGCAATAGAGCCAACCTTGAAGACAAAATCAAGCTTAGTCCACTTTTCGTCATCTGCTCTCAGTTCAGGCCCCTGTGAAGAGGTGACAGCTTGCGACGCGCCCTCAGTTGAGGGTTCCTTATCTGTCAGTTGGCGAACGGGCTTTGTCGTAGAATCAGGCAACTCAGAATGAATGTCTTCATCTATAGCTTCATCTGATTGGGTGGCAAATGCTTGCGGTATAGTTCGTGACAGCTCCAAAGCGAACTTCATCTGTTCTGGCGTGAGCCGCAGATTGATGTTGGACATTGAGCCATCAATCTCAAGATCGGGTCGTTCATTTCCAGGTTTATGCTCTATCATGGTGATGTTGAAATCAAGATCAACTTTGTCGATCAACTCTAGCTCCTCTGATCGGTTCTCATCATAATGGAGATTCGAGGTCAGCTTGATGTTTCTAATGCCGGCGGAGAGCTTGTTGGCAACGTCTGCATCTTTCGAATCATCTAGCGGAGCAAAGGCGTTCTTTGCGTATATTTCGCCAAGATTCGCGGTCAGTGTATCTTGGTCTGCCTTGTCTGAAACCACCATTCGTGGGAATACAACAATGGGCGTGCTAATAGTGATGTCGAAGTGGAACTTGGAAGCTCGCTGTTGTATTTGTGTGGCTTGATTCGCTGCTGCTTGTCGCGCCGCATTGAAAATGGCTTGCATCTTGCCAAATTTAACAGCAAATTCCATGATCTTCCGGAATGGTTCGGTGAGGAAGTTAATCTTGATCGAACCCGTCTTAAGCGCCACAGCCATATCATAGCCAGGGTAACTTTTTGCCTCTGCGTTGAAGGTTTCGTAACTGAAATCGGCTAAATTCTTACCCTCGATTGTGACAAGTTGTCGAAGCGGTGATTCTTCAGGAACGCCCTGATTGACATCATCAATAAGGGAAAGATTACCAAGGCGGCCGCCAATGCGCATCGTCCCCCCATTAAGGAAGATACCAACATCTCCGGAGTTTAAACTTAACGTAGCAAGCCGTATGCCGTCATTGTTGAGCACAACCGCGATACGTTTGAGTTCAGCTCGAATCCGTATTTTGTCTGGCTCAGCTTGAGGCTGCTGAGTGGGCTCTTGGGGCTCGTCTGACTTCGCCTCTATCTGAGTCTGCTGACTTTCAGGCTCCCCTGGATTTGTGAAAGTAATAAGTACAAAATCTAACAGTGTCAATAGGGTCCGTCTTGTCACAATCAGATTGATTGTAGAAACTGCAACATCCAAGTTCGTAGCAATGCCTTCGTATTTGGTCTGGAATTCAGGTGATTCTTTGTTCACTTTAACGAACTTCAAAGTGAACAGATCTTTCTGTTCATCTGACGAGACGTCTTCTGATGTTATTATGTTTCGGAATTCTGGGATAGGGGCCTCTTCAACATGATCTTCAACAACAAGACTCTTCAGGCGAACATCGGCACCCATCTCGAAGGATTCCTGATAGAAATCGAGGTCGAAGTCTTCGGCGATGAGTTCAACCAAGAGCTGGTCAGATTTCTTCCCTTCAGGATCAGTCCTGTATAAAGAGCCTTGCAGCTTGTCGACAGTGAACTTGAACTCAAAGTTTCGCTGGTGTATATGAGCCTCCTTCTTCGTTGTCTGGGTCTCTTCTGACGCATCTTCAAACTTTTCATTGTCATCGTCTCCGCTTTCCTCTTCCATTACGAGCTCGTGTTCCTGAGCTGAGAACTGGAAGGACTTCGAACGTGGTCTACCGAGAGGATCCTTGTCACCCTTTGTGTCGCTTGTTGGTTTGAGGTTTGAAGGGCCCTTAGCGCCGTCAACAACTTGTTTGCTTGGGGCGTCATCGTTGAACTTTGGAATTGCAACATCGATGAGCTTCATCAAGTTCTTGTACTTCGCGTCGGATATGGAAGCGTGAAGGATGGGAAGATTTCCAGAGACGCGAAATTTTGTCAGATCAGATGCTTTTGGAACAATACAAATCTCAACTTTGAAGTCCATATTGATTCTGTCCACGATGTAAAGGTTTTTCGAAGACGCATCCTCATCAAGCTGTGCACGGGTTTCTTCAATCGAAGGCCCTATGAGCACTTGTGTCGACTGCAGCTTCAGATTGAACCTGTCGTACATGAGATTCTCAAGCCTTGAGTAGTCCTCGTCCGTGTACTGTTGCTGCTGTTTTGATTGAATATCACGCAACGTTTCCTTGTCAACAAGTTCGCTGGTTACGCTTGCGTGACCAGCGTCGAGAATGAGGCAGTTACTTGACTTCTTCGTGACAGAATCGGGAATGATGATGAGAGGAGCCTGTAAATCTAGCTGTGCATTAATGGTTTTGTGCTCAGTCAGAGCAAATTCTAGTCCGGCGCGTGTCTGTTGCCGTATGCCTTCTACCGTGGCACCTGCGGTTTCCATAAGCGCGCCGATCGACTCCATGTGGCGCTCCGGAGGCATGAAGAACTTTGCTACCTCAACTACAAAACGCGGGTTGTAAACGAACTCCATGCCTTTCAGCTTCATTGTCAGAGCGGTGTCCGCACTCCTATCAAGCGGGTTTTTCTCGAAACTAAGCTGGAAGAATGGGTCTTCTTTTTCCTCTTCCTCATCATCTTTGGAGGTTTCGTCATCATTGAGTTCCTTGATTCGTTGATCGTCTGGTACTGGCGGAGCGTCTTTGATTGTGATGATTTGAGGAAAGAGACTGCCTTCTGTGGTACCATCGTAAAGGCGCATACCCTCGAGGGCAACCTTCACAAACATCGAGTCTGTCCGTTGCAAGAACTGTGTGCTGAAAGAGTCGAATAGTAGACGGAGAATTTCTTTGGACTTCCCATGTGGATCACGCTTGAGTGTAAAACTTCCTGTTCTGAGACTCATGTTTACCTCCATCTTGACGTACTCTCTTGGCATGTCCACAGCTTCTGTTATAGCTTGCTTCTCGTCCCAAGCAATAGCATTATACAGCTCTTTGCGTTGCTGTTCGGACATCTGGGTATCATCTTCATGTTGCTCCTCTTGTTTTGTGCCCCAAACCCAGGAAGTCCAGGTCTGTTTGGGCGGCGGCTTCTTGACCCCTACGTTTTCCTTGCGTAGTTCGTTCCGTGCTAAAGACCGCCAAAAGCGAAGATCCTCGTACGTGAGTTTTCGTTCAAGCTGATCTAAATCCTTTACCTTGTCAGGTGTCAACTTTTCCTCGCGCTTTTTCTTCTTGAAAAGCTCGATGTACCGTAATCGGTCGTCTCGGCGTTCCTTAAAGTACTCCCAGCTCCATTTGTGATTCCTGTCATGAATTTTATCGAGGACGGCTTTCCCAGCGAATTTGAGCCATCCGGCAGGATCTTCCTTAGGACTTGACTTGGGCTGGAACTTCTTGTACTCTTGGTGTCGAATGAAGTAGTGAAATAGGTCAACAAGCATAAGAGCATCTCGATATTGATCTTCATCGATAATGAAACCTAGTTCGTCAAAGAGGAGGCGGGCTTTCATCTTTGATCGGTCAAGCTTGCCCGTCTTGTCTATCTCCAGGCCAGCACGACCGCTGATAGGTTTTAGAATGAACTGATGATCACCCAAGTCTGGATTGTCGCCCCTTATAATCATGCCCTTGAGCTTCTCAATGAAATCTTCGTGGTCGATATGCTGCTCATCCTTGGTATCGTTGCCCTTTCCTGTGCCGATGAGCTTCGCGTCTGTATCCCAGTATATAGCCAATGACCCTAACGTGGCCAACTTGTGTGTCGAGGCTGCGGTGCCCTGGATAAAGGTAGGCTTCCAGTTCTCATCGGTGCTGACCGCGCTAAAATCGGCGAGCGTGAGGCCGAGGGCGAAAGGATGCCCAGGATCTGATATCGAATCTTCATATCGTATGTGGATGTTCTTGACTGTGACTTGGACATTGTCTACAATAGCAGTGACCAAGCTGGCGGTAAAGCTTTGGTTCTTTTGTTGCTCTTCGGCGCTCATGCCTTCCGTGTTGCGCTCCTTGAGCAGCTCCGCGCTATCAAGTTTCTCCATTTTGACAGCATGTGCTCGGCGCTCCTCCTCGTCAGCATCGTAGTCGGCATCTTCCTTGGGCGCTGCCAGTAGGAAGACATCTTCGATGTTGATCTTGAGCGGCTTCCCTCGCAAGTTTGACCACGGTATTGACAATGTGAGAGAGCCCAGGTGTCCTTCTATAACATTCAGGGGTAGGCGCAGCTGATCGAGAGCCTCGCGGCGCAGTTCGAGGTCGCGTAGCTTGACGTCACCAGACCAGATGCCGACATTGAGTTGTTTGGGGTCGAAGTTCTGGACATACATGCCCAAGAACCGATTGAGCAGATTCGATACGAGTCCCTCAAGCATGGTGGCGGTCTGTGGCCGTTACGCAGGCTGCGGTACGAACAGATGAGATTGTCAGCGTGGCGGGGTGGTGGAGCGTTTTTTACGTCGTCGGGTTTCGAGAAGGCATAAGGGGTTACTGTGGTTGCGCAATAAGAGTGCGCTTCTTGGGTATCGTAATCTGTAAACAGAAGGCGGGGTGCAAATATGCAAATACTGGATTGAGCCGTGAGGTTCTGTGCCCAGTGCCGCAGGTCAAATGTTACCGAGGATCGTACAAGATGATGGCAAGGAGAGTAGCGAAGAGAAGAATAACTCCAAGCGGCAACCTATATAAGACGCGTCTGGGATTCGATTCAGAACGCACCAACGCTGCAGAGTTGGAGATGTAGTGATAGCTGCAAGCGCTATCAAGAGAGAAGATGTGCATGACGTAGGATTGAGTTGTCAGCGAGCTCGAACATGATTGGACAGACAGTTGGGGGCGGGCCATCTCGGCTGTCATTGGCTGGAAGTTGTACCTCCATATTCGATTTCTTTGGGTACTTCGATCCAAGTACTGAGCACAAGCAACCCAATTCTGCGCGCTTTTATACCTTTCGCTCAGCACATACACACCAAGCCCATGATGAGCTGGTGGCCCTTCTCAGGCACAGGCGCAAGCCCCAAATCGCAATCCCAAGCCCAACCACAACCACAACCACAACCACAAATGCCATCGCCAGACTCAACACCCCGTCCAAGCACACAACCAAGTCCACCGCCAGACGCTGCACCCCACGACCCTGATTTCTACGCCGCCCACCCTCACCTCGCGCCGCCATCCTTCTCTACCTCGGCCACCTCCCAACCCTCTCCTGCCCCAACCGCTTCCCCAGACCCAGCCAATGAGCCCTTCGATCCCCATCTGCCACGCACAATGTCTTGCCGCGCTGCCTTTGACTCAGCGTTCTATTGCTCCTCGCTGGGCGGCCACTTCAACGACATATACCGTCATGGCCAATTACGTTCGTGTAGCGAGCACTGGAGCGACTTCTGGTTCTGTATGAGGGTCAAGAACAGCTATAATCCGCGCGAGACTAAGGAGCGCATGGTCCAGGAGCGGTATAGGGATAAAGAACTCAAGATCAAGAGTGGACCCAGTAGTGAGGATGTTTGGAGGGCAAGAAAGCCTGGCGAGGAAGTTGTAGGTGCATTTGGAATGTCGGATAAAGGAAGTGGGACATGATGTGTAAAAGATATTGTTGGGGCATATAGATAAACAGACAGTGGGATATCGATATTGCTGATTTTCAGCGCATTCATCCCATCCAGCTATGTTAACCACGCTGGTGGTATCTGACCTACTAAAGATCTCCCTTCGAGATCGTTGTAAGACAGGAGCAATTCAAAAATTCCAATTAATCAATTCTATACTGTAAAATATATTGTAAAATACCAAGCACTAATGTAAGTAAAGTAATTATTCCGTTTTTTTCACACTTAGGGAAACACAACATAAGATGAGTAATGCTGCATCTTGCTGATGAACGGCTTTGCAACTCTCCCTAAGCGGCTCGACGGTAAAGGTATGAGAGAGAAAGCCAGAAAGGGATAGGCGGTTGTTGTCTTTGCGAAAAGGCGGTGACACCATAGGTAGGCGCGACAGGCCATCCAGAGCGAAAACCTCTGCTTTACCACCAGGCAAGCTTCAGGAAGTCCACCGGACAAGGACCAGAATAGATGAAGTAGTCCAAGCTTGTGACTAAACAACAGATAGATGACCAGGGCAGGGTCCATAGCAGTCCGAAAAAAAAACCCCTCTGTATGATAGATAGCGTAGGATAAGACTAACTGATACAAAAACAATAAAGTATGAAACTAGAAATGATACCCTCTTTGATTGTCAGACACGCCTAAATGCATCATAACTTAGAAATTGACAGAACATGAATGGGATAAGGACAAGGACAAATGAATCAAGGTTCCGATGTCATACGGGTTAGCAGACTTGGTAACATCACAGACAAGCGTAAGATATGAAGTTAAACTAATTTTTTCAATTGTCTCTGCGGAGGATGAATCCTATTATGAGAGTACATGCGCACCTCCAAACTTTTACTCCCAATCATGTTGATCGTTACTCGTCCGATGCATTCAAAATGAAACCGTGGCATTGAGCCATTATATCGCCGAAAACTCCGATGAACTACCACCCAGGAAAGAAGTCTATGCTGGGATATGAAGACTAGGAAAGGAAGCGGGGAGGAGACACTTAGTCAACCTCCTCGACGGTAGGGCCATCATCGTGATGGGCACCACCAGCAGCGCCACCAGGAGCACCACCGGGCATACCGCCGGGCATACCGCCCTCGCCGCCAGCGCCGTAGAACTTCATCATGATGGGGTTGGCAACTCCCTCGAGCTCCTTCTGCTGGGCCTCGTACTCGTCCTTGGTAGCGGTTTGGTTGTCATCCAACCAGGCAACGGTCTTGTCGATTTCAGACTTGAGCTTCTCCTTGTCGCTGGCATCAAGCTTCTCGTCGACCTTGGAGTCGCTCATGGTGTTGCGGAGCGAGTATGCGTAGGACTCGAGAGCGTTCTTAGCCGCGATACGGGCTGCCTCGGCCTCATCCTCAGCCTTGTACTTCTCGGCCTCGGCCAACATGCGCTCAATCTCCTCCTTGGACAGACGACCCTTGTCGTTGGTGATGACAATCTTGTTGGTCTTGCCAGTGCCCTTCTCTAGAGCAGTGACGTTGATAATACCGTTGGCGTCGACGTCGAAAGTGACCTCGATCTGGGGAACACCACGAGGCGCAGGAGGGATACCGGTAAGCTCGAATTTGCCGAGCAAGTTGCTATGAAACGAGTCAGTCGATAATTCCACAGAGATGCTTGTGGCGAGCAGAAGATTGATGGCGATGAAGGACATTCCGGTCTTTGGCTGAGTACTCGCAAGGTTTGCAGTAGAGACCACAGCCGTCAGCGACAACAGATTTGTGGCGTAGAGTGGCAAGGTGGCGGTCCAGACTTCTTTTCCTTGAAAAAGAATGGTCACAGGGAGAGCAATGGAACTTCTTCTCCTGTACATAACGCCTTTCTTTGGCCTTGTTCTTGGGCCACCACCTCTTATTGCACTCAGCCTTGAAGACGCGGAACTTCTTCCACTCCTCTGGGGTTCGCTCTGCCCTGTGCTTCGCATCCCAATTTCTCCGGACCGGAATGTCCAAAGAGAAGAGATTGGGGGGGGGGGGGTAATAAGAAAGAGGAACACTTACTTGTCTTTTGTGCGGGCTCGTTCGCCTTCGTAGACCTGGATAAGCACACCAGGCTGGTTGTCGCTGAAGGTAGAGAAGACCTCTGACTTCTTGGTGGGGATAGTAGTGTTGCGCTTGATGAGGGCAGTCATCACACCACCAGCAGTCTCGATACCGATAGAGAGCGGGGCAACGTCGAGGAGCAAGATTTCGCTAGTAGACTTGGAGGATGTGTCGCCGGACAAGATGGCAGCCTGGACAGCAGCACCGTAGGCGACAGCCTCATCGGGGTTAATGGACTTGTTGGGCTCCTTGCCGTTGAAGAAGTCGGAGACCATCTTCTGAACCTTGGGAATACGGGTAGAACCACCGACCAAGACAATCTCGTGGACAGATGACTTGTCAATCTTGGCATCGCGGAGCACACGCTCGACTGGCTCCATGGTAGAGCGGAAAAGGTCCTGGCACAATTCCTCGAAGCGAGCACGAGTGATCGAGGTGTAGAAGTCGATACCCTCATAAAGGGAGTCGATCTCAATAGATGTCTGAGCAGACGAGGACAGAGTACGCTTGGCGCGCTCACAAGCTGTTCGAAGGCGTCGGAGCGCACGAGCGTTGGTTGTAAGATCTTTCTTGCTCTTTCTCTTGAATTCAGAGCAGAAGTGGTTAACAAGACGGTTATCGAAGTCTTCTCCACCGAGATGAGTACTAAAAACATTAGTCTTGTTGCATTCTACAAGTTGGGCAGATATAAAACTTACTCGCCAGCCGTGGACTTGACCTCGAAGATGCCCTCCTCGATGGTGAGGAGCGAAACATCGAAAGTTCCACCACCCAAGTCGAAGATGAGGACGTTGCGCTCACCCTGGGTCTTCTTATCAAGACCGTAGGCAATGGCGGCGGCGGTGGGTTCGTTGATGATACGGAGGACGTTGAGGCCAGCGATGAGACCAGCATCCTTGGTAGCCTGACGCTGGGAGTCGTTGAAGTAGGCGGGGACGGTGACGACAGCGTTGTTGACGGTGCCGCCAAGGTATGACTCGGCGGTCTCCCTCATCTTGGTCAAGACCATGGACGAGATCTCCTCAGGTGTGAAAGTCTTCTCCTCGCCCTTGAACTCAACCGAGATGACAGGCTTGCCGCCCTTGTCGACAATCTTGAATGGGAAATGCTTCATGTCGGCCTGGACCTCAGGGTCGGCGAACTTGCGACCGATGAGGCGCTTGGCGTCGAAGACCGTGTTGACGGGATTCATGGCGACTTGGTTCTTCGCGGAATCTCCGATGAGACGCTCGGTATCGGTGAAGGCGACGAACGACGGGGTGGTACGGTTACCCTGGTCGTTGGCGATGATTTCGATGCGGTCATCTCTGAAGATACCTACACAGCTGTAGGTGGTACCGAGATCGATACCGATCGCAGGGCCTGAGCTAGCCATGACGTATGTGTGGATGTGTGTGGGGTATCACGAAAGTAAAGGAAATCGCTGAAGATGCTCACAAGTCGGAAGACTTTAATGCAGGTGAGGCTTTGCAGTAGAGGTTGAGTGTGTGTAGGAAGAGGCTGCAACAGAGGTGGGCGTTGAGCTTTTATTCTGGTGGGCGCCGTCGTAGTTCGAAGAGCTTCCAAAGGTTTCTATGGACGCTTTGGCCCAACCAGAAACTTCTACAGCCTCCCCGAACCTGCGCGGATCCACCATCTCTGCTGCCTGTCAGGCTGACTAGGGGCAAAAAAACAAGGATTTGCTTGCTCCCGGCCATTTGCTTCGCGCAGACTACTACGTATTTGCCCGCTTTTACCCTGTGTCGTGCGCAATTCAGCGTTTTCTCACTTTTCTTCGCCGCCTTTGCTCAGCCTATGACGGAAGATGTACCCCACCATGAATCGCAAATGGACAATTAAGCGAGTCACCCCGCCATGCTCGTGCCCGTGACGGCCAGCAGCTTCGTGTAACTTCGTGCATTTTCGAGAATGGCCCTGAACCGTTGCCCAAATCAACACGACAAGTCCATGAACACCGCCGCGAACGGCCCCAAGCTCTAATCGTGTTTTGGAGTGCATAGTTCGAAATGATTTTGGTGTTGCCTATGGTCCACCAGTTAGCCTTGTGAGTCCTGCCAGCATCTTCATCCAGGCAAACACACAGCCCTTTTTTCGGGGCAATCATTCGGCCACGTCCGCATCCCTTGGTCACACCAGCCAAGCACGGGGCTCAAAATACAAAGAGTTCAACAACAAACCCTTGGGAGGCACGGAGGCCAGATCCACTGTGTGGCGCAAACAACGAGGGACGCTTGGAATCACGCACAGCTTGACACAATGCACAATGCGATCCATGTGCTTTCTACGACATAGTACCTAATACAAAGAAAATGCGCCGCAAAATATTGGATTCTGTCGCACCCCTATGTACACAAGCAGAAGACACCCTTCTTTTTCTGAGGCCAGAATGTAGACACCCCAAACATGGAGAGATATAGTTGTTGGAAGTCATTAGACAGCATTGAGTGAAGGAGATAGGGCGACTTGGGTAATGTCCAGGACAGAACGTAATGTACAGGCGATGGAAGAGCTCAGAAATACCAGCTTCAGGGTCAACAGTAACTCTGGTTCGATTATCAATAAAAACACCGCTCATCATAACAGCCTAGTAATTTGGTTTGGGATGGAATCCACGCCAGCCTTGCATGGACATCAAGCCCTTTCTGAAATCGTACTCACGGAGATGAGCTCGACCCGACCCTCATAAAGTCCGCGCCACCGATGCGTGCTTCCGGGCAAGGCCCACCCCGCCCACATGCACCCATCCACAATCTGGGACTGTGCTACATAAACGCTCAGATAATTCGGGACACACGAAACCCTCTGCGACGCCGACCAAGAGTTCAACATAGCCGATAGCATAGCCACTGTTCACGTCGGACTGGTTGATATTGTCGCCATCAGAGTCTATCACGGGATCCTCGATGCTGCCGGATGGGTTCTCGATGTTGCTAACTGGAGCCTCGCTGCCCAGGCAAAGCTATACGTGTGTTCTTAGATAGGTTTGAAGGCCCCTGCTACATGCAATAAATTACCCAGCCTAGCACCAGCATCTTGCCATACCGGCCCGCCTCCCTCGCAAAACCTCCCGCTGCAGGTCTATCTAAATAATAACAGCGAACTGCCAACTTCCGCGAAGCGGCCCCGTATAACTGGTAATTTTAACCAAAGGCATCGCCAAAGCTATCAATATCTTACCCTTTTATCTAAACAAACCTAGCCGCCGATACTTCTACCACACGAGAGAAGTGGATCCCTAGACAGGGTATTTATATGGTAAATACATTGGACACAGGTGTTAGTCCTAGAAGGGTCTTGGCAAGTCTATCTAGAATCCTATCCTATTACTACTATCACTCCCGTCGGACCTTACTAGGACTATTGCTAGCCCTCCTCATCGTAGAAGACTATAATCAAGATACACTGCCCGACTACGGGTTAAGTTTCCTCCCGTTCAATGTGTAGGCACCAGCTTTATTCGCACCCCGAGATATACTCATGGAAGACCCAACGAAGATGTAGACTGCCCGCACACGGCTCTTTTAGGTACCGGCCTATGAGAGTGAATGTCCATAGGTATAACCGATATATTGAGTAATTGGGGAAGGAGAAAAAAGGGCTCTACGGGCTCGGCTTATATACATCCTATGTGCCGAACTAGCCCAAGATTTAGGCAAAGCCTAAGCCTATAACAGCTCGACAACCTCTTTGCACTATAGGACTTCAGTAACATAAGCGGGTAAGTAGATAGGATTACGCCTTGCTTTTGTATACCGCATACGTCGGCTAGCGAAACCTTATATAATCGACCCAACCTGCAGTATTCCAACGTTACCTTGAGGTGCACGGCAACATCTGAAATCTAGCACACGAATGGGACCAACCGGAGATTGAAGAGTTTCTGGGTTATTATATACCGGGGCTCCAATCATTTATAGTTGTGTATAGATTATACATTTTGCACAGCAAATATGGTCAAGCTAATTGATTTGAGCGGTAACATGGCTCCACTATTTAAAATTCTGCCTTCTACCTTGAACTACGTCGTGTCCTGATGAAGTCTGATGTGGACGTATGGAAAATCCCAATAGCACTATCCCATGAAAGGCCATACAAGGCAGTACCAGGCCTTTCAGATATATCTAGCTCTGAGGCGCGTGATCCGGTCGACGACATCGAGGGCTTGATAGATTTCCTCAACAATGTCGGGTATGAGTGGTCACCGCATTGGGGACCGTACCTCAGCCAAAGGATTATAATTCTACTAGTGTCGTCCCTTAATTCAGTCCAATTCAGAAGGCGAGAATGAAAGCGCAGCTAACAAGAACAGAAGCCGATGACTTATGGAAGATAGTGCCTGGTTTTAGCAAGAAAGGGACTAATGAGAAGGAAAGATTCATATATATTTATTCGCGCCTGTAAGCAGCATTGGGATTGCTGGTGGTAGGGGGGACCAATGGAAGACAAAGACGATGAACTGAAGAAGAAGAAAGTGATATGAGAAGAGATAAAGTCACGACCCCTACAACAGGCAGAAGTGATCCTTCATCCTACATTTTGTTTCCCTCAGTGTGAAAAAGCGGAAAGATTACTATCCTTGCAACGAGCGCTTTGTGGGCCTTGCTCCTCTTATGTTCCTCGAGTTCAGACGAATGCTTGAATTCTCTGTCGCATGTAAAGCAGTATTTGCCAGCGCCTGGAGTAGATTCTCAGATGTGGCGGGGGGAGTTATTATACAGGCGGAGCGAGGCAGCATGGTGGCAGGAAGCATCGCAAGTGCCAGCGATATTTCCTAGATGAACAGCAGCTTGTTGACGTGCTTTTGTACCAGGCTTTGAAACGATACCGTTATGCACTCGATTGAAGTGTGAAATAAGAAAACATAATAGAATCATAGCTAATTCAGAAAGGCGTTATAAATGTTAAGAACAAGAACACAAGAAGCAGATTATTTGGCCGTGTAGCCTACCTAGACGGTAGGTGCTAGTATTTTATGCACGCTGCCAGTTTTTTTACGTATACGCCTAGTAACTTGGAGCCTTAGAATATAAGATAAATCCTAGAATTTCTTAAAATAGAGAAATTCCCAGGTTAGTCTCCGAGCCAGTTAGGTAGAGAACACGGCTTCTATGAAAGGATCGTGCACCAAATGTATCATCGAACATTTCCGTGGGTTCGTGCGTGCAGGATTACACTCGCATTACTTCACCGATGCCAAAATATTTGTCAACATTATTTTGATGGCCGATTACAAACTAAATTCGCAGATGGTGGAGCATTGGCCGAGGCACCGCCGAGGTGTATGTACGAACCAGTGACGTCAGACAACCTACAGCTTGTTGTTGCGGGGAGCTGAACGCTGTGAACCGCAATCTCAGGAGAATTACCCCTCATATTCTGTTATACTTCCATTCTTATCCCCATTGTCCATTTATTACATGTCCTAGTGCGAATCTTCAGTCCTCTTGTTTCCTCGCTATCCCAAATGCTCACAATGTTACGAAACGGTGCTTCGCGCCTTGCACTCCAGTCCATAAGGGCATCGGCTACGCGTTCAACTTCTAGCCTTCGCGTCACAGCCCCTACGGTACAATGGGGCACTCAATTTGGATCGCTTGCGCCCAAGAGGCCAGGACTATCACATTCGATTCCTACGAAGCCTATACAAACTGCCGTCATGCGCCGAAGTATCACAGATAAGCAGCCGAAAGCCGAAAGCCGATACGCGCAAGAAAAACTCAAGCCTACGCCTGAAACAGTATCTTCCACATCTTCAACAAACATTCTATCCAGTGAGATACAACAAGCCAACAGTCAGAAGGAAGTGGACATGATGGCTGGGGTGAAGCATGATGTTGTATGTAATTGCTCGCAATAATGCCGTGAAGGGGATGCACAATTAACCTGATACAGGAAACGGTTAAGGAGACTTTCAATCTCAGCCAGGTGCCTCGAGAAGCATACTACATGGGCTTAGCCGGCACAATTCCGTATCTTGCAACCTCCATGACAACAGTATTCTGTTCGTGGGAAATCAACCACGCAACAGCAGGCTATGGCTTCCTACTAGATGAAGAATTTGCTACACGGCTTCTCCATCTGATCGAGCCACTGCAAATAGGCTACGGAGCCTCAATCCTATCCTTCCTTGGCGCGATCCATTGGGGACTTGAGTGGGCTGGGTACGTATTACTCACACTGCAACCAATCTTAGGAACGTGACTAATCCTTTCTAGATACGGTGGCTATCAGGGCTACAAACGTTACGCCATTGGAGTAGTCGCACCAGCAGTAGCTTGGAGTACCATCCTAATGCCCATCGAGGCCGCGCTAATCACCCAATTCATGGGGTTCGTCGCTCTATATTACGTCGATACTCGAGCAACCATAAAGGGGTGGACACCCGAATGGTACAGGACATATCGTTTCATCCTCACCTTCATCGTCGGAGCCTCAATTGTCCTCACACTCATTGGGCGCAGTGAGCTGCCGGATCATGTCCCCGGCTCGGTGAGCCGCGCGAAGGCGTTCGAGGAAGGATCTGAGGATAGACTCTCACACGATGAGGAAGCGCGCGCTAAGAAGGAAAAGAAGAAGAATGCTGCTGCTAGTGATGACCGTCCCGGTGAGAAGAAAGGGGATAAGTCAAGATAGTGTAGTACGGGTATTGTGTAATTTGTTATGTTGGGTTTGAGAAATAGCATTGGCGTCCTGGACTGTGAGCAGTTTTCATGCATTTAGTGTCAATATGTATACTCACGAATTTGAAAGTTCTTGTCACAAATCATTGCTCACTATGATTTCAGTGTGCTCCGAATTAACTAATCCTAATTGTGACAGCATAGAATGCTACATGTTCATTGTCGCAAACGCCTCGACCATAACAGATCTGTTACTAAAAAGCATACCTTCCAGCGCATCGGTAATGTAGCACTCTATCGACACTGTACATCATTACAAAGAGTCAACTATCTATGAACATATGAGCGCAGTCTACAAGTATTACACATTTGTTAGATAATAAAAGTAGCCAGTTCTGTATTCTTTGTGGGACGTGGAACACAGGAGCCAATCAGGACTAAAGAGTGAAAAGAAATGTCGCAGCCTATCAAAGGAAAGTATGATGAAAAAGAGCACACTCAAAACCACGAACATGATTGAATTCATATAGTATCATAGGAAATCGTATTTGTACTCATTCCGTGATTCATCTCATGTGTGTGGTGCTCAGAACAGCAGTAAATGACCCAAATTCTTCGTTACCTGTTGAACAAGCCATGGTATTCAATCCCATGATTGTGCGACATTAAAAAGCGAAGATGACGGTATTTGAATGTTATGTTGCTAACGTAACACCATGTTGTCTATGGAGTTATAATGAATCATCAAAGCACCCTAGGGTGCCTGGTATGCGTTGAAATGGAAGTGCTCTCATTGCTTCAGCAGGAAAGCCCTATCAAATGGAGAATATTTGAGGTTAACAATACATCATGATGCGCATTCACATTCATCCTCACTGAGATTGTGGTCTATTAGTTGCTTCAAATCACGTCTCGAACATCTTTAGTACCTAGTAGGAGCGACATTGATCAAGGACATTCTCGAGAAAGAGTAGATAGTTCAATAAGCATTCACAAGATTTCACAAACACTTGCGATTTTTTTCTCAACAGTAGAAAGCGAAATGTTACAAGTGAAGTTAAAAAAAATAATGGGATAATAATTGTATATCGAAGGGTTGGAGGGGTGCTTTGGTTCATACGAGCGCGAAATAGATGGATCATGCGTATCTGAATCTTAACAGAGACGGAATCTATACGAGGCACCCGAGGCACTGAATAAGACAATACCCATAGTAATCTGACAAAAGTAAGCCATGCTAACATCGGTGCGAGGTATACGCCTCGTGTATCAAACTTGATATGAGTACCCTGCTATTCTTGCCCCTAGATGTCACGTTAGGTATGATGATCTATCTGCCCAGTGAGATTATCTGAATCATGAATTGTGATTGTAATTTCCTCATATCGTATGACGATTACATAATCTGACGGAAAATGAGGCCAGAAGATGTTGGAAATCTTTGCTGAGACATCTCTTCATACCAATAAAAATGCGGCTAAAGCAATGATCCTTGTGCACTCGCCTAATGACATCAAGCTTTACAACGCGCCAAAAAAGCGTCCCAAGTCTAGTCAACGTTTGACCATGAATTCACTCAGTCGACGACGCTTTTCCTAGGCGCGTCGGTCGGAGGGAGATCTTGCGAGCGGTCGTACACAGCCCCAACTTCATCGCGTGATTGCCGTTCAAAATTAGGACCTGACAGCTCGGCGACCTTTGCGACAGCTGCGCCTTTATGGCCTGTCATTCCAAGTCCGTCCCTTGTATTTGAACTCAAAGCTGGTCTTCCCACATCCGCGTCCCATGCTCGACTACAAACACTTGAAGTACGCCTGTAGGGCTTAACCTATCTCGAGAATAGACTCCGTAGGCTACCGCTTATCGCCGGCCGGTGGCATTGTAATATTCGGCGCTTCGGCGTCGAAAAACTGTGTAGTTCATGACATCGGGCCGTAGTTGATGACATGAGATGGCCTCGAACCGTTGATCTCCGCGCCCATTCAAGAGCGACCAGAACCTTGCCGTATGATGAAAGGCAGGCATTATCGTTTCGGGGAGGACGGCTGGAGACCGAAAATCGGGCCGGAGATCGTACTATGGCTTCCGTGAGTAGTATTTGCGAATGGAAAGAGCACGAGTTGGTTCCCGAGGCATTCCCATGCGTGGTGCGCCTAACGAAAGTTTCGCCATCAGTATATGAGGATGCGGCGTTAATAGGAT
The DNA here is from genome assembly GCA_028456235.1 of Ophiosphaerella narmari. NCBI lineage: Eukaryota > Fungi > Ascomycota > Dothideomycetes > Pleosporales > Phaeosphaeriaceae > Ophiosphaerella > Ophiosphaerella narmari. The sequence goes on along the minus strand of JALNQA010000011.1, from coordinate 299,791 downwards.
GTAAGAAGTCGATTGTTGATCCAAAATTTCCGAGGTATGCGCATCCTGCACGCCAGATATGCACATCACATCGGTGGGTTCAATTGCACCACGCCGTGGCCGAGCATCTGGTACCCAAGCAATGCCAATCGAACGCCTTGGATTCTGGCCTGGATGCACGATTAAGTCTCCATAGTATCCGGAGATAGCTCCGCTGGTGTCGCGGATCAGCGGGAGAGGTCGCTAAAGTGATGCAATCATCAATTAGGCCTCAAAGGATCGGAGGGCGGAGTCTGAGACACTTATATTGAGAGTCGAGACGCAGACGATCTGGGGCATCGCTTGGGAGACCAGGAGGTTTGAGCATATTACGGAGTAGTACGCGGCCACCAAGGCGTGGATACAACACTCTGATTTTCTGTTCCCTATAGACGTATTGAGTACGGTTTTGAGCGTCCGAGGAGATCGCTAAATGAGTCGTAGAGTTTGCGAAAGTATTTCTGTGTGGTAAAGTTTGGTACGGGTCCACCCATCGGAACATTGACGGGTTGAAGTTCGGGAGTCTTGCCGTAGTAGCAAGCGGCTTCAGTTCCCGCCCTTAGGTTGAACACATGGCATGTTGGATTTGAAAGAATACAGTCATCACGGGTTGGGTAGTTGAGAGTCTCTCCCAGGCACCCCCCAGAGGTAAACGGACTATTACAACTGGTCCGATAGCGAATCCGCCAGTTTCAACAGCGAATCCGGGCACCTCTCATTCCTTCTGACAGCTTCGGCCCGAGCCGGTCAGCCTTCGACCAGATCCTCAGGCATTCTCGCATGAAACAACGATCATTTCTTTTTCAAACCGGTGTGCCCAACGTGCAGTATGTATAGGAAACTGGAAAGCCAGCAAGTAAGACGCTGCATGTAAGAGATGTGCTATAGCAGCCGGTAGCTTCAAGCTGCCGATGCATGCTGAAAACTGCCGACAGGGCGCTTCGATCATTTGTTGACCATGAATGCCTGTCCCAAGGTTCGCAGGACAAAACAAGTGGATGCGGTATGAAGGTGTGGTGGGAGTGTTTCATCCAACTAGACTGGAGGTTGGGCGAACACGCGTGACAACTGTCTTGCAGCACGCTACCAGCCTACCACTCAGACTTTTGGAATAGCCAAGCTAGTCAAACTCGCCGATGGTGCTAAGGTTTAGCGTTCTTGGGAGGATATACCACATGCCTGGGTTGGATACTCGTGCATCATCGACAAAAACCTCAGGTAGGTAGACGAGGGTGCCGCGCGGCGACCGTGATTAGCACGCTGTACGACCATCATGCCTTCGAGGCTCTATGAGGTCCAAGCCCCCACTCAATATACGCTTCCGCAGAGCCAGGCAATCTGGATGCAGTACTACCGAAAGTTTATCCACGCGATCATGGCTTGATCATGGCTTGGTGATGGCTTGTCCCCGGCAGGGAAGCTGCCTGCCGGGTGCATCAAAGCCTGCACGTTCGCCATCCAACCGAATCGCCAACGCCCTCCCCTGTCCATAGGGCAGCTCGAGCGTATCCCGACCGCAAGTCTAGCAACTTCGTCCCTAGCGCGGAGAGGCGGAAGGCAGAAAGCGGAAAGGCGGAAAGGGCACGCTTGAAACGAAGCAAAAGGTTCCTGTTGGAATCTTTGGACTATAGTGGGCGTATGTCACCGATCGATATACTTCTGCCATAGATGGATATTTTATACGCAGCCTATCGCAACCATCCGCAGTGAATTCCTTTGCGCAAAGAATTCCTCAAACGGCAGTGCGTTTTATGCGGGACCTGCCTGAGGAATGTTCAATCGCATCGCCATCTCCTACGAGTTGAACATACTTTGAAATTCGATGCAGGAATCGATAGTCGGTCCCTAGATGTAAAGTCAAACTCCGTCGCAGCAGACACGTAAGAAAACAGGGACCATGAGCCTCACCGCGACTGCGTAGATCACGGTGCCCATGACGCCCTAGCCGTCTCGAATTCTAGAACAGAGCTCGAGAGCTTCTCAAATCCAGATGAGATCTTCAATCGCCATGTCGGATGATGTTCAGTGTGCTTTGAAATGGGATTCTGTTCTCCATTTATTACCCATACTGACTTTGATATACGAGTCATTGTGACTCATTGTGCGCAATTAATGCTGTATCGCTCTGCCTCGAGACGCCCTGATACATTTTGATCTGATAACTGCAAAGCAAGTTGTGGCGGTTTTATCAAGCGACCATTGGTATGAACGTGATGAATACCACGTGGAAGCCACACAGGATCCCCCGGTGCGAGTCGTGAACGAATCACGCGGACAGGGGTCTTAGCGCCGCTCCGTGCTCTCTCGCTCTTCATTGCTATCCCTATATCCTGCTGACGTTATATAGGGTTCGAGACTCAGCATAAGCAAGTGCATAGTTGCCTATACCGGAGGCTTTATACGTCAAAAAGCTCAGCATTGGCGCCGCCAGAGCTACATTTGGAGCTCCGGATTCCGCGCGTACGCTTGATGCAAGGCGGCACTGCCCAGGTACGCATGCATGCATCCATTAGGAAGGAATATGTTTGATTGCATACGACTTCACAACGGACCTTTTGAAGAATTCTAGCCTTGCAAATCCCAAGCACGAGTCAAGCAAAATGCCGTCTTATATGTGCTTTCTCAGCGGATCAACGGATAAGCGGTTACGAACACGATGATTGTCTGAGCAGCGTCCAAGCTCGTCCGAATACTTTTCTCTCATTGGTTTATGCCCATTCATTAATGAATAATAACGACCCTTATCAGACCCTTTCATTGGGAAAACTTGTGTTCGCTTACCCACAATCGTCGAGCACTCCACCCTTTTTAAAAACTGCGCATAAGCTCTGAGCTGGGTCAGGTCAAATACCTGGGCCGTCTGGGTTCGAGATGCGTGTTACGGTTGCGAAACAGGGTATATAACCGGATTTTCGTGAGCACGTAATCTCTGCCGTCCTGGGCACTCGGTGCGCGGGTCTTTCTGGTGTCCACGTGCTCGCTCACTTCTGTTTCTGGTGTTTGGAAAAGTGTCGGCCTGTGTCGTCAGGTGGGCGGATCGAGTGACCCGGACGGAACTCGGGTGCTACATTAATTAGAAAGGAAAAAAAAAAATATTGAAGTTGGTCGTTGTGTTCGAGGCAAGTAGTGTCAGGGCTAGGTAATTTTGCGGCAACCACCCCATATCCTTAAGGCGTTCGTCATGCCGGAGTCACCGCCGACGGGTAAACCATGTGTGACTTTTGTGCCACCATAGCTCTGGTGATACCTGCTATGGCGATAAGAGAACATCCCAGCTTGATAAATGGTTAAACGGCGACCTTATCTGAGCGGCTGCTCTATATGTCGATGTCCGTATTCTGATAAATTTTGCTTCCTTCCGTGTCGTAGGGGTGTCTCCTGATCCTGCTGCTCAATTACCACTGGTGTTAGAAACTCGGTGGGTGTGTTCCGTCGCAATCTCGGCTCAATGCTGTAGTGATTGTAGGAAAGACGGAATATCCAAAACTGTGGTCATAGAAGAACTTCGTACTACATTTAACTTCTGCAATACATGAAAGACTTCGTGAAATTGCAAATGGGTATTGTGCTTCCAGCTGTTCCGTATACGCCTTGCCAGGAGATAACTGGTGAATGAACAAATATGCCAACGCCAGAACTGACCACTACCGATAAGATGCATTGCTTCGAGATCCTTTACAATCGCCTTTTCGATGTTAGAAAGGTTAGAAATACGGTGTGTATTCTGATGACATACTGCAATTTTCGTCGAGGCGATACTCACTGTTGATGATGTCAGCACAACGTTCCCAGCATGAGCAGCATATGATTTTTATTACATGGCCACCACATTTGCAGGGCATCTCTTGTGGGTTTCTTGATATTTCGTGCACCAGCTTCGCACAACATAACGGAGATGAGAACATTTGTATTGGACCTGGGTATAATCGCACATTGTTTATGTGGGTTGGATAGACCAATCAAAAATGGGCAACTGACAGTGCTGCAGACGATAATGCAGCAGATGATAGCGCGGCAAATGATAATGCAGCAGGTGATAGTGCAGCAAATGGATAGCGAGTAGAATGGCTAGCGACGATTGCTTCTGGATGGAGAATGTACGAGCTACATGAAGTAGCGCAGTGCAGGTTATAAGTCTGCAGCTGAGTACCCGAAATCGACATGGTACGGCTCTGCGTTACGATAGGCTCAGTCCGTTGACACGCATCTACCCTACGCTCTCATCTACTAATGGAGCCGATCGTTAGAGAGCGGCCGAGCATAGGCTAGGTGGCGGCTTGTTTTGAGAGTACTTCCACATTTGGTAAAGTGCAGATGCGACCGGGGGATCCGAGCGAAACTTAACAGGGGGTACTTCAATAAGGAGCTTGTGCATGTAAGGAATTTAAACCCAACGCCCAGGTCGACCTCTCGGAGAGACTTCGCGGTTCTTGATACGTGAAAGGTCAGGGGACCGCTGGAGGTCCGCGGGAGCAGACTGCCTCATGTAAATGGAGGATGCGCTAGAACTAAAGTACTACGAGTCCACGACGCAAGCTGGATCTGCAACTACGATCCCAGGCAAATTTCACAATGAAAGGTACGCGTGGGGTCCTGCACCGTTGAAGCCCCTTGTCAATGGCTGCAGCCACCAAACTTCCGACGCGGGGGGTCCTGTCCATACTATGGCGCGGCCGCATGATCGGCCTTGCGTATACAACATCTTGTTAATGCCATCAACATTTTGCTTTTTGCTAAATCATGGACATCATCTGGCGTACCACTCATGGCGTACTCCACTTCTCTCATCTCCTCGTAAGGTCTCTTTTCGGCAAGTTTGTGTTTCTCTCTTTTCGAGTTACCTATCAAGGTTTGTTTCACACGGCCCAGTAAGCGCTTCCCCGGGGATAGTCCCACCCGCAACAAAGGCGTTGCGCAATTATATGTGCTACTTGCCATTTGCTGGGCACGGCTGCACGACATGACTTCCGATTTGTGGCTGACGGTTGTCAGGTAGGGTTTGTATTGGCCAGCTTTGAGCCTTCATCCGGACGTATCCTAGACTAATCAAACTCCCGCCACGTACGATTTTTGACATTTCGAGATGATTTGAATTTGTTGTATATAGGCCTGTAATAGCAAGACCTTGTTTTATTCTCTCTCAAGGATGATTTGTCTCCCATACAGCAACCTTATCATCATATCTGGAACAGACTTTCGTATTCGGTGATGTAATACGCAACCCAGAGCGCTAATGTTTGAACTTGAACATTGTACTTACTCGTAAAATCTGCGGCATTTGGTGTTGTGATAACCCAAAGATATTGTTTTTAAAGTGATAGGTTGCATCAACGTGACTTTGATAACGCCACAAATGTGGTCCGGAGAGTTGTGATACTATGCATGCGGATATGTAGTCATACCAGCCTCTTGATATTTTGTTGACATAAATGATACTGCAACCGGTGTGACCAACATGCAAAATATCGAAAGAAAAGTTGGAGAGCAAATAGACACGCACCAAAATTGGGCTGTATGAGGCAAAACTGCCTATCGGATATGTCTGCAGTGGTTGGGAACGCCATAGAACCATTCTATGCTTCATTCGCTGTGGTATGTTCTTATCTAGACCAAATAGAGGTTTGATCTAGGAATCGGCAGGGATAAAAAGCCCTTTCTAGCGATGTCTGCATGACGCTCAACACCTGAGCGACTACGACTTCGCTCGTCAACAATACCCCATTCGATGGCAATGACGTTGTATCTATTTGCTTGTTACTGCATGCTGAAATCTGTTGCGAATAGGCTAGGATTTTGCAATGCCATGACGCTTATTTCCGTGAAAGCTCGGCTTTGATACCAGGAGCGATTCTACATTGCTAAGCCGTCATCCTTCGCGTCGAGGCGAGGTGTGCCATAGCCGGTCCAATGATGGCTAAAGACCATACACCTCCATACGTCACCGTACTGTTCCTAGGACTATGGTTCTCTGCTAGGCTAGCAGACAAGAAGAGCAAGGGGTGACTTCCCACAAGGAGGAAGACTAGGTTGTCTTTAGCACGGCACTCCTCCGTGTCAATGGCAATTGATAGGAATATTCTGAGATCCCAATCCTTCACGCGCAAGTAAGCAGAATTTCGGTGAACGTCGAACAACTGGGCGGACAGGCAAATCCTTATGCTTCCGATTCGTCAAAGACTTGAGCACTTCCAAGTGTGGTCATCTGTCCGCCAAGCGGACCACAATATTCAGGCTGAAGGAATCACATGGACGTCGACTTATGTTGCCATGGCTTTAGGAAACTTACATAGGGAAGTATCCACCCGAGAAGCAGTCAGATTGCCCCACATTTCACACATCTAATCACGGCGTGAAGCGGTCAGCCGAGCTACAAGGGTATAGAAGCGATTCTCTGGATTTGTGCGTGGCTAGAACGCAAATTTACGGGGTATGAGGCGGGAATCGTTCGGTAGAGTTCAATAAACAGGCTGCATTCGGGCCGCCGAAGATGCTGGGAATATTCTGCTATCATCCAATGACACTGGAGTATCGCCGTCCGGCTGTGTTATACTCGTCCCTCGTTCCACGTTCACGCAAAACGAAACACGCAGGCGGTCATTTGCAGACATATAGTGCTTCCTATTATCATGGTGCGCGACGATCAAGAAATGAATTCGCCATTCTGTTCGTCCGCGTCAATCCAACCCCTACACATTTCGACCGCCCTGCCCCACTTCTTGAACATTTTCTCACCTTCTTCTTTGCTAATGTTGGGCTCGAATATCATCCGATCCTTTCGGTTGATTTCCTTCAGCTCGTCAAACTCTTTCCACACGCCGACGGCAAAGCCGGCGGCGATGGCTGCACCAAGGGCAGTTGTCTCGCGCATTGCTGGCCTATCAACTGGGATGCCAATGATGTTCGCTTGAGTCTATGCGTTGCGCGTAAGTCGGGAGGGATTTCAAAGGTAACTAAAATTGGAAAAGAGTTTACTAACCTGCATACATAGATTGGAATTTGACATGCCTCCATCAACCGCAAGCATATTGAGTTTGTGACCGCTGTCAAGCTCCATCGCATCGAGAATGGCTTTTGTTTGGAAACAGGTCGCTTCAAGAGTTGCTCTTGCAATATGGCCTTGCTCAGTAAATTGGGTTATACCAAATATGGTGCCCTTAGCATCATCAATCCAGTACGGAGCAAAAAGGCCGGAGAAAGCAGTGACAAAGACGCACCCGCCGTTGTCTTGTACACTTGCTGCGAGATCACTGATCTTATGCGAGTGTGTTATGAATCCCATGTTGTTCATTAGGAACTTCACGCCACTCCCTGCGACAGCAATACTACCCTCAAGCGCATACACTGGCTTGCGCTTACCACCAAAGTCGTATGCAATGGTAGCAAGTAATCCATGTTTCGATATCACAGGCTTCTCGCCGACATTGTAAAGCAAGAAACACCCCGTACCATAAGTGTTTTTCGCGGCCCCAGGCGTAAAACCTTGCTGACCAACTAGAGCAGCAGACTGGTCTCCCAAGCATCCCATGATACGAATTCCCTTCAATTCTCCTTTTTGAATAGCGCCAAAGGCGTCTGGTGATGAGGAAGGGACGATTTTAGGCAGGTGCAACTTCTTGCCATTGAATCCAAAGAAGCGAAGAAGCTGGTCGTCATACTGAAGCGTGTGTAGATTCATGAACATGGTTCTCGAAGCGTTGGTAGCGTCTGTCACATGGAGATCTTTCTCCTTACCACCGTTCAAGTTATACAAGATCCAGGTGTCGATGGTACCAAAAGCAAGGCGATCCTCTTCGTATGCTTTTTTGACTTCCTCTACGTGGTTAATAAGCCACAAAAGTTTTACCGAAGATGGATAGGTTGATAATTGGAGTCCACATATTTCTTGTAGCTTGTCGGCACCCTCTTTATGCTTGAGCTCCCGAACTAAGCCCTTGGTCCTCGTATCTGGCCAAGCAATAGCATTATAGAGAGGTTCACCGGTATGGACGTCCCATACGACAGTTGTTTCACGCTGATTAGTGATTCCTACAGCCTTGATATCAGAAACAGAGTGACCCTGATCAACGAAGATGGACGTTGCTCGTTCAATACAGTTTTCTACGGTTGATATTATTTCTTTCGGATCGTGTTCGTGCCAACTGCGTGTTATGAGCAAAGCGCGCTATTGCCTTGAACTGGTGATACTGACCCTGATTGAGGGTACTTTTGACCGAACTCAATCTGATGTTGTGCCACAGGTTCACCCAAGCCATCGAAAATTATGAACCGCGTGCTCGTGGTCCCCTGGTCGATCGATCCAATGAAGAATTGCTTTAGCTTATCCTCATCCAGTTGCGTTTGGTCTGAAGCATCGGTAACTTGCTCCTTGGGTATTGGTTGAGGATCTGAGCCTTGCGCTGAGGTCCTTTCGATCGCCATGTTCGAGTGATGGCGTCGCCAACCAGCAAGGCGGAACTTTCGAATGAAAGAGTTCCCCAGGAGTTTTTCCGCGTGTTGTTGGGGCTCTTGCGTATGCGCTTCTCGGTTGGTAGTGGGTCACGATTCTTTGACGTTGTTCCGATGGTCGTTCCGAGTGTACATGCGCTCACAACACAAAACACCGAAATTTCTGCGGATTAGATGGCTACGAGCGGGCGAAAAGGTGGCAAAGGTGTAGGAAGGTAGGCTGCGATGCAATCATTGTAAGATGGAAAGGACGGCTCGGGATAACCTAGCACGCGATACAAGCCAACGGCTTCTGTGTGCCGTATGACGTTCTATGAGGGGTGGGCATTTATTTTTTAGCGGGGAGGGGAAGCTCCAAGACGAGACGAGCGACCGAATTGACGCCTAGCATCATGTGAAGTCTCACATATTTCAGCCTCGATCAAACTCTTTAAGGTATACCGCGGGATTTCCAAAATCGTCGATCAATGGAGCTCTGGGATCGACTAGGTGAGAGCTAGGCATGTATTCCGCGCGTCCTACGCTCAGAGTGACTTCAGTACAGCGGGTCTGATCAACAATGGTCCACAACATACAACATATAAAATCGTCAAATCGATTGTTGATCGGCCTGGCGGAGAAGTGGCGCAAAGGATTTCGAAGTGGCTTGGTTGCTAGGCCAAAGATTTTGAACGGGATATTCATGAACCTCCGAGCTCAGCACCGGTCTAGGCATGTTTTTTTCGCTTCTAGCTTTATATTTGCTATTTATGGAGGAGCTGCGCCGTGTTGGCTGGATCCAAAAACTGACAAGGCGTCTACACCGCTAGGCCTTAGCACATTGAGATGTTGTATATTCTTGTGCAGATCGCTTTAAAGACTCATTTTGTGCTGGCAATTCTGAAAGATTGAATGAAATAGTCGAACTTGGTGAGCGCTTCAAAAGGGCGTGGTCATTGATTGACCATGTCATTGTGTCAGCCAATCATATAAATATTCTTTCAAGAGGCCCTGATTGGCTGGTCTCGTTTTTTTTTTTCGGCGTAGTCAGGAACAGGAATCGGTAACAGGGGCGCTGCATCATCTCACCTCAATCTACAATGACCATTATAGCAGACCCTCCACAACCCGAGAATGGCTTTTACGTTCTCATTACAGGCGCTAATAGGTATGTGGGAGACTAAATACAGCCACGTACACTTAATTGACTGTTATTTAGTGGGTTGGGGTTAGGTATTGGTACTCGTATAGTCGACGAATTTCTTCAAACGCGTCCCCAAACCGAGTCTCTCGTCCTTATTGTCACGACACGCGACCAACGAAAAGGCGATGCAACGATCGCAAAACTCGAAGTCCACCTGAACCGAGTAATCCAGAAACATGAACGAACACTCCCGGGCATCTCCTCGCTGTTACGGCAACGCGTACACTTCCGGCAGGAGCGACTAGATCTACTGAGCCTTGTCTCAGTACAGAAGCTCTCCAAGCGGCTACAAGAAACCACCCCGAAACTGGATGCACTCATCTGTAATGCTGGCATTGGGGGATGGACAGGCATTAATTTCCCGCTTGCTGTCTGGTCGATTCTGACTACGTGGAGAAGAGCGCTGAGCTACCCTACCTTTAAAATCTCAGGACTTGGCTGGCTCGCAAAGCCACAGATACCGGCGGGCCGACAAGTCCAGGAGCCCCAACTCGGGGAGGTCTTCTGTGCCAACCTTTTCGGCCATTATCTCTTGGGGCACTATCTTGCACCCTTGTTGGCGAGCCATCCCCAGAGCGACGGTGCAAGAGGTAGAATAATATGGGTGAGCAGTTTAGAGGCATATAGCTTCGCCTTCAACATCAATGATTTTCAGGGCACTGGATCAGAAGTGCCTTACGAATCCTCTAAACGGCTGACTGATCTTATGGCGGTCACTTCGACTTCGCCTTCCGCGTCACAAGCAGTTGACCAATATCTTGGTAATTTGCAGCCATCTCCTAAGACCACCAAACCGCGCATCTACGTCTCGCACCCTGGCGTATGCGGCACATCTATCGTTGCTCTCCCCATTATCCTTGAATATATCATGTTCGGCGTATTCTTCCTCGCGCGTTGGCTGGGCAGTCAATGGCACCCTGTCACAGTTGAGAAAGGTGCAGTTTCCATGGTGTGGCTGGCGCTTGCAAAACAGAGCACACTTGACAGCATGGAGGAGCAAGAAGGGGTGGGCAAGTGGGGCAGCGCTACTGACTTTTGGGGGCAGGAGCGTGTTGAACGCACCGAGGTGGCAGGCTGGGGATGGGGGGGGAGGGCAGGGGAAAAGACCAGGAAGGGCAGAGATCCATACGCGCAAGATGCCACAAAGGAGAGCCGAGAGAAGTTTGTGCAGTTGGGAACAAAGTGTTGGGAAGAAATGGAGAGGCTAAGAGTCGAATGGGAGGAGTTGTTGCGAGAAGGTGGAGTGGGGATTGAGATGGATTGAGGTGCCGTTGATGCATGAAGCACGACGAGGACAGACTGCACATGGTGTAGCTGCTTTGTTTCCCCCTGCATGAGACGGCGAAAATGGGGCACTGGTCTTGTCGGGGCGAAATAGACATGGAGAAGTTGACAAGGGATTAGACGATAATAACAGATAATCATGAGCAATAGTAAGGATGGGAAGACTTTCTCCACTTGATGTGATGTGATGGTTTTGGTGTTTCGAACAAAGATCTGCTGGCACTCCTGGGCGTGACGCAGGTTAAAGGACTGGAGAGCATGGAGACTCTTCCGATGGAGGATGATTCCAAAAAGCTACCTGTGCAACTCTAAACAAAACCACAGTACATGGCGCAAGTAGATAGTTATCGGGCATGCAGCACCCCACAAACCACGGTATCAAGAGACGAGGAGCGAGGCGATGGGCTCGGCAGCAACTCCGACGACGGGACTGGATCCACACGGCTCGTCTTCCTAGGGCGTTTTGGTCGTAGCGGGACTGGTGCTTCGGGCGCGTCAGGCACGCGCCGGACGGGAGGTAGCTGATGAGTGCCCAGGCGAGCCGAGACGAGAACGGCGCGCTCCTCAGCCAGAAGCTAGGCGTTAGAAGTCAGAAGCCGACCCTCGTCGAGCCGTCGTCCACAGCCAAAGGCAATTGGGCATGGTGCGACACGCAGCAAGCCCCGCGTGTGCCTCGTCATCTCCATGGGCGCATTTTCGTGATGGGCACGGATGCGTGTGCAGAAGGCACAGCGAGGAACGCAGCGATCGACGAAAAAGGCAACAAAGCGGCCAATGAGAAAAAGGGGGCGCGCAATTGCAACCGTTAGACTGGGAGCGAACGACGCAGTCGACAAGCCGCGGCCCCCCTACTTCACCTCCACGCCGCCCTAGCCCGATTGGGCAAGACACTTGAACATTCAGAACCAAGGAGCACGAGCTGCTGCCCGACCATTTCCTCCATCCCTTACTACCCAGCCTTTCTCGCTGTCCTTGCTCCCTTCTCCCCGCAGCGCGAGCGTGACGGCCTGTCGCATGTCCTGGCCGCATCTTTACTCCCAAACGCGCCCTTGCCCCCGTGTCTGATGTTGGCTGGGAGCACACGCCGCACTGCCTCTGTGACGTCCCTGCCTCGTCCTTTTCTTCCGTCGCTCTTCTGCCGTTTGCTGCCAGTACTGTCGCAGGAGGAGTGAGTCGAGAGCGCGACGATTCTCCATTGGCCTTGACGCCCAAGAGATGGAACCGAAGAGCGATCCCTTATCGAGCGACTTCCCTCCCGTGTTTGCACGCACCTGAGTTTCTCCAAAGCCGCCTTTTGCACCAGCCGGTCACTGTGCGAAGCCGCTCTGTGAACGCATAGAACCTGGCCTCGTACAACGCCGGCCCTTCAATTCTTTCCTGGAAATAAAGAGACCTCACACATTTTAGAGATATTTCCCCTCCACTCTTTTACCTCGCACATAATACGCCTGTAATTCTTCGCAATTCTTCAGACAGCCATGTCTGCATCTCCTTCCTCGCGCGAGTCTGCGCGAAACAAATTACAACGACCCTCCACCCCCGATCAGACACGGTCTCCTGTCACACGGACCGGTTCCTATTCAGTTGCACCCAAGTCAGAATACCTGCGAAATGCGCTGCAAGCCCGAAGAGCCCAGCAGCCAACTACGCCGTCCTCGCGTGACAAGCGAGCCGCACCATCGTCTACTCCAAAGCCCTTGGAAACAAAAGCCCTGCGAACATCACCGGACATCTTCGATGAGTTCGCCCTTTCTGAAGAACAGACAGCACCCGTTTCACCAATTCGTCGACGGAGGCCTAGCGATGCTGGAATGCCGCGTAACAAGACAAGCCGCGAGTTAACCAACGAGATTGAGCACTTGAAGAACAATCTCATCACCTCCAACGTGCGAGTCGAGCTATTGAAAAAGAACAACTCGGGATTACAACACGAAGTCACTAAGCTAAGAGAGCAAGTGGAAGAGGTGGACCTGCTCAAGGATGAGAACCACGAGCTACAAGAGGAGAATAATCATCTAAAGCTTAAGATGCAAGAGATGGACGACGAGGTAGTGCTGCTCAGGGACGAAAATGATACTTTGCGAGTATCCAACGAGGAGATGCTGTCGATCAATGTCGAAAGCTCCGCGCACTGGGAAGACCAAGAGCTTGCTGTCCAAGAGGCTGCCGATACCATAATCGCTTTAGAGGCCGAAAAGGCTGCGCTCGCGGGAGAAGTTCTAAAGATGAAGGAACGAGTTTCTGCTCTAGAGGATGATTCATCTCGAGCTAGCACCCTTGTTGATGGCAACCCTCGTTGCCCCTCACGGGTGTACAGCATTGACGAGTCAAGGCCTTCTACAAGCCACTTTGATTCCGACTACTACAGCCAATCAGAATCTCCCTATGTCAAGACGAGCAGAGAATCTGTGTCTTCTGTCACACCATCAGAGCGCTCGAAGAAGTTTCTCGACTTGACCCAAGAGCGACGGCGCTCTGCACGAGACCTTGCCAAACGCATGTCGGCAGCATCTTTGAAGGCTCTTAGAATAAAAAATTCTACCCCAGTGCCAGAAGTTCCAGTGATTCCGGAAGCATTCCAACAACAGGTCCCACAAATCATAGAACGAATAGCATCCGACAAGAACACCCCGAAGATGCCCCGGCGGTATCGAGATCGGAAATTACCGGAGCAACCTTTGCTCGATGCGCTTCAAATATCGCCCACACTCTCCGAATCGACGGCTCCGCGGTCACCAACGCCGCGACCTGAAGGGCTCAGGTCACTGCATCACTCTGACCAGCTTAGTATAAGGCGAGTATCAAACGAATCGCGCACGTCGTCAAGCCATGTGAAGACTCCTACGTCGTCTATATGGTCTCAAAGCCGGCAGCCTTCCGCAGAAGTTCTACCACATTCACCACGCATCCCCTCACGGAGAAGCAGCAAGCCACACACGAGTAGTTCAAACGAACACCTATCCAAGCGCGAGTCACGTTACCCCGGCCAACGACGTCAATCGGAACCAGACATGGGTTCAACAGACACACCATCATCTCCCACAGAAGAGTGCGATCCTACACCCCAGTCCTCACCTCCCGACCCATCCTATTTCAACTCTCAAGTCGATCTAACATCCGAAGTAGATCCCGACGACAAAGATCGTTGGTGGAGAAGCGTTGCGCGACTAAACCCCCCACAGCAATACAATCTCCCCTCACGAACCCCCGTCCTGGCCCGCTCCCACACCCTCACACAGACGCTTCCGGACGCACCTGGCCTAGCTACTCAGCCCGATACGAATGGCGCCTACGCCGACTGGCCCAGATCAACCAAGAGTGATGCGCGCAGAATACGCACGCAGCCCAATACGCCCGCCGCTACGCCATTTGTCGAGAAGAAAGATTTCATGTTCAATCCAGCAGAGGATGTGGATACTTTTATGCGCAAGGCCAAGTCGAGACTGAGTAGGCAGAGATAGCCTATCTCCTTTTCACTCACCCACTCATTGTACAAAACACTGTTTCCTTTTACTGTATCTTTTGTCAGGGCTGGTATTCGTGCCGTTCATTATACTAGCACAGCTTTTGTTTTTAAGCGGGTGCGGAATCTTGTTGCGCGCGCTTTCTCTCCTCTTTTTTTTTTTGGATTGGTTACTGGCGTTAGATCAGAGGATACTCCGTCTGGAGATAATGATTCAATTCATCGGATGCGAAAACTTGTTTGATTTCGCGCCGTTTGGCGCGTGCGGCTTGGCATAGTCGATGTAAGATAGGGTAGCGAAGAGCGGAGCGAGTGACGCTCCTAAAACCGAATTCATTCAAAATACATAATATCATTCGCACTCAGTACCAAGTATCCTGGACTTGATTTCATCTTTCCGTGTCCATTTATTTACTCGTATTCTCCATCCCCATACATCCACCCCTCGCTCACCCCCTCCCCAACAAATAAACACATCCCAACGCCCGGACCCCCCATCGCCGGCACCAAATCCCTCTCCGCAACCCTCATGCCCCACATGATGATCCTTGTGCCCAGATTCTCCGTCTTGCCGCCCGTCAACATAAACCCTTGTTCCAAGCCTATGCCGACACCATCCAAGTACTCCGTGGCATCGACGGCGCCGGGAAGCACGAGGAAATCCGCAATATGCTCGTCGACAAACGCATATGTGTCTACGTCTTCGATGCCATCTTCAAGCGCGGGCAACGTGTATCGTGTGCACAGTGCGTGGAGCCATGGGGGAGCCGGTGCGGGCGCGGTTGCGGCGGGCGGGTGGGTTAGCGAGGAGGCGGCCAGGCAGGTGAGGAGGAGGATCCAGAATAAGGTGCCATTGTTGGACAGATTGTGTTTTTCGGCTCCGCCGAGGAATTTTGCGGCGGGGGCAGGGGGTAGGGCGGCGGTTGCGTGGTTGGACGCGAGGAGGATAGCTTGTGGGGGTGGTGTTGTGTCGGGTGGTGCGTGGATGCGAGAAAGTGCGGAGTCGAGTTCGAGGCAGACGGAGTGGATGATTTTGGCTTGTCCGTCGCGGTAGATCTTTGCGTACTTTTGCTTCTCGTTGGTGGGCG
Source organism: Ophiosphaerella narmari (assembly GCA_028456235.1). NCBI lineage: Eukaryota > Fungi > Ascomycota > Dothideomycetes > Pleosporales > Phaeosphaeriaceae > Ophiosphaerella > Ophiosphaerella narmari. The sequence goes on along the minus strand of JALNQA010000011.1, from coordinate 284,310 downwards.
TTTGGTCAATGATGAGGGAGAGGCTGTTGCATCTCTGTGTGAGGGCTTGATATAGCAAGGTCAAGACTTGTACTGTAATTCTAGGCCCAGGCCTCTGTATATTGATATCCCCCACATCAAGATCGAGAGACAGCAAGGTTTGAACAAAGAAGAAATGAACAATGTAAGGTGGTATGCCCCTAAAGAACGGTACACAGTTCTCATAACGACCAAATGGATGACCTTTGGCCCGCAGAAAGTGCTGTTCTGTGTTTGGATCTGTGTTTAAAAAGTCTGAACTCATGCCAAACGGTACATTTTCAGGACGAAACAGTCCCGTCTCCTGTGCATATTGCTGTAACATAGGTGGAAAGGCAAGCTTTAACGGGAACTGCTCTATGGGGTTATTTACAAGACAAAAGCCATATCCGAGCATCAACTCGTCATTCTGTTTGGGTGCATAGTTGTTGAATAGTTCTTGTCCAGGCGTGAACGTCTCGCCATCGAGCAGCTTCAAGGAGAATGAAGTGCGAGGCTGAAAGTCCCACTCAACCTTGGCGGACACAGAATGATTAAGAATGTCGACGACTGGGAAAAGGATGGGTACTGTATCCTGACCAGGTAGGATGTGTGTAGAGATGAAAGCGCGTGAGGTGAAAATGGTGGCCGCCCAAAGCAGAGATTCGCTGCTCGAGGTTAGCGAGATGACTATAGAGCAGCAGGACTAGACCGGTGAAGCAAAGCCAGTGACAGAGTAGGTCTCAATCTTGGTGGTTCCCTAAGACGAGGCATTTTGTGCTACCACCGGATGCTACTAGATGTGCTGACCGGGCATGGGCACACGAGACTAACGACGCATGACAACCACCGCCATTATGTATACTATTGGCCTGTTATGACGTGGTGTCTGACACTTACAATTTAGTTTTGTCAGCCAGCATGGGGTTGGCCTTTTCCATGACGCTCACTGCATTTTCCCATTGCTGCTGGTACTCTGATCTTCTTTCTCTTGCAGCAGGTGCCAAGCTAGTGCCCGCCAGGAAGGCCATGTCTTCTTCATTGAACCACAAAGGTGTACTCATGCTCTCAGCCTCCGGTAAGCAGGCAATGTAGGTATACCATGGCGACTCTTTTCCTTTGTTTCGCTGTTCAATCAACAAAAGATAGGTTAGTATGTGATCAGGTATTCTGCCTTGGTATTGCTGCAATGGGCTGTCAATGTGAATCACTTCTTTTTGACTAGGATCTAGATTCAGGCAGGAAAGGGTAAGCTTGAGCGGACAAGTCACAACGACTGGTGAGATCAGAGGGCCTAGGGCTTGCATATGAAAGCCACGTGATTCGTTGTAGGTGATCTGAACATGGTCACTGAGATAGCCCCCGTGGCGGACAAGCCATTGCACTAGCTGTTCTGCCAACGGATGTGAGACAAATGCGCCGACCGACGTGCGGGAGTTGTCGGTTGCACAGTCTCTGTGAATTGGTTCAAGAGGCGCTAACGACATAGTGGCTTGAGAGCTACAGGCAACTTCGGATGCGCGCGGGTTCGAGTCGAGTTTGTTCGTCCGCTGTCATGTACGGATCAAAAGTTGCCCTATGAAAAGGTGGATCGTTGCTCCGAGTTCGTGTTGTGGAGATACGGACTGTGATAAAAATGTTCAGCTGGTGACCAGGAGTCGGCCTCGGCGAGGAGGTTTGGAAGTGGCGGAAGACGGAGATTGACGGAACCGATGGATAAGGACAGGAGGATTGGCCCTAGATGGGACGAAAAGACAGGAGACGGTGAAGTGACGCGGGGAGTGCAGAAACGTTGCGGGACCCGCTTTAGTGTGATGATGAGGGAGCTCAGCATTATCGATAACCTTCCCCTCAGTGGTTGCACAACTCACAGCGCACAGCCAAGCAGAGTAATTTTGACTGTTTGAGAAAAGCACCTTGTTTATATAATGTAGCCCCAGGCAGAAACAAGGGTGCCCACAAGCAGATATACTTCCATGAAGAATAATTGCAGCCAGGCGGACGGCGTCGGTCGCCGAGCATGTGGGCTGGACCCCGAGCGAAGCCGCCAGCGATAGAAGAGGCCTTGGAAGCGAGGAGCTAGCGGTAAGGAGCAGAAATGCAACGAGACGGCCAATCATGCGGCAGCCGTGTCTCAGTTCCAAACTCACGATGGGCTGCGGAACCGGGGCATTGTAGGTGCCGAGAACAATATGCATGGGCAAAAACGGAGAATAGATGAACAGCCGTTGCCGCACGAGGCCGGGGTGGGACGGGGCGGCCTGCTGGCCAGCAGATGACTTCTGCGCTATTGGTGTAGCTAGCTACCTGCTAGCCATCTCCTTTGAACAGCGTGGAATGATGCAGCGCACAAAGAGTCGGAGAGTCGCTTGAGCAGCCGAGCAGACCAGCTATTGGACGGGACCGGCCTTGGACCCCTGTGGACAGGGTCAGCTCGTTGGCTGTGGCTTGTAAGTCAGCCCTGGCGTCTATGTCATCCTAACTGTTTTACGACATACGGATACGGCGAACCAAACCTCAGCGCACAGCCCATGTTATCTCGCTATGAAAAGGATCATGGCAGCCTGTCTGACTTGTCTCCCAGCATGTCAAGCGTGGAGAGGCGGCAGTCGTTGTTGTTGGAACGATGCTGGACATGCTCTTGCCAGCCAACACGGCCCGTAAACACGGCCACGGTAACAACGGCAACCACGACCTGCAGCCAGACGCAGCTTCCGCGTCGACGCCCACCCACCATGGCTCTTTCCTGGTGCAGATGCCGCTGTCCATCATCGGCTCGGTCCTGTGTCGCCAGACCCCCTCGCCCTCGCCCTCGCCCTCGCCCTCGCTGGCCACCGAGCCTCCCCCCCATGGCCCTCCTGACCAGCCCATGACGCCAGGCCCTCCGCGCCCGGCATCGTCAGGAAGCAGTGCCACGCTCGACTCGCAGCCCAAGAAGCGCACCCCTCGCTCCAAGACGTCGTACGTCTGCGCCCGCCCTCCGCGCCCCGTCGACACGCGCTCCAAGCTCTACCTGCGCCCCAAGGTTCTGCTGCAACTGCACCAAGTCATTCCTTCCCAGCGCCCCAAGCCCCTCTATGAGGTCGTCCCCTTTTCGCTCCTTCCCCCCCGCTCTACCCGCCAGCTCGCCAGGACCTTCCACTGCAAGGACAGGCTCGGCAGCAGCGACCTGCTCGTAGTCGAGGCCGAGGCATACGAGAGGAAAGAGGACGACTCCCATTCCGACGATGATCGCTGGGGCTCCAGGGAGGTGGTTGGCGTCATATGCCCCGCAAAGAGCGACAAGGACGCTACCATCATCTACATGGACGCTGGACGAAGCCAATGGGAGGTCGCCGATATGCCCAACGGCGGCTTCGAGTTCACGTCTGTCGACTGCCATGGCCTGACGCTCAGGGCTCGCTGGGTACTGAAGCCTACCATGTCCCGTCGGACCTCAGGCATGTCACTGCCCTCACCAGTCTCGTCGGCATTCCCAGCAGCAAATGAAGACAGCAAGTACACTTTCAGCACCATACGCGCCAACTCACGGCGGCATCCAATCATTGCAACCATGAACCGCAGTCGGATAAACATCATGGACTCGTACACAATGCCATCAACAACATCTCCGCCCACCCCTGCCTCGCTGTCCAACATCCAAACGCCTACTCTCACACCCATCAGTATCGACGAAGACTCCTTTTTCCCGAGCGACCGCATGCCAATCACCACAGAAGATACACTGCGACGGTTTATATTGGTTTCTGGCGTTTGGGTAGCCTCGAAAGGCTATGGCGTTTCGGCTACTTCTGGCCAGCCCGCTACTCCTTCCCTAGACACATCTGCCACTTTCCGTCCATCCAACATCTGCACCCTATCCATGTCATTGCTTGATTCTCCTCGGTCCATCTCCCCTTCTTCTGCAACCGAAGAGAACCATCGCGCTTTTCCTAGGCTGCGTAGATCTAGTCGAGACAGGCTCCCTCGTAGTACGAGTTTCACGGCGCCCTCGGCATCACATATTCCGACAAAGACAACCCAGGCTGCCTCACCCGTCCAGAAGACACGATCGCGCCGTGCTAATTCGACTGGCAACACAAACATACACAGCATGACTGGGAGTATGAGAAGACGGTATGGGCTTGCATTTGAGAATGAGACTCTACCCGAAAGCGAAGAAGAGCGACAAACCAAGCGCAGTGCAGAAATACTTCGCATCAAAGAACTAACGCTTCCTCCGACTATCGAACGATTTTCCTCCGAAACTCATGCACATGAATCAACGCGTCCCATTATCCCATTACCCATTGTGACTCGTCCCTCGACTGATGAGCCGCCACCGAACCCATCCCCGTCCTCTTTTTCGCCTTCTAGTCCAAATCCAGAACGAGCGAGAAAAACCCAATCAGCCTACAATCCTATCATCACGGCTGGCATGTGGGATTCTGGTGTCACCGAGCATCCTGGTCTCAAAGCTCGTCCAACCAGCATGTTCGTTATAAACGAGAAAAAGAAGAAACAAGAAAGGAAGCGCGAGAGAAGCAAAAGCAAAGAGGGTAAGAAGTATGAGAAGGAAAAGCCTAGAGATGAGAAGGACTATTTGTCAGTCAAGAAACATGGCGAATGGCACAAGATTAAGTCGAATTTAAAAAGCTTATTTAGGAGAGAGAAAGCTTGAATATTGATCGTCACTTCACAGGGTGGAATAAACTAGCTTTTCGTTGTGTGTTTATTTCCTCTACTTGCATCACATACCTTCACCCAAGGTCTTCGTTTGGTGTCTAGGAGACACTCTGGCAATTTGCTACCGACAAGCTGGCCCTCCAGCCCCATCGATCTTTTCATTGGTTTTTTTCTCCTGTATATGTTTCTCCTTGTTAAAAACCCCGTCCATACTGCAAAGTCGATACCCACGATTCAATACCACTCTTCCTACTCAATGACCCAACTCATCGTCACCACCCTGCATCCTTCTATCTACGTGTAAAAAATCATCGACAAACTCTCGACCCAAACACACCGAATCCAAGCGCACCCACCCATCATACTAGACTTTCCTTCTCCGGACCATCCGGCTCGTCCGCATCCTACCAGCCTAGCAAAACTTCGCTCATGTCCTCGGCCGAAAACTTGCGCAGGCCGTTCTTCGGCCCAACCCATTTCGACAAAATATGGTTGTCATTTCAAGCATCACTAACTAATTGCATACAAGTTTGCGACTTTTCGTAAAAGACGAGCGGCACCATGCTTACAATGCCTTCGTGCGAAGCTAACATTGCGCATTTCGCCGATGAATTCACATTAGACATGTTTTGCGCATAATGTGCTAGTGCACTAGACAGCGCGCGAGCTGGGGTAAGTCGCGGTGAGGACTAGTCTGCGACGCATTGCGCGCTTGTCTTCATTGACCAAGAGAAGTATGACATTTCATTCATTAGGAAAGGTATTCGTGCTAGGCTTTCTCCTAGTGATTCTATCACTAATTCTATAAGGCCATGTTCATGTGTAAAATGTCATCGGAGTGCCAAAAAACCTAAGGTCAGATTATGAAATCAGGGTCGCATCTGTGGATCCCGTAGTGCTTCATACTTTTGCCCTCATTGTTCCACCTACCTCCGGTGGTAGAGATACCGTTGTGGGGTGGGAGCGCAAAGGCAGAGTAGTAGGTCGCGGCGGCAGAGGCGGATCTTCTTCTTCGCTAGTTGCACTCTCTTCTATTGCTTCCATTACAGACACCATAATGGCCTGTGTTTGACTAGGCGAGATAGTCATGGACCCACGCGCAGGAAGCAGCGGTAGCACGTCCTGTTCTGTTGACGGTGTCGGATCCATATTGGCTAGCGGTGCCGACTGGAGAGGCTCAGTACTTGCTACTAGAGTACTGATGTCCTTTTCGGGCAGTGGCGTGTCTTCAACACCACTACTTGGGTGCTTGGGCTGTATGGGTGCAGCGGTGCCCGAGCATTTTTCTTCTTCATCCGGAGGGCGCGTTGTGTACTGCTTCCCACATCTATAGCGTTTTGTGAGGACCAGGACCAGTAGCATACTATAACGTGAGTCAGTATAAGGTGTCTCATGGAGCTTAGTGGGGGCACGTGGATAAGATGCGGTAGACCATATCTGATATGAGTTAAGCATCTTACATAATAGAAATACCAGCAATTATAGCTCCAGCAATTGTCGATTCTTTTTGGTTCAATAGTTTAAGATACCTCTTGGCTCCCTTTCGTCGAAAGTGGAATGGCGGTCTGCGCGAGGAAGCATCGGAAGTTGATGAAGTAGTTGGCAGAAGAGCGGCACCCGCGGTGAAAACTCTAGTGAGTTGGGCAGAAGAGCTTGTAGTGCTGGCCTTCGCTTTCGACGTTAACGAAGGACTCTGTGAGGCGTGACTCGTCGAGCTTTTAGGTCCTGGGGACCAGATCCCATTGACAACATGGCCATCGCCGCCATTGATAGCATTTCTCTCTTCTTGTGTGCAGGTATGCCAGGCATCCCTCAGCCAACAAATTCGCTTTGGCTCACCAGGGATTTTGTTCGAATGTGATGATGAGTCGCGGATGCCCTTCGTGCCAAAGTTAGAAGAATTGACGTTCTGGCCAGTACTGATATCATCGCCCTGAATAATGCGGCTGAAAACAGTAAAAGCTGTCTCGGGCTGGTGTCGTGGCACAAAGTGACCGGCGTCAAATATACGGGAAAAGGACAAGTTGCCATACTGCCGAACGTGACCTCCAACATATGATTCGTTTACGACGATGTCAGCATAGCCAGCATCTAGGAAGGCCGAGCTGTAGGCGGGAACAAGACGAGCGAGCTCAAGTGAGGCATTCTGGCTGCCATACTAATTGCAGAAGATACCAGCATCCCCATATATGAAAGCTACGCGGACCCCGCGGCTGAGCAGTTTTGCGAGGGACTGGAGTTGAGTTCCACGAACGGCGTCTCCAACTTGTCTTCTGTCAGCAAGAAATAACTTGAGGTGAGGTAGTTACTCACTTCTCAGGAAGGATTTGGCCACTGCCCAACTAGACTGGGTGTAGTTGACCCGGGCGCCAATGGAGTGCATGATGTTGGCAATATTCAAATATTCCTGATAGCGGGAGCTTAGGCCAATCTTCGATGGAACACGAATATCGTAAAGGCTCCTATCAGCTTGTTGGTCAGGGGACAGAATGACTGTTTGACAAGCAGCTTGAGCACGCGCGCAAACATCATTTGTAAGTCGGCTGGATCCAGAGCCTTCAGGATCAAGGGATTGGGTCAAGTTGTGGCATTGAGAAACCAACCCTCGACAACCTGTGTCAGATTGCAACTCGGATATGGCCTTCTGATAAGTCAGTCGATTCGTCAGGGTTAAACCGTAGGTGTTGCTGCGTGTAAAATTGGCGTACGATATCGCTCCGACCAGCCAGTCTACGATACCATTGACGATGCCAAGAGAGTCAAGATGGATCTCTAATGTGCCGTTGGAAAGCTCTCCAGATCGGCGGCGATCATTCTGGTCTACGAAGAAGTCGGCAAAGGTAGGGCCGTACATACCACCGTAGCTCTCAGTGAATAAATTCACTCCGGCAGATTCGATAGTAGTTTGATTGGGACGCGTACCAGGGTTGTATTGTGGAAATACAGAGAAGAAGCCTTGGAGAAAGTGCCAGCAAGCCCTTGCAGAAACTGCGCTCGAGCCTTGTGTATTGTGACTTCGACCTGATGAGAATGTACCGTTGATGGCGCGCCATAAAGGAATACGCAGTTTGAGGGGATGGGGTTCCTCACGATTTTCCAGCGCAAACGGGTCGTCATTGCTGAGATCAATAGGTGCATTGATGCGCTCATCATACGAGAAATCGGTTTGAGTTGGTTGATCGATGAATAGCAAGTTTGAGCTGCGGTCCCATCCCCAGAGCCGTGGTTCCGTACCGTAGCTACCATTGGCAAGTAGTACAATCTCGCAAGGGCCTAGTTCCTCGAAGAGTCCGACCATGCTGGAATATCCTGGGCCTCTATTAAGCCATATTGTTAGTGGCGCTGTCTCAGGACTAGTGCGTGACTCAAAAAACCAGAAGAAGGTGTTGATGGAGTAGTTCTGCTGATAGGGTGCAAGGGTGAATGGTGGGAGATTGACGTAGCCAGAGTACTGCTTTTGTGTGTCGAAAGCAGTAGCACATGTTCTGGGTAAAGGTTGCTTATAAGAAATGGTGATATTGGGATTAATGGGCGACGCGAGGATAGTATCATAGGTGACTGGTAGCGGATACTGTTGGGCGCTGAGACGAACAGTGAAGACAATGGACACTAGAACGACAGGCGATAGTTGGACCTGTTAAGGCGAGTTAGCAATTGCGAGAACGCTAGAACGCGGTACCAGCCATGCTGAATGAGCTGTATGGCAGAGGCTACTGGCGCAAACAAGAATAGGGTGTGCCGTAGTGAAACCTTGATAACGTTGGGCGACCAAAATCCGGGGAATTAGTTGACGCATGGGAAGAAAAAGAAAACAGTACTTTGTGCCGGAGATGTATCCGGACAGAAGAAGACTAATCGTATTGTTGGGCAATGGCATAGTGAAAGTAGGAAGGGGCGGTGATGTTCCTGGGCTCTCACTGTCTGCGACATGGTCAGCTATTGCCGATATATGGTTCGGGATCACATCTTACAAAACATTGCATATTGGATTTATAAGTCGCTACTTTCAATGACATTCTCCAAGCCCCCTCTCACGCTTTCCACCAACTGTCTCCTTCCCCAGTCCACCCCATCTTTTCCAACACCCATGATGTCGCTCCTCCCACCACCTCCCTCGCCCCTATCCGGCCAGTAGTGGCTGAATAACGGCGGGCTACTAGTCAGGCAAAGCGGCCTATCCCCCATGTGTGCTGTTTGCCCATCACACCACTCGCTGAGTGCGAAATCATATCCACGGTCGAAATTACGAATACCATGTTCGTACATGATCTTGCGAGCGCCTAGCTGTGTGACGGCGTAGGCGAGGGTGCAAAGGGTACTCTCTGAACGATGGTACACACGCGTGTACGGTGGGTAAAGTGCATCAGTTGTGGAAGGTGGGGTTGTTGGGGACGTTCGATTGCGTGGAGTAGGCACGGTTGCGTCGTTCAAAAGCATCAATCGATTTGCAGGGGCGGAAAACGTTCTTGATGACTGGTGAGGTGGAAGATAAGTGCCGCAGTGGCCTAGCCAGAGGACATCCCAGGCATTGCCGTAAGGTCGAGAGGACTGTGTAGAAGAAAAATAGGATTCTGTTAATTCTAAAGTATCTGAGCTTGATATTTGGCTTTTCGGGTATTCGGTCGTTTGACCTCGATGTTGAGCTTTGAGCTCGGCATTGGCGACCATCGCTGGAAGCTTTTGACTTGCGAGTCCGAACGCAGCCAATTGTGAGTGGATTTGAGGACTCCAATCTACATCATCTTCGAAAATTAGTGCGGTGCTCAGATTCCTTTCAATTACGCTGGGAAATGTCAGCAGCCCACGTTATTACGTCGAGAGCTAAGTTCAATATGCTCACGTTCGTATTGCGTCCATCTAGCAAGTCAGCAATAGTAATGGGCTTAAGTTCGATACTAACATGTGCTCTCCAACTCCCCCGGTTCCCACTTGCCATTGACCTATGATCGCCTTGCGGGTACGCTCTTTCATCAATAGTGGATGAGTTAACGCCGTCGATCCACTCGAGCGAGATGCCAGTATGTACCGCCGCGAGTGTGAGGGAGTCTTTGCGGTCGGTACGCCATGGCGCATTGATGACGAAAATTGATTCGAACTATGGCAACTAATAAGTCATTCTTGTGATCAATCGGGGTAGGATGGTTGTACCCCTAACGTAGAGTTACCAGTGCCATCTCTGTTTCCCCGAGCTTTCTCATTGACAAGCTCTCTATTGTGCCGCAACTTCAGGAATAAGAGCAGACCGAATAGACCAAAGGTCACCAGGTAGCATAGACGGCCATGGCTACGAATTGTCATACCGTTCTTTATAAGCCATTCGCGACTTGCAAAAGACTTTCGATGCAGCGCATAGCAAGCTTCAAGAATACATATACTTCTCAATACAAAGGAGTAGTTTTGTTAATATTATAAGATTGAAGTGCTTTTGTGCACTAGGCAGCTGCTGAATCCGAAACTTTGGAAAGTCGACCCTTGCGCGCGGTAGATCCGTGTAATATACAACATGCCAAACCCGGCTAAATGAAAAGCCCATAGGATCAAGGAAACCCCATGCCCGCCAAAATTGCCTAGACGTATTACGTAGATCTCCGGTCGTATACTCTAAACGAGGGTAAGAAGAAACTATCCGAGATCCGGATTGACAGTGCTTCCAAAGTTCACGTTGAGTGAGCAGGCCCTAGGCACTTACAATTTGATCTGTATGCCCTGTCATTCACCCGAGTAGATTGGTTGAGTTATGAACGGATGTAGTCCGGTGTTGAGTGCCTGATCTGCTAAATGCATGCGCCTACTCCAACCCCCGTAAATCCAACCTACAGCATCAGCCATATCGTTGTGATATGGCTGCCAATCTGCCGTGACGTCAGTAAAAACCCTTTCTCATGCTATCCTTGTGGCTTGACACGTACCTTCTGGGGTGAAGTCACCTTCTTTCCCCTTCAGTGTTTCCCAATTTCTCTTGTCACTCAGTCCAAGCTGCACAGCCCTGGCTCTTTTACCTCGACGCGCGATGATTCTGACCTCACCTTTTAGGTTTTGGTCTGGTGCGGCAGCACGCCAATCCTCGATGACTTCGTGTCCCGGAGTTGCGGTCCAACGTTGCATAACACGTCCATCTTCGGTCCTTTGATCCCCGGTTGCTCTATCCTGCCTTTCGGGAACAATCCACATTTGGACCTCTGCACCAGATTCCGCACCATCTCTTTCTTCGAGCAGTGAATTCCATCTCTCGGTTGTGCAAGTCGTTTGCGCCGATGATCATAGCCGGACGCGAGGAAATCTGTACACGGCGTGATGTAGGTAAGCTCTTTCCACGAATCGCTTTTTAGAAGCGCTTCGATGTCCAAATATGTTGTTACATCTCGCCATCCCTCGCCCATGCCAAAACCGTGCCAACAGTCCTCCACGACTAAGGTGTCCAAACACAACCCAGGCAGAAGAGTGAATGCATTGGCTGCATAGAATATTGGGTAATAATTCGACCGTCCGGATGCATACAAGGGAATTGGAAAAGCACGAACACGGACGTGTCGCACCCGTGTGATGATACTTTGGTCAACAGAAAGTAATGTCTCTAAGAGGTTCTCTGTGCCTCGAAAATGCAAAGTGCAATTCAAAGGAAGATGTCGCCAGGCTTCAGCATAAATTTGGCGGCATGAGAGCAGAAGCGCAATCCGGTTTGACGGTATTTCGTTAGAGTTGACATTCTTGAAGCCATGCTGGATGGTATAGCTGCTGAAAAGGAAGCCGTATATTAGTTCACGAAGCTCTACCGGAAGCAGTAGAAGTTTAGACCCATCTATTGTAGATTTTGGAATGTTGTCGCGCCAGTTATTGATTTTGTATGGAGGAAGCATTTCGGTTCCGCAACCACGAGAAAACCGGCGGTGCTACCTGCTGCTGATAAAGAATAACTAGCGGTCTCCGAATCTTGATTGCCGTGACCGCACTAAGGCACGCAAGTGGATTCGTTAGATTCACTTAGACAATAGGCTAGAGATGCGACTACAAGATATTCGTGGAGGGTGCGGAGTTTAAGGCGGTGTGGTTTCACCGAAACGAATAACTAGCTGTGAGATATCGGTAAGCACTACGTTGTGGCGGAATGACGTTTACAGAACAGTCATGCCAACCAAAGTGCTAGCGTTTTTCAGTGAAGCACTGCAGACCGGTGGAGATAATGACCCTGCACATGTCATGAGTGTTTCGGTGCACACGTGTGCATAAACGTGCATGATACGAAGTCTAGAGGGGCGGAAAGATCGATCTGTTCTGCATTGTGGTTCGCTATTACTTTGATTCGCTGTAAGTGGTCATGCTTTGTTTTGGGGTATCATCGATGCGCCTTCAAACTTCGTCACCCACAGCTTCTACGGCAACTACCCTTTGTGCCTTCCTTAATCAGATTTAGGTCGCCCGCGAATGCGTTGTTGCTCCTCTCGCAGCTTCTTTTGCTGCCATTGCCACTCGACCAGCACTGGCAGGAATTGCCACAGGTCAAACTCAGGCCACAAACATTTGAGAAACACAATCGAAGTGTTTTCATGACACTGCCACAACATGAAATCGCTCAAGCGCTCAACACCCGAAGTGCGGACTAGTAGGTCGAGCGGAGGGGCATCAGCTGTCATCATATTGTCCGTTAGGGTCTGCGCACTGATAGACTCGGGGTCCAAATATGTAGCTTCGCCATTTGTCTCGTCCTTTTCCGATGAATTGATAGCCGTCGATGTCGAGGATGATGACTCGTCCTCGGCATTATTTGCGTCTTTCGCGGAGGGGGACATGGACGGTGACTCGTCGGCTCCGGCTTCTGTGTCCCCCTCGAGCATCTGTTTTCGAATGTGCTGAGTAATGTGTGACTCGGAGAATGCGCGTTTCGATGGCGTGGGAAGATTATGAATTGGCGTGCTGTATGTCTCAACAGTTTTCATCACCGCAGTTGTAATTTCATCGCGCGAGGTGTAGGGAAAGCAGACGTTGAGGACGGCTCTGTGTGGAATTAGTGCAGGCCGACAAGGCGACTTGGGTCTCCTACCTTTTATTGTGTACCGTCATGGCGACTGCCCTGTCAACAGCCTCTAATACGTCCTTTTTCATTAAATCACGCTGCCCTAATACTCGAACGGAGGCGCCGTAGCGGTCAAGGAGGGCACCGTGTTCAGCCAGTTGCTCTAGTTTGACCTTGGCCATAGTCATCAGAGCATCGACTTCGTGTTTAGACCGTTTGAAGTTCTCTATGCTGAAGGCATAGATAGTTACAACTTTGACGCCTGTCTTGTAGCAAACCTCGAGTATCTGGTGGGCAAGTCAGCGAGGAGTGGGAGAACGCATCAGGAGTATGCCATACTCGAGCCAGTGATTCGAAACCGAGATTGTGGCCTTCTACAGTCTCAATGTGGTGGTTCCGAGCGAACCGCCTGTTGCCATCCATAACGAATGCGACATGCTGTGGTATTGGGCCCTGCTTAAGGGAGCCTATTAGGAGTTCGCGCAGCTGTCTTATGGTCCATGCGACTGGCGGTGATGTGGCAAACCACTTGTGTATGCGAGAATCATGAAGAGACCCCATGGCGGAAGTTGTTGAGGTTCTTGGTCTCGGACAGAAAGAAAGTTCAAAATCGTGGGTAATGCTGCAACAGGCAGAATGCACGGCAATGTGGGAATGCGGGCAGGAGTTGACAATGCTCAGGTAAGTAATGCAGCAAGGAAAGCAGACTTCATGATTCGGGAGCCATGGTGTATAAGAATCGCAGTCAATGGCAATGGGAATGGCAAAGGTGCTACGTAAGAAGCCCAAGGCGCAGTAAGCTCTGACGCGCTCCCAAGCATCGAGGACACACTAATCAGGGGCCCCAGGGCTCATCGGCCTTCTGCTGCTTCCATGTGTGTGGCTGGAGCGGCGTGGCTGGAGCCAAGGCTGACTGACTAAGCCCAACTGCTGCAAACCCTTGCCGACAGCCGTCCGCCCTCAACCACTGCTGCTGACCCCAGCTCTCTCTGCCGCGTCACCGGAGCGGGCTCTTCCAACGCGTGCTCGCTAGTTTCATCTGTCTTCCTTGTCATGGCCGACGAGCCGCAGAAGGATGTCGTCCAACTTGCTGAGCAGGTTGCAGAGGGCTTTGCAGCACTGAGTGGGGAGTATCAGCTTCTGTTCGATCAGCATAAGCAGCTTGAGAGCAAGTTATCGTGGGCCAAACAGCAGGTAGGCCGCCACACTTTTCTGCCCTCCTCTCCTTTGTGATGAATACCCTTAGCTCTAGACCTGCAGCTGCATCGCGGCTTTGACAGAAAACAACCACAGCATACCTGACCTCAATCTCTACAAATTCCATGCACTGGCTATACTTTGACGCTCAAGCTGACACGGCAACAGTATCTCGATCTTCTGAAGCGCTTCACCCCGGATTCGCTTTCGCAAGACCACCTTGCTTTTCTGCAAGACCTTGAAAGGGTTGGGGATGAACAGCCACGAACACACCTCAACCTGGTCGAACAATTGGCACACGGTGATGACCTCGAGCGAAAAGGACGAGCGGTCGCTCTTCGGCAGGCAGAGATTGCCGCCGCCAGGCTTCGCAGCCCTACGGCTGAGAATGATGTAAAAATCTGGGGCGGGCTGTTGGCGGATATTCCTATGCCATTACCCCATATGCAACCAAAGTGTGATAGAACTTCGCTGGAGATGGATTTCACTACTGTCGGTACTCCGAGTAGACTTGCATGTCCTTTTGCATCCACTAGTGGCCGAGGCAGTCCCTTGGCCACCCCACGTAGTTCGACCTCACGGCTGAGCTTGCGGGGCAGACGCTCTAAACGGCCATCTTTCAATGATCCAATACGCGCTGAGATGTGTGGCAACGATCTTACGTCTGTCGAACCCTCTGTCTCAGCTTCGGGCTCTGCAGCTGTGTGCCCAATTCGCTTTCTGGACCAGCACGACCCAGAGGAAGTTGCAAAGTACTTTGAGAAGCACAAACATGAATTGCCGCGGAGCCATGAAGTCTGTATCACCCGTTTTCGGAGTAACCAAGAAAGTATAGAGCAATTGGATCGAAAATATGGTAACTTGGTCAACATGATCCAAGGGCTAGGCCAAAAGCACCAAGCGTGGCTACCAGACGAGCCAGAGGAAGCCATCGAGGAAGAGGCTGAGGTGGAAATGGTGTCAGACGGAAAGGCCGATGCAAAAGTGGAGAAGTGGGCCAAGGCTGTGTCTGCAAGTTTACACGAGGGGACGCCCTCGGTAGAAGAAGAACCGGCAGACCGTGGCATGGACGAGACCAGGACTGCTCAATTTGACCGCCCGATGAAAGAAGTAAGAGTTGGGGAGTCGCCGAGTAGGCCTTGGGGTATCACCATACCACCAAAATATACAGATGCCCATAGCTCATCGTCGGTGGGGTCTGCTCCGACTGCCTCACCACCCATACCTCTGAAGATGGACCGCCCAATCGGAGAGACGCCACAGAAGACCGGAAAATGTCCATTTGACCATCAAGCCATGGGCAAAACCCCCGAACAAGCTCCTACCCAATACCTATCTCAGCCTCACCCCTTTACAGAGCCCATAACGCCTCGTGCACCACCTGTAGGAGGCGAATCTCAGCCACATACCCAAAGGCAAGAGAGCAGAGCGCCAGAAGGTCCAAAGACTGTCCCTCAGATGGTTTTCAACGGCCCTGTATTCCTTGGATATCCGCCAGATCAACTGCTCACCCTGTTACAGAATAGCAATTTTGGGGCCGCGCTCGGATGAGTAGCGTCATGAACGCCAATTTCACATTTAGTTGGATGATTTGATCAGGTATCGTATTTGTAATTTCCAGGTAGGCGCCGAAAGACTGTTTATGAGCGCTTGTTATCATTCCCCCTCTGCCCATTCGTGCTTTTGACCACCGCGTTTCTCACCCGTTCCTCTTTCTTCATCGTTGTTCGCCAGGTCATGGCTTTATTCATGGCCGGCCTTGGTATTTCCTTTTTGTAATTACCAAGGAAGTAGGCAGCGACTGGGCGTTATTGAGGTGAATAATCCATCCCTCTGCGGTGCTCACTTCTGCTTCAGATCTGTCATCCATGTCCTAACGCCTTTCGCGCTGTCATGCGCCGCTCGGAACACTACATAATGTTAGCCCGCAATATTTGAATTGCAAATTGCTTTACTTACGTTGTCGTTCGTTCTCGTCCAAACCCCGCATGAAGTCGGCACCTTCACCCAGAGCGCCGCGTGGATTATGGGCTTGATCAGCTATAACCGCCGCTCTAGCCTTGAAGGTCTACTGATATTAGCTAATGAGACCCTGTACGATGTAGGAATAGTCTATACATCACTCAGCACTTCAACCATTTCTTCTTCCTCGAACAGCTCAAGGATCCTTGCACCTAGGTCGTAGAAGTGGGGTGCGAGAGCCCGTAGATCGACAGTCCGGGGGTCGGCTTTTAGTGCATTCAAGACACGTGGAGACAGTGCAGAGGGTGGGTCGAGCGTCACAAGTGACGATGTATTTAGACTTTGGCTGTTGGCCGTGTTAAGCGCGCGGTTCTCAAGCGATCAATGAATGGTCGACCTACCTCAATGCAAGCATCTCTCCTAACCAGAGAGGCAGTTCGACTTTTGAGCCTTGCTTCATATCGCCGCTCATGTTGCCCTCGAGAAAGCCGAGCCCGGGTACAGTAAGCTCAAAGGTACAAGGTACCTTCTGAGCGTCTGTGAGAATTGCATCGACATCGTAATAAGAGCTCATCTTCTCAATATGAAAACAAACAAAGTGGCCTAAGGGTTAGAACGAGTAAGCATGACATGTGTGAAATATGAGATAGGTCGTGTAAGATTCTTGCCCTAGGTACCAACGTGTCATATGTTGTGGAGGTAGTCTTAGTTCCAAGACAAATCGAGCAAATTGTGAAAGAGTGAATTACAGCCTTGTGGTCGATAGGCGGAGGAAGGATGAGAACAACCGAGAGCCGAGGCGTCATTTGGAGGAAATGGTCTGCTTACCGTGTTGGCGCCTCTGAAGTGCGCGTCTGTGAGTGCCTAGAGTTGGTGTTCGCGATTATATAGCGTGTTGCCGCAACGATGCGGCAGATTCTCACCTGCTTCGCTCACGCCACGTTTAGCCGTAGTTGCTTGAGCGAAACACAAAACTCCTACTGCTGCTTCCCCGTAGCTTTACTGGCCCGAGAGATCTGTTGTTGTTGTTGTCGCGGCTCGTCTCGCGTATCGGTCTACCGAGCCGCTGCGAATCAACACACCGCCCTCTCCCTGCCCATAGCTCCCCTGCTAGACATCATCGACGGTAGGCGAGGAATAGGGCGCCGACAACGCAAAGGGACCGTCCGTCCACATTCGAGCACACACTATCTGATAGCCATACTGCTACCGAGTCAACTGGGTACTCAACCTGACATTTGTATAGTGAGTCATGCGCTATGGAGCTCTACATTCGATCGCGTGCCGTAGGATTCTATCCTTTACAACCCACTATCCAACTCAGCCTTATAGTAGAGCCCAAGTCATTCCAGGGATTACTAACACATTCTACCGCAGATAACAATACTACACAGCCTCCGAGTGTGTATAGTTTGCTGTTTTTGCATGGTCCTTCACCTTGAACGTCCTTTTACTGCGCCTTAGGCTCGCCCTCCGCCCACCACCCCGCCGCGCTCCCTTGGCACCATGGCTGGCGGCGACCGAATATCACAGCTCATGGGCGCACTCGATGCAGCATCGGGCCCCGGTACGTCGCGAGCGACGTCACCGGGTGGCGACTGGCGGCAAGCTAACGGTGGTGTCAATGGTGGAGATGATGACAGAAGTCGCCCACGCACATTCCCGTATTTCAAGTATCTGCCATATCAGACAGAGGATCACAGTGAGCGCGAAGAAAGCCTTAATACATGTTTGAAACATCTATACATTGCTGTGTCTGCTGGAGACTTTGCGCCGGGCGCAGTCCATTGGACAAGGGAGATCCGGGGCTGGCTGTCCCTCAAGTTTGACCTGCCCCGCAGCACGAGAGTGAAGCTCGTAAACCTCTACTATGAGCTGGCATTGGCGCCTGGGCTAGACTATTTGGTCGCAGAACGCTTTGCCAGCATGTTCATGGTGCTGACCAAGTGAGTGGTAGTTGCCTCAAACCATAGCTGGGACCTCGGACTGACATATTGACAAGGCGCAAACACTACCTCCGTTTTGGAAAAGACTTGGCCCTTGACTGGAGGCCGCTTTTTCGAGAATTGAAACTCTTCGTCCTCCCTTCTGAGTCTGGAGGCGCCCATCCACCAAATGTCAAGCGCAATATTCGGACACTGACTAAGATGTGTACTTTTGCGCAGTTGTATTTTGACCCCAAAGATATCCCCGCCATGTTCGAGGAGATTTTGCCCTTCTTCAGCACCTCATTTAGCGAGGGCGCCTTCGTCGTCGTGGGCCTGTTGAATCTGATGCTTCCCACCCACTCCGCGCCTGAAGACATGCCTCAGCTGCTGCCACAGGAGTATCTTCCAACTTTTTTCCATCTTTGGTCTCTCGTCAATCGATCAAGGCTGTTTGACACGCATTATATTGACACGCTGTCAAGGCTGGCTAGGGACAATCTGACTGCCGTCCATGTTCCCTTCTCACAATATGGTGTTTACACAGGTGAACAATGTTCGCTGATATTCACTGCAATTCTAAGGCTTCTCGAAATTCCTGTTGGACAGGCAACATCGCCATACAGCGGTGCTGTTGATCTAGGCGCTGGCCTGGCTGTGATGCTCGAGCGAGATCCCCGCAAGCACCCACCCGGGCATCATATTGCTCGAATTATCGCCATGTCGCTTTCGCCGGCGTGTATCGAACATTCGGACTCTGTCTTAAGCAAGCTAGAAGGACTCATTCAGGCAGTTGAGACTTTCTTCCATCCTTCCAATTCCGGGAGTTGGACGAGACCTTTGGCGCAGTTTGTGTATTACCTTGCGGACTTCTTCGTCTTGCGCTGGAACCGGGAGCATAGTGGTGAAATGGATGTGCCTGAAGATCGAAAGCTAAACGAAGCTGTCAGGCGGCGTTTCGTACTTTGCTTACGCGAGGTCACTTTCATGGGCATCTTCTCCAAGAGCGACAAAGCTATGCAATATGCTCTATCCACACTCCAAAGTTTGGCCTACCTAGAGCCCAGTTTGATTCTACCAGGTGCTTTGCAAAAGATCTACCCTGCGATGCAAGGGCTCGTCGAGGTACATCGAACGATCTCTTCGATTCGGGCGTTGCACATGTTATCCAAGATCATGGCGAAAACGAAAGGGTTTCGATGCCATGTCACAACGGTACTCGGGCTTGCGCTGCCTGGTATTGATGCCAATGACTTAGAGAAGACGTTACACACGTTACAGTATGTTCAAGGCGTGTGTTACCTCGTGCCTTTCCATGATCTTACCAAGGCCAAAAAAGCGGCAGTTGAAGGAGCTAGCAAAGACGGAACCTCGTCGCCAATAGAAGACGCTGGTGGTGATACAGGGCTTGCTGTACAATGGATCACGCAACAAGTCGAACGATTAGAAAGTGGCCGTGGCAATATCGAGATTGACTACGATAAGGAACTCAGTGATGAAGATGAAGCAATGATTCTACGATCTTCTACCACAGGCCTGAACGAGTTCCTTATCTCGTTTTTGGGTCGTGTGTTTACACTTTTGGAGAACTTGCCAGATGCGTCTAGGGTTCGCAGTGGATCTCCAGAAGAGTACGTCGTGAATCACCTCCCTGCTGCGTTTACGCCACTGCTTGCAGCGCTTTCGCCCGAGCTGTACGATGTTGCATTAGACAAGATTGCCAACTTCATCTCAAACCATGTCATTCATCAGGCTCGAGATGCCATAGCATTCATCTGCAATAGTCTAGTCAAGATCAATCCTGAGAAGGCTTTGAAGCGTTTACTGCCTCATCTCTTTACTGGCATTCGCACAGAGATTGAGGACATCGGTGCTGGCTCAACACGAACCACAGGCGCCGAAGTTCTTCCACGCGACAGGGCCCTCGTCTGGAACCTTGCTATTCTTAGTATGTGTGTTGTACATGTCGGCGATGCAGTCCTGGAATGGAAGGATGAACTCTTCGAGATTGCAGAGTACATGCAACAGCGGTGTCGAGGCACCCCTACCGTACATGTGTCAAACTTCATCCACCATTTGCTACTCAATCTCACATGTACCTACACCATCGACTATTCAATTTATGAGGTCGAAGAGCTGGAAAAGGGTCTATCCACCGAGTCATGGGGCAGGCAGGCGGATGTGGAGAAGCTTGACATCAAGTGGCACAGCCCAAGCTCAGATGAGATCGACTTTGCGGTCAAGCTCTTTGAGACTCATGCTAAGAACTCGATGAATGCACTTGTTGCACTCACCTCATCAGAATCGCCTATCAAACGGGAGGGCACTGGAAAGGATTGGTCAGACGAGGTGTCTAGAAATCTTGTTCTCTTGAGGCTGATTATCTCCGGCATCTCTGTGCTGTTCGATGTCCGTCACGACCAAGTTGAGGGCAGCACCGCTGATGATAGTGATTCAGACTCCGATGCTATGGACACTGAAGGTATCGACGACGATGCTGGTCTGGGAGAAGCTGAAGACGAGGAAGTCAAGCCCACATTCCAGTATGAGTCTGGCTATCCTCTGCGACGTGGTGATCAGAACTACACATTGATTCACAGCCTCCGCCACAGTGTTGGTGAGATCCTGCATACGGTACATCAGTTCCTCATCGAGAAGCAGCCAGATGATGTACCATGTTTCAATTCTTTGTACAACGCTTACCGTTCATGGTTCATCGACGTTGGTATCGAGCGCTCCGCACATGTCCTCGACAGAATTGCCAGACTTCTCGATAACGACGAGCGGCCTTTCAGGTTCAGCGGACTGAGGAAGCAATATCCTCGACCTCTTCTCGTCCGGCGTGCAAATGTCTATCATTTGCAACGTTTGCGCCACAATGCTAACCCACGACCGAAGACCGACCTAGATAAATTGTTGCTGTTGGATCTAGCCGATTCCAGTATCTCGTTATATACCGAAATTCGGCGCACCGCCCAGACCGCGAATGAATCCGCAGTCAAGTGCATATTAGGTGCCCGGCCATTAGTCATTCCACCATTACTGGACGCCTTCGTCAAAGCTGTTGATGAGAGTGATTATCCTCGTATTAAGGGTGCTATGTTTGCACTTCTCTTTGGTAGCCTAGCCAAGACTATTAGTCGAGATTGGCGATTCACTCCACGGCTGATCAAGGCATTTATCGAGGTCACTGGTGCCGACAAGCCTTCCGTACAGAAGCTTGCCACCAATGCCACATTCCAAGTGATGGATATGGGCAAGGCTATGGAGCGCATGGTCATCCTTGATAAAGAGGTTGTTCAGTCAATCGCGTATGCCATTCATTCAAGTGATGATGCGGTTGTCCAACAAAAAGTTGTAAAGCGACGAAACTACATCAAAGAAAAGCGTGCTCGCATCGAAGGGAAGAAGGCCGAGTTGTCGAAGGAGTTGGTCAGCATTGCTAGCACAGCGCACTGGAAGAAGGTCAGCCGCACCGCAGCAATCATTGTCAATCTTGGCATGCGTTATGATACGATTGCTTCGGGAGAGATGATCGATCTCGTCACCAAAGGCTCTATTGATCAGCATCCGAGCCTGCGAGGATTGTATGCAGGAGCTTTGATCGGAGTGTTCTCAGTCGTGTCGACACGCGCAATTACAGGTCATAGTTACGAGAAATATTTGCTCGGCGAAGAGGATCTACCGGACAAGATCATTGTACCGACCAAACGCGATAATCCAAGCTGGACCGAGGAGTACCTATCATCGTTTGCGCAACCTGAGGCTAAATATTACGTTGACTTTGACTACCCCGGCTGGTTGGTTTGGAACAAGACAATGCCAGCCTTCCTACCCAATGCGCCGCAAATGTCCTTCGATGATGTTGAAAAGGGCGTTCGAAACAAAATTGCCCGACACCTTACACGTTCTTGGTTCTCAAATTACTTCGCTTTTATGAAACAGGAGCCGCGCGATACCAGCGCCGATCGCTTCCGCATGTCAAGCGCTATGTTGCTGACGCATTCATTTGACCTCGTCTTTGCTGGTCTGACAGAGGCTACCTTCGAGGACATCAAGGATCTCACTCAATCCGTCTACGGCGATGGGAGCGATAAACATCAACACCGTGCGACTGCCGAGATCATGGCGGCACTGATATCTTGTGCGCCTGATCTCAAGGCCGACCAGCGACAAGAAGTATGGGAGTACGTCTTCCCTATTATACGAGGTATTTTCAAAGATGGATTGACTCCTGAGAACTCGGGTTACTGGACGACATTCCTTCATGTCGTTTTGCAATCCAAAGATCCCAGGCGTGGTTGGCCTATGGTCGACTGGTTGGCTAGCTTCCGCCTTGACATGGACTCGAATGCTGCATTCAAAGAAAGCTCAAAGATACATTTGCTCACGCAATGTATTAGCGACGCTGGTTGGCATTTCCGTCTTGAGAAGCCAATCCTAGAGGATTTCATGCAGCATCTTGACCATCCATATAAGGGCGTTCGTGAAGCCATGGGCCAGACGATTGCGTGCATTTACCGCACACGATATCACGAATCATACAAGGATGTTCCTACTTTGATCAAGGCACAAAAGGATGCTTCGTCTATTGGCGTCCGT
This sequence comes from Ophiosphaerella narmari, assembly GCA_028456235.1. Classification (NCBI taxonomy): domain Eukaryota; kingdom Fungi; phylum Ascomycota; class Dothideomycetes; order Pleosporales; family Phaeosphaeriaceae; genus Ophiosphaerella; species Ophiosphaerella narmari. Next base: position 261,951 of record JALNQA010000011.1, on the reverse strand, counting down.
CCTTACGAGCCAACCCCGGAGTTTACTCGAACCATCACTGATGTCTTCGACCGCCTTGAAGCTTGGCGCCACCAACGTCCAGCTGGCCAACAAACACCTTCCTCGTACACCTCTGGCGGAAAGACGGTCTTATTGTGGTTGGACTCTACGTTGTCTTCCTACGAATGCACATCTCTCATTAAGTTCTTTCCAAATGTCTTTATGGAGCAGCTCCTTCATATGATGGACATCAAAGAAGACCCTGAGCTTCAGTCGCTTGCCTACCATGTTTTCCGTCACCTCCCCAATATTCCCCATCGCCAAGGTGAGGATACGGATTTCATTGATGCCCTTATTCGGATCGGACGCAGTGCGACAAGCTGGCACCAGCGACTCAGAATTTTGATCAACATCCAAGTCATCTACTTCAGACGATTGTTCCTTATGAGTGAAGAGCAGCAGCAGAAGATGTTCGATTGTGTATCTGCTATGCTCTCAGATGTCCAACTTGAAGTTCGCATGGGCGCTGCTACCACACTATCGGGCATGATTCGTTGCTCTCCTATTGCGCTGCGAGATCGACAGGTCTCCACGCTCAAAGATCGCTTTACTAGCCAACTCACCAAGAATCCACTTCCAAAGCGTCGCATCCCAGGAACCCCAACACCAGAGCAGAGTAAGCTGGTATTAACACGCCATGCTGCTGTGCTTGGCTTGGGCGCGCTTATCCAAGCGTTCCCGTACCAAAGCCCACCACCGGGATGGCTACCGGATGTGCTAGCTACGCTCGCGCGCAAAGCGGCTGCCGACCCCGGAATTGTGGGAAAGAGTGTCAAGACGGTATTGGCAGACTTCAAGAAAACAAGGCAGGATACATGGCATGTTGATGTAAAGGTAAGCCATGTGTCTAACAACTACTGGTATCATTGCTGACACGTATCTCAGGCCTTCGAACAAGAACAATTGGAGGATTTAGAAGGCGTGTTGTGGAAGAGCTACTTCGCTTAGACGACAAGTTTGGTAGCTACAAAAGAGGACTGCGTTAAGGGAAAGGCCATCAGGGTGTACTATATGCCGGCGAATGGGGATACGACATGACGCATCACTTCGTTGATGATTGTATGTTAGAACTAAGAGGCATTCTGCATAGGTGGCGTAGGGATAGGACCATCATTAACAAAGTGTGCTTACTCGGTATGTGTAGTGAAGTTGTTGGAGATTGCTTGCCTCTCCGTGTTAAAACCGCAGCTACCCCTCCCCCACCAAGGAAGCCCCAAACTAACCTCGTCATTCCGTACACCTGCATTGTAACGTTTGTTCAATTAATAGATGAGTACTTTGCTTCTCAGAATCAATACTACTACAACCACCTCAGTTGTTCAAAATGCCATTGACAGTCCTCTCAGACGATGATGTGCGCAACCTGCTACTACAACTGACAAAGCAGGACATACTCGATCTCCAGCAATCACTTGCTGACGCGCTACACTACTATTCGACTGCGACCGAAGAAGACTCAAGCAACGGCTGCTCGTCATCCTATCAACCATTGCGTACGTCGCTCAAGCGTAGCGATGGCCAGACGACGCTTTTCATGCCTGCAAGCAGGTAAAGGCACGCTTTCACTTTGAGGCTTCCACTGACTTTAACCAGCAATGATGGCATGGGCGTCAAAATTGTCACATTAGTAGGCCCAGATAATAAGAAGTCAACATCGTCCGGAGACAGCGCATCCATAACCTCTTCTCTCTCATCGCTCTCCGTATCACAAAAGTCGTCCACTGCGGCTTTTGAGCCTCCACGGTCGCTATCCAGCGCACAATCCACAACTCCAAAAGGCAGCCTTACACTCTTTGATACCAATGGAGATCCATGCGCATTATTGAATGCCGAAGAGATAACGGCATTCAGAACTGCGCTTGCAAGCACTATGTTATTTAAGAAGCGGCAGAATGTGCATGACCTTGTGGTTTTTGGAGCAGGAAAACAAGTTAAGTAAATCGCTGCTCATATCTACCAAGAAGCTTCTAACAAAATCAGGCATACTGGCACATCAGACTGGCCCTGTTACTCCGAGGCCCCGAAATCCACCATCTCAACATCATAAACCGCGACTTTGAGCGCGTCCACCAACTCATTAGCAAACTCTACCAACCCCACCAAGAAACCCACGCCTGGGACCCAACCGAAGCCCACGTCCCCCAATACAGAGACGGTGCCGATTCCGCCCTCGCACATCCGAAAATCCAGATCCTCACGCCCGACCACCGCGAATATGAGCGCCTTTTGAAATCCACAATCCGCGCCTCGTCGGTCATTTTCTTTACGACGCCGTCACTTACCCCGCTGTTCCCTGCTCCTTACCTTACGAACCCCGAAGGCAGGAAAAAGGGCCGCTACCTTGCTGCTATTGGATCGTACAAACCGCACATGGTCGAAATACACCCGGATATCATCAGACAGAATGTTCAGCCCGAGCACACACATCGGCACTTTCACAAGCATGCTGCACAGGGCGGCGCTATTGTTGTGGACAGTGTGGAAGCATGTCTCAAGGAGGCTGGCGAGGTTATACAAGCGGGTTTGGGGCCGAATGAGGTGGTTGAGATTGGCGAGTTGGTCATGTTGAAGCGGGATGCGGAGCGGCGGCGCTTGGAATGTCGCGCACGGAAAAGCGAAGAGGGGTTGGATGATGGAGGGGTTGAGTTGGGAGAATGTGAGAAGGCGAAGGAGAAGAGAAGGGGGAGCAATGGGAAGGATGGTGAGAGTGAAGACAAGGCAGAGAAGAGCTTGATTGAGTGGTTGCAGAGGGGCAATGTTATTTACAAGAGTGTGGGGCTAGGTCTTATGGATGTGGTTGTTGGTATGGACTTGGTGAGATTAGCGGACGAGAAGGGGATTGGTACGAGGATCGCGAACTTTTAGCAAAGGTCTCCGCACCCACTTCCGAGTATGGGGAGAGACGATGAGTCGTGCGAGTGTATTTAGCTTCGGCCGATGTAAATTATCCGCATGAAGTGGTATCATAATACTCATAACATCACTCAAGTCTGCACAGTAATGCGAATGGCGTGCATTATCGTAATTGATTCCAGTCAATACAGTCTTTTGCGACTGTTTTGAACCCTCCTAAACTCCTTGGTATGGTACCGCCTAGATGCAGAGATAAGAGACACGCCATGAACTTCATTATGAACTATTTGAACCCCACCAAGACCTGTTTAGATCTTGATAGCACTCTCGATCGCCTTCCTTCGCTTTTCCATGCGGGCGTTAGCCTTAGCACCCATGATACCTCCTCCCCAGTGGCGCGAGGCATCCTTGTGGTGTGACTCGAGGTAACCATCGTTAACGGCTGAGACGAGTTTGGAGAGTTCGTTCTTATCCTCAGAGCGAACCTCGGTAAGAGCGAGGACAGCGGCGGTCTTCTGATGGACGACGGTACCGAGACGGGCCTTGCCCTTGACGATGACGTAGGGGACACCCATCTTACGGCAGAGGGCAGGGAGGTAGACGACAAGCTCGATGGGGTCGACATCGTTGGCAATCAAGACAAGGGCAGCCTTCTTGTTCTCGACGAGGCCGACGACGTGGTTCAGGCCAAACTTGGCGGTGTATGGCTTCTTGCTGACGTCTTCCTTCTTCTTACCCTCAGAGATGGCGGTAGCCTCCTTGGTGAGACGCTCCTTCTTCTCGGCCTTAGTCTCAGGACGATACTTGTTGAGGATCTTGAACGCCTGGGTGGCCACTGTGACATGTCAGTCTGAGCCGCCTTGTCTAAAAGAGTGCGCGGAACGTACAGTTGCGGTCGGCAACATGCTGGAACTGGGCAATCGCCGGTGGGACCTTCAAGCGGAGGTTGAGGATCTTCTTCTGGCGCTGGAGACGGACGTATGCGGGCCATCGCACCATGCGCGAGAGGTTGCGCTGGGGCTGGATGTCCTGGCCGAGGCCATAGTTCCTTGGGCGCTTCTCGATAAGAGGATTCTGGCCTAGTTAGAGCTTGCTATTGCCAAAAACACATAATGAGGGACGCACCTTAGGGGCCTTCTTGCTACCGCCAGCCTTGCTCTGAGGGAAGGGAGCAGGCGCCGCTTTCTTTCCTTTGGGGGCCATTGTGTTTATTATCGAGGCTGTCATAGAGAACAGAGACCATTAGCGAATGCTCATCCACTAAGTAGGTTCTGTTTCTCGTAAAGAGCAAGAAGGCATTGCTGCCATTCTACGCTCTTAGCCATGTGTTCGACATGTTCCATGATGGATGCATGCGATTGATGTGCTCGGGAGCAATCATGTGCCTATGTGTATGGGTCTGGGTGTGGTTGTGCGCTTACCGTGTGTTGTGGGTGGTCGACGAAGTTTGGCTTGACGAAGATCAAGAAGTCAGTCGCAAAGTTAGAAATGGTGTAAATTCGAGTGCGTTGTGTCGGAGGTACTATTATCCGGCGCTAGCGACGCGGCTACTCAATCGCAACTAGCCGCCGCCGAACCACCCCAACCGCCAGTTCCGTCTCGGATCTTAAGACTACAAACATGACCAAAATTGAACAGGCGGACAAACATCATTGGTGGCAATTAGTCTCCATTTTCTCACTATGGAAGGGTCTTCTGCTTCTTCTAGCAGCCTTCTGTCCCGGTTCTGGTTATGATACTTCCACAGTCATACTACTTGACCACAGTGTCAGGCGACACGAGAATTTCAGCAATCTATCTCGATACCACCGACTTGTCCCCAACCTCTTACGCTGGGATGCGGTGTATTTTGCCAAAGCCGCCGAGCGTGATAAAATATACGAACAGGAGTGGGCTTTCAGCTGGGTTTACTCTTGGTTTATAGGTATCATGGGGCAATGTGAGTGTCGTAGGCTGTTAGCTTGGCTAGTATTGACCCCTAAGTGATCCCTACGAGCAGTTCCGAAACTGATCTATGGCATTATGTTGCCGCTGGAGTCATCATCTCACATGTCTGCCATCTGCTTTCGGTGCTAGTGTTGTATCATCTCCTGGCCGTGATCTCGAAACGGCGGCGGAGCCAAACGGCCTTCTTTGGAGCTGTTCTGCACATCATGACACCAGCGTCTTTGTTCTACTCCGCTCCATACGCGGAAGCCATGTTCTCCCTACTTAATCTAAGTGGCATGTTTCTTTATGCTCAGTCGAGAGTGAGGGCTAAGGCTCAAAGTCCCAGTGTTCAAGAAGATTTTTACAGGCTTGGCTCTGGCGTCATGTTTGGCTCTGCAACCCTAATGCGAAGTAATGGCTTGCTGAGCGGCTTGATCCTCTTGTATGACGTTGGCAGATACCTACCCCGCGTCACATCCATGAGGTTGACTGTGCATGACACACGAAGAATCTTGGGTTCTTGTGTAGCGGGTGTCCTCGTTGCACTAGGATTTTTCTGGCCTCAATATTTTGCATATACGAGCTTTTGTGCTCAAGACGCCACTTCGGGAGGTCCACCGTGGTGCAGGAAAAGTTTCCCAAGCATCTACTCCTGGGTACAAAGCCATTACTGGTAAGCACTCTTCTGGTGAAGGGGCTTCTATCTGACTCTTGTTAGGAACGTAGGACTGTTCCGCTACTGGACTCTTCCTAATATTCCTCTTTTCCTGATGGCTGCGCCCATGCTTTGGCTGCTTCTCTCATCTAGCGTAACGGTGCTCCGCAACCATCCCAAGCCCCCGTTGCATGGGCGTCCCGTACCCCAGGATGGTGTAACTACTGATCCTAGAAGCCTTCTGCCCGGAACACACAATGTCCCTGAATTGGCAGTCCCACAGCTGGTGCTAGCTATTACTGCACTTACTAGCTTTCATGTTCAGATAGTCAACCGAATCGCCTCTGGTTACCCAACGTGGTACTTCATAGTTGCAACTTGGCTCGCAGACGGAGAAAACGCACCTAGTAATCAACTTCTTCAGCGACGAAAGCAGTGGTATATTCGTGGTATCATCATGTACGCTTTAATCCAGGGTACGCTGTACGCCAACTTTCTACCCCCAGCCTGAATCAAGGCCCCAATGAGAAGATTCGGGCATTCCTTAATAGTTTTTGGAAATCTTTGAATGTTTCAATAAAAAACCAGCATTTCTCTCATTAGCTTGTGAGAACAGGCAGTGAGGCCCTGGTATTCCTCGTTTTGTATGTGGGCCTAGAAGAGCACTCGGGCTTTTCGTGTCTCACTCAACATAGCTGAATGGAAAATGCACCTGCAACGTTACCACCTGAAACGGTTTCACAGACTCCTGATTCAGGATATCATTTACTTGCTCAATCATGCAGTGATTATTGTGCACAATTTGAATTGGAACGAAGGTCTAATCAAGCTCAATTTACGTCATGAGCTCTGCTCTGTAGCTCATCATAAGGAGATACACGCAGCATCGGTAAATATACAAAGGTTAGAGCCTCAGTAGTTTCAGCCTAGCCCACGCATAGACCCCCAACAGTCCAACCGTAGACTTGCTTCTATACTCGTTCAATGCAACGTGGAAATAGTCCGTAAAAAAATGTGGCTCAGGCTGTTACAGGCTACATGGGGGCCGAAAACACATGCTAACTACATTGTGCCAGCTGAACCGCGACTTATGCGACTTTGGAGGCCTCAACATTATGCTATACTGGCTTAAGATCCGATACCGTCGAAACTAAGTCATCTAAGATGCCTCCCAGATTCGTGTATACCCAAATTCCTGACGCAGGGTATACATCGGTTGTGGATCGAACTCCTCAACTGCATTTCATTTAGCAAAGCCTCTAAATCATTTCATGGCCCTCTCGATGGTTGCAGTTCATAGTAACCATCTGATTTGAGAATGCTCAATAAATGTCTCGGCCCAATCACCAGATATGTTTGAGCGAATAGCGTACCTGCATACACTAAGTCAATCCGGCATATCTACTACCACCCAGCTGGAATTTGCGTTACTGACACAAACACCAAAAAAGCAGTATGCTGTGCCAGTTTACTAATTGGTATCAATGTCTCGAGTACACACTATCAGCCACAACCCTCACACTTCAGCGCAAGATTCAACATCCAGGAATTGTCAATGATGCAGTGATCCCGCCTGGTTCTTATTTACATGTACATAACCACCACACTATTCCTGTATGGTGTCCGGTACTCTCAAAGGTATATATCTGGCGTAGTGGTGGAAAACTAGCCACTCCTTGACAGTCGCTCTTTGGTTTAAATCGTCTCAAACAACCTAAGAAACCAATAGCGCTGCGATTGAAGCAGATACAGTACTAAGCCATGCAAATACGCCACTGTGCTGACGGCGTGATCTATCTAGAAGGAAGGAAAGCCACGGCGAGCGTACAAGGACTGTACTATGATGACCTTCAGCATGCTGAATGTATTTATATTGACATGAGTACCATTACTTTGTCTTTCGACGCAGGGTATACTGAGGATAATTGATCGTTCACAGCCTGAGATGGAGCTTCTCACCTTCGTTATCCTACTTGGTTCTCTCCTTGTTGCCGGGGAGCACCTTCAGGAAAGACAGGCTAATTGCAACCGCAATGATTGTTATAACGTGGTATGGGGGTCAGATCCTAACTTGGTGCCTATCCGCGATGTGCTTGCTTGCGAGAGATTTCTAACGACCACTGTGCTTATTTATCCGATGTAAGCGCAAAGCCTTCAGAATACTCACGATTGCTTACAATTATTTCAGTGTTACAAGCACATTTGCGGAAGTGAGCTTCACCACTACAACCACTACTTGTCCCACTCTTACTACTTCAATCGTTCCATCTATCACACCCAGTGAAACTTCCGATCCTACCTCGACAATGATTAAAGGAAATAAATTTGATCCTCGACAATGGGCGCCGCCACCTACTCCACCTCTGTCATCCTTCACGACAACGACATTCAGCCCCATTCCGACACATGTTACCAATGCTTGTGACATTCCGAATTATAGAAGTGCTTGTCTATGTAAGTCGGCATTAGGGATCACCTCGGCGTATGTGACTTCTATCAGTACGGTGCGTGTAAACTTGACATTTTTACTGCTGTATGCTAAGATCGCTAAGACAACGACCCGGTTTGTAACCGCCACTTTCACAAACACGATCATAACTGGAAAACCATGCGGCACGCTCTCCAGCTCGTTGTCCGTATTCCCAAGCAGCACATTAGCTAGCAGTTCTCCTTTGAGCAACACATTAACTAGCAGCTTCTCTCTAAGTAGTGCAGCAACTAGCGCGTCTTCTCTGAGCAACACAGCGACTGGAAATCTTTCTCTGAGCAGTACGGAAACCAGCAATATCTCTTCAACTAGCTTCACTATGAGCGCTTCATCTCTCAGCATAACACAGACGAGCAATTTCTCTTCAATCAGCACACAAACAAGCAACTTCTCCCTGAGTAGCATACAGACTAGCGACGTTTCTTTCAGCACTACAATATCTAGCGAGTTTTCTTTGAGTAGTACAAGAACAAGTAACTTTTCTCTGAGTAGCACACGATCAGCTACTTCGACTAACGATACTATTACTTTCTCCTTGAGTAGTACAAAGACTGGAAGCTTTTCGACAACTAAAACTGATAGTTCTTTTATCATCACGCCTACTCTTTCGTTGGGGTCGAGTACTGTGATTATCAGTACTTCTGATAGCACGCTAGATATTTCTTCTTCCAGTACACATATTTCAAGTACGGACACTAAGAGCTCATCGGTTATGAAACCTACCGTTTCCTCGAGTGTCAGCATCAGACCGAGTAGCGCTTCTAGTAGCTCAGATGCTATGTCTTCTACCATCGTCACAGAACCGTCATCCTTCAGCAGTATCGCGACAAGTCCGATCAGGATCAGTACCGTTTCACCTCCATCGTCTATCGGCAGAACAAGCGTGTTAAGTAGCACGACCGTGGCAAGTTTCCTCAGCAGCACGGAGTCCAATAGCGCAGAAACGAGCAGCCTCTTTAGAAGTACTACTATACATCCACCATACGGGAATACTAGCATACCCGTGCTTAGCAGTACGTTATCTGCTTCCTCGAGGATCAGCTTGTCTACTAGCTCAAGCTCTGGTGCAAATCTCTCTTCGGCTTTCAGCACATCAACCTTCGCTACTAGTACTGTTCCAGGCTACCCAACACTACCTCTACCTACACCAATCTGTAACGGTAATGGCGTTGGACTGTGCAACGGCGCTTGTCATGATATGCGCACTGATAATGACCACTGCGGTACTTGTGGAAATGCCTGCGCGCAGGGTAAAACATGCGCAAATGGGGTATGCACTTCAACTGCCTGCGACTCAAACTGCGAGTTCAAACGTCTTTGCAACACTAACGGTACCTCGACGTGCATTTGTGGCCGCGAGTCTGAGGGCCGTGGCGTTTGCTTCGACTCAGCCCTCTTCAAGTGCGATGAGCCGGACCCGCGCAAGCCAAGGCCTGTCCGATGCTCGGCAACGGTGGGATGCAGGATAGGGTATGTATGTGTAAAGGAGTATTGCAATTGTAATGGAACCACCACTGGCATTTGTGTTAGTACACAAGGTTGTGGAGCGAAGGGAGCAGAGATCGGTGGACCCCTGGTCAGTTTCGGCGAGATGAAGCGGAGCAACAAATTGTTCTAAGCCATAGAAGTTTGTGGTTGCCTGGAAGAATGGAAGAAGAGGAGTTCTATTATTAGAGGGGGAGCGCACAGCTGGTACTTGGGGGGCTCAACCTTGGCTTGGAGAATTGTGGTATTCATATTTGTCTTCTACTCAACATTGCTACGTATTGAGCTTCAAAGGGAGTATGGACATAAAGGAAAACTCCAATAATGATGATTACAACAGCCCAAACATGGTGCACGAGACTAAGGTAGTCAGATGAGCGTACCATGGTAGCATAATAGGCAAGGGCCGTCACGATTGGAATAGCGCGTAGGTTTCCCTGCGTTGGCTCAGCCATGCAGAAACGTGAATCTCTAAAGAAGTTGCAAACAAAAGAAAAGCAGCTCATCCAATAAATACATGTTATCTTGAAATGGCAGGTAATTAGACGAGAGACGGGGTTCACGTGCGTTGGTCGCATTCCAGTGTTAGTGTGATTTGGTTGCTGGGACAATACCCCAGCATGTTTACGCATCCCAACCGTCGCTCATTACGGTCACCCAGCACCTCGACTCGACTTGCTGCCTGCCTCTATTATGTCCGCCCTCCTTCTGTTATAGACGAGGCACGTTTATGCCTTCCTTCAACTGCCTCAACTCTGCATAATTCTTGCCTGGTCGACGCTTCAACCATGGCGACGCCCGCGTTCGCTCCGCCTGCTGCAGGACACCGACGCAACAAGTCAGCCGCGGTGCTCAAATCCATTATTGCACCCACCAAGCACAAGGGCGCTCCCTCAGACGGCCTGGAGCTAAAGAAGAACCAGCCTGTCGCCGACCTCCAGGCGCCATTCATACCACCCGATCATTCCCACAGCCCCAAGAAGAGCCTACATAAGAAGACGCTTAGCTCCGTCTCGCTGCGGTCCCTAGCCAAGAAGGATGAGAGGTCTGCTAAGCAGTCTATGGACGTGAGGCGACTTCGTGAGGACGAATACATCGAAGACAAGCCGAAGAAGACCAAGTCTTCGGCCAACCTGACTGCCATGTTCAGTAAGGGGAGGTCGAAGGACGGTAAGCAGTCGCCCGTCAAGCAGCCCAGAGATAAGGAGAATACAACGCCGCCGAACTCGTCGAATGCAGTCGTACCGCTGCGCACCCCCATTTGGGCCGAGTTTAGTTCGGGCCCGCTGCAGGAAGTCACTACTACCAGCAAGGTGCCACTAAACGATGAACGGCGTAGCGTTGAGGAGGAAATTGTACTTTACGGTTCACAAGAATACTCTCCCTCCAAGCAGCACAACCTCTTCGACTACGGTCAGCCGTCGTTGCAGAAGCGACCTCTAACCAAAGAGCGTCCCAAGTCCATGGTCGTCCCCAAGAGTACATCTACAGCCTCGCTACTCGAAACTTTTAGTCGCAAGAAAAGCAATGAGCGAGTGCCACTATCAGATACTAAGGGTAATGGAGGCAGGACCAAAGAGAGTGCACCACCCAAGGGTATGACCGCGAGGCCGCCCATGGGCCGTGCTAGCGCCGACATCAGTAGAAAGGATGACAGTTCAAGAGTCGCATCGCAACCAGCTGTGGCAGCCAAGAAGCCTAATAGGGTCATGGCTGCTGTTGCTGCATTTAATGGCAAGTCTAGACAGATGGAGGCTCCGAAATCACCCACCAAGCTTGATCCCAAGATGGTGGACGCCGAATTTGAGCAGGTTTTGGTGAGTAAAGCTGGTAAATAAAATGTAAAACAAGGCTGATAGTTGTAGGAATCGCGAAACATCCCTACACATCAACGAGCCCAGATGCGGACGCTGAAGCTTGAGGTCAAAGCTGACTTCGTTCGTATGCACAAGCTTCCCACGCCTCAGACCTCAAGAGCTACGTCTGCACAGTCCTCAATCGGTGAAAGTGATGGAAGACCGACTTCCAAGCCGAGATCTAGAGATGGATCTGTGGAAGAAGAACATACCGTGTCACAGGCAGATCAGTCGGCCTCAACTAAGCGCGAGCGCCCACGAAGCAGGACGTTCACATTCAGCAGAGGCGATTCTCCAACTAAAAAACAGAAGGGTGACGCTAACGAGAGGAAAACGTCATCAAAGTCGGCTTCCATACCCAAATCACCATCTACCAGGTCGCTGGTCTCCAATGCCTCGGACCGTTCTGTTTCAAACGGAGTGAAGACAGTGAAAGCTGATGAATTCATCAAATACCTCAAGAAGACGCCAAAACCTCGTGATGTTGAGATTGGCAAGCTACATAAGCTTCGATTGCTGCTTCGAAATGAGACTGTCGATTGGGTTGACACCTTCATCCAAGAGGAGGGTATGACAGAATTGGTCGGACTCCTGCACCGCATCATGGGCATCGAGTGGCGAGAAGACCATGAAGATATTTTACTTCATGAGCTCCTCCGATGCTTGAAAGGGTTGTGCACGACTGCAACCGCCCTGAAACAGCTCAACGAGATTTCCGTGACGCTTTACCCTGCTCTCCTCGCTATGTTGTTTGACGAAGAGCACAAGGGCCCCAGTGAGTTTACTACACGTGAGCTCATCATCGAGATCATTTTCGCGCATATTTCTACGGCTTCAGAGTCCGACATGGAGCAACGGGCGACCCAGCTCCTCAAGTATCTGAAGGATCCGGTCAAGGAGAAGGAGTCCTCTACTGTACCGTTCGTTCTTCAAATGCATCAACCACGGCCCTACCAAGTCTGGTGCAAGGAGATGTCTAATGTCACCAAAGAGGTTTTTTGGATCTTCATTCATCACCTCAATGTTATTCCCGTTCCCCCGGCTCCTTCGAAGGATTCACCTCCCAAGTCGTACGCAAAGACACACTTCCCAGGCCAACGCGCGATTGTGCCCGCTGCGCCTTATGTTGGTGGTGTAGAATGGGACGCGACAAATTACCTCGCCACCCATATTGACCTTCTTAACGGCATCATCGCCAGCTTGCCCTCGCGCAAAGCACGCAATACGCTCCGTCAAGAGCTTAAGGTTTCGGGTTTTGAGAAACTTATGGGACATCTCCGTGCGTGCAACCCCAAGTACTATGGCGCTGTGCATGATAGTGTCAAGGTCTGGATTGGTGCTGCGATTGAAGATGACTGGGACGTTAAGACTGTGCGCATGGGCCCGGGTGATGGCAAGAGTGGCGTCAATTCTCCCATCAAACAGAGCCCTAAGAAGAAGGCTGAACCGGCGCCGCAGCTCCAGGCACCAAAGTTCGACTTGGGACTTGGGTTCGAGAAAGACATTGGCATCGGTGCCGGCAAGAAGCTCGACGATGATTGGATCTAAGCAGTTGGGTCATAGGCTTATCTTTGCTGACCCTCTGGATGCAGTCAACATCGCCCTCCCACTTGGATACGAGGACTTTAGCCCCCTTCGCATCACCCTCCCCACATTTCCAGAAATTGGACACATCCCATGAGGCGGGAATTGGCGCATCTAGGGAGTGGGCTCAGGCATTTCTTTCCTCGGCGTTTTGCTCCCCCTTCTGTCCTTTCCACGACCTGTCTTGCTTCGCCATCCAGTATGACTGGGGCGTCTCTTCTTTCTTCACGATTTAGCATGACATGACTTTGATGACCCGAAACGTACGCTTCTGACAACTCACATCTTATTACAGACATGACGTGTGTGTATATTGTTTATATCTTCTTTGGGCGTTGAGGCATTGGGTGGGGAATGGGGAGTTGGGTAATGAACTTATTTACATTGTTACGTTGTTTGTGTTTGAGCGAGTGATGTGATGTGAACTGACTTGATGTGAGGGCGACAAGTGGCGAGTTAAGCGGACGGAATATAATGGCTCAGTGGCTACTGCCACGAGATGATGAGATTGAGCATAAGTTGTGGGTCCACCGGACCTTGTCTAGGGTATCTCATGAAAAATCCGAGCCAAAGACTCAACGCCATGTCTAAAATGCTCACAGACGCCAAAAATGCAAAGAGGTAATCCATCATACCTTCTTCTTCCCCTTCCTCCTGCTCTTCTTCTCCGCAACCTCCACTGTCCCTCCTTCAACCTCTCCTTCCTCTAATCCCATGATCTCATTTCCCTGTATTTCCTTCAGCTTCTGCTGCCCACTTATAAAGAACGAAAGATCTCTGTTCTGCTCTTCGAGATCTGCCTTCTGAGCCTCTAAGCTTTTAGCATGCGCATCCGCTTCCTCGGCCTTCTTTTCGACATGTTTGATGCGTGATAGGAGAGACTCGTTGATGGTTTGTTCTTCTTTGTACTGTTTTGTGAGCTTGCGGGCGAGATCGGACGCAGACGATGCTTTTTGCTTGGTGCGTTCGAGGTCGCGCTCGAGCGATGTGATTGTGGCTTGAGCGTCTGTGTGCTGGAGGATGAGGGTATCCAGCTTTTGATTTAGGGTGGTGACGGCGCGGGATGCTTCGTCGGCAGAGGAAGCTGCTTTGGCTGCCTTGTCAACGGCGCGCTCTAGTTGCTCTTCGAAGTAGGCGCGTTGGGATTCGAGTTGTGAGGTGAGGAGATATGCGTATTCCATGCCCATATTGTCGAGTTTCTCACGAGGGACGGTGTCGTTTGCGTAGCTAGTCATGCCGGGCGGGCCGAAGGAGCCGTGGGTGGATGCGGGCATATCAACGAGCTTACCGTCTGCTTTGTTCTGGATGAGTCGGTGCACGTAACCGTCGCCTGCGTAATCCCATACATGCTGGGTGACGACGTCCATAGCATATGTGTGTGAGGTAGCCTCGTAATGTGCGAATGCATGCGCAGAATCGTAACGCCCGCAGCCTACGTTGCCGCAGATCAAGCAGATCCAGAGGTTCTGGGTTGAGCCACACACACTACATTCATTATCAGGTGCGTCGCCGTCAACGCCGCGATGCGAGGTGAAAGCGTCGTTCTGTGTGTAGCGACACACTGGACATCCTGAGCCGCGCCATTTCTCAAGACAGGCACAATGAAAGACGTGCTGACAGAGAATTGTGAGGAGGCCGGTGGTCTCGTCCATGCGCTCGAGACAGACGGGACAGGTTGGAAGCTCGACTAGCGCAGGCGTAGGCGGTGCGTGTGGCTTTACGGTGAGAGGAGAAGCCAGCGGGGGCGCTTCGACGGGCGAGGAGACAGCAGCTGCGGGTGGAAGAGGAGCGGTAGGCTGCTTGGTGGGCGCTGGAGCAAAAGGGTCGTTGGTCAAGTCCGGGTAGGAGGAAGGATCGTGGTTGGAGTCGCCGTTCTGGAAATTGATTGACTTGACCAGGACTACATGGCAGTATTCGGGCTCCATGCTGTTGAAAGGCTTACCATTCCACTCCTTCCGCCATTCTCGCGCCTGTGTGGCCTCGCGGAATTTCATGAGGACCATGTACTTGTTCGCCCTGCTTGTCTTAATGAGCCTGAAGTGCGACACCTGCTGCCTCGTCTTCTCTCCCACGAAGCCCAGAAAGTCTGATGGCGTCATGTACGAGGGTACAGCCAGAATGCAAACTGTTGTGCAGGCATCCTCGTTGAAGTCTTTGCTTGCCCCCTCGATTTCGTCATATAGACCGGGCGTCTCCTGGCCATCGCGGTACAGATGGACAACGCCCCATCCCACCTGGCTATCCTTCACCTCCGAGGGGATAAACTTGCCCTTGGTCGCAAGCCCGCCCGAGTTCTGCGTCTGTGCGGGGTCTGCATTCATGTCGATACTCAGAATGGAGATGGTGTCGAAGCGCCAGTCGCGATGCGCAAAGCTAAGGGCCCGTCGGTGACCAGGTCGCTTGGGAGGCTTGATTACCGGCACAGGGCTATCGTGGTGGTCCGATGCCGATGCCGATGCCGATGGTGGTCGCGCGCGCTGACTAAATCGACGAGCAGCTCCTGGCCGCTCGCGAGCTGCTGCTGGGCGAACGGCTTCGCAACTAGGAGCGGCAGCTGGTGACGCCAAAGATGCCCGTCGGTGAATGGGGAGCTCCGACGTGAAGATGTCTGTCTGTGGCGGTGGGGCGTATGTTGCCTCCGTGGAGAGACGCGAAGGATATAGCTCAAAGGTGAGGTGGAAGAAGTAGGCCGGCATTAGGAGATGTCGTCGAGGAGAATCATATCTGGAGAGTGCACAGTGCACGCATGTCTGGTAGGCATTAGGCCGGGACGAACAATGCTTGGTCAATGTTCGCTGCTGGTACACTAGCCTGCACAAGCACCACAAGCTATGACGAGCACCCCAATCACGCCAAGCACTGACTTCACCAATGTCATGGAAAGAAAATTTTACATCATGCTTGTACCTGATGTTCATCGTAATGCATTTCTAGAAAGAGATGTCAATCCTCATAATGGCACTTATCCGTTAACATCCCTATCCATGCAGAAAAACTCCGAGCCATGCAATGCACACTTCCTATCCTAACATAAAACGCCCAGTGCACATGTGCATATGCAGAGCTGATGCAAAATCCGCCATTCGTCTGTCCTCAAAAATAAAGAATCGCCATGTTGCCGTATCTCAATCCAGTCGCATAAGGGGTATAGCTTTTGAACATATTGGAATAACTGCCGGAAAAAAGGTCGCTCGTCAAAGCAAGAATCACGCTTAGTCTGCATCCGTCGGCTCGCCCTCGGTGACGTCTTCAATCTCATGGCCCTTGGAGTTGACAACAATGCGCCGACCACGCTGCTCCACAGGGACCCCGTCGCGTGAGGCGCCAAAGTCCAGAACCTGTGATCTGTTAGCATGCGTACGGATTACAGTGCTTTTTGTACTTACCTCAATATAGGTCATGCTGTTTCGTTGAACAGCAGCCACACATCGACGCTCGTTGAATTTTACTTGCCATACACCGCTCAAATCCGTCAACAGGTCTTTCACAAACTCGCCAGTCTTGACGTTCCACATCTTTAGTGTGCGATCTGAGCCTGAGATCACCTTCTGTCCGTCATGCTGAAAGCAAGTAATGGCACCTGTATGAGCACAAAGCCTACTCTTACATTGTCCATTCTCCGGGTCCCAGATCCTCAAGGTTGAGTCTGCAGCAGCAGATACAAGCCGTCCGTGGCTAAGATCGAGTAAACCAACAAGAGAAGTATGGCCCTCAAGGGTGAACAGACATGCGCCCGTCTCCAAGGACCATACCTTGACCATGTTGTCCATGGATCCACTGATGCACCGATTGCGGGCGTGGTCTAGCACCACACTGTAGACTTTCTGCGAATGACCTTGAAGACGCTGCAAAGCCTCACCTGTCGATATTTTCCAGACTCGGACAGTGCAGTCGTAGCTTCCGCTAACAAGAGTATCACCATGAGCAGCAATAGCTCGAACCGAGTGATGATGAGCCGTCAGCGCACGGATGAAGTAAGGGTTGTCGTGATCATTGGATGTGGCCCCAGTTTGTATGATGCTTCGATCACCCGGCTTAGGTAGTTTCCACACGCGCAGCGAAGAGTCTCGAGAACCAGTAATGATCAATTCCTCTTTGGGCATGAGAATAGGCTGGCCATCCGCCGTCTCTCCGATCTGTGTTGGCTTAAGAATGACAAGGCATCGGACAGTGGAAGTATGACCATGAAAAACCTGGGTGCACTTTCCTTTCTCAATGTCCCAAACTCGGACAGACCGATCAGTTGAGCCTGATACCAGTGTATTGCCCTCATATTGTAAAGCCCATACACCGCCTTCATGGCCTTCAAGACGACTCCGTAAGGCACCTGTCTGGGTGTCGTAAACATTGATATTTGTATCATCACTTCCAGTAAGAATCTTATCAGTGTCAAACTGTAGGCACGTGACAACATGGCGCTGATGAGCACGGAAGGCAATGTGCTTAGGCTTTGTGTCCTCCGCCATCCAGCTCTTCCGAATGAGATGATGTCGTTGGTATAACGACTTGAAGAGATGCATGTTGCGTAGGCTTGGTAGACCCACCTGAGGATCAGGGATAGCATTTCGAGCTCGCTGAGCAAATGCATTAGGGCCATCCTGCAATGCTCCAGATCGAGAATAGCGGGCAATCTGAGTCTTGGCCGTAGAGGAAGCCTTCTTGCGTTGCTTCTTAGATGCACCATGTTTACTGGTCGCTTTCCTCTTCTGTCGCGTAGATGATGACCGTGTGACGGCACCGTCATGATCATGAAACCCATTAGGATGGCCAGCGCTGGAAGAGCCAGCATGTGCTTCACTATCTGACCTAGAGGCAACCGACGTGGCCCTTAGGTCGCGTTCGTAGCTCTCTGATGAATGGGGAAACTGCCAGCCCCAACCTTCTTGAACAGCACGCTCCAGCTCACCATGTGGTAATTTGTATCCATCCTTTTGAATCAAATCTTTCCATGCACTCTCATGAGTATCAACAAGCCGGCGCCAGTTAGTAGAGACCTGCGCCGCGCTGCACATGCTCTTTACGTCTAGATAACCAATTATTTCCAGGCCAAGTTCTGCGGGCAAGGAAGCAATAAAGTCACGCTTCAAGGCTGGATTGACAACATCGGCGACGAAATGTAGAGTTGGCTTCTTGCACCTCCTGAGTAACTGATACATGACATAGGACTTCATCTGTTCCGGTAAAACATCGAACGAGTTCAACATGTTGGGAATGCCCATAACAGTCGGTGTTAGTAGCTGTGGGTTTGGACTAGCCAGCTCATGGACTGGAAGGTCAAGGTGCCGAGACCCGGAAGGGAAGAGGGGAAAATCCTCCGCTCCAGCTCCAGTCTGTGAGAGAGTAAACCCCGAGACATCATTGGAGTCGTAGTTACCTTCCGCACTCAGGTATGGAACCCCACTAGTGCTTTGCTGCGCATTAGCCGCAGCAGTTATGGGAGACAGACTGGGACTCGGTAAACTAGCATCCTGTGCTGACCCAGTGTCGATAGGTGTAAGTCGGGTCGAAGAGAATGATTCATCATCAGTAAACAGACCGGCTGGCTCTCTATCAGACTCTGCAATTGGAGGTGTAGCGGCAATTCCAGGGCCGTCAAGGATGGTGGTGGCAAAAGAATGTTCTGGTGATTGGTCATGTTGCTCAAACGAGCCTGGCCCGGCGTTGGAAGGCCCAGCGGAAGATTCTGATATTTGCCATCGTGGGGGTGACGGCTGTGTCCTGTCGGCTTGCTGGGACGTAGCTCTATGGCTGGCTCGTAAAGACGAGCCTGCTCTGATTTTAGGTGTTTTAGAAACGCTCAAAACCCCGGCATCTACATCAGGTGTAGCTGGGATGGGATCTTCCATGTCCTCTGGAGTGAAATGGGAGCCTGTGTGTATAGCATCTTCGCTTTTCTCTTCAACAATGCGTGGCTTCTTATTTCGACGATGCAGACTCGCAAGCTCGGCAGCTTCTTTGATCGATGGGACGGGCGGCGAGTCGTCGGCGTGGTCTCGCTTTCGACGGGCGGATACCGCGCGTAACGCTGGGTGCTGAGCACTAAAGCCGGGGCGAGTCATGCGGCTCGGCGTTGCGAACACTGGGGGTCCTTTGAACGACTCGACTCTCTTCAGTGTGCCGTTGGATGATCGCAGAGAGTCTTGGAGGAGCTTGTGCTGGAATTTGAGTTGTCAGTCACTATTGTTTCAGAAGAAGCAACCCCGGGAGGAGGAGCTCCGTTGGCAGGTATATCCCTGGATGTGATAAGGCATACCTCTTGAACTGTGTTGGACACGCTGTCCGCCTCCTCAAAGCATGCTAAATCGCCGCCAGCATCGAAGTAAATCTTTCGTATTGACTCTGGTGCCTGTACGTGGGCTAGGGGATACTCCTTGGGGTCGCGTTCGCCAAGGCTGCCAGGGGCGTTTATACATAGGGGAGGAAAGGTGGTGGTGGTTGTATATGTTGTAGTAACGACCGTCGTTTTTGTCGCAGGCGCAAACGAGAACCGGCCTATCGTGGAGTACGGGTCCATTGTCTCTGGGTGCGCCGCATTCGAGCGCCCGTCGGGGCCCGGGGCTGGAGAGGCCGAGGTCATGTTGCAAGAGTGCGGGTTGGGAGGAAAGGGCACGACAGCGCTCGGTGGGTATCTTTGGCCGCGATGTGTCTGGTGGGAAGGCGGCCTTTCGTTTCACGTCCCCAGAAGGGCTGTACCTCGGAATCGGGGCGTCAGCTCGGGGGAGCACGAATAGGTAGAGTCAAAGGATGGAAGCTAGGCGCTGTGCATATTTCCAGACCCGTGACGGCAACGGCAACGTGCAAAGGCCGTGTGGGCGTGGCTGGAGTCGGGTCGTGCCGCGTCGTGTTGTATCCGTCCCTCGGCCAGGCGCTGCTGACAGTACAACGGGGCGAGACAGGAGAAAGGCGACTCGGCTCCCAGGCAGGCCTTAGACTGCAGCCCGGGCGGGTGCTGGCGGGAAAACGGCCAGGCAACAAAGGCAAGGGAGAGCGGGTGGTCGTGAGCTGGCGGCAGAGGCGTGGCAGCTGTGGTGCTGGAGGTGTTGGCGGGGACGAGGAGGACAGTTAGACTAGCGGGTTAGAAGGCGTGCGTCTCGGCAGCCAACGCTTGACCCTTGCCTGCCTGCCTTGTCCATGTCACCAACCTCTCATTTCAGATTGCGC
Source organism: Ophiosphaerella narmari (assembly GCA_028456235.1). NCBI lineage: Eukaryota > Fungi > Ascomycota > Dothideomycetes > Pleosporales > Phaeosphaeriaceae > Ophiosphaerella > Ophiosphaerella narmari. The sequence continues at coordinate 241,901 of JALNQA010000011.1, read as the reverse complement.
GACAATGCCTTTGCCGCAAACCGATGGAAAAACAGCCCTGTCGCGCCTGCGAGACATTGCTCTTCACCGCACAATTAGCCACCAGCCTACACATCCAGCACCGGCGCGTGCCGGCCTCTACCGTCAGAATGGCAGCACCAAGCCCAATTTCCTGCCTCTGAGGCTCGAGCTCTAGCTACACCGCACGAGGATGCGGCACCGCTCGGCAAACCACCAAATCAAATCCCCAGCACCATCTGACTTTTCCCTTGCCACACTGTCTACTCTGCGCGTCGTAGATTGTCCACGCCGGTCTTCCCGCACATTGGCTGTTGAGAAAGCGACGTGCAGCGTCGCATCAGCTTTTGGCTGACCGCTGCTGTCAAACAGCTGCGTACAGAGCATGCCACTCACTAAGCCTGTCACTCGACGCTCCATCAGTATGACATTAGTCCTTTGTACGACGCAGATTCCTCATTCAACCTTACACACCCGTGTCAGCACATGACAGATCCCAAGCATCTGCTATGTAAATGATATCTTCAAAATTTACTCGTGGACTAATCATCGTGCTGCTTGTCAAAGCTCACGTGCTCTTAACTTCCCTTCTTCCACGTATACAGGAAACGTTCTCATTTCTCCATATGATGATAGCTCCCCCCAGTGCTCGACACTATAATCTACAGCTTCGCCTCGCCCGATATGTGTGATGTTTGGCTTGGGCAGCGTAACTGGCCGTCGTCACTGGTTGCGGCTTCCCTTGGCCATTGCTGCTACAAGTGAGGAAGTAGCGATGCGAGAACTTTCACATCGACCTCACTTCATGCGCTCCTCTCTCTGTCAACTCCTACCCATCTGTTCCACCGTCACTACATACTGCAGGTCACACCATGGCGAAAAATAAATATCAGAGGCCAAAGAATGAGTCCGGCCTCTGCACGAAGCAACCACGAACCAGTGCCAGTGGGCCTCTACAGACATCTACAGTAGCCATGACACAGCAAGTTACGAACTTGACGACCACAACGGAAGCATCACAGCTAGTGACCATTGGGGAGAGCCAGAAACTTGTTCAGACACTTATCATGGACTGCGTGAGCTCACTGACGAGATCCCGATACATGTTTCCTCCGGAATGCTACGAGCAGAGATTTGTCAGCTACACCGACCCTAGGACAAGTAGTAAAGCAGCGCACAAGGATAGAAACCGAACCTCACAGCTCCAAGATCAGGCACTACTACCTCAGGGTCGGTCCTTCTTTGCTCTCAAAAGGGGTGTTGCAACACGCGTGGACCGACTAATTGATTTAATGGTCCAGTAATCACGGCCATTGTTTACCTACAGCAACTGACAACTTCTTAGGAAAACGGAGTTCTTGACGCTATCAAACACGGTTTTCTGAAGGCTATACGATTTGCAATCTTCGAACATCCCGACCAACCAGACGATAGATTGGAAGAGTGGAGTCTAGCTATTTCCTACTCGATTCATGCTGACACTGGTGTCCGTCTCATGTCTGGTGTCAATTTGAGTGCGGATCGACAAGGAAAGACTACAACTGTAACTCAAGCGAAAAACTCTTTGGGTCGCTTCATGCAAGACCTAGCAACCTATACGTTTTTTCTGCCCCAACTTCCAGACGTCGTTCAAATGACAATCGAGCTCGACTTCACAAAAGATACACCTCCCGACTATTGCCCACCCGAGTTCGGTATGTCGGAATCTGACGTTTCACGTTTTCCCGATAATAGTGAATGGGAGAATGTCATCCTACCAATCGGCAAGATGGATACCGGTCCGCATCGTGTATCCCTTATGGTCGTTCATATGAGGAGGCGAGATGGCGATGGTCCAAACATTGTGCCGCCAGGGTTGGCATGCACGAAGGATGTACCGCATGATGTTATGGAGTTCCCCTTGGTCAGCCAACCTGCAATGCTAAATCAAGGTCAAACACCATTACCTGTGGTACGGTCTCAAAAGAAAAAAGCAGAAATATACTCGGCCTCTTCGCCTAGAACTCTAGGGAACGATACGGACTTTCATTCAACAGTCGGCCGTATAAGTCCTCAACGAGAAGTATCTACTTCAATCCGACACCCATCTGCTAATATGCGTGTCAGGGAGCAAATCACGCGAATGGTATGTCCATTGATTTGAAGCATTCTAAAAATGCTAATGACATCCTAGTTGCCAGCCCAGGTAGTGAATACAAATATTGAAGAAACCCAGATATTGAACGCGGCTCAGCATAAAGATGCCGAGCACCTCGAACGTGTGGCATTTCTAGAATCAAAGATTAAGTCCCTAGATGATAACATGGACATTGATATTCCTCTCCGCGAAGGGAACTCGGAAGTTATTAGAACAGATGAAATGGTGGATCAAGATATTTCAATCCGCTGTGACTGTTATGATTCTACCAGGGAGGAAAGCATTGTTAGTACCGAACCCACAGACAACCATTGTGATGCTAATAGCTTAAAGATCCACTGTCAGTTTTGCGATCATTATCAGCATCTTTGTTGTTATGGATATCATAGCGAGAGTGATGGTCGCATTCCGACAACACATATTTGTTATACATGTCTTCTCGCTGGCGACGACACTGAGCAACTCGCGATACTCCGGGATAAAGCACGTTGTCGTCGGGTGCTGTGTTTACTACAGAAAACGAATAAGTTCGACAACAGAAGACAAATGGCCAGGAATCTCGGTATATCGCCCCTCCGTCTCGGTTGAATATACGCATTAACCTCCGTAGGCTGGACAGAGTCGCTTTGTGCTCAAATACAGAAGACACTTCAAACGCAAGGTCTCTTAATTGCAAAACGATCTAGGAATCAGATCGTGCTAAACGAATCTGATGAGATGAAGGCGAGCATAAATGCGATCTACTTCAATCCCAGAATTGGGATTGAAAACTACGTACGTTGCCTAGTCGCGGAACTGTAGATTATTCTAGACATCATGCTAATACAATCGCTGTCTAGCTTCAGTCAACTTCCCAGGAATGTATTGAGGCCGAACCACCAGTCACGCCATGCATAGCCTCTGACCCTAAGAATAAACGGCCTTATGATGATGACGGCGGAGCCAGCCATACCATGAAGAAGCCGTGCATCAGTCGTCGACTACTCACAAATTTTACTGTTGGTCCAGATTACTTCACCCCAAAAGTGACCAGGAAGCATTAACAAGTATATTTGTCGACGTTGAGTGGTATCAGGGCATCTCGATGGGTCCAAAAGCTGCACAGTGCATCTCTTGCATGTGAGAACCAAATATAATATTTGAGGATGCCAAACGATGGTTTAAATAGATTGTGTGGCGAAGGGCCTTGGGCTACATGAGGAGTTTTCGGAGGCGTAGTGGATGAAATTAGGAAAAGAGGGAACCACACCATACCGGGGAAGTCGAGGTGAATTCCAGCGATGTAACACTGGTGAAGAAATTTTGGTATCACTGTAATACACTGTAATATAACTCCGGGCCGTACATGTCATAGGAGATAGAGAATAAGTAACTGAAGGCCAAGCGATGGAATCCCGATTACCTGCCACCAATATCTCAAATCTACCTGGTAACAGACAAATGTTAAGTGACGGAAGCACGTGAAGATGAAGCCACCCGGGGGACACAAAGTTTGGAAGGGCACGGCCGCGCCGGAGTCCTCGCCGTTACTGTGCCGTGCAAGGGAAGAAATGTTGATGTTTCAAGATCAGCTGGTACCGGATGTGCAGAGACAGAAGAGACTTTGAGAAAGGTTTGTTCAGAGGTCAAAGTGTTGGGGAGCGTGCTTTTGTAATTTGTGGGGGATGTCTGGACGAAAGGAGTAAAGCACGGTTGACGATCAAGGAGGATCCACAGTGTCTCGATCTACAATCGGAGAGGATTAGCGAGAGAGTAGCGTGGCAGAGGGGCGATGTGCGGGTTTGCTGGTTGTTGAGCTGATAATGGCGTTGTGCACTCCGTACAGCACAGGACGCGGGCAACGGCAGGCAGGTAGACGGCGAAGAGACAAACATCATGTGCTTGGATACGAGACATGCTTCCGACGGCAAGGTGCGTATGCTACGTTGCTCCCGTGCGAGACGGTGAAGAACACAGAGAGATTTCAGGAACTCTGCACCAAGTTTATGGGACTGGCGTGCTGTAGCATGGCAGGTGGAGCAGGACGACGTGCATAATGGGGTTGCCGGGGTCGGTGATGACGGGCGGTGATTGGTGGCGATTGGTGGTGACAGGCAGACCTCAGGGGTTGGCTCCACGGGGCACGGTTTGCTTCCGGTAATGCGAGTGCAGGGTTCGCCATAATCGCCAGCTAGCAGGCCAAATGGCGGCACATCAACGGACAGATATCTATTGAGGGCCTGTCTATACATAACCGCCCCTCGTCGCTGAGGACTCGTTTGGCCACCGAATTGTGCGCCGCTCCTTTGGCCTCCGACATTGCACCGCCTGGACTCCGCGCGTGGCTACCTACCTCCTGCTAGCGCCGCGCTCAACACCTCGCTGCAGGAACGCCAGGCGGAGGGACCTTCAGGCGAGCCTGGTCCTCTCTATCGAATCCATCCTGTCCTATTGCAGCCCGTGCTGCTCCCCCGGTCTGAGGGGATCGATACACCTTCCACCGCTTGTCACTTGCGCCCGTACCTACCTCGTCCTGTCTCTGCGCTTGCACCTGCACTGTACCTGCACCTACATGTACCACCACCACCGTCGGCTGTGCATGATACGCATTGCTGTCTTCTCGCGACGCAACCGCAGCCCAATGCAGCCAGGCCATCGACCGTGAATGCTCACTCGTCGTGGGACGCAGAGTTTGGTTTTGCTCTGCGCGACTCAGACCCTTCTTTTGGCTCCAGCACTGAGTCGTGCGTCCCAGAGTAGCAATCAGCCACCAATTCCTCCCAAGGGAGACTGTCTTGGTCGCTCACCATGGGTCGCAGCCGCGGCAAGTTCTCCTTTCCTATACCGGGACGGAGGTCTCAGAAAACACCCGGCAACAGCAACAACGGCGTCGACAACAACCCTCACTACCCTGCCGCCGCCAGATCAAACCCCTCGACTCCCTCGGCGCATGAATGGCCCTCGCGACTGCAAGAGCCATCGAGTAAGGCGCATCGTGTGCTTGGGACATCAGAGCCCATGTACCGCACCACCCCCAAGCTGCCAGCCCCGTCGGCGCCTGGCTTCATGTCCGTTACTGTGTCCGAGGCAAGCTTTGATTCCCAGAAAGAAGGCAGCACCCTAAAGCGGCCGGGCATCTTGTCCAGACGGCCGTCGTCAAACATCATGGGGCGTGCATTCAGTGGGGACGACAGGCGGGGTTCAGATCACAGCACCGCCAGCCATCGATTACACCCACAGACGTCCAACTCCACCATGCACTCGCACTACGATGCCAAGAGCTCGCCGCTATCCATCTCCCAGCAAACATCCGACTCGGCTGTACGTGACATGGCATTGAGGAGAGGGAAGCCTCAGGTGGTCACTGACCACAACCACGACGGTTATGATACGAGTACCATGTCTCCCATTATCCAGGAAGAGACCCAGAGGAAAGATCAGCGCAAGAGGAAACCTGCAAGATTGGACCTGTCTAAGCTGTTTCCTAAACCAAAGGGCGGCGAAAATCGTGACTTTTCGAATGCGCTGCTCTCCCCTACCAAAATGGTCAACTCTCCTGCCGCCATGTCTACGGCATCAGATTACCATTTTCCACGGCCAATGACTAGAGAGCCAACCCCCAATCCAAGAACTCAGGTCCAACTTAAGAGAACATCTCGTCAAGCTGTCTCTACTCCACCAACCCCCCTCTCTCCCATCCGAAAATTCAAGCGAGACAAGTACGACAGCGCTAAGATTCATGTGCGACGACCCCCAAAAGGCGTCCAGCATTGGTTCGATGCGCTCGACGAGGACAGTGATGAGCCCGTAGAAGAGAGGCATGTGCCCATCTTCGCTCCAAGAGCTGTTCGGCCAAACGCCATACCTCAGGTACCAGTCCGTAAAACGTCACTTGGTCGATCAGCTCTAGCAGGGACGAACGATAGCTTTTCACACGAAGATCTTGTTGATGTTGCGCGTTTGACTTCGCCAAGTCAGTACTCCTTACAATCAACCAAAACTAAAGAATCTGCCTTGTCGAAAACCAACCTCCAGGATTTCAGCATCCTTTCTTGCTCGTCATCCGAGGACGAATATGACGATGGCCAAACCAAGGGCTACAAAATAGCGGTTCGCAAGAGCTTGGACATCAACGACGACGCTGGCGAGATTGTAATCGGACAAGCCCAAGCGTATGAAGTACGTCCACATCCACATAACCGATATCCCTCTACTGCGCAACTGAGTACCCGTTCAACCTCGACCAATGCGGCAACAATTGAGGTGATGTACACACCTGAACCTCCATTTACGCCGATGCAATATCCTAGAACTAGCTACTATAGTGGAAGCCGGCGGTCCAGTCATACCAGACAGCCATCTGTTATACCTGAAGACGAGGATGTCGTTCGCCCAAAGACAGCTGTCAATGTGCCACCTTCGCCTTCAGTATACAGTGCCCATAGCGTACGAACGTCAGCTAGCGAGCCAAAACCCCGATCCGACGGTTCACACAAGCTCATGGAAGTGACAGCAGAGGAGGAAGCCTTGCTAGAATTAATGCGGAAGAAGCGTGCAGCAATGGCAAGAAATTTGGGTGTTGCACATGTAAACTCACTGATCGAAGAGCAAGATAAACCACGACAGACACCCGAGAAACGTTACCGTACATCTGGTTTCCTTGCGGAGGCTAGCCCAGTCCGCGTAGTGGAGACCAAATCGACTCGAAGAGTCTCAGCTATCCCTCCGTCCTCGATCCAGCTTCCAGCTAGGGGAAGACCTCTCAAGGCCCACTACGATGCACATATCAGCCAAGGCCACCTTCGCGACAGTTCTGCAAGCGATGCGTGGTCCGATCGTCATAGCTCACCAGTGAGCCGATTAGCAAACGCTCCTTATCTGCCGACACCGTCTGCATGTTCTCCGTTAGACCCATTCCCGCCACCTTCACCAACAGCGACTACAAGTGTAAACTCGATGACTACCATCGAACACGCCTCCCCTCTGCCATCGCCGATAACCCCTCGCCTTCGATATGAGGAAGTCAACGTCAAGGTTGCCAGCAGTGACACCAGCAATGATACTGACGAGGTTGCAGTCATTGAAACAGGAACCATCGGTGTCCCACCAGAACGCATCAAATCTCCAGATTCTTCTCACGATGTACCTTCGCACCGACGTCGTCGTACAGCATCCAGTGGTGCTGAGGCCTCCTTCCCCGTACCGCCAACACACGGCCTTACCGATCTCGCCCCTGTGTCCGAAGTCAGCTCACGCCCATCCAGTATTGTGGAATGCTCTGTACCAAAAATGCAGCACAAGAGCTCAAAACGTGTTAGTGGGCTTACGCTATTGACAAACGCGCATTCGCCGAGTCGACAGAGCAGTGCGCATTCAAGTTACTCGCGATCGTCCGTACATTCGCATACATCCAGCTCTGTTAATGGGCTTGAAAAGAAGGCTTCGAAACGTGCCAGTCGTCAAAGCAGCGCCACCAGCATGAACAGCAATGCGAAAGGCAAGAGAACTAGCGTTAGCGATGATGTACTAGCTGCTTGGAACTCTCTAGGCGGAACGTATTGAGTGCGTCACTTCATTAACGCTGCCACAAGCTATCCTTGCCGCACTGTTTTTCCATCTTCTACCATATTTCCATTTACCACTCAGCGATTTTTTATACCATTTTTGCCATTTAGATTTCGCACATGTATCCATGTGGTAAAAGGTCCCTCCGCACCCCGCGGAACCACGAATCTCCTTACGTCACATTGTCATCCAGTTTTATCACGCGTTGCATGTTTGTATTTTTGGGAAATCGCGAAGTTCTGTATTATTATCTATACCTCGGCACATTAGTACGCTATAGGATAGATTTGGGCGGAACCCCAGGTGATGAGGATTAGGGTGGTAAATAGTCGCATGTATATTGCTAATTTCTAGGGCCCGATATATCGAGCCCACAATCACTGTTGTTGTGTACTACATGCAGCGGTCCAGTGTGCCAATGCCGTGTGTGGTGTGCACGGCATAGCCACGTTTGCTTTTTTTTTTTTTTTTTTTTTTTCTGTCTGATATTGGCGGCGTGCAGCGTGGCACACGCAAGGGGGGAGGGTCGGCTCTTCTTTGTTTGTTTTTTCCTGAGACTTCGGTCCGCCTTTGATGGACGGACGGGAATCGCCTGGTTCTCGGGCGATCGAGGCTGGTTATGTTGCACAACATTCAGCACGGAAGGCATGTGGAGCATGTTTTGGCCCTAGTTCGCGGCGCCGATAAGTACGTGAGATATAAAAAAAAGCCAAGTGGATTGTGGGAATGCCTGATTGAATTGTTGAAGTCGGTTTCCAAAAGTTGTGTGCCTTTTTTGTACTTGATCGAGGGTAGCGAATAAAACGCCATGGGGAATCTGCATACATTTGTGAAGGCACAGCACATATTGTCATGATACTTTTCCCTTTGGGTTTGTATGTTTTGACAGCAGAGGTGGTTGCCTATTAAATTTATTTATTGGTGGCAACGCTTGAATGTTTAGATATGTGTATTTGTGGCTTGTCAGGACATACCATTTGACTCGTGGTTGCGCGCTGAGATATGGATCGGCTGTGGCGGATTTTCGGGACAATGCTGCCATGACCCGTGGCTAGAGGAAGGGTTCAGGCAAGTTCCGTTAGCACCTTGAGTTTCTTCACTCAACACGAGGTCGATGTAATATCTTTAGAAGCTCAACAAGGGGGGGGGTCTCAATCTCTCAATCCTGTAAGGCGTAGTCGTAATGCTACGTTAGTACACTAGGGGCGCAGTATTGATAGGGTGAAAGATGAGACCCTACTAAGATCTCGAATCGTGGTCCTCATAGGATGAGATTTAGCTAGTCAGACTGAGGTATAAACAGGCTCGGTCGGCTAGCAGAACGACGCCTGGGTGGGTGAGCGTCAATGAACAATTACGCAAGTGCCCCAGCTCTGCGTGTGAAGACGTCTTTCATTGGCCAATCACACAGTCTCATTGTTGCCCCGGGTGCGGACACCGGAAATGAATATTCTTCCTTTCATCGAACGGTGCTACATAAATAGGAAATGTTCTATATTTCATAACTCAATACAGACAGTTGGTCAGCTTGTCAGTGAGTACGCTGGATTATCAGTCATCGCTTGTGCTGGAGTAGCTATAGCTACAAGGATATTGACCTATGCACGGTCTCTTCATAAGACCTCCCAACCTCATATTATTTCCAGAGCATAACAAATTACAGAGCAAGTGTAAATGAGAATTCAAATTGAGTTGTTTTCCTCTCAGACGCTGCTTTGTCGCGGTATTTCGCATACAAGGAATTTCGCACACGATGAATTTTCCTTAACATCGTACACCATCCCATGCACTGCACCCCATAATATGACCCGTAAGTCCTTGGAGAGCACTTATAGGAACTAACTCATCCTCGAAGATTCTGTTGGTCTGGCTTTACCAAGCAAATAAGAGGACAAGGAAGAATTGGCCCTGTTTAGGCACATTAAGCAAAGAAAGGGTTATATCATGGTACGTGGGATCGTCTTGTTGGATCCGTTTCTCATCTGCGCTAGAGCGACTCTACGTCTAACGGGGTTTATCTGTTTTTTTAGCGAAAATAATAATAATTATTATGATTTGTTGTTCATCTCAGTCCTTCCTTTGAATAGCAGTTCCATATGCGTAGTCTGCCAAACCGGATCATCCTCCTCCAATGTAATCTTGAACCCATTCTTTTGCCAAAACTTTATCGCGCCCGGCAAAAAGGGATGCGAATGTAGATACAGGCACTCAAAGCCGTCCTCTAATGCTTTGTCGCGTAATGCCGAGAAGAGTGTACCTGCCAATCCACAACGCCGATATCGGTTGTCAACGTATAGACGCACTACTTCGACTGTTCGCACTTTTTCGTAGTTGAGAAAGGAATAACGGTGGTCGAAAGGGATGTATCCAATGATGGCGATCAATTCATTGTCATCTCGTGCTTCAAGGAAATAACTTCCTAGTTCGATAAGGTTTCCTGTAATGGGTTTTATGGGCCGATCAGGAAATATTTCACGGCGCGCATTGTTGATAAACGTAAGGCATTCATCTGCAGTATCATGTGTGACGGGTTGTATGCTGTAAGATGTATTGTTGACGATAGAAGGATATGGCATGATGTTGTTGTTGGTATGGAGGACACAGTTTTTTGTCCACAAAATCTAGGTAACTCGGAAGCAGTCAAGCGATTCTTCCATGCTCAAACTTCGTACACACACCAGGAGCGTAGGAACGTTGTAATACCCCGTTCTATATGTGAAAAGTCATAAGAACTATCATATGAATGATCAAACACTTTATTTGGCAACTTGATATGATATACGGATGCAAATACTACATACTCATTTTACACATTCTGAGATAGTGGCTTTAATCCTCGCCTAATCTCCTTGACTTATGTCTCCGCCCACCTAGCAATTGTGATACTCGTTGTATATACCATAGCAACCAAGCCCACAACCATCATCGTGATGTCTCCGGCCTTCTCCCGTGGCCGATTAGCGACACCTTTGTGGTGCAAATATGCTGGATAGATATACACAAGTGGCACACAAGCAAAACTTCCGATGAGTGCCACAAATTTGTCAAGATCACTCGCACCTCCGGCGGCAACCGCTCCGCAGAAGAGAACTAACAGAGTTCGGAAGCCATTCTTCTTCCATTTCGTAAGGTTGCTCTGCTTGCCCGATGCACGTCCAAAGATCTTAAGCTCGATGGTACGAAGAGCAGGAAAGAGTTGCACAGGTGTGCCGACCAAGACAGCCATTGAGTACAAAAATTGTACTGCGTTAACAAGCTTGCTGGTTTGGGGAAAGTTGTCAATGACCTCGACGGATACATTCTCGCCAAAAGTACCATAGCATAGAACGCCAACTGAGGTGAAGATGACAGTAATGATCAGCATGACCATGTAAAGCAGTTTACTGAAATGTTCAGGCTGTGCCATGCTGGATTGGATGGGTAGGATCAGTCCAATGCCTTCAAATGTAAAGATGGCCGAGCCGATAGTCATTGTGAAGTCTCGTGGGTTGAAGAGTTCTATAGTGGGGTGGAAGCCACCCATTTTGCTGATCCAGGAAAGGTCGTACCAATAGATATACGTTAATCCGATGAGAATGAAGACATCAGCAAGGAGAGCGGCTGGTCCGAGCTTGGAGATGTTGCGTATAAACGATAGTGGAATCAATGCGATGAGCTGAATGCCAATGAGAGCGTTGGTTGACAACGGCGCATCCCTTGTCTTGGTGACCGCATCGAGAAAGGATGCAAGATTGTCTGCTGTGAAGATAAGACCTGCACAGACAAAACCAAGCTGCGACAGGGTGATGGATACCAGAATTAGTGTGCGGAGTTTTGGACCGCTGATTGATCTCCCCAAGTCTCCATAACCAGCACCGCCGTATTGTTTCCTGCACGAGAGGAGAAGTTCAAAGCAAAGCGCCGTAACTGCGCTGACGACAATAAGAGTTATGGCTGAGAACAACATGCCACCATTCTTGAAAGCTTTTGGCAGAAACATGATACCCGTACCAATGAATGCCTTGAGCAATGTGAAGAATGTCTTCACCTGTGAAGCATCGCCTCTTTCTCGCAACCTCTTCGAGCTCTGCCTGCGGCCAAGCAACGGCCTGCGCTCATCCTCGGCTTCTCCACTGTCAACAGCCTCCTCGTCATCCGTGTCCTCTAGGTCTTCGCCTGCGAAATTTCCGTACAATTCTAAAAAGGAAATGAAATTTCTTGTTACTGGTTCCGAGATATAGCTAACACGCTTGCTGTGCCGTTGTAGAAATTGGCGTCTCATGCCCCCAGGCGCCAGCTGATCCTGAACCGGGAGCTCATCGTGATCGAAATCAGACTCAGACGGCGGTGCAAACGAATGCCCGTGGGAGAAGGTCGCAGACCGTTGATGCAGTTTCGCCCGTTTTCCTTGCCCAGCAATTTTATAGAGATCACGATGGATATCACCACCCTGTAATTGCAATGAAGACTCAATCGCTGGGCGGAGTGAATTAGATGAGCTTCCAGGAGCGTCCTCTGTATTTGGTGTTTGCGGGTCAAATTCTGCCGAGAAAGTGTATCCTGGGTCTAAGTGTTGCTCGAGAACCCTGGCTTCCTTCGGATCAGCTCCAGCTGTTGTTTGCGGCGTGTCGGTCATTGTCGCCACCTAATGTTGGCTAGCCTTGGCAAGTTGATGGCTAAATAAACAGAATTATATAAAAGACAACAGATGCTTTTTAAAGGAAGAAAGAGCGTAAATACTCGGCTCAAGTTTGGCGGTGAGGAAAGGTGACGACCAATGATTATGAACAAGAAAACCTTCAAGTGGCCCGTGTGCGTGACATCACAGGAAAACTTTCAAACAGTACGATGGTTATTGTGAAGACTTTGTTTAGGTAAGATTTAAGAATCGAAGTGTTAGAGGATATATGAATATATGAGAGAAGGAGAAACTAACTCATGGAACCCTCTAACGATGCTCAGGATTCACCGTCGCCTTGGCATTGCAGCACGTGGATTGTTCCCACACGTGACCAGCCCCATCTGCCAATTTCGGACCGATGTCACAGCCATGACATTTGATTGGTGTCTTGCCGACAATTAGCTGCCGACTCCATCCATCCTAGAAACAGGACTTATTAACGGGCATACCATAAGCTCGGATTACCGAAGCCAGCGTAGCGCGCCGCCTATCAAACAAGCCATGTTTTGGGTGTAATATAGGCCTGTCTTGGTATAGATTACACTTTATCACACTTATGACTATATGATATTGTTTGTAGATAGATTCTCGCCTTGCATGCGTATTATTGTTTACCTGGCTAGTATTACGCTTAACTCTTAAAAAACGCGAAAAGACCCGATCTTCTACTATGCTCGGTACTCTACATCACCAGTATCAATAGTATAATATATGACCTAATTCGTGCACAATACAGTACCAATGTTGTATGGAAAGATCCCGGTGCAGCGCCATGTGGGTTAGGGGGCCGTGCTAGGTTATGATAGGTTATTGGTATGCCCGTTAATAAGTCCCTAAGAAACAAGTGCCTGTTATCAAATGGCCTTTTAATTAATGCACATTGCCCGAACAGCGAATCGTGTCGATACCATCTGAAATCTGCAGTGAACACGTTTTCATCGCTTGCCAGACTAACTCATAAAGGACGAAATACCTCGTAAGCAATGCTCACAACACAAAATTCTCCAAATCTACATCCTCACTATGGCACCTCCTAGTTTCGGCCCACCTGGCTACACTATCCCACAACGCTACATAAATCGTACACCGCCGCCCGAAGGTGCCGACACCAATACGCGGCCATATTTGATCTTTTACTCGTATCTATTGACATGTTTCTCTGTGTCCGTGTTCATTATTCGACGAATCCTAAGGCGATATTACGTCCTCAAGAAATCTACCATTGGAAACCCACCACCTAGTGAGCATGTTATATTGTTTAGTATACTAGCGGGTGGAAGCCTGCTCACAACATGGACATTTATGCTCAAGTATTTCGGTTTGAGCTACCGGACTTGGCTGATGTGGCGGAGTTTCTATGAACTTGATCCAAATCATCGGCATTGGGGGTTATGGCTAAGAGAAACTAGCTTGTTCCATGAAGCATGGGAGTTGGTAGTTGTAGGGAACGCACGTTATTGGTGGAGTCACCAAATCTTCTTCTTCGCCCTGGGATTAGGCTTGTACATGGAGCAGAAAGGTAAACACAGAAGGAGCTAAGAATACTGCGAGATGGTAGCTAATATTCTCAGGTGTGAGAAGAGGAATTAAGCATACCTGGGCATTCATGCTTCTCGGTCAAATCGTGGCAATCAGTTTTGCTACAAACTTGTTCTTCCTTACGCTGCTGCTAAGCCCACCAGCACCGCAGTTTACTTCCCCGTCCAGAGCCCGGCCGATGACTTGGCTCGGTACTTGGCTCCTAAATCTCATCATGGTCTTTGCCACTGCGATTCCAGCGTTCCTACTTGCCGATGAGCATTATTGGCACCATTCCGTGGACTTTTTGCCCGTCCTGCTAATTCCTCACGCATCTATGCTCATTCTACCTTTTGCAAGGGTAATTGTTCCAGTAAAATACCTGCCTGAGGCCGACGTAGCGTTCAACGACAAGGCGTATGGTTACATGTGGGTCTTGACATTTGCTAATGCGGGTCTAATGATGGTGAAGACTACATTGTTAGCAACATCTTACAGTGGTTTCCAAGGAATATGGAGCGCGCTGCTTGAGCATCCGGCAGTGAGCAGTGTTGGTTTTGATGTCGTCTTCTGCTGGATTACGTGGATTTTTTGGTACTGTTTGCAGGGTGGAAAAATAAGCTCTAGCCCACACAAGTCGGGTATTGCGCCCGAAAGCGCATATGGGGGCGAAGAAGAAAGAGCTGTATTCAAGAGTGACGGCTTTGGTGGGAATGTGCGCCGTCGTTAACCTCCACGGGAAGGAGGGTGTCCTCCAGGGTGTCTAACTGTTGTTTAATCGGTGATGAGGAATAGCGGTGCCTCGCTCAGCAAATTTGCAATATTTAAGCAAATAGACGGCCCGGTGCACAGAGAGCGCTCTAGGCGCCGGATTTTTAAGATAGTGTCGGTGCGGGGGAAGAGGAAGTTAGACCAGTATTGGGGGGTGCAGCCCATAAAGAAGAAGGCACAAACGAGGAGATGAGCGGCGGTGATGCCGTGTTTCTTGCTTTTAGTTAGGCTTCGCATAGTTGGAGTTATATCAGATGCTCACTTTTGGTCCTTGCGTCGCTCATGCCTGTTTGTCGTGACTCGAAATAGACATCTTCTGTTTACCTATTACATTGTCTACTAGTACTAACAAGGCAGATCTTTGCGCAAATCACGTTGATCATACCACACCAAGGAGCCTACAAAAGGCCCATCTATCCAATAGATCTAGCTACATCTCTCTGTGCAGCAGTCTAACTGAAGCATAAAGTTGCTCTGCGTCGCAAGTTCCCCTATCAAAACGCCTTTAAACCTTGCCGTCTTGAACACCAAACGCCGTCTAGATAGTACATGTTTCTGATCGTGGGATACCGTGTGGCTGTAGAGTACCACCCCAAAGCGGATGAGCCAAGATGTCGAGATATACGATAAGAACACCGGAACGCCCTATAACGAAAACGCCTTAAGCAACCCATCCCATCTCTATATTTTGTGCTTCGCCGGCACCTTGGACACTGTCTTTTCGCCGATTGAACTCCTCCCCGGCCTCTTTCATTTTCTTCCTTTGCCTTCGCCTCTTTACCTTTTTATTTTCATCCTTCTCCTTTCTACTTTCCTGCGCACCGAGTTTCCTAAATTCCCGCATCTGCACTTCCGCGGCCTGTTTTTGCCGCTCTGCTTCCTCCTCATCCCAGCCGTCTTCCTTTTTCTTCTTCTTTTCTTCCTCTTCCAACTTTAACCTTTCTACATTCTCGCGTTCCTTCTGTGCTTGCTCCTCCTTCTCTTTTAGTTCTTTCTGCTCTTTCTCGTTCTGCTCCTTTTGGCGTGCCTCTTCCTTCTTCTTGGTTTCATCGATTTTCTTGTTGAGCTCTTGCTCTTCGTCTAGTCGTTTCTGCTCGCCGTTGTCCTCATTCTCGTGGAGCCATACACCGCGGTTATCGTGGAATACTTCTTTGATTTGATTTAGAGTACCGCAAACGCCATCGACTTCGCCCCAAGGCAGCCACACTTGCTCGGATGCTGTCCATACACCGCCTCGACCACCGCGTGTGTCCCAAGCGCGATCGCCGCCAACAAGGGAATTATGGTATCCGTTCGGTGATTGAGGTGTGCGAAAGTAGTTGCGTAGTAGGGCGCGTTTATGTGGGGAGTACCACATGTCGTACCACGTCACATTTGCGATTGGGGGGTGATCAGGGTTGTTGCGTCGGAGCATGGGGTTGTCGAGAATGACTGCAGGGACGGCACCCGTATATATATTTTGTAGGAGTGAGACGTTATTCCATGGTGTTTTGCGGTTAGGGAGATCATCTAGTTCGTTGTTGAAGTCTAATTTATCAATGTATGCGGTTTTCGGGTTTGGCGACGGGTTGTTTTTCCCTAGATCGATTCGCCAGAATGGAGGATTGGAATTGTTCAGGGCAGCGGGGAGTGTCAGGTAATGTACCCATGAACCGGGGTATTTGGAAAGATCCGTCGAATTATCGTGGAGTAAAGGGGCCAGTTCATCCTCATTACAGTATGCAATAGGTTGGAAGAGGGTATGGGTGTAATCTAAACCTATGGAGAACTCGTATCGTGTTGTGTTAAGGAGCATCGCAGCCTCAAGTTTGCGCTGCGGTGCCGCCTTTGAATTTTTGCCAGTCAGAAGGTCTTTAATCTTTGCACTAGCAGGCTTGTTTTGTTTTTCTTCCGCATCTCTTCTCAATTGTTGTTCCCCAAAAATTGTCGCAAACACGGACTGGATCGTCTGCCTCTGGTTGTGTTTCAGGTCAAATTTCTTCAGTGCAGCCTGATACAACATCTTTAGGTCCCTCGCAGGCCCCATGATCATCTTGGAGTCGAGATACTTGGCCGGTCGATTGGCAATGTTCAACGATTCCAGATCGCCGTAAATATCAGCTGGCAGTATTGAATGCGGGGCGTACGTGCAGGCCATATCATCACCCTCACACCACTTTTCTGCGCCAAAGACAATAGTTTGATTGATTTTCTGGTACCCATTCTTATCAACGCCGTATTGCTCAAGTAGTCGCGCGTTTGCATCTTCCAAAACTCTTGCATACTGCTTGATGATAGCATCGCTAGGTAGCTGAAACCATGTGTTTTTGCCATCTACGACTAAAACCAGGTCTTCATCTTGCACAAACTTGGTATTGTGGAGGTATTGCCAGATAGCCTGTAATGTATCTCTCTCCCTCTGTATTTCAGAGTCGAACTCTTCATACAGATTGGCAATTGTGGGCGGTGGGTAATTTAGCAGCATAGCAGACAGCGTCGTCTTGCAGAATTCGTCTGAATCCTTCTCGGCAGGCATAACGAGGTGGAAGTTGGGCGTGGTTTTCTTGAGTTGTTGAGGTACGTGTGTGAGCTCACCACTTTCGAGCTGCAGCGTAGTGTTGGAAGGCTTTTTGAAAGGCGAATATATTATCGAGGGCATGTGCGGGAGGTAGGGTCGCCATTGATAGTTTGAGGATAGGGTGTGGTATTTGGTTGATATGGCCTGGGCATCTGAATTAGCAACGCGATACCCTCCACGTGGCTGTACGAACACGCAGCAACCCACCTCACGATTTCTCATGCCACCAAGTCCCAGTAATATTGCGAAGAACAAGACTGACATCAATAACGTCCTTCCTCGCCTGGTGCACGCCCATTGCACCGCTGCGCTTCCAAAACCTGCTGGCGATTGTCGCGGAGACGTGGGCATCGTTTGCATCGTGTCGCCAGCCATGATGGCGTGGGTACAGTTGGGTCACTGATACTGGAGTGAGCGCCGCATGCGTGTTCGTTGAGGGCTCGGGCCGACGTGAGTTTTTTGGCAGTCGATAGCAAGGAGATATCAAGGAAGGATAGCGTCGCCGCGGAGCTGCTACAAGGTACGATGCAGAATCAAGGCTTGTGTCTTTCTTCCAGCTTTCTCGTGGACTCGGAATGGGTCGTGGTGTGACAACTTGGCTTCTGCTTTTCTCTGTAAGGTACGCGCGTCAGCTCCACTGTGACGGGCGGACGACAAGGTGTAGATGAAAAGATGGTATTGTGCCTCAAGAGACCAGAAAGGCGAAGACCAGCAAGGAGGAGAGGGGCCGACATGATTTTGTTCGACAACCGTCAGCCCTCTTCTGCGCCGTCGACCTCGTTTCCACAGGTCAGCATCGGCAGCCAGCCATGACGCGGGCTAGACCCATGCACCCCTGTTGCTCCCTTTGTGCGCTAGGCCCGTATCGGAAAGGCGCTTCCACTTCCGTCCTGTCCTGAATCTCGTCAAGTCTAAAATAGCCCTGTCCCTTGCTGCTGATCGTATTGATGACTTTGGCGTCTTGGGCACTTGGAGAGACAAGCTTCTGTCTCGCGCTTCATCGTGTCCTACACAAACAGGATCAAAGCACATCATCAGCGCATCATTATTTGTATTTGTTTCACTAAGTCTAGCCTCCAGGCAGCGCGCTAGCCAGTCCAGGGCGGCCACTACCTAGCTTCTAGGAAGGGGGTGCTTGCATATGCACAAGACTCCTGCTCCAAGTCGAGCACTACGACCAAGGCGCATGTCCCAATCCATTACTTTCAGCACCAGTGAGACCGTGTGCAACTTTTGTCATACATCTTCATCAAAAAGAGATCACGGGCAAAAAGTATGGTTGAATCCTAATTATATTGAAACGCCCGCCCAAGCACTTTGGTACAAATAAGACACAAGTCCAACGGCACTTGCGGGGACCGCAAATATTCAAAACAATCAGTGCTACTATACTTGGGTATCGGTGAATGCGTACAATAGGAACGCCTTGCTACCCAAGAATGTGTATTTTGTGTCGCTTCCTCAACGGAAGCTGAGGCGCGGGACTTGGTGGTGAAGTCTCTGATGTACAGTTCGCGTCTGCTGGACGGCAAGATCTTGAGTGGCTGCGAAAAAAGCCTGAGATACGAAATTGATGGGGACTGTGGGCTTTAGTCAACGTGCCCTGGTTTGCATCGATCACCTCAGCTGTTTGTCGTGAGAGCAGTGCAGATAGATGGCCAGCTCCTATTCCCATCCTGGCCATACTTGTCCCACAAACTGGCCTAGGTTCATCGTGTGGCTCGATAGGCCTGCGCCATGTCAGCACAACCGAAAATTTAAGCCTGCCATTGGTTTCTTCAGGCTACGGAATCCTGATACAACTTCATGGACCTGTTCCGCACTTCTTCACATTGCGCCATAGCTTTGAGATGGTTCTCTTGGTACACCTGCCACGTCTGCAGAACCACCTCGTCTTCTTTCATCTTAGCCAGGTAGCTCATAAATCCAAGCTTCTTGCTGGTTTCCCCACGATGATGGACAAAACGAGAATCCAAGTCCCCAGCTAATTCCGCATCTCTAGCAACGAAATGCGCTGTCATGCATTTCGTAGCCTTCATGTAGTCTTTGCAATACGTCTCGAATTGTTGGAAGTAGAGGTCGACGAAAACTTGAGAATACGTGGTAGGTAACTTCGGAGCTGTTGGCATAAGGGGAAATTTGAGCTTTTGTGCTGTGTTGGATTTCGTAGGGTGCAGGTTAGATGCTTGAGATGCAAATGGTAGTGCTGCGCCAAGCCCGTTCAAGCCAATGCCGCCTGTTTGGGCAGCGGCGAATGTGTCGTCATCTACCATAGCCGCAGTCATTCCATTCAGGCCTGGAGCCGGGGGTTGGGTCGGGGTGGGTGAGCCATTGGAGCTTGCTTCTATGTCATCTAGGTATTGCTTCTGTGGTGGTACCGGAGTGGATTTCGTCGCCGCGGTATTTGGCACAGGTGGCATGCTCGAGTCGATATCCATTGCATCCAGATCGCCGTTAGTTGCATCCTCGGCCGTGGCTTGAAACTTTTTAGCCCGTGAAGCGCCAGGTTGATCCTGCGCTTTCGACCGCTTCTCCTGTGCCACGGATCCTTTCCGAATCGGCTTGTTTCGCTTCATAGAATCTGCCGTACGACGCGGTGAGGTATCCTTCCGGTCGGGGAATACCCAGCTCGGCTCTTTAAAAGTATCTTGCCATTCTTCTGGTTTGAATTTTGCTGTTTGGCTATTGGTGTCTACCGGAGGCGGAAAATTCAACTTCGGAGGCGGTCCTGGTGGCGGTGGGGGTATTGGGTAGGGCTGATAGTGTGCCTGTGGTTGTGAAAATGGGGATATCGGAGGTGGTCCCATTGATTGATTAGATGAGGTGTTTCGATCTACTGTTGGCCGTTGTGCCTGTCGGCCTCTGGTTGGTGGAGTCCTTCCTCTGATATTGGGGTTTTTTTGTATGTTGGGCGCAAAGTATTCAGCGTTACCCTCGAATTTGCCGTGCCAGTCGGAGGGCGAGAATTTCATGTTGATATTTTCTTCGCTCCTGCTCTTGAAAGGGTTTGATATATTCTCTGTCCTGTTGACATTTAGCTTAGCATGCGGTGGGGTCGCGGGGGCGGCCTGATACCAGGTTGTAGGTGGCGGAGGGGGAGGTTGTGGATGTGCAGAAGGCGGAACACCGCGATGGGTATTGCCTCGCCGGAAGCCCTCCGGGTCCGAGTCTTCATCACTAGAGCTCATATACATATTAGGAAACGGCTTGTTGGGCTGGCCACCATAGGAATTTCGTTGCTGTCGTCGTCCAGAGTCGGAGAAGGAACCTGTTTCGGCTTGTCGATTTGAAGCGATAGGAGAGTTGCGAACGCTTGCAGATCTCCCGATCCCTTCAAACATAGAAGTCCGCTCTCCATTCATGCTAGAATAGTAAGGTGTCCGTGTCCGATTTGCCTCGGAAAATGGGGCTTCGTTTGTATATGTATCCTTCATGGGTGGTAGGTGGGGTGGAGTGGTAGAACTGGGCGGAGTAGGAGCAGGACGTGCGTAATTATTCCTATAAGCTGAGCGTGCTTGTCCTTCATCTCCTCCCGGTGTGCCTGGATCGAAGCCCTTCTTTGAGGATGGCACCCTGGTGCTCGCAGAGCGCCCGAATGGCATACCATTGGGGTTATTTTGTTGGCTTGGATTGGCATGACTGCTTTGGCCAGCTTGCGTGCCGGGGTTATAAGCGCGAGGCTCTTCAGCCCGTGGTGTCTTCATCTTCTGCCAGGCGGTGAAAACATTCTGCCGAGCCTCGGCGTCTCTCGCTCTCGTGTCAGGGCGCTGGGCGGTGGGTGGAGCCCGGAAGTGCTTGCTTGTGAATCTGTCCGCGCCGCTCGAGAAGGAGGCATGCTGTTGTGGAGGGGGAGGTCGTTGTTGCTGTGGGGCGGGCTTGGGGGGAGGGCCGCGGTTGTAGAAACCGTTCGGGGCGGTTGTCGTGTACGTGGTGCGAGACGGCGGCGGAGGTCTCGTGCGGGGTGTGTTAGGGGTATGTGTGGGTATGTTTACACTCCGGTACTTTTTGCGATCGGCATCGTACTTGGAACGCAGGAACTGGTCCGAGAGAACCTCATGGGCAGCCTGTATTTCTTGGAACTTGACGACAAACTCGGCCTCGCGACCCGGGTTCCGGTCTGGGTGGTACTGTAGCGCAAGTGCCCGAAACGCCTTCCGGATCTCTCCCTCGCTGGCATTTGCAGACACTTTAAGGTCCGCGTAGTAGTTGCGAGCGGGGTCGGCTTTGGCCATGATGGCGGCTGGTGGTGCGGTTGTGGTTGAGGGAAAAGGGCAGGAGAGACGGGCGGGACGTCATACGGCAAGCTATGTGAAGCGTAGGTTTTCACTAGGCAGACACAAACCCGTGGTGTAGCGACAGCCCGATGTGGTCTGGTGTGGCTGGCTCCTTGTCGTGAGGCAGTGCGGCTCAGATGATGTTGTTGTGCCTTGCGCGTCGACTGCTGGAAAACATGGCGCATGGGCAGAACAATCGCCAATAGTGCCGTGGCCAACTGTCAATATCTCGATACCGTGAGATTGTCAGCCGCATGGCGTCAGTGGTGCAGAAGGATATGTGCCTACCTCGAGCACCTATTGGAGCTGGTTCCGCTGGCTGCGCGCGGGCGTCAAGAATCAAGATGTTGCGCATGTGTTGTCAAGTTAGGCTGAGGTGTCTCGCGTGGGGCAACCAGTGAGCAGCCGCGGCCACTAGCCGCCCTTGGCCGACCCACCCAAGCAAACACGCTGCCACGGCACCTGGGAAAAATGGAAAGTCATGGATATCATCAACCATGAAGATTTGATTTGGGCAAGGCTTGTGGCCGTCATCATGCTAGACAGCTACATAACCCAGAATAGCCTTTTCCGTTCACGCCAGCCCATTCGCTTAAACACTTCGACCAGACGTTCCACCATGCAACCCACACCCTCAACACATTTAGCGGTAGCGCCAGAGAGAGAGCGTGTTGTGCCTCTTCCATGTCTTCCTCCTGCCAGCAGTCGTGTTGTTGTATTTGTGTCCACGTCCAAGACCACGGCTCTTCTTGCCAGTGGAGGTGAGGCCACGGCTCTCGCGGTGCTTGTGCACGGGCTTGACGATCCAGTTGATGCGAGGATCGCGGCGGATGGCCTTGTGCTGGGGGTCCACGAGGATGACTTCGTAGTACTTGTAGGTCGAGTCCTGGTTGATCCAGTACGAGTTGAGGACACGGAGATTGGCGCAGCGGCGGCCGACACGCTCTTCGGCGGTAGACTTGAGCGAACGCTGATACTTGAGCTGGTTGATACCCTGGTTGGTGGGCTTGCCTATAGAAAGGTCAGTTTCCTTTTACTACTCGTGACACTGGTGCTATGTACCATAGGTAGCACCCCTGGAGACCAAAGTTAGCACGGCATCAAACTTTAGTATCGGGAATCAACTCACTTGCGCGCGGGCTTCTTGCGGCCACCGCGGCGAACACGGATGCGGTAGATAACGTAGCCTTGCTTGGCCTTGTACCCAAGACGACGAGCCTTGTCTGGGCGCGAAGGGCGGCTGGCACGGTGGATGACCTTCAGTTGGCGAAGCTATCGATGCACTCTCAGCAATGTTCAACGAGTACACCAATTGGGACCTCGGTGTGGTCCAAATGGGTTTGATTCATACCTCCCAGCACTGTCGGTACGTTAGCAGATATCAATGGCCATTTAAGATAGATCTACGTACGCGGACGCGCATCAAGAAGCGCATCATATCTGACTGCTTCTTCTTCTGAAGTTCCTCGACATCTGCGAAGTTTTAGTTGAGGTCGTTGCCTGTGTCGAAGCGCTTACACTTGAGGGCACCCATCTGTGAAAGAGTCAGTTGCTTGACTTCCGTATTATCGTAGGGGAGTGAGGCACGTACCTTGACTGTTGGTTAGTGGTTGTCGACGTTAACGTTGGCAGAGTCGAAATCGCGAATGCAAAATTGGTGTGTGGAAGGTTACTAAGCTAAAACACTTGGCAGCAGCCCCACAACGCGGCCAGGCTCTACCAAGCGAAGCGAGTACGAGATGAGACGACTATCAAGATCAGATGCAGAATTTCAACGCGTGTTCACTCACTGATTTGGCAGGAGAATCTCTGGAATTCGTAGTAATGGCTGTGTTTTGATATTCTGTAATGCTCGTAGCGAAGTAGTCACATAGCCACATCGTCTTCTCTACGCATTTCCGGAACGACACCACTGGTATTCCACCTAGCGATCCTCTTCTGCTGGAAGCCCTTTGACCATCCTCTTGACTCCTCTCTCTGCGTAGCGTAAGCTCTTCTGGAGCTCGTAGCTCAGCTCCTTTTCTCCATGCTCAGCATTCTCCTCTGCATCCACAACATCAGCGCCAAGTACCTTTTTGACATTCCTCAACGCAACTCTTGCTCCCATCATCAGCTGGCCTTCTGTTTCCTTGACCTCCTTGTTCCATGAACCTGCAATCGGCTTCTTCTGCTCGTCTTCCATATCCCTAGACATCTTATCTAGCCTCTCATACTCCTTGATCAAGCGTTCGGACGCAGCAAGAACACCCATGATCGGCAGGTAGTCCTTGCTTTCGGCGATTGCAGTGCCACAGAACGTGGGATTATCGCCTTGCGCGGCACGGCTGGGGGGTTTGAGGGCATTCGCGATCGCGGAGGCAACTTCGTTGCGGCGGCGCGTTTCTTTTTCTTCACTGCATGTAGTGTTCTCCATTAGCTACTTGTCCTGTATCGTCCAAGCACTGCGTTTGTGTGTTGCTCTTACGCCTCATAAATCTGCTGTTTGAGCAGTGTATTGAGCTGCCTTTGGCCAGCGGAAATCTTTGCAGAAAACTGTTGCACATCCTTCTCGTCCATTTGTGGTCCTTTGAGCAACGTTCCTACAGCAAACAGTTGCCTTTCTTAGGTGTCAGCCGGAATTGTGTTGTTACAGTTTTGCTCTAGTAGTACCTACTAGCTCTCAGTGTTTGCAGCTTCCTCACCAGCATCCGATGTCTTGGCTTGACTGTGCCTGACCTGCATCACGTCATGCATAACAAATGGAAGCTCCGTCGAGCTATACAAAAGATTTGAAACAGCAACGCGAAAAGACCAAGAGGTTGCCGTGCGTCGAGAAGAATCATTTCAGCAGAGGGTACACGCAGTCTTCAACTTTGATCGATATGCAGGATCGTTTCAACAGCGAGCGGGTGCGGTGCGTCGACTCCGCGCAATACCTCCTAGGAGACGCAGATTTGGCTCAGGTACGGTTACCAGACACCAATTTTAGATAGGGTACGATGTTTTAGGAAGTATTGCGTCGCATAGCAGGCAACCATAGATACGCCATTTTCTCATTTAATCTAGGGAAACTCGATATCATCACTAATATAATATTGTTCCTCATTCTTACTAGGTACGCAATATATAGCTATGCCTAGTATAAATTTACTTCTTTCGTTAGATAAGGTCTTGATATACGGAGAGGAACGACCTCTTTCTCAGATGGAAAGCAGGAAGGTATTCATGGTCAGGATTGTACATCCACTGTCCTCCCAATTCCGCCCGTGGTATACCTCAAGTAGTTGGCTCCTATTATACTTAGCACTATTAAATTATGTAACCAAAAAATATATAAGCGCTACCTGTTATATTTAACTCTATATAACTCTTTCAGAATTCACCCCTAGTTTTTGAGCAGTCTAATCCTCAATCTCTTGCAATATTCTTCCTGCGAACGTTTGTTCCGGATACGATAACAAATGAAAATGAAAATGACACCAACTTGGGCTAAAGGCTAAACCGGACTCTATGTTGTGTGCATGGTCTCATCTAGCACTACACGTACGCTTGAATGATAATTGGATATATTGCTTTCTTCGCTGCGGGCAGGGAAAGGCATCACGCGGCGAGAAGGATAACCATCAAGCACATATTCACGTATGCACGCATCACAAGGGATGGAGCTGCAAAGAACACAGTTTTTTGTAAGAGGGGATATTAAGACCTGCAATCCACCGATTATAGGGTTTGTCCGCTTATAGCCATAACGCATATCAAGACTGTCACCTAGCTGCCAGTCATCTCAGAGGGACAAACCAGGAAGAGCCTTGGAAAAGAGAGCATGACAAAGGAAAAGGGGAATCTGGGTAAGTGTAAATGAGGCAGTAGTGAAATCGTTCCACGGAAATATATCATCCGTTATCTGATTCTAAGACCGTTGCAGCTATCATCGCGGCATATCCGCTGTGCAATGAAAGATATCGTAAAATGTAGCCGTCGCAGCTCGTCATTACTGCAGGCTTCCCGTGTAATCAGATGATTGGATAAAAATACATCGCCTTAGGGCCATAATTCTTTAAAGATGTGAACAAACTGGGGCAAATAAGTGGGAAAGCCGAAGTCTAAAGTTGTCGATAATTTGATGATGAACGGTCCCTCGATGTATTTTGTGAGGACTTATTTGTCGCGGTTCATCATCTGCAGAGCAGCCAGGAAAGAAGTTGGGTCAAGCATTGGATCATGGGCGGCACCGGAGGTTCCCGTATAATCATGGCTATATGCTCCAGAGGTGCCGAAACCTGAAGCTGCCCACCCACCAGAGGCACCAAAACCAGGGGGTACTATTCCACCAGACGAGTAGGATGCATTGGAATAACCTCGAGTAGTACCATAACCCGGAGCGACCGTTCCACCAGACGAATACGGCGTATTGTTGAACGAAGAAGGCGCGTATTGATTGTAAGACGGGCCAGCGGTAGTGGTGTGGGACCGAGCGCCAGCAGCAGTAGATTGGTGACCGCCGCGGTAAGTAGGACCGCTGGTAGGAAGACCATAGATTGGTGAAGGCGCATATGTAGCGGGCGGATAATATGCACCAAAATTCATTGGACTACCGCTTGCAGTGACGTTTGGGAAGCTGTTGGGTTGCATAGGGAATGTACCATACATCTGCTGGGGGAGCTGATTGTGGGCCCAAGGTGGCATATTGAAGGCGGCTTGGGGTGCGTAGTTTGGAATTTGGTACGAGAAGGCATTGTACCCGTCATCGTAGTTCCCTGTAGGGGCCTGTTGGCGGCCTTGACCTAGGATTTCGTCAATTATAGCACATAAAACCTTCTTGAAAATTACTTACCGTACTGTGCGTTCGCGCGATTGTTGATGGTACCGAAACCAGGGCCAACAGCAGGAGAGCCGTTGCCCGGGTTAGAACGTACAATAGCTCCAGGGCCAACAGCCGAGGGAGGCTGAACCTGCACTCCACCTGCTGGGTTCACGACTGAAGCTGGGTTAACCGCTGACATCCAGATGCGGACCTTGTACTGCTTGAAAAGGTCGGTAACCAAGTCATTGAAGTTCACATATGTCACGGCGTAGTAGAAATAGGTAAGTTTGTGGTAGTCGCTGGAAATAATTAGCGGGCAACCTCGAGAAGATTGCGGCAAACTTACGCTTGATATTCCGCATCGAGAATCTCCATAGGGTACTTGAAATCCGCTGCTTTCTGGGCCCCGAGACGCTTCGCCTTTGCCTCTTGTCCCTCTTTCTCGCGTAAAGCCATGATTTCATGCTGCTGTGCAAGACGTTTAATCATCTTAGGCTTAGCGTCTTGATCCTGCTGAACTCCCATGCCGTGTGAGCGAGCCATAGGGTTATTAGCCCCATTAGCACGGGCAAGGGCGCCAAGCATGCCTGAATCATTTGAAGTACCAGCCAGAGAGTACTGCGAGAACATCACCAGCCAGCGGAAATGTTCTTCATTCGCGCGAGCTTTCTCCTGCTTCGCACGCTCCAGAGTTACGTCAGCGTGGGTGACTTGGCCTAGGTCGCAACCGCGGTCGCCTTCGACTATGACAAGGTCTCCGCAGCGGATCTCAAGACCCGTGTTATCGAAAAGATAGTATATGTCGGCGCGGGAGCACTTGAACGTGACAACAAAGAGGCGGCGTGCGGGACGGCCAAGATTTTGTGGTACGGCATAGGGATTGCCCGTAGACATGGCTGGATTCGGAATAATGGCGGGGTCGGGATGAGCAGCGGTGATTGCGGACGCGTTGATAATGCGCGAACCGGGACCATAGCCAGAAAAGTACGCAGCAGCATCAAATTGGTCAGTCTCAGCGGGTGACTGGGACTTGCGGCTGGGTGACGTGGGTGTTTCATCCTCTTCTTTCGTGTTGCTTAGAGTCGAGTGGGGGAGGATCTGACTGTGGCTGCTGTAGTGCGCGAAGGAATGACGACGGCTAAGGGCATCAGCTCCGAGCATAGGAATGTTATCGGTTGCCCATTGTTGTTTCTTGGGACTGTCAACAATCTCTACCTCATGATCGCGAGCGAGGACTGAGGTATGCTCGCTGAAGCGGCGAGTGAGGCCGAGGTTGGGGAGGCTCATGTTGGATTCGGAGTCGCCGTGTTCCTCGATGGCATAATCAGGCATGGCGCCGTGTGAAGCGATGCGCAGGCCAGCGGTAGTCTTGCGACGATGAGGAGTGACTGGCAAGTCGTTTGAGATCCCACGGCTGCGGGCTCGAGCGTTTTCGACAGCTGCCTGCTTGAGTGGAACTTGCTTTTGGTCGCGGTCCCAGTGGTTGAGAGCAAATCTCACTCCGTGCTCGGACCCGTTTGCCGGCTCGAGCTCATCTGCTTCGTCTTCACGCAACTGTGAGAGGCCAACGCCAGACTCACCAAGGAGGCTTGGCTTGGAAGGTCGGTGAGCCAACTTTGACCGAAGGTGAGCGGTGAAACTACCGACAGGACTGTTCTCGATGTCGCCTTGCCCTATACTATAAGATTGGGACCGGACGGACTTGCGGATAGGTAATTCTTTGTTGTCACGCTCTGCAAGGAGCCAAGCGATACCGTTGTCAGGCTCAGTTGTGGTAGGCGACGGTACGGGCCTATCACTGGGCGCAAAGCCAGATGTCGGTGAAGGCACAATCTCCCTTAGTCGGCTGTGAGACTGATTTGACGTGAAGCTACCAGTATTCCAAGAGAATGTGGACGTGGCCGGACGTGACTGTGGTGCAATCTCAAGTAATGGCGTCGTTGGAAGTGAGTCTGCAAACGAAATTGAAGGGAGCGAGTTCTTCCGGTTCGGCTGGATATCGTGCAGCCAACTAGACGACATGCGCCTGGTTCCAGAGTAACTGCCTGTTGCCTGACGAACAGGAGGGCGCACGTGCTCACGATCCTCATCGCTTGACGCCAGAACATCACTGTCAGGGGTGAGGCGACGGAGTTGTGATTTCGACTTATCCAGAGAAGCCCCCCCGACGGGCAAACTTAGCTTGTACGATGCCGATGTGGAGCTCATACTGATGGAGTGAGTTTGCTTGTCTGATCTGCCTGTAATGAGCACACTCTACAAGTGGAATGTGATGGCACAGTAAAAGTCTGAAGTATGCTGATGATGAGCAAGAAGTTGAATCTTACCTTGGCTGTGCTCTATTTGAGCGATAGTTAGAAATTTGGTGAGAATTCAAGCCGGTGGTCTGTGATCGCAGCGTAATAGAGATCTTGGGGGGGTCGACTTGTTAGGCGGTTCGTTCTTAGCACGAGCGCCACGAGAGTCTGACGGAATTGATGTCTGGATCTGTGAAATTGAAATCAGCATAGTACTTGTGAGGGCGCTGACAAGGAGAGTGATGAGAAGCATAAGAAAAATCGCAAAGGACGCGTTCAATAGGGCAATAAAGCAGGGCTTAAGAAGACAGTAAAGGGAGGTGCTGGAGAGATGCTTAGGGAAACACTAGAGGTGGTGCTAAAGACTGTAGAGGTACTGGAGACTGTGAAGGCGCTGGAGACCATGGGGTTGCTGAAGGCTAGGGGGCGCTGGGAACCGAAGATGCTAGAGACTGTAGAGGCGTTGACGACCGTAGGGGCGCTGAAGACCGTAGGGGCGCTGAAGACCGTAGAGGCGCTGAAGACCGTAGGGGCGCTGAAGACTGTAGAGGCGCTGAAGATTGTAGAGGCGCTGAAGACTGTAGAGGCGCTGAAGACTGTAGAGGCGCTGAAGATTGTAGAGGCGCTGAAGACTGTAGAGGCGCTGAAGACTGTAGAGGCGCTGAAGATTGTAGAGGCGCTGAAGACTGTAGAGGCGCTGAAGACTGTAGAGGCGCTGAAGATTGTAGAGGCGCTGAAGACTGTAGAGGCGCTGAAGACTGTAGAGGCGCTGAAGGTTGTAGAGGCGCTGAAGACTGTAGAGACGCTGAAGACTGTAGAGGCGGCGCTGGAGAGGTTTCTGTGGACTACAAAGTAGTGCAGAAGAGGTCTGTAAAGCGGCGCGGAAGGGGTCGCTTAAGAGAATAGTAAAGGTGGCGGTCAAGAGGCCGTACTCGAGGTAACCGAAAAGGATATGTTGAAGGGGCGGCAATCGAGATAAGAGCAAACGAAGCTTATAAGAAGCTATTCTCGAGAAGCTACACTTAGGAGGATGTGCTCAAGAGGATAGTAAGGGATGTGTTAGAAAGGTAGCCCTCGAGCAGACGGTAAGAGGATAGCGAAAGAGACGCTCAAGCAAGCACTCCAGCGCCTTAGTAGATAGCTAAGTAGGCTCTCAAGCGTCCAAGCAGATATCCTAACAGGCATCCAAGTAGTCGCTTAAGCAGTTGCTTGAGTAGTCGTCCAAGAAAGTACCCAGCATTCCAATAAGCGTCTAAGAAGCCGACTGAGTATGTCTCCAAGCCGCAGCTAGGCAGGTGTCTAGGTAGGCATCCGAGGCGTCATCCAAGGCGTCATCCAAGCAGGCATCCAGCATTCCAACAAGTATTCAAGTCGTCGTCTAAGCAGACTCCCAGGCAGATGCCTAGGGGCACTAAAGTAGGCAAGCCAAAGAAAAGAATAATAGTAAAAGGGTAAAGCAAGAATACGGCAAGCGTACACATCAAGGGAGCGGGATAGCGTAGAGGATACAAAGTGAGCACGGAAGAAAAAGGGTGCAACTAACGCGTAGATTGAGAGATGTTGGCAGAACGGACAGGTAAAAAGTATGGCAAAGATAGCGCAAGATAGTTGCTAGAAATTGTGTTGGGGGGACTGTAGGGTAAAAGGATAGTCGATATACAAAAGAAATAAGAGGGTTCATGCAAACTGCAAACGGAAGGTAAAAGTGGAGTTTGTAACTTACTATTGATATCGATATAACCAATAACTGCAAACAGAAGTTCACAACTGTCGGCAACGAATCGTCGCAGTAATGGCTAGGGGAACGTGCTCACTTCGGGGTGTTAGTTGAGGTGTGGTTGTGGAAGTGATGTAGGAAAAGCGGAGAGGCGGTACAAGCTTCTAAAGGTGCCACAGCAGTTACTCTGGCACCTAGAAACGATGCGACACCGAGAAGGGTATAGGTAGGATTGCACACATCTAGAGGGTGGAGTCTCAACTTACGAAGGGTTGCGGATGATCGGAGAGGAGGAGGGTTATCGTTGAGGCGAGGTGGGGAAGAAGTAGAGATAAGTGGCGTGAGTTGGCAGTTCGCAGTTTGTATGGACTGTGCTCAGTGGGTCAGCTGGGGTAAATAACAAGTTGCTCGGAGCTCATTCTCGAGTGGAGGGTAAATGCGGTCTGCTATAAGCAACTTGACCGGCTAGTTATCGACTGCAGTCTCCTTTGTCTGCATTTACAGAGAGATCAATTACGGCGGGGAGATGCGGACGAAAGTGAAGCTTATATGACTGAATGAAAGCAATAGAGAGAAATGGCTTGCGGTTCTTGGTGATGCAGTCCTCGGTGGTGCGGCCCATAATCTCTCATTGCGGCTCAACCTTGCTTTCTCTCGACCAACACCCGTCAACACCAACACTAATGTCTTCGAGTGCGGCTTCTCGAACAGCACACGGGGCGGGCTTCACATACACGTAAAGATGCTTCTATCACATCTCCATGCGTGCGCGCAGCCCTCCTGGTGTCGTCACTAGGCCTTCGTTGCTAGTGCGCACCCACCGTGCACTCACTGCGCACCAGCAAGCCCCCACCTACCTTACCTCTAGTCCCACACACCGAAAAAGACTTGCCATAACAGTGCCAACTTTTGGGTCAGAGGAAAAGGAAACAGGGGCAGTGACATGACGAGCAGTAGGAAAGGCGGCCGGGCTTACCTGACAGACGGAGAAGTCTAGGAAATGCAACGACGGCGCCAGGGTACCAGGACAGTAACACCTTCTAACAGAACGAACAACAGTCTATCCTGTCAGATACGGTCAGCAGGAGATTCCAGATAGCAGTAGTCCACTGCAGATGACAAGCGGGCACCTAGGCTCGATCAGGCTTGCTACCACGGCGGCAGGTTTGTAGGCGCCAGACAATGACAGGACAGTACGTACCAGGCAAATCTATCCCACAATGGCACTTGCACCGTCTAATAGCAGAAAGCGATTAAAAAGCAACTATTCGCAGTCAGCCTTGCGCAATACAGCCAAAGTCGCCCGTGCCCGTCAGCTTCGGCGAATACGCACCTCAAAGGCAAACAACGCTCCAAATCTTGATCCGGTCTATCCCTAGTCTTTCTTGCAGAGAATTGTGTAAAGGAAGTCGACACACTACGGTATCGGTCGTCGCATGGAAGTCAATAGGCCCGAGGTCAGCACAAAAAGCTCCAGGGCATCAGACTGTGGGGAAGCGCCACGCTCCAGGTCAGGGCTGACTGGTCGATCGGGACCCAAGGTTCAAAGGACGTATACGCGACCACTAGAGCGACCACATTATCGCTCTATGTTCCAAGCGATAGGAAGTCGGTATAAACGGCGAAGTTATCCGTCCCAAATGGCCAGACAGACAAGTGGACAGTTTTGCCTTGGCACCTCTTCGAAACGTTGGAGGAGAAGTTCGCGACAAACACCCTGCAGCGACACACAACAAGTTGTCAAATCAGGAGAAACCCAACGGTGACAGTGGCGCGACCGGCTGGAGATGATCCGAATGCAGGCTTTGGTTGGCTGCCGGCTGGGTAATGGAAGAACAGTGACGAAGGATGGCACTCATTACAGAAGAACAGAAGAACAGACAGAGCCAGAACACGCAGACCCAACGCCTTTGAGGCTTCTGCAAGCTCGCACGGCTGGCCAAGGATCAGGGGCTGTGAACGAACGATGCGCAGGAAAATGCGGAGACGGCCAGACCAAGAGTGGCTAGCCGTGCATGCTTCAGGCGAACAGCTGCAAATTGCTGCGCGCTTGGGGGGGTTGGGGGGTAGCGAAGCCGCTGGTGAACATCGAATCATCAGCTCCTGTCAAACTCCGGCGACACCCTTCAACCATATTTTCCTCATCATTTCTCAACTCCACGTTCCTCATTATTCCCTTGTTCAGCTGACGATCAGCAATGCAGGATGTGTCAAGCCCTCTCAATTATTCAAGGTTCTTTAACGCAGCCCCTCTTTTCTCTCGTCTGGACTCGGTTGGGCCCGTCGGATGAACATCCCAACTCTTTCAGGGCTCCAGGCTCGCTGCACGCCATTCTTCGCCCCAAGTCCGATCAATCAGAGGCTTGCCGACCCAGACTTCAACAAATCGAAATCACGAGAGAGTGCCCACCCCCTCAGCCCTGAAGTGGAACAAAGACAGTCACGCGCTCCACCATCGGCATCGCACAACGTAGCAAGCTTTTCGGCTTCTTGATACTGTAATATTCCCGGTCCGATATGGTTATGTTGTAGGCATGTCCTGTGCCACCCTGAACTTCCATCCTTCATACCGGGGGCTGCTTTTGGTATGTGACTGTTCGTAGGCGATGCACCCCTGAAACTAGCTTTTTGCCTCACAGAGTTCGCTTCAGCTACTTCGCAACGCATTTCCATCTGGAGTGCTACAATGTGTTGTGTGCAACATACGAGCACAGCAGGCCGCTCGGCGCCATCCCCCTCTCGGATGATAAGACCAGCTTGCTGCCAGGAATACTCGTCAACCCCGCATTTTTCTGCAGAGCATTAACATTAATTTGAGCAGCCAAGCTTCTCGGGTACTTGCAGCTGGCAACATGCCGCTCGGGTGGCTGTCGCCAAACTACTATCGGACCTGATAGACTTCAAGATCAGATATTGTGGCCTCGAGTCATGCACCAATGGGTTCTCGTTTGAGCTCAGACTGACACACTCGTAATACCGACTCGATCCCCAACACGGGTCATTGTGACTATCTGTTTCTATGATCTTTCTCTTTGCGAGGCTGGTGCAAAAATAAAATGGGTTTGGGTGCGATACCGATTTTGGTCTCCGGTCGGTCTGCGTGCTCATCCCCGGTTGCAATTCGAACGTCCGAGTAGGTACGATTTTTGCCTCGCAGAGCTACGGTGAGGTTCAAGAACAATGCCATACCCCTTCTCGTGCCTTTGTGTTCCTGCTGTTTGCGTCGGGCTGCACTGGGGTGTATTGATCTTCGTGACACGAAGAGATGGACGAGACGACCCAGCTTAAGGCGACGTGTACGCATTAAGGGCCAACGATGGAATGATGCATCATCATGGTAAGGCTCAAACACTAAGGCAATGTGAGCACTCTTCAGAAGCTGTCCATTGTTCAACAAAGAGCTAGGAAGGCTAGGGACGGGTGGGGTAAAAGCACGATGAGATTTAAAGAGTTGGAAGGCTGAGCGGCGAGGGAGTCATTGAGGGTTGCGGTAAAGATGGTCCAGCTCGCGACATTATCATTCCACCACGCAACTCAAAGGGTGAGTCCGCATATCCAGGAAAATCTACAAGCAGCGTATCCAGTCTGCATACTTAAGGGATTCCCAAGTCACATGGACTCCAGACCTGCTTACCGCAACCTGGATTGATGATTGAGTTGGTGGCTATAACTTGAGGAAGGCAACATCACCTTGAAAAGGCAATATCACCTAGGCAATATCACTTAGCGAAGGCAAGTGCTCCAGCCAATAGAAGCGCAGAGTTATGCCCTCACTTTGGATACTTTGTATTTGTATTCAGACTTGCGACTAAGACAACGCTCCTACCAGGATGCAAAAGCATACTCAAGTCTCTTGTGGGCATTGAGGAAGCATCGCCACCCCGGATCTCCAATACGCTCGAGGACAGGGACGTCTTTGCTTTCGTCGCCAACCACCTGCACTATTACCTGCCCGGCGCCCATAATCGTTCTATATGCCCCTTCCGAACATCTACGCTACCACAGCAACCAGCTCAGCCGATTCCGCAGCCAAACTATCCTCTTCCTATACGCCCTTGGCATGCAGGGGTGGTGCACGCAAGGCAATCGCTCTTGCTCACGTGAGCACCACGTTAGCCTCAACTGGGGAGCATAAATACTGAGCCTGCCCATCGCGCTCCTTTACTCCTCCACCTCACAAAGCAAAGCTTCTTCCCCATCACATCCACCTTAGCTGGTGAACGAGAACAACGCGATCACCATCAGCGCCTGAGAAGCGTAGCTTGCTGGCTCTTTCAACATCGTTGTTTAGCTGCGCGAGCATAGCACGCGATATGCTCGGCGGCCAAAACAACAGCTTGTGCCCTCGGGTCGAGAGCCCCACCTCTGCCTCCCACACAAGTGAGTTGCTTGGCCTATGTGCCGCTTCTCACCTTCCCCACGACACCCGCACGACCTCTTGAAGCTCTTCCAATGGCACTTGATGGTCGTAAGGTACTGCTAGTCGGTCATTGGATCGTCGAAGAAAAAGTTCTTTATCTACCCTCCTGCTGAGCATGCCGAGCCATGCTCAGCAGTGATGGGTGGGTAGGGGACCCCTCTGCATTTAGTAGCCTGAATCAGACTGGTTTCAGCGCTGTACAGATACCGGATGGACATTTTAAACATGCATGCTTGGCCTTTGAGTTAGTTGGCGTAAGCCATCCTCTAGGTGGAAATCTCTGCTCCCTGAACACGTGCTCATGTACCTAGGCAGATAGGTGATTGAATAGGTTTCGATCTTTCAAAAAATCCACGTCTCCTCGGCTTCTTCTCCACACAAGCGATCCATATCCTCCATGTACTTTGAAAGCCGCTCGATCATCCAACCTGATTGAATCGCACCCCCTTCTCGATCCTTCTCCTGCCAAACCACGCACTTACTAGCCGCAACTGAGTAATCTACGCATCTTGTATTTGCTTCACTGCCGTACCTGATCTCCGTCGACACTGAACAACTCCTATTTGCATACGAGTACTGCATACAGGTCGCCTTCGCCTTACACACCGCGTAGCACCCCTCCACAGACTCGACTGCCCTCAGCTCTCCATCAATCGAAAGGTTGTCCCAGTTCTCGACGCGCGTAGCAAGCCCAGGAACAATATAATCTTTGAACACATCACGATGCAGTAAAACGCCCTTGCCCTTCTTCCACCACGCCTGCTCAAACGCCCACATGTTACGCACCTCCTCGCTGTGCATGTGGTGATATGTAATGGGTGCATAGCACCATGGCCGCCTCTCAATCTCGGAAACATTGTGGTCAAGCGACGAGACCGGCTCGCCTTGGAAATGGGGAAAGGCAGAAAATAACGGCACGTTGACGTCGAGGAGTGCCTTGCCGAGCACCATGTCGCCAGCCCAACCTTTCGCCGTGTAGTCGTCGTACTCGGTGACGTGTGTGTGCACGTGCTGCGTTACCTTTTGTATCGCGGCGCGAGAGAGGACGAAGCCGGAGCCGCCGTGCGCGAACAAGACGTTGCCCATATACATGTGTTTTCCAATATACAGATCCTTGTGGGCGTCGAAGTTACCCAGGTACTCAAGGAGATTTTGCCAGACGAGGTATGTGTCGGCTTCGATGAAGACGAACCACTTTGTCTGTGGTCGATGTCGATGGGCCTTTTCTAGCATTGGAAGGAGTTTAAATCGGTCCAGTTTCCAGGATGGGTTTTCTGAGGAGCCATATGGGCCGCTGCCGAGATGTTCCGTGCTATTCAAATGGTGACCGCCTTTCTTCCTGAGGCTCTCGTAGAACTGGAACTCGGGCGCCGAGGCTTTGAGAGCCTCACTTATTTCATCCAAGGCGTCGTAAACGTGGTGGCCGTTGACATCTTCCTCATGGTCCGAGTACACAATGTAGTTTGGAACGCAGCGAAGCGTAGTGTTGAAATGAACAGGTAGCTTTTGATGAGCTTCTGTTGCGCCAGTCCGAATAACAAGGAGAGTGTCGTTTGCAATTGGCGATTGAGGACATATTACTTCGTTATTAGGTTGGTTTCGGTGCTTGTTGGTTCTGTGATGGGGTATGAAGCAGTCGTAAAAGAGAATGAAAGCGACCACTACCCCAGCGAGTATTTTCAGCCTATTCCGTCTTCGCAAGGCATTTGGAGATGGTCGTCGAGATCGGAAACTAGGTGATATTTCGATCTTCTTATCGAGGTACATGCTCACGACGGAAGTTATTGAAGCCTTAGCGAAGTAAAGTTACAGCACCACCATGGTAGCCTTCTAATATTCATTGCAGTGAAATTATATTCAAGGGGAGAGAGCGCCTGAAATCATGGAAAACTCTATATTACGGCAGGGGCCATTCTAACATTCGGTAATATGCGGCGGTATTACTTAGGTTGTACACATTCGC
The DNA here is from genome assembly GCA_028456235.1 of Ophiosphaerella narmari. Taxonomy (NCBI): domain Eukaryota; kingdom Fungi; phylum Ascomycota; class Dothideomycetes; order Pleosporales; family Phaeosphaeriaceae; genus Ophiosphaerella; species Ophiosphaerella narmari. Next base: position 205,263 of record JALNQA010000011.1, on the reverse strand, counting down.
AAGGCACACATGACTCACTAAGCCACATACTCACCAGATTATTACCTAGGTACCTGGACTCGAGATTGGCAGTGGTAGAAATTTGAGTTACAAGGCTCAGCTGAAACAAATGACTGCGTGCGTGACGCGTTCTGCACCTCTCTAACCACCATCTAGGACTAGTAAGCAGGCGAAAAGCAAATGCAGGGGTTGTCGCTGCTCCTGATTACTCCCCTCCAGTTGATGCAGTCACAGCTCGAGATAATGTTTATTCACATGCAACCCCAGAGACATGGAAAATGCCGCACGTTTGACATGATCTTTTGTCTGGCTCTTCGAGGTGACTCGGCCATTATAATCAGTCAATGAGTGAGCTGCGTATAGGAGTCATATCTGTTACAACTAGATAACATATATAAGAAGCATCGCTTGCTGTTCAATCTACAGAACTCAGGCTCAAAACACGACAAGAGGTCAGGTCAATACGAGTTTGCATGTTTGGATCTGGGCATTCAGCCACGACCCACGTGTTTGTGCATCCCTGAAACGCTTGTGTCCAGGCTGTGTTCGCATCACCACGTCCAGAGGCTCTGAGTGGATGAAAGCAAATGGTCAACAGAAGAGGGCACACAGACCAGCACATGTTGGCACCAGCAGCAGGGAGAGGATCATGTCGATCTGCAGAGGACCCGTCGATGACACCAAGACTTTCAGGGCCGTGGCGCAGTTGGAGTTAGACGGTGGGTCGAGTGCAGTGACACGGCGCGGTCTAGATGGCTGCAGAGAGTGCAGTAGCTTGGGTGGAGAGAAAGGATAGCGAGTGACGGGACGGTGATGGAGGGGAAAAAGGGTAATCGGGCTGATCCCTGCATCGCCTTGCATCATCGCTCGAGCAACGCGACTGCCATAGTAACGCGACCAGAATTGCGGGGGTGTTCACGGCCCTAGTGAGGTGATATGGGATGATATATCAGCGCAAAGGCCGACACTGCCTTCGCCTTTTTGCAAACTTATACCCAAATACGCTCGTCTTTTGTCTTGACAAAACCCAGACCTACCGCCGCACAGCAAAGATAGGCACAAGTAAAGGTAAGCCGCCCAATCCGGAACGCCCGGCGTGCAACATGGGATGGCGGCGGCAAGCGCATCGTCCAGTGACGTAACGTGGGCCAGTCGTTCTCACTGCGCTAACTAAATAACTATATGGACAGGCACACTCCTCGCTGTATATCATCAATACAGCAGTCCACTTCCCTCAACCCCCCCCCACACAAAGTTCCCATATACCCTGACGCTGATCTAGACGTTAAAGCTTCTTACACTACAACACCACTTACACCCACTACATCCACAATGGTATCGCGAGCACTATCAATGGGCCTCCGTGCCTGGCAGGTATGCCATTCACCAACATGCCATTCTCACCCCCATTCTCACCCCCATTCTCATCCCCATTCTCACCCATCCACAGCTCATCTGCGCAATCCTCGTCACAGCCTTTATGGGCGACAACATCCACCGCGCAAACAACGGCACCCACTCCATCGTCAACTACTCTCTCTTCGTCGGCGTATGGTGGCTCCTCACACTGCTCTATTTCCTCCCAACATCCTTCATCGAAAAATTCAGCATCCCCGTCGTCGACATGGTCCTGGACGGCCTGAGCGTGCTATTCGGCTTCTGCGCCGCTGTCGCCCTCGCCGCTTACCTCGGTGTGCACAGCTGCGCGAACAAGGTACGACCAAGTCTACCCCATCTTGTTACCATTCAGTCTGACCCGCAATAGAACTATACCGACCACAACGGCGTTTGCAATAGCTCTGCCAACACCACGCAAAACTGTCGCCAGGCACAGGCTACGTGTGCCTTCCTCTGGTTCGGCTGGTTCGCCTTCGTCGCTTGTCTTGCAATCAACTTCATGAATGGCCGTGGCAGCGGAGTCAACATGCGTGGCGGTATTCGCCGTAGTGGTCCCTCCATGAGCCAGGTCTAGGATACCTGTAATGTTTACTCGGACGAGTCGTGGAATACGCGGACGGATTGCGGCCGTGTGTGAGCCGCACCGGAACGGCGCGGGGCTCCGTCTGAGTAGGGCTCCGTAGGGCTCCTGTTGGAATTTCTGTTATGATTCCCGGATATATGTAGGATAGATACCGTTGGTACGGTCATCATGCTTGATGCATCGAGGCCCACCTCGGCAGGCGGATTGGGTATACCAGCAACAAAGGCGTTCTGTGAAAGATTCTTAGCGCACTCAATAATACCATGGCTAGCTAATGCAACATCATGAACATGTTAAAAAACAAAGCACAATACATCACTTGAAAGTCACTTGAGGGAATCAATATCAACATGATCATCAATTGTAGTTTAAAGTGATACTTGCACTCCAAGTGAAAACTAAATAACGACCGGAAACACATCCTACTCCATCGTGCGACCATCTAGGTCGATGCATATGCCAAAACGCCAAATATAAACAAACAGTAAACGGCCAAGCGCCGCCAGCGTACAGGGCCATTGGGCCTTTTCATCCATCAAAACCTAACCAAACGAACAGTAACGTGAGGGCATTGAGCCTAGAGTATCCATGAAACGCCAATGCAAAATAACGGAAAAGAAGGGAGGAAAAGCTTTATGCTGCCAAATCGTAACTCCATAATCATACACATACCAAGATTACGCACACAATCAACGTGAAGGTCCAGCAGCAGGACGAGGAGAAGGATTATAGGTCCATCCACCATCGCGCACCAAACGCTCTCGAGCCTCGCGTTCCTTGCGCTTCTCTTCCTCCGTGACCTGATCATTGGCCCAGAAAGCACTGCTTGTGCGCTCGCGGAACCGCTTGTGGCGCTCCTTGTTCGGGAACACTTGCTCCATGTTGAGGGGTGCAATAGGTCCGAAGATGGTTTCAGGGTCCATGAGTTGCTGGCTGGTAAGCATCTCCCGGAGGTTGGGCGTGTTGACCCAGCTAGGTTGCTCAAACTCGTTCTCCGAATCTTCATCCTCAGAGTCAGTCATGATCTCAGGGAGCTTGATGTCGTCGCCATTGGGGTACCGAATCGTTGGGACCTGAGGCTGGGGCGCATGCGCAGACTCTGCAAATGGAATCTTGCCCTTGGCAAATTGTGAATGTGCAGGAGTGATTGGATTCATCTTTGCCTGTTGAGAAGGTCGCTTGGCAGGACGGTGTAGTGTCTCGTCATTCTCAGCTTGGAAAGGCCGCTTGGCTGGCTTAGCAGGGTTGACAGGAGGAATAACGATTCGATTCGCATCCTGGACTGTCTGCATCCGAGACACAGGTCTGGAAGCACCAAGATCGGCCCGAGGCTGTTGTGGTGCCGCTGCTTTGAGCTTCTCAACGACCTGTTGCTGTGGACGTACAGCTCGAGGAGCAGCGGGCTTTGCCGCGGGGGCTGGCTTCGATTTGCCAGACAATGCTGAAGCTGGCCTGCTAGACGCAGCCGAAGTGGGTTTTGAGGGCGGAGCATTAGATTTGGCTGCTGGAGCAGGTGCCACAGCAAGCGGCTTGTTTGCCGCAGTTGGTGCAGGGCGAGCAGCTGGAGGCGGGGCCTGGCCATATCTGCTGCTGTTGAGATTGACCATGATCTTTTGTGGTGCCTTTGCTTTTGGCAAAGCCTCCTTGCTCGTATGCTTAACAAGCTTCCTAGGCTCTCGGAGGGCTGCCTTAGTAGTCTTTGTAGTGGGTAGAAGGCTTTTTGGTGGGGGAGGCGGTGGCATCTCATCAGCAGAGTCGACATCCTGGTCCTTCGACGAAGCAGTGTTCATTCGAGACGTTCCAGGGCGGGAGAGGGGTTGTTGTTGTTGTGGATAGGTCGATGTGGGCGTCTTGGTAGCTGTGGCGACTGATGCAGGTTGCTTCAAACTCGATTGTGATGACATCGCAGACGGGGTCTTGACCGTTCCGTTCTTGGACTTCTGGTGATGCGCTGTGGCCTTAGACTGCTCTTTCTCGCGCATTTCTCTTAATCTGTCATCAGCACGCTGTTTCTGTTTAGTGTCTCGTTCTTGTGTGTCCTTCTCCTTCTGCTTCTGGCGCTCAGATGAGCTGCGAGTGCGACGACCATCGTTCTTGACGGGGCTGCCAGGTACTGCAGCAGTCTTCGTAGACTTGGTGGATGTGTTCGATTCCTTGGATGGGGAGCGTAAGTGAGAGAAAATCCCGGGTTTCTGGTTCCTCTTTGGGCTGCCGAAGACGTCGTCAGATGAACCGTGTGCTTGTAGCTTTGGTCGCATAGGACTTTCAGTCAGTGCATCAAGTTTAACTTGGGCGCTCATGGCGCTTGAGCCAATGATTCTCTCTTTAGCTAAACGAAGTGCTGAGTAAAACTTAGCCTTCGAAGCACTGAGTGGGCCATCCATGTATTTCTTACTAGTTGGAGAGCCGGCCGGAGTGGTTGACTCTACAACTGTTGATAAATCGGGGTTAGAGACTGAGATGAGCTTCGAAGGTACAGGCTTCGCCGGTGATGGTCGCGAGTCGGCAGTTTGGCTTTTGGTCAGGCCGGGTCTAGCAGTCTTAGGAGCAGGTGCTGCGGTGCGAACCGGCGAGATCCAGTCATCATCATCGTCTTGTACCGGTGCAGCGGCAGGAAGGCTAGGATATGCTGGCTGTGATGCATATCCAGGATGAATGTCTTCTTTCGATTGTGCTGAAGTAAAGCTCTGGGGTTGGGATGATTGTGAAGATATTATGCTCTGGCTGGTGCGCTTCGGCGCTTCGTTCTGCTGTTTGAGCATGTTAATACGCTCGTACAGGCGTTGTGTGGACGTCTTGTTATGAATCTTGGTGGTTTCTGACTCCTCTCGATGAAGGGCTGGACGTGCGTCTTCTTCGTCCATCTCATCGTCATGTGTGTCGGTTGGATATCCAAGCTGGCTGCCTCCCAGGCTTTTGCCACCAGTGTACCTGCCCATCTGGCTATTGCGCGCCTTACTTGGGTCGATGTGACTTGTTCGCGAGACACGATTACCCATGCTCTTCTTTGCAAGCAATGGTTCGCGTGCAGGGAGAGACGCAAAGGTGAGACTACTCTTCCTAACAAGCGGTTTCACAGGGCTTGAGTTGTCCGAGGGGGAGCGTACATCATCAATGTCCATCTGATCGTCTACTTCGTGATGTACCACGGTATCGTCGTGGGAAGCGGCTTCCGAAGGAGCTTTGGGATAACCCGCAGGTGTGGTGGACACTGTTGGGGCAAAGAGCGTCTTCGGCTCAGGTGCATGAGCTCGGTGTTGTGCAGTATCAAGAGCCGCATGTGTTTCGGCCGAGATGCTGTACGTCTCTGAAAGGGCACGAGGTGGGTCGGGGAAATCGGGAATATCCTGCATATCCTCATCTTCACTAGCGGAGCTAAGCTCATGGCGAATGACTGTGTCTTGTCCATCCGATCGCGAAGTGTCCGCATCACCATCTACATCCATTGTGTTCTCGTCTTTGGCGCGCAAATTCTCCCGAGATGGATTCCTGCTCGCGAATGCCTCCTTCGCGGAGACGAATGAGTCACCCGTGTCGCGTCGTTGATCGCTGGGCTCATCCATCGAGCGTTGAGAAGGTTGTGTGGGTTGAGTAGGTTGGGTAGACTGAAGGTAAGATTGTGAAAAGACATCGTCCTCGTCGGGTGCGCTCATGACTGTGTCCTGGGTAGACTGAAGCTGACTCCATGGCACCGTGGAAGGCTGAGCTGGTGACTGACCGATGGTATCGATGTGGAAGCTGCGATCTAGGTTCTCTTTGCCGCTGGCCAGGCTCTGGGAGAAGAGCTGTCGCGCAATGGGTGTCTTTGCAGCGGGAGACAGGGCTCGAAGCTTGTTCTCGTCCTCGGCTATGTGGAAGTGCGTTTTTGTCGCGGGTTTTTGGAGGTTATTCTTTAGACTCTGTTCGGCGGGGCTGAGGCGGTTCTGGGCATTGGCAGTGATGAGGTTGGCCAGAGGCTATCCAGAGTTAGTGCGCGAGACGCGACAATGGGGGCTGGCTCACCTGGCGCGGTTCAACAGCCTTCTTGCGTGCAGTGCGAGGGGTCTTGCCGCGCAGCTTGCCAGGCGTCTTGAAGACCTCGAGATTGTGTCTAGCAAGCAGTCAGTACAGGCTGGGCGTCGTGGGAGGCAGGCGCGACGTACGGTGCATCATTGGCACAGATGTCGGCCATGTGCTCGTTGAGCCATTCGAGCTCGTTGCGGACGGAGAAGCCAAAGTCTTCCAGCTCCTGCGCGACCAGATCGTTGGACTGATGGCGCTCTTCGAGGATCCAGCCGGCCGAGCCAATGGCGGGGATTTTGGTGCGACCTGCCATCGTGGTGGTGAGTCGAAAGGCGTTGGGATATTGCAGGCGCGACGCGATGAGGCAGTCGCGATGGGAGAGCGTTAGAAATGGAATTTAGGTTAACTAGACATGACGCGTCTGAATTAGCACAAGAAATCTGGGCGTGCACCAACGTGGGAGGTACGTTTGGTGGATTGCAGAAGTATTGGGGGTTGGTGGAGTCGATGGTGTTCGGTGCTTTGCGTGTTATTGTGCGGGATGAGCACAAACACTCGACGATGCGCGATGGCCAGTGCGCCTGCCGTCTTGGCCCAGCCACCCACCAAACTACGAGTCTTCGCCAAGATGTTCACGTGATATATGTCCACCATACAACACGCATCGCAATACTGGCATCGAGAACAGAAGATAGTTATAGCTTCATGCCCCAAAGTTTTGAGAATCCCAATTTGATCGTTGCAAATGACCGCAGCAATATCCCTACCATCCCAGCTTACTACGAGTACATCGATACCGACATGCCAGATACTGCATGTATTTAACTCACATCCACCAAGTTTTATATTTTAAATAACGCGCGTCCAGCCTTAGTTGCTCGTCGATGGTTTTTAAGATCGATCTATCTGATTAGAATTTTCAACTAGTAACTTTGCTACCACGGAACGCACCTGCACGCTACTTCGCCCACCTTCTATATATCTCCATAGCGTCCACCTCTTCGGCCCCGCACTTCCACTTCCCGCTCATCACAAAAGCCAGAGGTATCAGGTTACCACCACCGCAGCATACTATCGTTTAAGCCATCATCGACTATACATTTGGACTCTTTCTCCCCGCCCCGAACAGAACAGCTTCCAACAAACTTCAACCTCTCTCTGCTACTATCATCCGAGTTCTTCTATACTATGGATAAAGCGCCAATACCATCGCCCGTCGAGGGATCCTGTATGTACTGCGGTCTGCAATCTTCAGGCGACGTTTGCCCTATCACTGGTGGCCCACATCTTCAGCCTCCCGCATGTGCTCCTGCATGTGCTCCTGCATGTGCTCCTGCCGGTACACACCAGCACCTTACACAACAGCCTATGCCCTCTAAAGGCTCATCTCAAGACGTTCAGTCGGTACTATCCTTCTTCAATCGCTTTCATCCACCACCAAGGTCCGTCACTAAAACACCACCTCCAAGTTTGAGTGGTTATGGCAATAAAAAGGGGTATCAGAGAGAATCCAAGGATAATGCTATCATGGATACACACAGGTCCAAAGCCGGGGTCAAAACACCACTCAAACCCGACCCCAACCACTCTATCGCTATGCCACAAACGCTCGAGGCTCAGCTTTTTCGCGTAGAAAACTTGGCTCTGAAAGTACACAAGTCAGTTTCTAATATCAGTGTCAATGGAAATGGTATCGATAAAATTACTGAAAAGTGTGGCTGTTTAGCTTGCAAAACAAGTCGAAACGAAAAAGTGTTCCCAGCTTCATCTAGGTCGAACAAAACATTCACAACGCCGGCGCACATTCCCAACAAAGAGCCCTGGATAGACACCGCCTTCAAGTGCAAGTGTATGTTGTGCCAACAAAAGCAAAAGGATGAGGCTCCCTCTCCTCAATCTATCGAACCACCCCCGCCGCCAACGCACGCTTCCAACATCGGAACCAAAGACGACACAAGTAGATGTGGCTGCAAGATTTGCTACATAAAGGCGAAAGGCAAAAAAAATGGGCTGCAGTGTGACAAGAAAACTTCGTTTCCACATACATGCACAGCATCAAAGGCCTCAGAATCATTGCATGGCAATCGCGTCGACGAACCCACAGTGACATCTAGGTATTCCGCAATACACCACAAGTACAGCCCCGAGGAACTAGTTGAACATCAGATTGAGTTTACTAGCTCTCCACCGGAGAGTTGGGAGAGGAATTTCAATGAGGCTCAAAAAAGGATAAAGTCGAACGAACAAATCATTATCGAAAATGCCAAATCTATACAGAAGAACATCGAAGAGTTCAATAATCGGAAGCTCCCTCTACAAAATCTTCCGCTCTGGCTGGAAACTGGGGTGCGAGCAGATTCCTCAGATGACTCTACAGTTTCATCTATGGAGGATATAGACTTGGAAGAAGATGATGGCAACGAGGACTGGGAAAAGGTTGAGAAAGAGGATGCCATGGATTGGGAATTTCTGCGTAGCTCGCGTCGCTAAGTCTTCAGAGTCATTCTATTCATTCCTATTTAGATATATTGTTTCATTGGTGTGCGTATACGTAATTCGTGTCGTATGATAGCACTTAATCTCGAAGGGCTAGTCACTCTTGAAAAATTGATTCCTAGAAGTATATGCACCAACCCGAATCTTGTATTACTCTAATTGACATGTTTCTAGAGAATCTACAAATATTGCCCATAGTTTATGCAAAAGCTCGAGTTCAATCTACGACGTAATCAGACTATGGCTTGACAGCTTATAGCTCCAAATCAATCTGCGAAAGATTATTTTCAATCGCACTGTACACATTCCCATTCAGAGATTGAGTGTGACTTACAAGGTGTCAATGCCGTTACATATTTCGAGCTTGCCTTCATCGCCTTGGGCTTGATTTGCAACTCTCATACACGATCCATCAATGCCAACAGCAAGTTAAATCAAATATGTTCCATCCAGATGCCCCTGACGCGATGATCCCCTTCATCCAGCCTCGTTCGCGTGCCGCGCAAATTTTCCGAGCTCGCCTTCGCGGCAAGCACCACATCTCCGTACCAGTACCCATTCTGTTTGGTTGCCTCGGCCTCTTCATCGTTTTTGGGCAGTCTTAGTATAATACTAGCTCCCCTTTCTAGGCCGTCTACATCACATACTCTCTCTGTTAGGAAAACTTCACCTTCTCTCCCTGCCCGAACAGCACCTAAAATTGATGTATAGGCATTTTTTGTCTCATCAAGCAGTGATTGGTCTTTAACCACTATAGTGAGCTGATGTACGCCCAACGCGGCACAAGGATGAACCGTTTTCTCTGCAGATAGCGGCACGCGAATATTGCGTTCAGTGATGTCGTGGCAGAAGAAGGGAATCCGGCCTCGCACATGCTGTCCACCATTCTCGCCCTTTGGAAAAGTAACAGCCCATTTCACGTCAACCCCGTCAGCGCGCTTCCGGCTCCCACGGATTGGCTCGGCATGCGTCTCTTTCACGCTTTTGTGGTTCTCTTCAGGTGACTTCGAGTTGGTGAGACACCAATCTTTCCAGCCAGTAAACTTAGCTTCTGGTCCCCACCAGTGTTGACCAACTTTACTGTCATCGATGAAGCTGATGATTTCGATGTAGCAGCCATCTTCAAGAAGGACGAGAACGTTAGAAGTGGCCCCATCACCATGAAAACCGCCAGGCGTGAGGGTGAAGTTCTTCTCAAAGAATGGCGGTACTCTTGGAAGCTTGGTATCCGGATTCGCGGGGGCAAAGAGGATGAGATGGTCAAGAAGCTGTGCTGAAGACATCATAAATCGATATTGATTCTATCGGTTGATAGCTTCTTTGTCGTGGCGCAATGTAAGAATCATGGAATGGGAAAGATCACTAGAGGATTTGTTGTTGTAGTTTAGCGGAGTCATCGATGAATTTCTATGCGACCTCGGGATGGCTCCGCATTGGGGTAAAACTTTCCGATAACGCAAAGTGGGGTTTCGTCAGTTGACATATCACCCCTTCGTGTTTACAAACCCTACAGCCCCGACGGACTACGCAATACTCCCGATCAGTTAAAAAACATATTTAGTAATCACGACCCTTCATAAGAACACCAACCTGGGTACGATAAGATTGTGGTCTAACATAGAGAGGCAGCGAACTTGTATTACGCCTACACCAGCTTGTAGGCCATAGCGTTGGATGAAATCCAAGTAAGGACTAAGATATATCCGCTGCTTTCCTTATCTACACAAGTGGCCATGTGCTATCCATTCTCACCCAAAATAACATTCTACATATCTCACAAGAGCAAAGCCACCCACACTCGATGCAATGCTCAGGCTCATTGTCGGAGTATTGATCACATTATACCTATCGCTAGTGGGTTTCTATAATATAATACTGGCTCTATAGTAATGTGTTGCTCTTGTCAATTTGTGCTTGATATTGCGTGCTCGTCCTACATGGTGGACCGGAAAAGTTGTTTTGAAGTAGTCACTGGGGGCTCACTCACTCCCCACCCTACAGATCCCGTTGTAATAATAGCCTGATATCGTATCGCGAAGCCGTATGAGCTAAGCACTTTCTATGAACAAAAAAATGAACTTCCAATGGTTGTTCAGAGTGCCAAGCCATCGCCTGATCGTGTCTTTTACTTTTATTCAGACTTAGCCAGCGTCAAAATTCCCAATCGTAAGCGCCCAAACAAAAGGAATTACTACCAAGCTAGTGATTGGATTTACCACTCAACTCAAGGCCACTAGACGCGATACGTAGGACCTAGACAACCGGAAGAGGTCTGGAAGCCAAACATTTTCTTTCGCCGCTTTGGTGCAACGACGCATAGGTACAAGGAAGCGTACACTAGTATCACAAAATTAAAAGACGTCAGTCTAAACGATAAGAGGTATATGTATGCGTGCAAAAAGTGGATCAACCAGATTAGGCGCCGCCGAGATAGCAAGTACAATAAAATGATGATCAAAGATAACTGGATAATCATTGAGCGGCCTGCTCTTTATCTAGCCATCAACTCGTTTGTCCGCAATGCAGGTTTCTATAAGTTTGATTTCAGTCAGGGTGTATAAATGGGTCAAAAAGAACTGCAAGTCATGGCTGACACAGCTAATAAAGGGGGGGGGGTGGAAGACTCAGTAAATCGATGCTATTCGTGGTCAGTGGCGCCTTCTCACGAAGGCAAATGTAAAACCATCTTTGGCTTACTTCAGAGAGCTCAAGCCCTACGGGAGCTCCCGAAACGCAACAAGAGAATTTATCGTGCTGAGTTATATCCTACCGATGTCATATTGCTACCGCTGTTCCTAGTTGAACCCACCGATGAGCCTGGTGAGCCTGATGAGAGTAAAGGCAAGGGTAAAGGTGAGAATAACAGTGAGCAAAACATTAAACCAAAGGAGAAAGGAAAAGCGAATGGTAAACGTGAGAGTAAATCCAAGAGCCGTATCTTCACTGTTGATGAGGACAGTTCAAAGCTGTCTGATACACTCACTATAGTTCTCACATATTCCCCCAGACAGGACCTCCAGCTTCCTACGCCGGAATTTATGAACGAGGGCGACCCCATACGGATACCGATGGGGAAGTACGCGCTAGCGAAATCGAGAAGCTAGACAAGATGGATTGGGAGACGAGTAATAACTCGACCGGAAAGGATCTCGATGATAATTCTGCTACAGATGTTATATCCGATACTTCTATTGACAGCGAGGCACCCATTAGTGTATTTAATAATGATCAAGGTTCAACAGTCTAGGCTTCATCCATTGCTGGTACAGCCACGCCCAAGAAACGCAAGCGCGTGCTTGGATTCGTTGATAAAGATGGAAACTATGGAGACGATGGGTCAGAGAAGTCGCGTGTTTGAGCATTTTCAGTGAGAAAGATACGTATGAGCCCGTGTCGGAAGGTGGTGATGAGCTAGTCGGCGATGGTGAAAAGCGAAATATGATAGCCTTCAAATCTGCCCAAATGGTGGCACATGAAGGCAGAGTAAGTGGCGCCATATCATTCTCATCTAGGGATAGGTATCAATACTCTTCAGTGCATGCGAAAACATATCTATAATCTTCACTTGGCATACGGCATTCAATAGTCGATCGATTTACGATCGTTTCTTATTAGTTGTGTCGGCGTTGGAAACAAAATTATATTGTCAATTGACATGATGTTAGTGCCGTAACATTCTCTATCACCAGAAGTCTTGCGGAGATCCGCGCCTTTCGTGTCTTGATTGCCAACCTGGTGGATAGCGACCTATAACCCCAGCGATAGGAAGAAATGGACTTGGTAGTTCATTATCCTTGGGACTTTCAGACTCATCGTCAAGCTCACTAACGTCATCATATTCGTTGTATACCGCGCTCCGAGCAACCACATCCGCCTCTCTTTCTGTGCTAACTGTTGCTGTGTTCTCCTCAGGTTCTTGGCCTTCACTTTCGTATTCTGGAGAGACCTGCAATCCAGGAGACCAGTTCAATGGTCTTTGCGGAGTAGGTTGTATGATCGCCGCAACATCGTGATCCTTTTGGCTCTGAACCTCGATGGGATACGGATTTGTATCGATAATATTCTCTTCATCCTTCGCGACCGCTATTTCCGTAGGCTTCACACTCTCGGTCCCATACTCTGGAGCAACTATAATTGTATGTGATGAGTTTATTGGCCTTTCCTGAACAGGCCGTGCAAGCATCCTATCATCGTAGCTCATTCGACGTCTTGGAATGTGCTGACAACTAGGGGGCTCAGCCGCTTCGGCTACTGGAGGATTGGGACCTTGAGGCGTTGTTTGAGTATCTTCGGATAAAATTGAAAAGCCATGCTCCTCTGATCTTAGACATGGGCCTAAACATCTGGAGCAGTCGTTCAAGGAATCGTTATGATCATGGACAGGTATTATCGGAACCACTGGCTCTCTCCGAGTGGTAGATAGTGAAGAATTTGTTGCTGAGGGTATTGCAATAGTAGGAACCTTCGACCGTGAAGGATTGGATGAATTTGGCGGTGGCCTTTCCAGAGTAGTATGATCCAATCGCCGTCGCCGTCTTTTACCCGAGTTTTGAGTAGGTAGAGACCGCTCAACATGTTGTTCCACGCTTCTGGTAAAACCTAACAGTTGTCTAGCCTCTGGTAGAACTACTGTTGCATTCGTGTGGGCTCTCTTATCGTACTCGAGAAGTTCGCTTTTGATTTCTTGCAAACGACGGTCGATGATGTGTCTTTGTTCACGGCGATGATGCCTGATGTAGTTCAGTCTTTTAAATCTATCTTAAGAAACTAATAGACTTACTCCATCTGCTTTAGTTCGTACAGTCTATCCTCAACTGACATTCCCAATTGCTCTTCTTTAGCTTGCCGTTCCTCGGGTGTGGTGATAGCGCGTAAAATGTTTATTTGTTCTTGAAGTTTCTCAATGATTCGGATGTTTGAAAACGCCGCCATACTTTCTCGTGCAAGGCTCAATGATGAACGTAAATACTTCACTTCATGTTCGCTGAAGTACCATTTTACGTGGGCAACTGCCTTTTCAATTTTCGAACGGCCAGCCAATACTCCAACTCGTTTCACTAGTTCTTCGCCACTGTTGATTGTTTCTCTGCACCAAGCTTCAAGACGTCGCGTTGGGCGTCTCTTACCCCTCACATCAGAAATACAAAGGATGTAAAAATCTGCATACAAACCAGAGAAAACGTCCATTTCCTTCATCAACTTCACGATCTCACGTGGTGCATGTCTAATCTTGTGAACCATTTTGCGTAGTGCCACACTCAGTCGCAGTATCTCTGCACCGAGGCTGACTCCCGCTGCTACACCACCAACGATTGCCAACGCCTCCATTTTGATGTGAAATGAACAAACAAGATTGGAAATGATCTGAAAATGTGGCGAAGTGAGAAATCAAAGTTCGACTTTAGGATAGGATGCGCTATCTCAAGGATTAAGTAGCGAGGCGAGGAGAGCATGCCTAATGCAATGTTCGACCGGTGAACTGTAGGTGGAGGTCCTCCTGCGGGGTTTGTCGCAGTCATCCAACCAGCGTATTGTGACACTCACCATATTCAAAAGTCTATGTAAGCGATGGTTAGGCTCAACACTGCTTCGCCTTCTTGCATGCGTCTCAACCTTTATATTATTGGCTTGAGATTATAATTTGCATGGGACATCGGTGACTCCTTCTCCTATTCGATATCGATTTAGCTCACAGCCTGCCTATTGTCCTGCCTCCCATTACTTCAGGCTGAAGTAATGGGCTACAGCCACCATACGAGAGTGCGCCTCGTTCTCCACTTGTTGCTGGAGACACCCATTTATACATCGTCAGAATGTACATTCTTACTCCATAGCCATCTCTAGTTGGTCAATGGACAGATGAGAAAGGGCTAGTTAAAAAAGAGAAGTCACCACGCGGAATAAGTGGCAGAACGAAGGATCATTGACGCATCCATAAAGTACCTCATAAGTACACTCGGTGAGTTCTTAGTAACTCAAAACACCTAATCAGTATCAAGACCAAACCTGTAGGAATGGCTATCATCCATGCCCCAAACGCTTTACACAGAGCATGAATGCTCAGCCCTCTCCCCGAACACCCGCCTATCCCCAATCAGTCCATTTCCCCAGCGCTCAAACAAAAAATCGCACCCGTTCCACTCAAAATTCGGTAGGAAAGAAAAAGAGATAAAGGACTTACTTTGAACATAGATACCCATCCATAACCTGCCTCTGTGTCTGGCCTACTTCATCTCATGTTCCCTACTCATCCGCAATACCATGCGCTCTGCTGGCACCTTCTTCCTCTCCTTTGGAAGCGGTTTGCCCGACAAGATAGCGCGAAGCTTCGGGTTCTGCACCATCCTATTAACTGAATCGCCCCCGCAGGAAGTGTTGACAACAGCCTTAGGTTTACGCTTCTTGATAGGCCTATTTACCATACGAATGGCAGGAATAGAAGCTGGGGCCTGGATACGAGGAGGTGGCTCGGTTGGCCTGAGGAGAGGTGGAGACCCTGTAGGCTGGGTAGGTTGGGAGCCGATGAAGACATTGGAGCGTGGGGCGCGGTCGATGTTGTTGACGGGGAGACTGGCAAGAGGCGAGTTTACGGCACCGTTCGATATAGATCTGGTGTGGAAGGCGAGGCCTTGCGTGTGTTGCCGAACTTGGGGTCTCGAAGATGCTTCGATGTCACCAACACCACGATCGACTGTAGTCCTGGTGATGCGATCTTCCAGTCGACGGATAGTTCGAGGGCGAGGCCTTGCAGTGACGCGGCGTCTGGTCAAACTGCGGGAGTAAGTGTTGCTTGAAGTGATGCGGTCTACTAGGCGGGGTCGACTGGACGCTACATTTGGCGTGATGCGGTCGACTAGGCGCGGCAGAGTGGGTGCTTCATGTGTTCTGTCAGCTCCATGCACTTCATTTAAAGCTTGAGATAGAACTTGTGAGCGGCGCTCATCGCGAGAACGCTGGCGGTACGCATCCCGTCCACGGGTATGGCCTCGAGCGCCAGCTGAACGATTCTGATTGACTCCGGCATTGGTGTTCGCATTCCGATTGAGGCGAGTCCAGATGGAACTGGAGGGCAGGCCAGCGCGGCGAGTTTGGGGACCATTTGTAGGTGCCATCGTCAAGTTGGGTAGAAAAATTTACCTGCAGTCTGTCACACGGTGAAGACTCGTGTCTCTGATTGAGTGTTTACCCAGACTTGAGGTTGATCTTGTTGTCGTAGATAAACGCGGTGGTGCGTAATTTATACATCCGGGCGTGCATAGAAACCATAGCTCGTCAGGCAACGCAATGTTTTGTGGAGTGAAAGTCCACCGCGTATATCACGTGCGTTTGTTATGGTGGATGCCTTGCCATAGCGATGACTCGTCATAAGTGAATCAAACAGGAGGAACAAACGGAATGATAAGCGGATCTGCACTAGGAAATAACTGCATTGAACCTATGCAATACCGAAATGATTCACCTTCGTCGAGATATCCAAGGAGCGGGATTATCCCTACTGACACTGTCATCCGCAAACCACCCTATGATTGAATTTGATAGCCTATTTCCATAGACCAAGAGAACAATGTAAATAAGCAGAGACTCGAAACAATCCATTACCGTGGAACACATGGTAAGATGTGTGCAAAGTGCGCGCCTTGGTTGCGCCTCGAACGTCCGGCCATGTGCAGTTGATGTAGAACGCAAGATTTAAACCATACAAAGGAAAGTTTGGAAACCGCTTCCCACTTCCGCGGCGGACCTAGATGTCCTCCATGTTGCCCACCGCTTCGTCTTCATCGCCGGATTCGTAGCTGCCCACGGAGCTCATCTCGTCATCGTCATCGTTATCTTTATCCGAGTCCTCGGCGGTGTCTTTGTTAGCATACTTTTGTACGTACTCTAGGTCAAGCTTAGTTAGGCTGCTCAATGTCCTTGAAATCGTGCAATGCATACCTTTCACCTTTGCATCATAGCTCTTTGGTTCCCTCATGAGTAGAGCAGCAGCCTCGCCGTTCAGTGGATCCGTAGGGTTAGGATATCGGAGGAGTTGTGGGAGGAAGACTTCGAAGATGTTGATCATGTCGTACATGGGTGACCATGTCTGGTTGATGACGTCGAGGCAGACGGAGCCTGAGCTGTAAGCCTGTCAGCAATTGGTCACAACTTGAAGATAGGGTTCGCAGGGGATGACTGAGACATACAGTTCATCAATGTTGGGGTGGAATATCCTGTTGACGAAACCGATGCTAGGGCTCTTATACGGATATTGGTCCGGTAGTTCAACATGGATCTTCCAGAGGCCACCTTGGAATGGAGCTGCTTCTAATTAGTATTCGTCATCTGTTGGCAAGCAGGTTGCGCATACTCTCTTCAGGGCCTTTAAAGCGGACGTAGAACTCTTGCCTGTGATGTATCAGTTTCGTTGCGGTCGGGTTACAAAAGCAGGATGCGAAAGACGGACACTGGTAATCGTTAGCTACTATAGGAAAAATCAGTACAGGGCAGCGTACTGTTGTCGTTGACGAGTGTGACCTCGTAGTCGCTCATAAGCCTACTGTGTATTAGTCTTGCTTGCTTAAGATAGGGAGGCGGCGATTCGATGAACATACATCCTAGGTTTGCGTTAGTGTCTTACTCGAATTTCTAGGGCTATCTTCACTTACTTCATGACCTATTTGCAGCGAAAAGAAGTCTCGGTTAGCTCTTGCTTGTATGCTGCGTCAGCGTCGAGTATGGGTAGCACGTACATCGGTCTCGATGCGTCTCTTTGGGGAGCTCATGATGTCAATACTGTCGCAGACAGCCTTTTGTGACGTTTCTAGTCTTCTGCCTTCCTTTCCGAAGATATATATATGCTGGGCGTGTAGACGTGCAGCTTGCAGGCCGAGGGCGAGGTTGTGGAATGGGTCGCGGGGTTATCGATAACAGGTGAGAGCCGGTTGAGGTTTGCTGGCGGGGCGTTGTCGCTTTGTTGGCAGCAGGTGGGGTGGGGTGGGTTGGATGTGTGAGTCGGCGTGTTGAGTTGTATGGTGTAAGCTAGAGTGGGATGTCGTGTCTGTGACGAGGGATGATGCTATAGGCTACTTGAGTAAATGAGCGGTACTGAAGGTAGTCACGGTCACGAGCACCGGGAGGTCGCGCTTGAAATCGGCAACCAGACTATGGATACACCACTAAGACGCATATGTCGCCGTTTGGCTATACGCCACCCCTGAGCTTTTTTATTCCTTGGTGGCAGCAAGCACACAGACTTGAATACTCCAAGAAGATGGAACATGCCGGCCTAGTATGACTGAGCGTCCAGCAGTTGTTACCAATGGCAGCCAAGTATTGCCGCATCTCTCCCGAGCCTCGGCCTGAAACAAAGGCATGCCGATCGTCCGTGCCCTTCCGATCACACCCATCGCCAAACCAGCACCAGCATCTATCTCAGCGGTCGTAGAACGCTCATCCAAGGGCATGCTTTCCCCCTCATCGTGAGTGCCGAGATCAGACCTCCAAGTAGCCGGGAGAAGCGACTCCATGGTCGTGGTCAAGCCTCAACAAAGAGACGTCTAGCCCAAAGCTGACTAGAACACCTGAGCTCGGACACCCTCGGTTCTTCCACACCAAGGCTCCCAGTACAAGCTCTACAGCGCAACTTTCTGTACAGCTTCATAAAACCAAATCTGTCCGCCCTAGCCATGCCTGTCGATTCTGATTCTGTATTCCTCCCTTTGGCTCTACCATATTTCACCCCATTCAACCACCCTTGAAGCACCTACTGAAAAGCATCTCTGCCATGTCACGTGCCCTCACAAATACTCTTTGGACAGTTTCAACACCATACAAAACAGCGCTACGAACTTCCCCACTGTCGCTCGTCTGTCCTCAACATGCAGTACCTGCCACCCATGTTCGATGGAGTTCACACTCACCCTTGAGTGCTACACCAACTCATGGTCGCAAGCCTGTCACCGTCAATACTCTCCAATCGCTGTATCGAAAGAACGAACCCATTACCATGATCACGGCGCATGACTTCCCCAGCGCCCACGTTGCTGACTGTGCAGGCATGGACATGATACTTGTCGGAGACAGCCTGGCCATGGTCGCGCTTGGTATGGAAGACACAAGTGAAGTATTGATGGAAGACATGTTGTTGCACTGCAAGTCAGTTGCCCGTGCAACCAAGGCTGCATTTACAGTAAGTCTTCTGCTCACTGCCTTCGTTAGTATACTAATGCCGTCCAGGTTGGAGATTTACCGATGGGAAGCTACGAAATCTCTCCTGAGCAAGCATTAGCCTCTGCTATTCGCATGATTAAGACAGGGCGTGTCAAATCTGTCAAGCTGGAAGGTGGAAAGGAAATGGCGCCAACAGTCGCCAAGATTACAGAAGCAGGTATACCAGTCCTGGCACACGTAGGTCTCACTCCACAGAGACAAAATGCTTTGGGTGGCTTCCGTGTGCAAGGTAAGAGCACTACGTCAGCCGTCAAACTGCTCGAAGACGCTCTCGCGGTGCAAGAAGCTGGCGCATATGCAATCGTGTTGGAGGCTGTACCACCTGAAATTGCTGCATTAGTAACCAAGGAGCTCCGTATTCCTACCATTGGCATTGGCGCCGGTAACGGTTGCTCAGGTCAAGTGTTGGTCCAGGTCGATATGTTAGGCAACTTCCCTCCAGGACGATTTCTCCCTAAATTTGTTAAGCAATATGGCGATGTTTGGAGCGAGTCCAAGAGGGCGATTGAGCAATATCGAACGGAGGTAAAGAGTCGAGCGTATCCTGCACCAGAACATACATATCCGGTACCAAAGGATGTGGTCTCCGAGTTCGAGCAGTTGATTGAAGAGAAGCGAAACGCATAGCTGTGAGGGCTGGGAGTCTGTTGGATGTTCTTTGGTGTCAATAATTTTCGTTCTTCGTCATACTCAAAGCGTCAGTAGCGTCTAGATTGTAGTCATATTATAGATTTATCAAGATTTCACCAGATCTAGAAGCCTCTTTCATTTATAAAACCACCAAGAGAAGTGCTTGCACATATGTCAAAGTACTGCACCATCTCAAGTCCAATATGATGCGGCGGCGAATTTTCCACTCATCCAAACGCAGGAGACATAGCATATCCCACGACCAACTCTTCGTTTTGCTTAAAACACTACAGCATTGATAATTAGCCCATGTACAAACAAAGTGGATCAATCATACCGTCCACAAGTTTCCTACCCCCTCATCCAGCGCCGGCGAGAAAACACTGCCAACGTAGCAAAACACACTCTCATGCGCCTGAACCTTCAGCTTTTTCCGTATAAACTTCACAATCGTATCGAAACGATGGTTTGTGGATAGTTTGAACACTCGCTGATTGAGGTGCGGCGCCGACCCGATTGGCTGCAGGCGGACAGTAACTATCATGTCATGAGCCTAAACCAGGAAGCTGAAGAGTAGAAATCAAATAGAAAGGGGGATTGTAGCCTAAGGTGACCGGACTCGCAAAGCCTTAAGGCTAGATACAGGATGGGCAGGGCCCGTGTGTTGGTTAGGAATAGTAACTCAAGCTTACTTTTTTGCACGGTTAGATTACCTGCAGATTCAAGCGCTTTCGATGCATCACGAGGTAGGTTTGTAAGGATGACAGATGCAGCCATTGTGAGTGGGGCTTCTGTTGCATCGTCTGCTTCGGGTATCATCTCATCTTGTGTGCCTGACATTTCGGACCAGATTGAAAGAATTCGTGCTTATTCGAGGTGCGCGTAATCCGGATGTGCTTGATAAGATGCCTTAAAAAGAGAAGAGAGCGGGACGACGGCATGTCAATGAGAGGAGAGCAGTCATGTGGCGCAATTGATGGATGATGGAAGTCACACTGTAAGTGGCGGCCTAGCCAATCACAGTCCGTGTTGGCCAGCTATAACTTTCACACGCGGATGATCGTTCATGTTGATTTTTACTATTGCATTGATACTCAATAAGATATTTACTACGATAGTGATATATACCATCGCCTCCAACATCTTCGTACTTCTACTACACATCCTCGTGTTGCCCTGAGGATATCCTTCGAACCGCTATATAACAGTCCCCAGTTCTCCAACACGCCGATCAGTCAGCTTGCAATCGCAAACAACACTGACGAAAGAGACCACAACGGCCGTAACACAGTGGTTACCATACAATGACACATTCATCGTAGGCCACCAAAGGTAGGAAATGCATCGCCTAGGAACTGCACAGCCGAACTATGCCAAGTAAAAGGAATTTGAGAATACGCCTCGAAAATGCTCAAACCACCAAAATGCTGTGTATCGGGTATTCGCTCAGAGGAAACAGCCATGCACCGGTTAGCCGGTACGAATCGAATAAGAAGAACAAACAAGAGGTATGTCGTGTGTATTAGGTCATGCATTATCGCCATATAGCGTGCAGAGTTTAATCGTGTATTTTACGTAGCTCAATGGCGGTCAAGCTGGTCAAGGAGTTGGTCAAGTTCAGCCCAATTTTCCGTCGTAAGAGCGAATTTTCGGTGTTTGCGGGAGACAACATGCTACATCAATGTTAGTATGGCGCACGTAAAAGTATGATGAGTGTCCTCACCTCATCGAAGTCGTTAAACTTCTCCCTGCAGTTCTCGCAGTAACCTGGCTTGAGTTCCTTCTCGACAGTCTTACGTCTACGTAAGGCTGCCGCTTTCCGGGCCTGTCTCTCCACATCTTCATCCTCATGGATAAAGCCAAGGGTCTCTTGAGCCTTGCGCTTAGCCGCTCGTGTCGGTGGCACATGCTCCTGATTAATCATGGCCCTAACTTCATTCATAGTAGAAGACTGGCCACTGTTGGTATTGGCAGATGGAACGCTATTCTTCTCGAGCACCTTTCGCTTCAAAGCGTTCACTTCCTTGCTGTTTCCAGCTCGAGGTGCCGCAGCAGTTGAAGAGATCATTTGAGACCGGATGGCGGAAGTGATATTAGAGGCTTGCAGACCGGATGCGATTGGTTCACCAGCAATGAAACGAGGTATTCCTCGTACATTAGCCTGTGCACTGCCAAACATGGGAGGAACTCCGTCAGCAGTGCTGGCACGTTTGGCAGGAATGGCTTTGGGTGGGTCAAGTGGCTTCGAGTCTTCCTCTTCATCTGCCTTTACAAAGGTGGCCGGGGCACTCGGCCGGCGTGCCAGATTATTGTTTTCTTCCAGAGCCATCTTCTCTTCTGCGGCGGATGCTGCTCGAGTACGCGGGGGAGCAACAGCCGCAGCCCTTTGCGCACGTCGTGCCTCTTGCTCCTCCATTTGTCGGCGCCCAAAATGGGGATCTTCAACGAAGGGGCACTTGCCGTTTCCTGAGGCACGAAACTGTGGCCACTTGCCCTTCTCCTTCTCCACCTTTTGGTATTCTCGAATCATCACAGGTCGCGTAGCCTCGTCCATGTCATGAACATAAATATAGTATCCTCGCAGTGGAATCAGGTCCTGCGTAGCAAGGATGTAGTCACGGTCCATCTTCTCGTTCTGCAAAAGCTTCTGCAAGTCTGCTGGTCGACCCTTCTGCTGCGTCGCGGTTGAGCCGTGGCGCGGTTGGAAGTTGGACGGATCCTCGCCAGTTTCCTTGTTGAACATAGTCTCAACCATGCGCTGCAGCTTGTCCACGGACCAAATCTTCATTCCATACTCCTTTGCCTTGTATAGAATAGCATCAGCACGATTGTTGGATTTCTGAAGGGCAGCATCGAATGCTGATTTCCTGTTTTCGAGCTGGGAGGGGTTGATGGTGCCTTTGGAGTGCGAGGAGGAGCTAGAGTCGATATCAACAGGGATGGGACGCGTCGTGATAACATGAGTAGCATCTTTAGAGAAGAAGGTGATGTCGCGCTAGGAGATGTTAGGGCCGTGTCGTGGTGGAAGGAGCGACATAACCTACCGAGCCAAGGATCGAAGCTCTACTCATGATCTTGTCCTTTTGCAGGCTCGAGACACTATCAAAATAGAAGACGAACTGAGGAAACAGCTTGCGGTAGTGGCGCTGCCATTGCCTGATAGTTTCCAAGTCATTGGACTGACGCTGTGCTTTCTCGGCCTGTTTGGGAGGGACTTTGTTCTCACGGGCAGCCTCGAGCTTCTTCGTCAATGCCGTGGCTGGGGCCCCACTTCGGCGAACAAGACCATGACGACGGGCCTCGGCATCGTCGACCTCGATGATGTGCTTCTTGGACGGCGGTTGGCCGTATGGCATGTCGCGTTGTTCGCTCGCGTACGACCGCTGGCGCTTCCCTCCCATGTTAGCAGGCCTCAAAGGCGAGTTCGTGGCATTTTGCAGATTAGCGAGAGGCACACGACGGCTCGACATGTCGGCGGATAGATGAGGCGAAGGCGGCACGGCTACTGCTGCCATGTGGTGTGGCAGTGGTGGGTATGTGGGCGTGACGTGTGGTCCAAAGGCAAGCCGTGGTTGAGGGGCACGAGCTCTCGACGCGACTGGGGCAGCACGTCAAAGGATCTTCACGCGGGCGTAGCGGCCATGGAGGCGTGCCCGGGGAAGACAGTGGCGGGGACAGGGCTGGGAGGGAATTGGGCGAAAGAGAGAGTGAATAGACCGTGTGCAGTGAGAGCCCAGGTTATTGCAGAGTCGAGGGAGTTGTTTTGTGGCTGGGAAGAGAGAACGATGCGCGCGAACCATTGTGACTAGCGCGCTCCTGCACCAAGGTTCGCACAGCAACCAACCGCGTGTCTATTGTTCCCGGAACCCTGCACATCAACAAACACACGCACCCACACTTCTGCACGACATTCCGCCATGCTTTTGTCCACTCGCAGGTTCTGGCGCTACCGCAGTGCCATTGGATTGTCGGCTTGCTGCCCGTTGCTTGCCAGTGCATGTCTTGCACCTGCCCAAACATGCTCGCTCTTGCCTGTGCCCCACTTCCTGCTTCCTGCTTCCTCACTAGCAGAGTGCAGGTCAACAGATTCTTCTGTGGCAGCCTCTGCTTGTATCCTCTACTCGCTCGTTCGCCATATGTCCATTCAGCTCAATGATTGCGTGCTCTGTGTGTCTGCTTGTCCGCAATCAGCTTCCCCGTCATTTCACTCTCACTGCTGTCAAACACATCCATCGTGATGCTCATGTCAATGAGAGTGAATGTCCTTCGCCTCATGGCCTTGTCCTCTCTCTCTTCCCTACACACCTCTTTAGTTACCACCGCACAGCCCTACAACCATGGCCTATTGGCAAGACCAACGCCTCCCTACATCTAGGGCGTACAGTAATAACACCTACCGCCCATCCTACAGCCGACCAAGCTGGCGCTCTGCCCCTCCTAGAGCTTCAACTCAAAATGCTGCAATCAACAGCCCCAATAGGATTCTCTTGAATCCTCGTCGCCGCAGCTACGCCCCTTCGCGCCCAGCTAAAGAGCAAGCGCAAAAGCAAGATGAAAAATCGGAGAAACAGAAACAACACGGTCCAACCCCCGATCACCATCAAAACCAAACTCAAATATGCTATTCTTGGACCACCTTGGACGCCAACCTTATGTACCGCACCCAACGTGCCTACGACCTCGTCCTCAGCTACCCCCGCGACTCAGCCGGCGGCCAACGCTGGTCTGCCTCTGGCATAGCCCACATCCGCAAAGTGGGCCAGCATCTGCATCGTGACATTGTCGAGCTGCGTCGATGTGAGCGCCAATTGAACACTCCAGGTAAGTCTAGAGCTGTTGATGGGGAGGGAAACGTCATTGAGGTATTGCTTTTTCGTGGACTTTTGGCCAAGGTGAAGGCGTTGTGTGGGGCGATTCTGAAGGCAATCAAGGATAAGGAGCGACTTCCAGCATGGGTAGACGGGAAGCTTGTTTTTGGCGGCGAAGGTGAGGTTGAGGATGGTGGTGGTGGGAGTGGGTAATTGATTCCTGCTTGAGTAACGTGAAGATGAGTTTTTCATTCTAAACTCTCGGGAATATTCAACGTCTAGCTGGGTACTTCGTCCATGTCTAGAACAAACTAAATCAGCATAGCTGGTTACAATTCAAAGCAGTTCATAACTCAAGTTATCCCTCTAACAGTCTATCCTGGCTCCCCCCCAGGACATATTTATGAGAATTAAATTAAGCTCACCATACGTGAGAACCTTCTCATAGACTACAGGCTTCATCCGTCATATATAAAAAACAGTCCCGCACCATGTCAAGCACGCACAACCACAAAAGCCCGAATCGTAACCCAACGCCCCGGCCCCTTAAAAAAATCAATTCACATAATTCGATCCAATTCGACGCATCTATGGTATAAGTGCAAGTAGCACAGTAAGGCAGCACCAAGCATCCAACGCAAATCCCAACTCATACCATCACATCTATTCCACAATCATCGCCCGCCTCGCCACGCCATTCGTCGCAGACCGTGTAGGAGAAGGGAGGAGCCTGTCTTGCGCCTGTTTTCATTCACGCCCGAACACACCGCATCGTGCAAAACGCCTGCCACCCTGCAGTACCAGGTTTGGAGTAAGAATAACTATGTATCTTTATGAATCTATCGACCGTTGTTGAAGAACCAGCTTGTCCGCTTTGTCTTGTTGCCCTCGAGGTCACCATCTTGTTTCTGAAGATTGCCGATGACAGGTAGGACCGGGCCGTCTTGCACGGGACCACCTCCGCCGCGTAGGGGTTTGGCGATGCGGGAGCCAACACCGCCTCCAAATGCGAAAGAGGCGCCGGGGCCTGAAGGAGAACCGAGACCGCGTGTTGAGCCGGCTTTGGCGGCCTCCAGGCGTTCTTTGACAGCAGTAAGCTGTGCTTCGAATCTGTATTGTTGTAAGCATATGGTCGTATTTGGCATAGCACTAGGAAAGTCGCGTACCTGTGGTTCGCTGCCGTAAGCTTTTCTTGAGAGTCCTGCAAAAGGCTCTCGAGAGATTGTATACGTTCGTTACGCGCAATGAGTTTGCGTTCTGCGATAGCAACCTCCTTCTTCAGTGAACTGTTTTGCTCGACGAGTTGCCGTTGTACGACAGTCAATTGCTCGAGGTTCCGCTCTAGGAACATCATCTTCTTTTGCTGAGCGCGGTTGTTGGAAGTACGGAGCACGTTGTTATATTGCTCGCGTGTCTCATCTAAAGATATTTCTAGCTCAACGACCTGTGAAAAGGTATGAATTAGTTGACTTCCCTTAAATTGTCGCACCTCGAAAGTTGTATGGACACTTACACGTTCGCATCGATTCTGTAGATCGCGCATCAAGCTCTTCTTCATATTGTCGAACTCAGCAATCTGCTGCTGGACCGTCTTGCCGTTGATGCCATTCGCGACACCATTGGCGATTGCTCCACTCTTGATCCGTTGTTGCAAGCCCTCAATCTCTATCTTGAGTTTAGAGTTGTCTTCTGCTCGTCTTGCAAGATCCAGCTTCAAGTCTTCTACAAGCTCAACATTGCCTTCTTGTCGGGCAGTGTATGCATCAGCAAGGCGCGATTTGAGCTCTTCCTTGTCTGCATCGGAGAGGTTTCGCTCCAGTAGATCCTCGTACGAACTCTGTAAATCAGAGCAACGCGCCTCTAAAGCCTCGCGCCGTTTGTTGTGTACGCTATCCTCATCGTTCCGCGCTGTAAGGGACAGCTCTGCTTGTCTAACGATCCCTTGTGTTTCGACAAGCTTCGCCCGTAAATCTTGCAGTGCATCGGGAGCAATTGCTTCACCGGCTGAGCTCATGTCATGCAGCTGATCGAGCTGCTCAATTATTTTTCGTATCGTACGCTCATTATCACTGAAAACCTCGCCGCCAAGGTCGAAGCCAGCCATCATCTGCGCCATTGCCTCAGCCTTTTTCTTTTTCTTCTCGTCTAAGGCAGCACTGGTTTCTTTGGCATTCATCTTGGCATCTAAGAGTTGTTGCTTAATATCATCGAGTTCAACTGTAAGTTCTGAGTTTGCTTCTTTGAGTGCATCCATAGAGATTTGGGCCTCTTTGCTTTCGAACTGGATTTTCTCAACCTGCATTTTCATCTCGTTCAGTTCAGATGTTATCCGTTCGTTGTCTTTGTTGGTCTTAGCGTCCCGTTCTTTGTAGTATTGCAATTCATCTTTTGCTGCATTGAGTTGGTCTACTGCTTTTGTGAGTTGAGACTCCTTTTCCGTCACTTGATCTTGCAACTCATTCTCTCTCTTCAAAAACTCGTCCTTTTCGTCCTTCTCCAGTGGTATGCTGGGTGTACTCGCGCGTTCCAAGTCCATTCGTGAATCTGGCCGTGACGGTGTATCTGAGGTCTTTGTAGCATCTAGCCTTGAGGGTGTGCTTGCGCGTGGCGCTGAGGATGGTCGTTTGCTCGTAGTCGTGCCAGTCTCTAAAGAGGGAGTCCACTTCTCTCTTGGTACCGATTCCCCGCCACGCCATAGCGATACTTCACCCTCGAGCGTTGCAATGTAGCTTTCGAAAGTTGTGACTTGACCTTGAGCCTTCTTTAACATGGCCTTGAGCTCAGCAGGACTCAATTCTGCATTAATCTTGGCCTTGTTCTTGATTGACTTTGCGCGCATACCGAATCGTAATGTACTAAGAGTTTCGGCATCGTTGTAACTACTTGGTGAGCAGTTGATGATAAGCGTTGTTCGAGAATTACCACCAAGCGATTCTTGGAGGATACGTGTGAGCTTTGAATCTCGATAGGGGATATGCGATGATTTGCCGTCTGTGAGAGAGTTGATGACCATGCCCAGTGCACTCAAACTTTTGTTGATCTTCTTCGCTTCTTCCAGGGTTTGCCCACTTGCTCCTGTCTTTCCAACCTTCTCGGAACCAGCTAGGTCTACCAAGAAAAGTTGGCCGCTCTTCTGTGACCCTGTCTCAACGTTTTTCTGGGCAATGGTGACGACAAAAATGGAATGCGACCGAGAAGACTCCTGGTTCATGTTTGTTGCCGAGACTGCTCTGGCTGATCCACCTCTTCGTAAGACCTCGTAGACCTCGTCGTCGCTTGCAACGTATACTTCCAAAAGGCCTTTTACGTAAACACCTCTGTTCTTTTCCTCGTGCACGGGTAGGTTGTCATTCTGTGGTTGCAACAGATCTCGGATGCGCTCCATGTAAATTTCCATATAGCTGACTCTGACGGTATATTCAATATTGCTGGGTGATGCCATTATGCTGGCAAAGACCTGCTGGACGATACGTGGGATGACACCTCTGCCGACTTCATCATCAATATCGCTTCCCATCATGGTATACGACTTTCCGGCACCCGTCTGGCCATAAGCAAATACGGTGCCGTTGTATCCATTAAGAATATCGTCTACGGTGGAGCGAATAGAGTAGTCAAAGACGTCGGCCTGGCGCGAGGCCATGTCGAAGACACGGTCGAAGGTGAAGGCCCCCGCGGCCTCTTTGGACTGTGCCCGTGGCTGTCAGCGGTCACCCAGCAACCCAGGACTTGCAACATACCTGGATTGTACATGTGTCTTCGGAATTGAAGTCGACTATGGGTTCTCCGCCGCTGGCAACCTCGACCTTGTTCTGCGGGCGGAACCGCGCCACGACTGTGAATTGCCATAGTCAGTCAGTCATATGTGCAAGTGAGGATAAGATTGCAGCGCCACGGCACACCTTTAATTGTGTTGGAGCCCCTACAGATGCACATGTCAGTCATGTGTCGCCGATTGAGAGGCGGCTTTGTGTGGACTACTTACGACATGGTTGCGGCACTTGATAGTGTTCCGGCCCAGCGGCCACCCTCTGCTTGCTCTGCTCACTCTCTGGTGCGGTGTTGCTGCGAGCCCGGTACGAACTGCTGTTGTGGTACCGGCACGTCCTTCACGTCTCGGCGCGTGGCAGACTGGTGGTAGGTGACGGCCCCGCTGCTGGTTGAGCCGGGAGAGCAATATGACTAAGTACTGTAATTCCAGAGGAACAGGGGACCCCTAGTGCAGCCACAACAATGCAGACAGCCGCCCTGCAGAAGGTAGAGCACCTTGGGGATTTCGCGGCGGGTGCAGCGAGTGAAAGATGGTGGCGGCGTTAAGGTTGCAGGGCCACGGAGTGGGCTTGTGTTGCTTGAGGCGTCGGCGCAATATCGCTCTAGCCTCCCCCCACGCTGGAGCCCTCACAGCGGCGTGACGTACGCAGCCACCTCGGCCTTCATTTGGCCACGGCTTAGAGTAAATAATCACCTTGCTCTACACACGAGGCACGTGCTTACATGTCGACTTCGTGAGATGCACAGTGAACCACGATAAAGCAGGTAGGTGACGCAATCTCATCAGGGCGGGAGACTGCCAAGTACTACGGAGAGAAGTGACATGGAAACGCCTCGCTGTGCGTGAAACCTAGCAAAAACACAAAAGGTCCCAATCATAAGTGGTATAGCTTGACCCTTGTGACCCCATAACTCCAGATTCATGCCTCATTTCATCGTAGCTTCTGCCGCGTTTACGCCCAGTATCCGTGCTAGTCCTCCCAGCTCTTCTCCACAGTCTCACGAACACGCTTGGTGTACTCCTTCCGGTTCTCCTTGTACAAGTTCGACGCCTCAACGTTGGCAGGCGATGATGTGTTGGGGTCGTTGAGCAAGCTATCCTGCGTCAGCACTCGTCTTCAAGCTCATGTCTGCGGAGTGTACCTCTGAATACTCGTCAAGATCGCTGCGACATCATACGTGGGTGACCATCTGTTCTGCAGAATGTCCAAACATAGCTCTCCGGTCCCATAGACATTGGGGTGAAACATGTCGCTGATGAACTTGACGCCAGGCGGCTTGTTAGGGTACGCTTCCTCAAAGTGCATAACGAGGCGGAAGGTCCCATCCTCGAAGGGGGTGTCCGCTGGTCCAATAATGACTGCGTTCCTATACACTGTCAGCTGCAGTGCTATCAGGCTGCTTCATTCACACCCGAGCCGGCCACCCAAACCAGGGAGGCGAGTGTGTAAGGGTGTCGCGTGTAGTGTGAATGTGAATGTGAGCGTGTCGTACCAGGTCATTACGTTGTCTGCGATAGGGGACGCAGAAACACCAGCAGGGGGGTCGGTCTGCATGCGCTACAGTACGCTTTGTTAGAACAGTCCCATCGAATGTATCAAACCGTGCCGGTTGAGATACGACTGCACGGTGTGGGTGGCGTACCTTGAAGTCGCGCATCAAGCGGCGGCGAGCAGAGGTGGACATGCTGTTTCAATTCAACAGGACAGGTGTGGGTGTTTGGGTGATTGGGCGGGGAGACCTTGAAGTTGGAAGCGTAGGCTGTGAGGGTAGAGGTAATCACTCCGATGTGACTGCGTTGAGATGCGGGAATGATGGGGATTGCCGCATGCAATCGACCGGTTGGGAGTTGCCGAAGCACTACCCCACGTGGCACCCTATCAGTCATCGCTCCCGTCAACGCTCCCGTCAACTATTTCACTAGATGCACTTGATTACAAAAACAACAACATAATATTTCGTATGCTGCTGTCCCTACTATCTACCAACCCGCTCATCTATTTGCACAGAACGCCTTTTCCTCAACGCCTTGCAATGTGCTCATGTCAAAGTTTCGTCGAATAAAACTAGCAGCTTACCTATGTAAAGCCGTAATGCAAATGCTATACAATCGTGATCTCGTCAGGCGTAAAGTTCTGCGTAGCCGGAAGTGTAACGGAAGATAGCATACTCGAGCCTGCAGAGGAAAGGAAGTCTCACTCGCCATTAGCACCCGCGATGCCATGGTGAGTTGCGCCTGCCGTCTTTTCACGACCGAGATGGTCAACAACAGGAAAGCGGGCACGGCGCTCGAGGTCATCCAAGGGGATGTGAGAGCGGATGAATCGATCCTTGTCATTATAAGGAGGTTGGTAGTCCCAAGTCTCTTTACGACCAATTTGCAAAGCGCTCCACGCAATCTGGCGCATGCGCTGGCTCTTGAGCGTGTCCTTATGAATCTGCTTGAAGTCCCATCTCCCACTGGCTTCGGCTTCAAATTCTGCAAATGCCTTTTCATGGTGGGGCTTCGTAGAAGTGGCCAGGTTGGTAAGCTCCTGTGGGTCGGTGGAAAGATCAAAGAGCTGTGGAGGATCGACTAGGGAGCAAGTATACTTCCACTGATGGCGTCGGATCATGTAAATGGGAGTCACGGTGCCTTCGCCCATGTACTCACCGAAGACTTCGTCCTTGCCAGACTTATCCGACACCAAATAGTCATAGAGACTAACCCCATCGATCGGAAGAATGACCGAGGCATCACCGCCTGCCAGATCCACAAATGTTGGTAGGAGATCCATGGTGGAAACAGACTCTGTCACTATCTTTGGCTCAAACTTTGTTGGGCAGTTGATAATCATAGGTACCCGTGCACTGTTTTCGAACCACGACATCTTGTACCACAAGCTGCGCTCGCCAAGCATGTCACCATGATCACCCGAGAAGACAATGATGGTGTCCTTATCGAGGTAACAATTCTTGAGCAGGCGCACAAGCTTACCAACTTGATCGTCAACAAAGCTACATGCTGCAAAATACGCGCGGCGGGCACGAATTTTGGCTTCGTCAGGTACAGGATTGTCCCAAAGATCGATGGTCTTCATCAGACGTTCAGAATGCTGATCTTGGTTTTCTTGAGGAATCTCCACCTTGGGTAATGGGATATCAACACCTTCGTAGCGGTCCCAGTACTCCTGGATCATCGTGTAGGGATCATGGGGATGGGTAAGAGAGATAGTCAAGGCAAAAGGCCTCCGGGTCTCTGGGTCAGACCTGACATAATCATAGAGATATTGTTGCGCCTGTATAATATTATTAGCATGGGGAGGGGGAAAATGTACAGTGAGCATGACAGACAGTAAAGATGAGCAATTGCTTACCTTGAACATGACATCTTCGTCGTAATCCAATTGATTAGATCTCACACATGGACCAGCTTGCATGACTGAAGACATGTTGTGATACCACTCTTGACGCTCCTCTGGCTTATCCCAATTGACAGCCCATCCCAAATCCCCAGGGTAGATATCCGAGGTGAGCCTAGGAAAGAAGATATTAGCTTTGATCATACCCTACAAATGGGCTCGATTACCTGTGCTCAAAGCCATGAAGTTGGTCAGGGCCAATGAAGTGCATTTTACCGGCAAGAGCAGTCTCATAGCCCTCTCTTCGAAGATAGTGTGCATAGGTGGGAACCTCAGGACCCAAAATGGAGGCGTTGTCGTAACCGCCAATTTTAGAGGGAAGCTGTCCAGTGCACATAGTGAACCTAGATGGCGCACACAAGGGAGAATTACAATAGGCGCTGGCGAAGTTGATGCCAGTTTTAGCAAGCTCATCGAGGTGAGGCGTCTTGATGACTGAGTCAGGATCATTCATCTTGAGTAATGGTGCAGCCATCTGGTCGGCCATGATGTATAGGATATTAGGCCTCTTGGAAGATCCATTCGAGGATCCATTCTGTCGCCCGTAGGCCTGAGACTGCCGGAGAAGAGACTGAGCGGTGATGAAGTCATTGCCATCCTGCTGGCGGGACGAAGGACCATTACCACTAGATACACCATTGTTGCTATTTATGTGGCCATCCCCAGCGCTAGCAGAGCCACTGAATGAGTGGGTGCCGCCAACGGGTGCATGGCTTTCAAGGGCGAGTCCGCCTTCAGGTCTGGACAGCTGCTTCACTGGATGAGAGTGAGAAGGCGAAAGGGACTCGGGTTGTAGCAAAAGGCTCGGAGCCATTGTTAGTGCTGTGACGAGCACAGTCAAGATACAACAGTGCCTTTGGTGGCTCCTAGAGATAGTAGAGTATCTGAGGCAAGACTTGGTTGAAGTGTGATATATGGGGTCAGCAGTCACGCGAGCAGCTGCCAGCGTAATTCAGTGAGGGAGGGGGTTACTAGTTTGGGCTGAGGGAGTGAGAGAGGACCAGAGCTTATATAGGTAGATGGTGAGCAGTCGCCCGAATAACCCGGAGGTCAGGTCCTGCCGCGGGGAATAATGTGGGGAAAGTGCAGGAAGATCGCAACTGCAGTCGCCGTTACACTGACCGGGCCGTGAACTTCCCTCTGGATTGGTGATCACGCAATGCTCTTGGTTCATAAAGGCACGCACGCAATCCACGCTATACCTTTCTTGGCACCTGGGTGCTGCGACTTGCTGTGCTCTCTGACTGCACACTTCACCGCCATGCTCTTTACAACATCTAAACGGCCTGTCTAGTCCAACTCGCTCAGCGCAGGGGTGGGCTCTCAGGACCACGATCGATACCTTCATCGCTGTCGATAGGCCGCAGCTGCTGCAGCATGTGAAAATGGGCAGCATACGGACCGATCACTCTTCTCTGGCGCAGACAAAGAACAAGCACAGCCAGCCACTGCATACCCTATACAGCGAGGCACTTACAGCAACAGGGGAACCGGGCCACGAGATGCGTCTTTCCCTCACACCTGTCTCGTTAAGGGGTGGTCGCAGGGGGACATCAAGAGCAAGAAAAAATTTGGCGCGGTTATATGCAGGGCCCGAGAAGAGCTAGATGTTCCGATCATCATATTCAGCCAAGTGGGCGGGACGCTCATAGTTGGTGGGCTAGATGAAGAAAAGTGGTTGAAGTCTGGACGAGAATGAGGTTTGACCAAATCGATCCTTGGCGCCACAATCGCTGGCTCGTCATTTGCTAATACATGCCCTGCTAGTTATCGAGGCTTCACAACACCACCTCACGCATCACAGCAAACAACGCATCGGTAGCTGTAAGCAGCCAGCTCATCTTTTCGTCTCGCAATATGCTCGTCTTTTACCAGCTCGCCGATGCATTGTCCAAACTTTTGCCTAGCCCTTATCGTTGACACCGGTATCAGCTGAACACGCCGCTTTACTTACCTCTCTGTGATCATAGCTGCGGCTTGCATCGGGCTAGGCTACATGTAGAGACTGTACACGGCGCTGGCAAATCAAGACTATTCATGTCAAGGATGCTTGTGGTAGCGCGATGCAAGTTCCAACGACAATCTTTTGCGGCTCCTTGAATACGGTCTCGGTTGCCCTGTACTGCATATGGCATGGACCTACAGGTGCTCCATGAAAACATTAGGCATCTGCATCATTTATTACATGAGAACTTCTAGTATTCGGCCCACATCTAAATGTCTCCGCTCGATAGGTAGTACTTGTTGCCGACAAGCCGCGGGCACGCTGCATGAGGTCACCTGCCTTGCTTCACTGAAGTTCCGCCGAATCATTCCACTATCGTATCCTTGGTAGGGTTTGCAGCAGCGCACGATGCACCGATTGGTCATATAGCGTATCGTCGGATACAGATCCAGTCAGTCCGCACGCGATGAGATGCTCCTGTGGCACGTCCCACTCTTACGGTTTGCCCAATTCTAGTTGCTGTCTCTCCCTTGCAATATCTTGGCGAGCGGAGTAGGCTTTTGAAAAGGCAAAATACTCTTTTCTCATTTGCCTGAGCAGTAACTAAACCTAGTATTGTCCCAGTCCAATAAAGTAACAATCACAATTGAGCTAAGCATGTCTTTTCAAGTCACTTTGATTTGTGTCATATTATCTCTTCTATTATAATGCGTTTCTACACATGCACACGTGTCCAAGGTCGCCTCTCAAATACCTGAGTCATTGGCACATAGAGCACAGTCTTGATCACAAATGCACCAGCACCTGGCTACAAGGGAGCTTGGCGAATCCGCAGATCCTTTTCACCAAACGTGCACAGTTGATACGTAGCACTCAAATGCTATCCAAGACCCTTCTCTGCATCAGCTTGCTATCGTTTCTGGACTCTCTTTCCTCGGTCGGACATGAAGTCCACACAACCGCAAAAGATAAATATGTTCAGCCATTCATACCCTAGCAGACGCCCACTTTGTGCGTGGCTGTACAGTCAATACAGTTTGATCACAGCTGCATCAGCTCTACTCCACATACGCTAGACAACTCATGTTGCATTGTCAGCTCGACGCCTGTCATAGAAAGTCATGAGACGTTCTGCTGGGTATCCTTCGACGAATCGCTGTGAATGCCGAAAAGCCTCATCCTGCGTTCGTATGGAATCCGACGACCCAGGCCAACATATCAGGGCTTGTGTGCAACTCCCGATAAGCATTGTCGGATTCTCGCAGTGTATGCGACGACCCGACGACGACCCGACTCTTTCCTCGCCATTCCCTCCCTTCAACAGAAGAAAGATCAATCGAACAACTGATAATCCTCACATTTGCTAGACAGGGTGCTTAGCTTTGCATGTTGGCGTACCGACAGGTCAGCTACTCAACGCCACTTGTGCTGACACTAACTTTAGGTACCGGCATTCACATGTTCCAAGTCAACGCGCGTCGTCTTCAACCCCGATATGCCTCAGTATCGGCGATTACAGTTATAGAATTATATGTAGACTCTCATTTTTGACCGGTTTATTCAGAAGTCACTCACCACATTCACCTCGGCTCCGGGGCTTGTACACGTAGATGCAATTGTTAAAAGACTTCCCACTCTCCAGAAAATTTGTGAAGAATTTCATCTCGTATATGCACTGCCTTTTGTGTTGTCAGTATATTAGAATACCTCGTGGTATCGGTGGTTTGAGTGTAATCGAGACTCAGTCGCAAGTTCTCTTTATACAGCTCGAACCCAAACTCTGGGGCGCCATATTGAATCTCACAGGAGTTCTCAATAGGGATGCTTCAGAGGACCTGACGCACGTTTACTATAGATAGAGGCCGGGAAACAATGCTCTTCACCAGCTTCTCTAGAGTATATCAAGGTTCTGCCTTTGTGGCTGGCATAGAGGGCATAATAGCTCTAGTATAGTTGAGCCTTTGTTACAAGGAATAGCCTAGTGGAGGTGTCTATTATGATAGGCTAACATAATCAATTGTACTAGAGTTCTAGATTAGTGATCGATGCAGAGTAGAAACGTTTCCAGCATATACTCACGAAGCTCAAAAAAGTAGACCATAAATCACTGTCAACAGTCTGTGTACGAGCTAAAGTTCATAGTATAATGGCACCAGAAACTAAGTCATAGATTATTGCCTGCTAGTATTCATATCATTTACAATTGAAGGCATAGTATCATCAAGACGGCCAAGGCAATCTCATCACACGGTAGGTTTAGATAAAATATACAATAAATCAAATTTTTACCCACCCTTCAAGGCTCACGCCTTAGATTGGAGATGTCGAAGCAAATAGACCAACCCATGGGCCAACCAAAACACCGACCCAATGCAACCTGGTCTACTATATCATAACAACGTCGCTCTGCTCATCTCCAAGCCGGCGTGTGAATATCGTACATAAACTTTGCAAGTCGTGAATCAAAGAAGATGAAAGCAGCAACGCCATGATTGCCGCGCAGCCAACTCACCATTTAGTACATGTTGCGCGACTCTCTCCTGTCGTTGTAGTCACTTCGGTCGCCGCCACCTCGCCTGTCGCCGAAACCGCCGCTTCTCCTTTGGCCGCCGAAACCTCCGCTTCTCCTTTCACTGCCATAGGCATCGCTTCGATTACCGCTGAAATCATTGCGGCTGAAGCCTCCACGATCGCCACCGCGGTCGCCACCTCTCCTGTCACCGAATGAGCCCCCTCGATCGCCACCACCATACCCACCACTTCTCCTGTCGCCTCCTCGATCACCACCGCCAAAACCTCCTCGACTCCTCCTACCGCCACCGCCACCGAACACGCTTTGAGGCACAGGAGGTGGTGTGGCCATACCCCAGCCGAATTCTGCCCAACGGTTCGCGGCATCTACTAGCTGTTGCTTGTTACTAAACCACTGGAATGAGCCAAAGAGGCCTCTGAAAGCGTTGTCGAGTTGATCTGGATAGACCTTCTTGTGGGCCTCGACACAGTCAGAGAGAATCTTTGCGGCCCCTTCCGAGACGGGGGCCTGTTCGCTCATATCTACTTGGGCGCATTCAAGGTCATGAGTTGCATCTTTGAGGGGCAGGCCTCTAAGACGTCTGTGGACTTCATCATGCTCCATTGGTGTGATGAAGAGCCAACCCTCGCCCTCCTTGCCGGCACGGCCGGTTCGTCCAATACGATGGACGTAAGATTCGCGGTCGCGGGGAAGACCAACTTGGATAACGTGAGTGACGTCAGGAAAATCCATTCCTCGAGATGTAACATCGGAGGAGAATAATAAGCCTGATTCGCAGCGACGGAAATCATCTGCAGCCCTCGTGCGCTGCATTTGAGTTAGCTTGGAATGGATCTCGAACGAACGCAGGCCGGTGAAAGGTGTTTCGCGCCTGAAGCCGCCACTAAGCTTATTGAAGACAGCGGAGGCAAGCGTGACTTCGGCAGTGCTGTTAAAATAGATAATGGCTTTGAAGGGACGGGCTTTGCCATCTTTTGCAAGTTTGTGTTGCTTTGAAGCAAGCTGAACGAGAGAGGGCATGATGTTTTCAAAGCCGGTGAGTCTGACAAATTTCTGAGGTACTCGCTGATGTGTTGGCTCTTCATCTTCGCTGACGCACTTGGCGAAGTGGAACCCGGGACGGAGGGTCTGTCGCACAAGAGACACGACGTCCCGTGGTACTGTGGCCGAAAACATGAGGTTTTGTCGCTCAACTTGTTCGGGATCAGGTAAATGGGTCCGAATATCGTCAATTTCCCTTTGGAAGCCATCATCGAGGAGGCGGTCTGCCTCGTCCATGACCAGTGCGTTCAGATTCGGTGCTTTCACGCCAGAGTAGGGATCTGAGAGAATATCATTCAATCGACCAGGAGTACCGATGAGAAGGTGGCAGCCTTCGCGCTGCGTCTTTTGGAGCATGAGTCTCTTCTGTGTTCCACCAACGGCTGTCTGCACGATGATGCTGGTGCCAGATGTCACCTTCTTGGCCTCAACAGCAATCTGCTCGGCCAATTCTCGGGTAGGCGAGATGATGATGGCCCTGATCTCGTCTGGTCTTGCCCTCTTATATCCGCGTGCCTTCTCTGCGAGCCGAGGTTCATGCTGGATGATGCGTTGCACGATAGGGACCAGGAAGCCGAGCGTTTTGCCAGTACCAGTCTTGGCTTGTGCAATGCTATATACATTAGTGAGAGATTATAGTTCTGATGGTTAGAGTTCTTACATGTCATTGCCGCTTAGAGCCTCATTGATGGTTCGAACTTGAACATCCGTCATGGTTGTGATCCTCATCTGCTTGGTGATGACGTTGATGACGTTTGGGTGAACAAGTCCTTGTTTTGCTAGATCAGCGAATTCCTCGATTGGCCCGTTCACTTCTGGTGCATGTTCTGTGTTTGCTTCTGCAGCTGCGACCTGTTGCCAATTGGTGCTGTGATGGAAGCCGGCTGCATGGACGGCTGCCAGATGGGATGGCGTGATGCGAAGCGCGCTCGTTGACCTGAAAAATGGAACCTGTACGGCTCTAGACGATACCGTCGCCGTGAGAAGATTCCGTGAGAACTTTGGCGGGCATCTTCGCAATGCGCTAAACATGATGGGTACGGGGATGCAGAAGTCTGCAGCCGCGATTAGGGTAGTGGATGAAGTCGCTCTAAAATACTCCGTTCTTCCACAGACACCCACGAAAGTCACTTGGGGTGTAAGGCGAATTATTGCGAAGGAATGGCAGGTGGACGTCGATGGTGCTTGGGGCATGCGCCAGAAACTTTCATATTTTTTGAGGACGTGCCCGGCGCGCTAGGGTGCGATAAGATAGGCTAGGAAATATTTCACGCCTCGTCTCGACGCGAACAACACGCCACCAAAGAGAGAACACGAGTGCCTTTCGTGACTTCATTTTTTTTTATTAGCAACTACTATATGCATTAATGGTACCCGGGATCTCTTATGTCACTCTCGGTTCTACTTTTTCGTCTTCTCATCTTACGCTGAAGGAGCGCTTCCGCAATCCCTTGATGTATACCTCCCGTGACACCCTCTACACAGTATACTGTCGTGCTGGAGAGTGCCTCTCCAACTGCGCCATCGTTCAACTCACAAATAGTACGAGTAACCTTCCAGCACTCTCGGCTAAGGCCACTACCAAATTTGACGCTGGTGTTGAGCATCCGCCTCGTAAGTTGGTGCTCTTCTTCGAATTGAGCGGCAGCCTTAAGAAACTGAGCCAAATATGGAAGCAATAGTTGAATAAAAATAAATAGCTTGAAGACGAGCCACGCCGTTGCACGCTGGAGAGCTGTTGGGGGGGGCGCACCCCGTATAGTGATCTCAGCCTGCCCGCTACGTATTAAGGCTTGTGGGCGGACAGTATCATGTGCAGAGAGCATGTTGTGCGGCATGGCAGCTAGTAGGCTCAGTTGCTCTGTTGGGGTGAGATCCACTGGCAAGCTCCTGAGAAACAGAGTTATGCTTTGTAGGTATTGGGAACGGATGACGTTTGTCAAGATTTCATCTTTTTCGACAAGCGGATCGCTCGACTGTTGCTGTGCCTGGGTGAGTACCGCTAAGCCTATGTAATATCAGTACCAGCCTCTGTAGATCAGAAAACCCGATCGATATCCATACCGTATTTAGCATGTTGCCAGTTGATACCCGTTGACGTCTCATAAGCTTCAGTTGATGGCAGAGGTGTGGAGGATGCCAATCTCTCTGTAAAAACGTCGGCGTCCATGTCCACGTTGAGTACTGATGCACCAGCGCTAGAGGATGGCCGGCATGGTGTCGTGCTGCCACTTCCAGCCCTCGAGCTATAGCCCGGAGGAGGAGTTGCAGGCAACGATATATCAGAAGAGTCTTGATTTCTATGCGATGCTTTCGCGCGGAAGTCGCTGATAGAATGCCGAATAGACGGGAGACTCGGTATGCGACTCTGGACCATGGCTGGAAGGACGTGGTAAAGCATGCTGGCTCTGGGTTTGTTCAATGCCTCCATTGCGTAATTAGACACAGCTCCAGACTCGCCGAAGCCATCCTGTTCGATATGCAACATGTTGCTTGCCTGGATTGGAACGAGGGAGTTAAGGTGGTTTTACGAATATAGTGAGTTACTGGTTCATTGAAACCGCAGGCAGGGGGGCACACGAATAAGGCGGAGACATGGTGGGAGGGAATAGATAAGGGACTAAATCTGGGTACTGAAGGCGGCGAAATGGCGAATTTCATGCTGCTGATACGGGGGTGGCTAGGATCCGTGTTGGCGGGTTGCGGTCAAGCATGTGAAAGTGTGCAGTTGTTGAGACAAGGGGTCTTGCCATGGCTCGCTAGGGTCTCCACGCGGCAGCCAATCAGCTCGGCAACGTGCTGGACTTGATGTGAAAGCTGTTCTGCTCGTTGAAGGCCTGCATTTTCAGCCAGCATCGCTCGTTGTGATTATTTATGAAGTCGCAGAGTGAACACTACCTCTCCTCATGTCAGCCATGTCAACCTCGTTGCCTGTGCCATGAATCTCAAGCGAGAAGCCCCACATCATGAGCCATGCATAGCCGATTCCTGTCGGCTCCGAGGGCTTCTTAAGAGAGACTATCTTACTCGTGATTGAGTGTAATCGAGGAAAAAGATTGGTTCTGTCTGCATGAAATTTCTAGGTGCGGAACGAATGCTGACGCAACCATGGGCTGGAGGACCTCGTAGCCAAAGCCGGCAAAAGGGGGCAAAGGAGCACATTCTGGGGTAGCTCTTGTCAATACAGAATTTCTCCTTCTGTGATATTCTATCTGCAACAAAAATAGACAACGGTTGCGTAGCGAAATAGGTCAAAACTAAGGGTTGAGTATGGACTGTATGACTTATGGTCGGTACGGTTACCCAGGAATGCTTGGGGTATATATGTGCTGATGCGCTGGGCTTCCTTTCTTCCTCTATTCAGTATTTTGAGGCCCAGCTTCACCGTTAGCTCTTAATTGAAGCTTCTTGAGCAGAGCAAGCACAAACATCGAAGCAAAACATGACATCAACCGGATCCACTGCTCTAGAGAACAAATAAACACCAATTCTCACGCGTCGCCCATCTTGGAAACAAAGGCTATGGCTCGCAAAAGACAACAACTGCTCTGCATGCCTCCCAATATCCGACCTTGAGGCCTGGGGTCGGCTCGTGTGCGATACTACCATGCTTCGTCCTCTGGGCTCTCTTCATTTTCAATCTCATGTTATTTATGGGCAATATGTTCCCCAGCACGTCCAGGAATGATACATCGAGGAAACTGGACACTGGAATTCGAGCTTCATGGAGAGATTGTGAGGGGTGTAAAAAAGGAAGTATGACGTCTGAGCTTTCGGTATCTATTAGGTCCGGGGGGTGGCGTGCTACCAAGGTGGGGTATAAGCTAGATGCTGTTGAAATGAGGTTCAGTAAACTAGATGATGTGCTGTCATTGATCTGAGAGCGAGGCGGTGATGATGATGGCATCGGGGCGCTAGTGCCACTCAAGCCCTACGCGTGCGCGGCGTTGCTGACTATACAACATGCGCTCGCTCTGCCTCGTCGCTTGAAGTGATAGAGAGCAGTGGAACACAGTAGAAGGTGAATATCAGCCTTTCCGGTCTACCCTATCTCGACGGCTTGGCCGATGCAACTGCGACCGAGTTTGACTTAACTTTCGCATTCCCCACGTTCGACCTGACCCATGGAACCCACCGTCGTGCTTAGGGTGGCCGCACTATGATTCTGCAAGTTGCAGCTACTTGAGGTTCGACACACATTATATCCTTTTTGAAGGCCATCTCTGTTCTATACCATCAGTGACTTTCCCCTGCTTGGCTGTCTGGCTGTCGCCACCATCCACCATCATGTTCACGAGCTTCTCAGGCAACACGCGCCGACCACGCAACGTCAACCTCAGCGGCCGCAAAACGAATCCCTTCGGCAACCCCACCACCAGCGCCGGGCCTCAAGGTGCCCTCGACCGTGCACAGCAAGACCGAGTGCAACGGCAGCGGGAGCGAGACACGCTCAACGCAGCCAAGAGGATACAGCGACTATGGAGGGGCCATACAAGCAGGAAGCAGGTCGCCAACGAGCTACGCCAGGCCTGGGATACTGCGGAAGGGCCAGTGGGTGTTGAGTCTCCCACCGCCTATGACTCGGACGTTGAGGCTCTTGGCCAGCTGCAGCGTCTGCTCCGGTTCGCTTCGTCAAGAAATGACGATGACATACAAAGAATACAACACTATGGCGCTCGCCGTATCTGCATGTCTCAAGGAGCACATACTTCTGCCCGTGGACCATGGCCATTGGCATACCTCAAACTCGAACGCCTCATCTTGACCATCCTACAGCGACAAACTAAGGCTCCAGCCTTATCATGGGCCCAATCCGGTGGCCTGTTTGTCATCTTGCGTTTTGTAGCCGACCAAATACCTTCACATACGTCTCAGGATGCGAAAACCTACTACCGTACCCTTGCTGAGACGTTAACAAAGCTCGAGCCGATCCTACAAAGCCTCGATACAGATAGCTCAGAGATGTGCGAAGTTCTACTCGGTACCATTATCTCGCCGTTGAAGAACATCACACCGTACACGTTGGATGCTTATGAAGCGTTTGGATACATTTTCATGACGCTTCCGGTACTCAACTCTGTTTCGCCATCACCATCAATACAGCAACTTCGAGACTCACTTGCTGATACGATCAACTATAAGCTCCTAGCAAATGCTCTAGCGTCTTTCTTCAAGTGTGTAGGTATCCAAGCGCAGCCGGAATTGAACACTGCTATAAGTCGCTTACGACTCCTTGCATCCTTCATCTACTTCCACCGCTATGCACATAATTTTAATAGCCCCGAAGCCTACGCCGTCCACAAGGACTTCGTATCCGTCGTATCGGTACTTCTGAACTCGCTCCCTGTCAACATTATCGACCATGTGCATCCCATCAGTGAAATTGAAGATGAGAACACGGGTGACACAATGGATGAAGAGATTCCACGCTTCTCAAAAGAACAAATTTTATCCTTGGTGAATCAAGAAGGCATTGGCAGCTTATTGACTGGGCTATCCCAGTCCTCAGACGCCTCGGATGATGAAAAGATTGAGGAAGCAAGACAGCTCGCCAACTACGCACTGGCACTGCTTCGTTTCTTTCCACGACGTGGGGATGAGATTCGAATGTGGCTTTACATTGGCCGTTCCGATCCACGATCTGGCGGAGGCGCGCGGAAGCTACCTGCAATACGATACTTCTGGGAGGCATCAAAACGCTCTTCTGTCTTTACAACTATCTTTCGAGATTCGCGAGCCGCGGTGGGACTCCTCAAGCCAAACTTGACAACGGCCACCGCTTCAGATCCTCCCGGTGGTTTTTGGCAGCCCGCACACCAGGAACTTGATCGTGATGCTATCATAGCCGACGAGTGGCGCGTTATATTAGTATTCTTAGAACTTTACACCTTCGTTCTTAAAGTGACGGATGACGAAGAATTCTTTTCGACTGGACAGCATGTTGCGCCCCCCAGTCAAGTTCGTGACAATGGCTTACCTTTGTCTGAGGTGAAGGACCTGACCACCTT
The DNA here is from genome assembly GCA_028456235.1 of Ophiosphaerella narmari. Classification (NCBI taxonomy): domain Eukaryota; kingdom Fungi; phylum Ascomycota; class Dothideomycetes; order Pleosporales; family Phaeosphaeriaceae; genus Ophiosphaerella; species Ophiosphaerella narmari. The sequence continues at coordinate 162,438 of JALNQA010000011.1, read as the reverse complement.
CTTGAAGAATCTTGGCTTTACATTGTACTTCAATGCAATGGACATCACCAGCGCAGGAGAGCGTGCCACTAATACTACAAGCATAAGTTTCTTCAACTCAAAAGCATCTGAGACTTCATATCGAAAAGATCCAGCTGAACCTTCTCTTGGAGGCGTTGCAGGCCTCAAGATCGACTATGTGAAAGGCCTAGTCACAGGCCTACTCCGCATGATCTACGAAAGAGATTCGCGTCGCAAATTTTTGCCTTCAGATCACTGGTTGATGACCTCACGATTCGACATGACAGGCTTTATCCCAGCTGTAGTAGAAGAGGAGGAGTCGCGCCACAAAGTTTCAGAAGAAGATGCAGATGACGTTGGGGACGAGGAAGAGGATATTGATGACACTCCTCAGCTAATCGGTACTAGTAGATCACAACAACAGCGAAGGTTGGAGAAACTACAACGACAGCAACGCAAAGCTTCCCGAAGACGATATTTGCAAGCTGTGGCACCACGCCTGCAGATCCTCCAGAATATGCCTTTCTTCATACCCTTCACTACACGAGTGAAGATCTTCCGTGAATTTGTGCATCTCGACATGTTCAAACGGAGGGGAAGCTCAGACCCGGAAGCTTGGCGCTGGAGGATGATGCAGAGCGCTGGTCACCACATCGATAAGCACACCGCCAAAATAAGGAGGGAAAATGAGTTCGAAGACGCTTTTGAGCAGTTTTACCCTCTTGGCCAGGGTCTGAAAGAACCAATTCAAATCACATTTATGGATCAATTTGGATCCCCTGAAGCTGGTATCGATGGTGGTGGTGTAACCAAGGAGTTCTTGACTAGCGTTACCAACCGAGCATTTTTACCCACGGATCATATCAACATGTTCGTCGAGAATGATCAGCACTTGCTCTACCCAAATCCTACTGCGGTCGAAGAACACAAAGCAGCACTTGTCAATAGAGAACCTGATCTGCGCGAAAATTCACCAGAGTTCCGATTACAGATCTCTGAATTGCTTCAACGCTACGAGTTTATAGGTCGCATCATTGGCAAATGCTTATACGAGGGTATTTTAGTAGACGTCAATTTTGCTCCATTCTTCCTCCGTAAGTGGGCTTTGACGGGTGGGGAGGGTTCTGCGCCAAATGAGTCTGCTTATCGCCCGTCTCTTAATGACCTCCGCGATCTGGACGAAGAGCTATACCAAGGTCTTCATAAGCTCAAAACTTACTCGGGCGATGTGGAAGACTTTTCGCTTAATTTTACTGTCACAGACACGGTGGTTGTAGACCACGCAACCGACCCAAAGAAGACCAAAGCAATTGATAGAGAACTGAAGCCTGATGGCGCAGAAACCCCCGTAACGAACCAGAACCGCTTAGTCTACATCAGCTACATGGCACGTCATCGCCTTCAAAACCAGCCTTATCTTCAGACGACTGCCTTTCTTCGTGGCCTCCGCCAGATGGTTCAACCGTCGTGGCTTTCTATGTTCAACCATTCAGAACTACAAACTCTTGTTAGCGGTACACGCACCTCAATCGATGTCGAAGACCTCCGTCGCAACACCATCTATGGAGGCACTTACGTCATCGGTGATGATGGTCTTGAGCATCCGACTATTGCTCTATTCTGGAAAATTATGAAGGACATATCTGATGATGAGCGACGTGCTGTTCTTAAGTTCGTGACAAGCACACCGCGAGCACCACTGCTAGGATTTAGTACACTCAACCCGCGCTTCAGTATTCGGGATGCAGGTAGCGACCAGGAGAGACTTCCAAGTACGAGCACTTGTGTCAACTTGCTCAAACTACCCATGTACAGGAACGAAGACTTGCTGAAGGAGAAGCTACTCTACAGTATTTTCTCTGGCGCTGGATTCGATCTGAGTTAGTTGGTGACCTTATTTCGCGAGTGGACCAAGAGCATTGAATAATTATGGATTTGTCAGCCAGCATGCATATGGATATGATACTCACTGAATTCTTGACTTCGGAAATTAACGGTTGATCGACATGAACCTTACAACGGAACTGCAAAGAAGTTGTGTTGTAGTTTGGCGATGCTTCCTCATTGGCTTCCTGAATCTTAGGGGCGAGGTTTATAGGTCAGCGGGTAGATGAATAGTAACGCTTGTTGATTCAATTAGCCAGTAGTCGTAATGTTCGAGCTCGGTGTTGCTGACACGGTGCTTGGCATACCTTAACTCCATATTCAACCTGCGCAAACCGTCTCACGGTATGACACAATGTCAAGGCCTGGAATCCTTTGAGCATGAGCATGTTACCTAGCAACTAAGACTGGCATATTGCGTGTCATCACAAGTGTCATTGTACCTCGAACATCGTTATGAGCATGAGAAGGAAAACTTCGGCCATGTAAACATCGAACGCCGTCATGAAATTCACAAATTAAACTTTTCATATTCTACAATGTTTTCCCTACTACTATATATATTAATCCTGGTGGCCTTTGTTCGCAACACTAGTGGATATGCATACGCCAATCGAACATTATCACTGGGAATCGTAAGCAGCTCGCAGCCTGCAAGCCACCTAGTGCATCCCACTGACGTTGATACAAGATCCTCTTTCCTGGCTTCGAGCCATTAGACGTATACGGCCCATTACAAATCTTCAAAACAGTACACTAAAATCCGATGGCCCCATAGATTTTGATCCCATAGCTAAGCCGCAAGTAAGCTCTCGGAGAATTATAACATGACTTTCTCCTTGATCGCAAACCAAACCGGGCCAATAACATCACTTCCACCTCCCTTCGTATCATGGATAGATCCCTCCCACCCTGTCCTAGACTTAAAGCATGTCCTTGGTCCCTCAACCGTCGCAACACACACATTTGCCAACGCTCCGGCCCTCAACGTGATCCTCGTGCCTGGAGGATTAGGCAATGTAGTACTCGAACAGGCAGATAACTACGACATTGAAAACCTCATCTCCAGCCGCGCTCCATAAGCAGACTACATTCTCAGCGTGTGTTCCGGTGCCGTTGCCCTCGCGCGCGCTGGCCTGCTCAAAGGTAAACACGCGACTACAAACAAGGGGTTGTGGAGCTGGATTACAGATTCCAAACACGGAGAGGATGTGAAGTGGGTGCTGAGTGCGCGGTAGACGCAAGATAGAAAATTTTGGACGAGTTCAGGCGTTGCTACAGGCATAGACATGACGTATGCTTTCTTGAAACATTTGTATGGGACAGACAAGTTGGATGGGTCTATGAATGGAATTGAGTATGCTCCGCATCAGGATGCCAGTTGGGATCCATTTTCAATCGTACATAAGGTGAGTGGGGGTTTAGGTCTGCCTAGCCGAGTCATTGATTGTGCTGACCTGCCGTTTAGGTTCCGGGTGCAAATCAGAATGGAACTTTAACGTCATGTGTCAAGCCTGTTGGCTATAGTTAGTGAAGAAAGTTGCATGTACCATTTGAGTTGCATTGGTATGGTGCTAGAAGAAGATTGGAGGATTGTAGAGGAATCCGCAATTCACAAGCTAAAAAAGGGGGGCGTACTCTACACAACTGGCATTTCTTTCGGTATAAGTCCGAAAAGTTCAAGCGTCAAAGCACTGATATTGATCAATCCATAGAAGATCATCGGTATGACCTGTTATCAGTCAGTATTGCAGAAATTAAAACACTTAATGGAAGGAATACTACTCACGCCGAAGAAGAGGTTGCCTAGCAAACCTCTTCTAGTTATCGTCCCTGCTAACTCGGTCCTTGTAATTTGGGGTGCCTCTTTGCATTTGAAAGGCCCCAACAGTCTATAGAACGTAACAAAGCTTGCCCCAAAACAATAAACTAATAGCACTTTCAGCCCATGTGTTCTCCATAACTCCGGAAGACTAGGAGCTCCACCAAAGTCCTTCGCTAAAGTACTCATATATGCGCTATGGTCAACTCCATACTGGATGCGTGAGGTTTGTTTTGCCAGTAGGTGATAGTGCGGTGGGTCTATGGGCAATGACATCTTATTGGTGATCAAGGCGGTCCACCACATCGCTTGCTGTTCGGCAATAGGTGGAATGGCCCCAACGCCAGGGCGCACGAAACCAATGAACGCGACGCTCGGCTCAGATGGGGCAACGATATTGCGAATTGTAGCATCTGAGGCTGTTGGATAAGAAGGATCGAGCCAAGCAAAGGACTGCTTATATCCAGTACAGTACACGACGCAGTTTGGTCGCACCTCCACATCTTTCAAGCGCCTCCAGTCTTTACGGTCGGGTCTCTTCTCGAAAATCACCCGCCCAGTTTCATCTATACGCTCGGGGAATGAGCAAGTATCAACCCATCTCTTTGACTGGGCATCCTCTGGTGGATCTACGTAACCGTTTCCAAGGAAGCCCAGTGGATGTTTTTCTTGATAAGGCCTATTAAGATAAGGCATTGCTTTGCTGCTCTTATTGAGGAAGACGAACGCCCGACCAAGTCTGTCATGCGGCAGAGCACCCACGTGCTGGTTCATTCCTGCCTGCGTACCTGTGAGGAACCACAACACACGCTTGATCACAAAGTCAGAAACAAACCAGCGGAAACGACTAGCAGCGATTGCGCGATGGACATAAGCTGTCTCAAAGAGGTTGGTGATGAGACCATCAATGGGCAGCCCACCTTTGAACTGCTTGCCAAAGACTTTGAAGCGTGAAAGAGCTTTTGGGAAGGATAGGAAGCCAGTCCTGAAGCACATTGTCACTGATTTAGCGTCCGCTTTGATAGCTTCATATGCGATGTCTATGCAAGTGTCAGTATGTATATATAGCATCAATGAATTCGCTTACCCATTGCCGTTTCTCCACAACCCATGATCAGTATGTTCCTCCCAGTAAGCTGTGATCGCTTTTTGTAATATGCAGAATGAAATACATCACCTTTAATGTGTTCAATACCCGGGATAGTAGGTATATTGGGTTCTACATGGAGACCAGTGCAGATGGCGACATGCGAGCAGTCGAAAAATTGCTCCTTCCCATGATGATTTTTCCCTAGGTACTTTACTCTGTGTTTCCACCGTCGATCCTCCGCTTGAGCAAGTGGTTCGATGCTTGAAACGCGACATCCCAATTTGATCAGCGGCTCGAGAGCGAAACGACGTACATAAGAATCAAGATAGTCAACATATTGAGGTAGTGATATGTGGTCCGGCTTATCCCATGGAAATCGGTGGTCAGAGAAGGTGGTCAATTGTTTAGAAGAAACAAGTTCTGCGTTCTCATATGAGCGATAGTGGAAGGTGCCTCCGATGTTGTCCTCGCTAGGGAAGGGCTTAGCATCCGATTAGTGCTGTGGGACGATATATCTACTCACGCCTCGAATAATACGACTTCAATCGGCCGTTCTGGTGTTGACGCTTCGGAGAGTGTCTTCAGAGTGGCCAGTCCTCCGGGACTTCCGGAACTGTTAGAATGTACTCGTTCGCTACCTGACGTCTAGTTTCATACCCTGCTCCTATAACAGCGATACGCATAGCTATTCTCCCATCTGTTCCAACCATTATTTCCAAGGCAGTTTAGCAGCCAGACTCCGTGTTCGATAAATGCTGTACCTTGCGGTGATGTGGGGTGGGGATAAATATCAGGAATGTGCCTTTTCCGAACCAATCAGATGGTGGATGACATCAAGAGCATGCTCCTGTCTTATCTCATCGAACTTTACCTGGAAAATAGATTAAATATAAAGTATTATTAACAATCTATAATGTGGTAAACTTATTGAAAAGATTCTAGATAAGTGACTATATATGGAAGACCCTGTAAATCACCTTCCTGAATATTCGTATAACCACCGAAATTGATCAGGTATGCGTCATCATGCACATCAACAAGGACATTATCAGGCTTTTCATCTCCCCAAACAATTTCGATTTCGTGAGCATGAAGCTCATTAGAGAGTAGTTGTCTGCTTGAGCCACTTTTCGCGTAACATACGCCCCTGGTGTGTGCAGCCGGACAGTGTTGTATTCTGCGGATTAATATATGTCAGCAGCAGCCCAACAATCTTTGGCGTCCGTCCATCTTCAACTACATCAAGGAGACGGGATATACGCATATCTTCTCTAAGCCCAGCCGTACGGATCCTGACGTAGGCGGTGAGCTCCGCTGCTGAATGGAAAATTTCAATCTGTGGATGAAAAAGTTCAATCACGGTTGCGATGGAAGGGGTTGGTGGTTTATTGTTTATAGCCCTATTTTGGACTGGCGCGCCGACGTATTCAGGGTATATAGGCGGCCTTTTGGCCGAAGTCAATTCAGACAATTCAACTATAACTTCATTATATTTTAAAGTCCATAATGCCCGTGCCGGCATCCCCTCCCATCAACTCTCTAAAGAAGCAGACGTGTCGCAGTACAAATACCGTTCAACGGAGCAGAGCTTTAAGGGTTCGGACTCTACCTTTTGCTCCGCAACAAGACGCCATTTCCATTGATGCATACATTTCCGATAAGGCCACCGTATCTTCGTTGAGCCATGGGTGGATATCTTCATGATGGTAGGCTTGAAACGAAAACTTGTCGAGCGTTTTGGAGGTAGGAAGTATTGCACTAATGAAACGAAAACTCCGTATTACCGTCGCACCGAACTGGAACCCACTCATCGCCAGCGACTCGCAAGGTACACACGTGCTGCTCAGGAAAAAGGAAATCCTAGAGCATGTACAATTTCGATCCGAAGGGGGGATATCGTAAAACAGAGGAGCAAAAGATTTCGTGGTCTAGCCGTAGGATTCCTCTGAAGGGTCAACAAAGTCACCCTCATCAGGATCGTCTGATGGTGGTGGTATAGACGTTGGATCTAGGTGTGCAACATGGAGGATTAAGTCCAATCACAGCTCCGAGCTCCCTTGAAAAATCTAATCTCGTAAAGGCTCACCTACTTGACTTATGTTGGAGACTATAGTAAAGTTATTTAATCTAGTAACTGGCTATGTATTACCATTTCTGTTCGTATTTTTTTTGGTGAGGGAATAGTGTTACAAATACTCGTGTAAAGAAGAGTGGAAATCTCGGTAGTAACGCCTCGGTACATTTAATATATTAAACTATCACGAGAGCAGAAGTGCAACATCAAGAAGAAAGAAGTGTTCCGATTCGCAGAGGACACTCACTCATGGCGATGCAGGTAAATGGTGGTAGCCTTGAGCTCAACCAAAGATTTAACTTCCTCATGTAACGACTATCAGCGAAACCTCACTCACTCACTATAACGCATACATAGCTCACTAGAAATATAGGTATCCTATAGCTACCCTAACTACGAATTATCTACCACGCTGCTGATTCGCTTAAAGGTAATCAGCCAATTGCGGCTAATAGGCGAGCTTACGAAGTGGGGACGACGAGGAGCAGCGAAATCAACACAGATGTTCAGTTGAATGTCTTTGTAGGTGACAAGAGTTTCCGCATTGACCTCCAGCATGAGCCAAGTGGGTGGGCCTTTGCGAGATTAATAGGGAACTAGAAGCTGTGATTGGACTTAATCCTTGACGCTATAAAGACCCACCCACTTGACTTATGCCGGAGACCATGGTAGCTATGGCATTTCGGGTTCTCGTCTAACTTTGCCTGGCCACCAGCCGAGGCATTTTCGAAACGAGGGAGCGTGCTCAACAAGATCATGTCGACAAATGCAATGCCTGTTTGCCATTTACCTCCTCTTCACTTACAGCACACAGTATGCAGTCGCAACAGCGTGTAGTTGTTGTCGGCTCTGGCTTAGCAGGCCTAGTCAGCGCATACTTGCTACATTCTGATCCCCAGAGCCGGTACGCTGTCAGGGTGCTAGAATCGGTATGTGATAAGGAGCAATGGCAGTAGGAAGCTCGGCTTTGACAGCGAGCACAGGGAGCCTCGCTTTCGCTCGACTCTGCGTCCATCTCGATACCTAATGCCGCACAAACGTCATCGGATCGCGTCGACCTGCCCATGCGCGCTTTCGCAGGCGGCTTTTACCACAACCTGAAGTCCATGTACGACTATCTGCATATCCCATACCACTCGCAACCTTTCCTGTTCAACTTTGTAGCAGCGCAAAAGGGCCCTTCCGCAAAACAGACCTCCTACTTCGTGCACGCCTCCAATCTACACCAGCGCGCGCCTCGGCCGAGTGCTGTTCGTCCAATACAATATTTGTGGGAGGTGCTATATCTGATAGCATGTTATGCCTGGTTTTCATTTTGTTGCTTCCTAATTGCGCCGCATATTGGTGAGAAGCTTCGGGACTACCTTGCGAGGACTCATACGCCACACCGCTTCACAGAACTCTACCTCCTTCCGTTGATATCCAGCGTCACTACCTGCCCTCACGATGCCTTGTTGGATTTTCCTGCAAGCGACATTACAGAGTATAAGCGAACAACACATCGAGCGCCACATTATACCGTTTCTTCTGGCGTGCACACGGTGCAGAATCGACTTATAGGGAGCATCGAGTACGAACTTGGCGCTACCGTGACAGCCGTAGAGCCACAGGGAAATGGTGTGAGGGTGTCATGGCAGAAAAACAGCAAAGAACTGCACTCCGAATACTTTGACAGAGTGATCCTTGCGGTAGCCCCAAATATTGTTGGACAAATCTTCAAGCCTTTACAGCGCCATATGGCTAAAATGCCTACCGCAGTAGTGGAAAGCGTGGTACACACCGATCGTAGCGTCGTGGAAGAGGTAGAGTCGAATAAGAAATCTGCGGATAAGCACAGCGCGCAGTTGATCTGTCTTCGAACATCAACTGATAGAACGGCCCGAACCGAGTCACATCATGTTCAACCATGTGGCGCGATTGTGACAACTTGTTTACACACCCATCTAGACTCCTCTCTTGTGATCCATTCGGCCAAATTTACACGCGTTCTCCGAAGTCCAGAAAGTCAACAGATAGTCAACGCTATCTTCAGTAACAGCTCAATAAGCCGGGGAGATGAGAAATCGGTGCCATTGTGGAGAAATGGAGACGACAACGTTTGGCTAGCGGGCGGGTGGTGTTGGGACGGCATGGTACTCTTGGAGGGCTGTGTTGTGTCGGCTGTACGTGTTGCTGCCGCATTTGGTGTACAAGTGCCCTGGTAAAGGGAACAGGTGGTAAAGGTAGCATTATAGGCAGTATGATGATATCCAAACAGTAATGAACGCAAATAATTCGTCAAGGCACCGTTCGGTACGCAGCTTAGGTAGCGCTGAGTAGTATGGCCGAAGACGCCTTAGTATACGTCGCTAGCCTTACCGAATCAAGCCAGACAATTTTTAGTGCGTTTGGTACATGTAAGGCCGCGAAGCAACAGCTACGCAAGCGCTCAAGCCAGAAGGCTCTAGGGCCTATGGGCCCTTAAATAATATATACTGTTCTACTCTAATAATTAACGTTGTTGATTCTCATCTTTTTTACCCTAGTGGAGTAGAGCTGCGTCCTAACAGCAACATCAAAGTTCAAACCTTCACCGATTGAAAAAAATTATTTCTGTGGTCAGAATATAATAAATGTAGCCTATTTCAGAGCCCTCGTCTTCTCCTATATTTTATATTATATATTTAATTACGTAATCCTAATATTGCAGGAGTAGTAGCCATTGGGGACGTTGGGAGAACATTGCACGGCCATACTAGCCATGCTTGCTGTTGGTGCAATGCTGCAGCACTGTACACCCATACTATATTTTTTGCGATGTAGCTTACATACTCTTCTAGTAGGATAATAAGCTTATCTATGAGTATCTTTGCCTCTACTATGCTTGTTAAACGAGATATTAGGCTATTTAAAATACTACCTCAGTTACCTAATCTTAATCTTATTAAGAACATCTAGAGCATTATAAAGGCGCGTATTACAGCGCTACCTTACCACTTGATCCAAGAACTACTATGCTCACCACTATCCGTCGCGAATAGGTGCAAATTACTCGTTTTGAGGAACAGCTTGTACTTAGCTTGGTAGAGAGTATGCCGGCTCGGTTAGCAGCAGTAATTGCAGCAGGTGGTGGGCTTATTGATTATTACGTAGCTACTCACTCACCCTCTCTACTCAACTCTACTCACACGTCTATTGCATATACAAAATACCGGCCATATCCACTCGCTGAAGCTGAGCTCAAACGACGTCCAAACCTGATATAGATTCTCGCTTTTCCTATACTAATTTGGCTAGTTTAGATTCAAGTCACGACGGCGATTGATGCCCAATTCGGCTCCACAAGACAGGGATACGAGCCGTCTTATAAATACCCTCAATCTAATCTCTCTCGGGACTCCCTGTAGAGCCGCAACGCCGACCTAACACTCCCCGACTACGTGCGTATCTACTACACCATAATATTATATCTAGACGTTGACATAGGCCACATAAAAAAAATGAATATAACAATAATCGCCTGCATTGGAGTTATAATAGCTATCTTTTATTCTACGATAACTCTTATTATTGCTTTCTTTACGCCATGCATCTTCGGAATTACACCCACTCACCATGCGACAGTTAGAGGAGTTGGTGACAGACAAATAGGCTTAGCGTTAATATTACTTGCGATTACGCTATTCGTATGGTCGTCGATGAGGCGCTCGCGCGCCGATAGCAGTGAGAGAAGGTCAATTTATGGACTTCAGCACGGTAGATTACATTTGCAGACATCAACACCCATGTGGATGAACATGGGGTACTGGGGAGATGGTAAAAAATCAAAGACCATGGCTGAAGCGTGCCGAGATCTTTTAAAGGCTGTACTGTCAGAGGCAGGATTCTCGAATGAGGATGCAGGAATTACATCTACGAGGGGCGAGCGTCGTCCAAAACTACTCATCGACTTGGGTTTCGGATCCGGCGACCAAACAATCTATTTAATGAGTGAATCGCCAGTGCGGCCTTGCGACCGCGAGTGGTGGGATGAGCGAGAATGTTGCACCCAGATCGATTACTATGTTGGTATCACGAAGGATCCGGGACAGGCTAGTTACGCTTCGGAACGTATCAAAGAGCTGGATTTGAGTAGCAGAATGGTAGGTCACCATGATGGCCAAAATAGAAGACCTAAAATCTCTCTGTTCTGTGCCGATGCATCAAGGCCTTTATCTTGGAAGGATGAGATTGTGATGGCCAGTAATCCTAGTCGCGAAAATGGACTCCCTGCAACCTGGATACTCGCTTTGGACACTGCGTATCACTTTTCTCCTTCCCGCTGGCCTGTTATCGAATACGGGTACGCGAAACTTGGTGCAACCTTCATGGCGTTTGACCTATGTCTTTCGCCTACCGCCACCTTCATGCAGAAGGCTATGCTGCGCATCTTGACCACGTTGTCCAGTTCACCTTGGGCCAACTTTGTCACACCAGAAGGCTACCGAGGCAAACTAGTAGAGGCTGGATACTCCGACGATGCGATCAAGATTATTGATGTGTCTGAGCATGTCTTTACTCCCCTGGCAGAATACCTGACAGAGCAGGATAAGAGATTGAAAGTGCTTGGTTTAGGTATAGGGAACTTCGGCGTTGCGAAATCTATGTTCAGCTGGTGGGGAAGGTCTGGTGTGGTCAAAGGTGTCATTGTTGTGGCTAAAAGGTGAGATAAATCAAACATCATTGGCGCCATCAACAAGCCATCTGTGGATATCAATCAGGCAAGTTTTAGTCTCGAAAACGCTGTTTTAAAAAACCATTCAACCAAGCCTAAAGCACGGGATAAAGCTACAATGGCCAATAATTTTATGTGGAGGATTGGAAGCTCTAGGAACGATCCGTAGTTGAATGAGTGAATTGATCAGATTACTAGGAAAGATTGGATGTCAATCCAGATATATATACGCTAGGATCGGAGAAAAGGGATTCTCCGGTCTCCGGTTACCTTGGGATTATCTGATCCTGTGCACAGCTAGTCCAGCTGGTTGTATCCCGCTTCCGACACAGTGCCTTAAGAACATATTGCGACCATCTCGTGCGAATTCGAACATGGATCCCTTGTGTCATTTGTATCGCCATTACGGCATTAAGTCACACTAACCATCCACCATAGTTACACAAATTGTTCGATTGAATACGATGGCCTGCCTCGCCATCTAGAGTAGGATTTCAGTAGGTAACGACATTCTTGCGTGGTAATGTGTATCAGATGATTCGGGGGAAGAAGTTAGATTCAGCCAGGAAACAGTTTTAATAGGGCTTAAACGGGTTGCGTGTGCAGTCTTATCTTAGTGACAAATGACAAATTGGTTCGCCATGTTTATGTGGCTTTAAGTCGTTTTAACGGCAATCTAACTGCAATTTCCCAGGTGATTGAAAATATCAGGCTGTATCATCAACATCCTAGTTCTTCCATTATTTACTACTGTCTTGGCAGCGGTGAATATTCACGTGTGTTGTCACAAGGCCCTGTTGGCATGATCACCACTCCTAAGGTGTTTGTGAATGCGCACCAAATGTGACCACAGTGCGCGTTTTACCGCGCCTTTGACTGATTGTTGCCCACCTACGCTAAATTGACATTTCTTCTTACTAAGCAGTAGTTATATAAACAACTTTGCTCCCAGCTGTTCCCTTTATTATCAGTTTAATTACATTTGCTCTACTATATATACAAACCTAGGCACCTAAAGACCTCACTGAAAAACACCAGAAAAACTATTCATCTGAAGTTATGGTAAATCACTACGTTCCTTTCATGGCGTTCTATTGACTAACTACTGTTTATCTTGAAGATGAGCCAATCCGCAGATCCTGCACCAACTTATGCTTCCAAGGGCAAATTCCTTGCCGAAGGACTCGAAGAAGTTATTTTAAAAGAAGATATTGACTGTTCAATATGCCATGGACCGCTCGCAACAACCAAGGCCACTGGAGAAATGGCCGTTGCACAGTCGCTTGATACCGACAGCAACGCCCCAACTCAGTCTACTAGGTCACATTCGAGTGAAACAGGTACCGCTCTCATAAACTACACATTCCGACTTCTATACTGACCTAGAACTGCGACAGACCAGAACGTCATCTCTAATCCAGCCGGCAAGGACCCTGTGCCTGAGAAACCCGTGTGCATCGTACATTGCGGTCACATTTTCGGTACGGTATGTCTTTCGACTTGGCTTTCTAGCGATTCGTCCAATCATTGCCCGCAATGCACTCAGGTTCTCTTTCCAAAACGGTGCGAACCCCAGCGTTCTGTCTTTCTGGCGGCGGGGTATGAAATAACATGGGAGGATGTTGGACCCAAGGAGTTCTACAATATCATTAACGGAGAGGAAGATCCTGAGGGTGACTCCACAGAACGGGAAAGTGAAGATGACGAAGTTGGGGGGTTTGTGGTCGACGGGGGAAACAACAACTCGTAGGAGTTTGGTGTGAATGTGCGTTTGAACAATATCACCAGTTGATTGTGGGTCTACACGTTTGTTGATCTGGAAGATAATTGTGTATATGAACTATATGTATACCTGATAATCTAATTTGAATCTTTGGCGTGATTTTGCTTTCCGTCATTACTAGCAGTGACCTAAGGCTATTGAGTGTGATCATATGTTCGCACAATCTTGGAAGTTTTTGACAGTACAAGGCCTAGCGCGTCTACTTGGTTTGCATATCTATTGATGTCGGCACAATAATTGTAGATACCATTCCACCACACTATGGTTTCCACCAGTTCAGTATTTATCTATCCCTACCCAATGGATGCACCTACTGGGTTGTTATACCCTTTTCCGAAAATTTCTTGCGACAGTGAGCCTAGCAATGAAAACACAAAGCGCTGACAAGGTAGCCATCCCGCCTGCATAGAAGATCGCAGGTCGATAAACATTGATACTTTGACCAGATCCATTTCCGCGTCTACCGCCTGCAGCTTGTAATAGGTACCCCGCGATTGGAGCACCCATGAGATAGCCGCCCGTCCAACCAGTCACAGACATACCCATAGCCACAGCGGCCCTGCCTGGACCGAAAATCTCTGCGACCACAGTTGGTTGTGTAGTAAAATATGCACCATTCGCAACGCCATTCAGTATAGCAAAGATAATGAGGGGTCCCAGTGTATTGGATACCGGCCAAATGGCTAACATGCTCACAGAGTTGGCCACCATTGTGATAACAAACATGTTTAAAGGTCCAATTTTATCGCACAAAGGGCCAGCCGCGAATCTCCCAACTGCGTTGCCTAATATTAGGAGATAAGGTAAGCGCTTGTCAGAGGAATTGTAACCACCTTTGGGAGCACTTACAGGCATTGAACGCAGCTACTAAACCTGCTCCGGTGCTTGAACTCAACCCAATGGACTGAGCGAACAGAGGCAAGTAGAACGGCGGTACGTAAAGGGCGAAAACACCAATAGCGCTAGCAATAAAAGTGGCAATGAAAGGAACGGACCGAAACATAGTCCAGTCAACAAAGGGTGTGTTTTTGAGCGGGACTCGGTCCTTGATCATCGATGCGGCAGGCAGACCCAACGCTAGCGTCAGCAGCCCTTGAAACCTGAAAGTCCACGCAATTCCAACTCTTTGATACATAGATTCCAACGCAATTGCCATGACGCAACCACCTATACCGCTTCCGAGCTTTATGATACCGTTCGCAAGACCAAGACGGGCGCTGAAATACTGAACAGGAAGTGCGTTGGCGACAGCATAAGCCATCGCCATACCAACACCACCAAGAACCCCAACAGTTCCAAAAAGGCCTGCAAGATTCGATGTGCAAAAGCTGGCCCCAACTAGGCCCATCCCCATGAGGAACACGCCAACCAACATAGTCGTGCGTGCGCCAACCCGACGCATCATCTGTATGGCGGCGAGGCCAAAGAGCGCACCTCCAGATAAAGCCATGCTACCTACGTAGGCGAGGGTAGATGGAGAGACATGCCTCAAGGTCGAATTTAGGAGTGCCGCCTGTAGCACTCCCCAACAATTAATTATTCCACCGTGGCAGAAGGTGGTCAAGAAAGCAGAGAAGACAATGACCCAGCCATACCCACCATCCGGTATGGCGGACACAGAGTATTGCGCATTTTCTGGTACCTCGTCGGGGTATTGTGGTGGCGATACAAGGCGATTTGAAGAAGGCGTTTCTTTGGTTAGTGGTGAGGGGTACGCAGGTTGGAAGGTTGAGAGCTCAATGGCCTCTTCTGTGGTTATGGTCGTCGTATTAGACATGACTGTCCAGTGGTTTTCCAAGGAATCACAAGAAATACCCGTTCGGAGGGATGGAAGTTTCTTGCGTGTACTTAGGTAATTAGTCATCTCTCATGGTTGACTTTGCCTCGTTTGGTTAGAACACGCCCTACCAACTACTACTTAGCACAATTATCACCTCGTAGCAATACGCACGCTCTGTAAATTAAGTATACAGCGAATGCGTTTTTGCCGTATCGTATTTGAGATGAAATCAAGGTTCGAAAGGGTAGTTATCACGTGACGAAATTTTAGTCAGCGTCATTCGAGTCTAACTTAATTCGGGAGTTACAGCAATTGCAGCCCCTCATTCTTCCCATGTCAAGTGATTTATAGATTTCCTGTTCAGCGTTTGTGATGCTAGATCTGGTTGAATCTTAGCGGTGTTGTTGTGAATTTGAGATTGGTTTGCATGACTGTGACCAACTTTCCAAGTTTTGGTGACCTTCGACAATATGCTTGTGAAACATGCTCCGCCTCGTGTTGCAAATCTGGGCAACACACGTCATAGGGCGAACAACGAAGGTCGCAACAACATATATTTATCGTCAACTCTTGATCAATAACTCATCATTAAACACTACATCCTCACATCCAGACGACATAATGGCTACCGAAGAGACCGTCCAACTTGGCGAGGCGCATGCGCCACATCAAGCCTCCATCGATGCATTTGATTCGATTCTCGAGTCGTTGAAAGAGGAGCTTGTCAAGCTTCGACATAACCACGACAGTAATTATTGACTAGCTATAACATCTTACCTATATTGACGAATTATAGAACACGAGCCCGAATACTTCCGTGCGGTCAAGGACGTTTCCAATACAGACCTGACTTCTTTTTCGTCCAAGGATCTAGAGTCCGTCCGCGTTGCTGCCTCCGCATACGGCCTGCATTTATTTGCCAAGGTCAGGATACCAGCGGTTAGCGATGCGTATATCCATGTCCGGATTTTTGGCTCAGCAAAGGACGGAACAGACGGCAGTAGCGCTGACGAGAGAGAATACAAGTTACACAGTATCCATACCGAAGAGGTTATCAAGGACGATGGTGATAGGGCATATCGAGCTATATTCAACAAGGGCGATGCATTGGAGTGGTTCGATACCTAAAATTGTCAACGCTCCGCATAAATGGTGCCCTTTGAGTTTCTACAGGCCAATGTCACGAGAACTTCATCCTTGACTACTATCAACTTGCGTGAATCATCTAGGGTGTGCACTGCTCACCGCATGGGCACCTGGGTACCCACCTTTGAACTTTACCATACCAATCGGCATGGTAATTATGATGTAGGATCAACCTGCATGAGTGACTTATGCCCTTGTAGCCATGTGCACGCATCCCCGACCGATCACGCCGTTGTCACAAGCCAGCCATTCCACAATTACGACGCCACTAATCTTCAGGCCTAGCATCCACGCATCATCATCACTACGTTGACCTGCGGCTAACGCGTTGTGCAGTCTGTGCTATTCTGGCTAGAGAAAGACTGCATGCAATACCTATAAGCGCGCATCTCCGCCGGCGCCTCAAACTACGCTTCGGTACGAGTATAAAGCGTAGGCGTCGGCTGAAAGCTCCCGAGGAAGTGTGCATCCGGTGTAGGGTGAATTCATGCATGAGTGCGGCAAGCCCACCCGCTCTTCATTTCTTTGTCTACAAGAAGAATGTTAACATTCGGCTAGCGGCTTCCTACCCGCAGCCGCGGCGTACCATGTGGGGGAGCCATCATAGCGTCATCTCGGCCGCAGACTTCTAACCTCACATGCCAATACTCTGCATGGCGTGCGAATGGATGCCAGCCCGGGCAGCGCATGCAGACGCTGTGGCGATTGCCTCTTTGTTCGCGATGGCCTGGACCTCGCCCTTTTCTCGCTTGCAATTTGGTCACATCGATCCTCGTGCATTGACTACAGCCATGGCGTCTCGGATAGCGCAGCAGATGGACAAGCCAAGCGTGGTGTTCCTCGTACTGCGAGATCCTAGCGTCGAAGAGGTTGTGGCCGTGGCGCAGTGGACACTTCCTACGAATAAGCAAGAACCGGATTCTGCAAACGAGCCCATAGAAGAGCGGAATGAGCGGCAAGCTTTTGAAGACTGCCTTTTCAAAAGAAATCTTCCCGAGAAGAGTAACAAGGATCTCATCATGGAATTTACTATCGGTCTGAGGGAACTTAGACAGAGAGTGCTTCAAGGCCGGAAGCACTACCTTTTGGAAAACTTGGCTACGCATCCTCAATATCGAGGACGGGGCTTGGCTACTTGTTTGATCGAATGGGCTGCACGGCGGGCTGACGAAGAGAGTGTGCTTGTTTATTTGGATACAGCGAGCGATAATCCTGCAGGTAGAATGTATCGCAAACTTGGCTTTGAGGAACAGGGCCGTCATACTATAGAGGATCTTAGCCATTTTGTTGGGAAGGAAGAGGTGGAGAGAGAATGCAGTGCTAATAAGCATACGCATGTTGCTTTCGTTAGATATCCAAACCAGGGCCGAAAGAGTTAATTGAAGGTGATGTGTTAAGATGCTTGCGTAATCTTACTTAGCTATGGATGAATGCTCGTAGCTATTCGTTTATATCATACACTATACTGAAAATAAGCTCAGGACACAAATCAAAGGGTGTCGGATCGCTCTTTTCCCAGCCGTTGTGCCTGAGCCCTGACCCCACCCTGCCTCATTGCAATCGGGACGCTTCCGAGCCTATGCAATCCCATCGAGTCAAGAAGTATAACTGTTTAGAAATATGTGACCTTACATTCCCGTCCCGCCAGGACCAAAGAAAAATCCATCGAATAAGTCGAAGCCATTCCCATCACTCCAATCATGTGTGCCATCACCAAAACCCATACCAAACCCTATACCGACATCTTGCATAGCTCCATTATTAGTATCGCCTTGTCCATTGCTTCCTTGCACAGGGAAACTATCTAAAAAGTCCAGATCCGAAAACCCACCTACGTCGGGGTATGTCGGGTTAATATTTTGTGTAAATGTGTTGTAGGGTAGCTGGTCTGAGATTTGATATGGCGAGGGCATTGGGTTTGGAGGAGATTGCGATATCTGTGGAGACAGTGCAGGTGTTGTTGAGGTGAAGTTGGGTGAGGAATTGAAGAAGGACCGCGGATTTGTCCGTAGTCGGGGAGATATTTTTAAATCAGCTGTGAAAGGTTGTGCTGACTGTTGTTGTCCTTCTGCTTTAATAGGTGGTGGTGGTGGCAACATTGCGTTGACTTGGTTGGACACGCGACTAAATGAACGCTTGTCCGTTTCATCATCTGAGAATAAGTCTTTGAGATTCATATCAAAGCGCGGTACAGGTCGGCGTGACTGTTGCTGTGCAAAGTAGTTGTTAGTATGACTAGATGGGTATCCTTGCATCTCTGTGTCTGATCTTGCGTCGGCCTCTGATGCCGACGCATATGTCGGTGCTGGGGAGTGTGATGATGATTGAGAGTGATATTGCTGCGTTTGCGGAGGGGATCTTAGGGCCTGTGGTCCAAAGCCTGTGGTACTCATGCACATCTGTATGGTAGCTTTGCTCATGCGGTCGAAGGCATCCCGACATGCCTCCGCAGGTGGACACTTGTCAATCAGGTCACCCAAGACGGAAGTGGCGGCTAGAACCGTGAAGTCCACATCATCCAGGGACTGCGAGATTAGTCAGTTTCAGTGTTTCAGACGCAGCCACAAAGCGCCCGAGGTGGTACAAGGCAACAAGGTTCGACCTACCAGTAAGCTGCGTACATGAACGCTGTGCCACACCGCGTATAGGAAAGAAATTCCTGGTATTAATTAACGATGTTAGCTTTCGGACATTGCATAACTCACCAGCCATGAACAGATGATGCGTGGCTAGGAACGTATAATTCACTAGGTGTACGCGATGCAGCTGCCGGTAGAGTTTTAAAACCTTCTGCCCAGCCTCGGCAACTTTGAGAAATACGAGATCCTCGTCTTCTCGTTCTTCTACATTGACTATGGATGGGCTCCCGACATCCGAGTCTGTATTGCCCAGCTCATTTTGCAATCCGGACGGTACCACCAAGCTCTGACGATACAACATAATAAGGGCCTGCCAATAGTTCAACTCAAGGAATAGCGGCGAGAATTGTACGCCTGCATCAAGTTGCGTTGGCGCAGAGTCCTTCCATTCGAGCAGACGTCGGTCTATGTCGACGCGCCAGTCACGGAAAGAGGCAAAATTTGCCAGGAATGGTGATGGCAGTTTGGTGTGCATGAACTCATTGCCTTGATTTGCGCCGCTTGCCCTTGCTTGCTGTGCCTGTCGGTGTTGCAAAACCTGCAGGATCTCGGACTGCAGCAGCCTGAGTCTAAAGTAGTGTCGCGCGACAATTTTGTACGTTGGTTTGTCGTGGTGTGGGTATGGCTCGATGAACCCCTCTTTTGTGATGTATCTGTCGTCTAGTAGTGACGGAAACTCGGTTGTCACAACTTGATCTGTGATACCCTATCGATCGTCAGTTTCATCGAATAATTTAACAATCGTTACGACAAGCTATGGAAAACCATATCTGCACAGTGGTGCCACACTCAATACATTGAGTGTTGAGTTCCACTGACTTGATCGGTAAGAAATCCGCAAATTAACCAAACAGGGTGTGACAGAGCCGCAAAAGGAATTTTACTCACGAATGGCCTGCCGACGCAGGTACTGACAAGCCTGTCAAGCGAATAAACACACCACCACAGGCGCCTCCGCAGATCTCTGACCCACTGTCTGCGACCCCTCTCCTTTGCGTCTATTCTTGTTGGACTTGCGTTGCCGGCTGCTGTCGCCTCAGAACCTTCCGTTTTGAACTCATTCCCAGCAGTCTGGTCTTCCGACATTGCCCCATCGATACCCACCCCATCCTCGTAATGCAACCCTAGATCAACGCCTAGCCGGACTGCAACACCTACAATGTACCACAAACCCGGGGCAACGGGCCTCAACAGAGCAAATCCTGCAAGAAGCAGTACGGCTTGCAACTCCTCTAGACCACCCCCGAATCCGTCTGGACGGTCGGCTGCGGGAGAGGATCCGAGAAAGTTTTCGAGGTGGACAATGGCCGATGCATGATACTCTTCTGGCTGATGCTGCTGGCCAGCAAGGCGCCGTTTCTTATTGCTTGGTGGAGACGAACGCGACTTTGTTGCTGGCGGGCCGGGATCCGAGGTCAGGGATGCCTCAGCATCGGAACTGCCCAGGATGATACCGGCACCTATGGCAAAGACAATGTTGAGCATGTACGACTCTCGCGAGGTCCTGTGGCGTTCGCTAGAGGCATAGATGCGGTTGAACATGTCCATGAACTCGCCACGGTGGAGGATGGGGATCTGTGGGTTGGCATGCTCGAAATACAGCTCAACGAGTCGCGAGCCAAGCTCTTGGTCGGGAAAGGGAGCCTGCTGGATGGTGGGCTTGGTCTGCAATCCGAAGAACGAGTCGCGCATGGAGGTGCCGCTGTCCACTACATTGGCCACTGCCTTGCCTCCTCGATTGCTGCCTCGTTCCGAGGACGAGCCTGACACGGAGCTCTTGACGGCAGCGAAGACGACTCTTGCAAAGGATATGCCCGAAGTGGAACCTAGATAGCGTGGGTCGCTGGCGCCCTGCACCGAGACCATGCCGATGTTGGACACGAGTTTGGTCAGCTTCTCGCGGTCGTACTTTTCGTTTTCCTCCCTGGAAGGCGCGCTGGCGGATTTCGCAGAGCCATTGCGCTGGTGCGGGGTTGCGGTCACAGGTGGGATGGTGGTAGTGGCGCCGCCATTGGCGGTCGAGGACGGCTGGCTGGGATTGAAGTCGTCGGCGGGCTGGAAAGGGATAGAATTGCCCTGCAGCAGCGACTCCAGGTGGGCGACGCGTGATTCGAGGTAGTAGACATAGCTGGTAGCTGGTCAGCGCTGGGCCGAGGTAGGCCAAAACTCATCCTGCTCCACCGTACCTGCGGGGGATCTCGCGCTTGGTAATGGGATCGTAGCCCACACACTTGATGCCAGCCTTGTCACACGAGGCGCAGGACGGCAGGCGCTGGTCGCATCTGTTCTTGCGCAGCCTGCAGCGGTTGCATGCGCTCACATTACGAAAGGACGATGCAGCGGACGGTGGCCCGGCCGGCGCCGTGGGCGACGAAGGCTTCGTCGAGGCTGCAGGCGAGGGGAGGCCCGCGTCATGCGAGGACTCCTCCAAAGAGCGCTTGAGGCTGCTCATCGGGGCGCATGGCAGGACTCCCAGGATCCAAGGAAATCAGGCCAGGCTTCGTGTCGGTGTCGGAGTCGTCGTGTGCAGCGCGCTGGCCGTGTTTCCCCCGCACTGCCTAGCACCACCACACCTCAGATAGAGATAAGCGTTAGCGACCCTCGTGGGGAGACTCATGTCCGAAAAAGCACAAGCATCGAGGCGGCAGGCTGTCTCTGGTGTGCATTGGATGGGCCTGCATGTCACTGATAAGAGAGATAGCTTCCGTGCTGTGCTGTACGCGTGCATGTTGGACTACATCGACCGCCAAGCCTCGACACATCGCATATACGTACTCCATCGACACCACAACACATCCCGTGCCACCATGACTCGGTAGCCTCACTCTCTCTCCAAATACAGCCCTTCACATATTGCACACCGATGCCAAGTTGTCCCAGCCTAACCGGCCCGACGCGAGCCGCTGCAGCGGCTTGCCTGTGGAAACCCGGTCTATTCACCCTTGACTCTGTCATCGGGCATTAAAAGACGGTGACGAGCACATTGACTCATCTAGACAGCTGACCGGAAGCCTGCATGATGCATTGCCGTCCACTCTCTAACCTGCTGTGGAGATGGGTGGAGCCGCATTGTGCCCAACTATCCTCGTCACCGAGCACGCGTGATACAGTCAGATGCGTAGAGAAAATATCAACATTGCTAAGGGGTATTGTTTTGCTGAGAAACGCCGGCTCCTGGTTCCTAATCGCCCGTGTGAGCGCTCCATCTAATAGTCCAGAAAAACTGCCGCCCAAAATACCTCCCATGATATGAAGCTGACAGCAAACAAATGCGCCTTGCCGAATGCGTTCTCTAAAGTGACCTAAAATGCGTAAAGGAAATGTCTAGGATATGCCAATTGCTCAAGAATTCTGGTCGTTTTCGCTGCCAGCGCGCCCTGCACAGAATTTTGCATGTGGAACGCCGTCATTTTTGTCGTAATGTATCCGTCTATTTTGAGAGTAGCGTCTCCTCTGCGTGGTCCGGGGTAAGCGTCATAACAGAGTCGGCATCGGACTCGGTGTCAAACAAGGCCTCCTCATCCTCCCGGGCGAACATAGATCGCGTCTTGCTCTCTTTCAGAATGAACCCTGGGACCCAGCCGAGTAAGGCAACGCCAGCGATTGTCCACCAAGCCAGTCCAGACATGTTGCATGTTTCGCCTAGGCCATCCACGGCACCTGAGATAGTAGGGCCAAAACCACGGCATATACTAGCCGAAGAAGCGGCCGCGCCATTGAGAGTACCAAGCACACGCTTTGAGGGAGACGAGTTGGCCATGAGAATGGCGAGAGACGGGTATGAGAGTGATTGGAAGACGACTTTGCCGATTAGGAGAACCGTCAGGCCAGGAATTCTAAGTTTTTCTGGAAGGAGCGCTAGGTAGGGAGCGAGCATGTAAAGGACCGGGTACAAGCAGAGCGCTACCCAGAAAGTGCGCAGGCTCCCAAGCTTCTTGTTGAGCCAGGGGAAAACGATGAGTTGAGCGAACATCTGAAGTGCGCCTTGCATGGCTAAAAAGGCTCCATTCGTTTGCGTTGACCAGCCAAATCCACCCTGGAAGTGAAATGGAAGATGTGTGGTGTCTTTTTGTGGCGGGTTTTTAGACATGAGAATTGGTAGCAGTTGCTCCAATGAAATTGTGTGGCTTCCAGACATGTCAGCAGACATCTCCCATCAGAGCGAAATTACTTACAAGGCGAGGATGCCGTAGCACACAATGTTCAAGCATACTTGCATGGTAAAGGCTTGTCGGGTGGTTGGTGTGGGCGCAATTACCTTGTCCAAAATAAACTTTGGTGGGTCGTCAGAAATGGACGTTCGCGTACTGCATAAAGTTGGCGAACTTGACGTGCTTCGATACACCTGCGAATCATGATCGTGGTCCTGGAGCATGCGTGTCACCTCGTCAAGAGAAGCATCCTTGTCGCAAAATGATGCATATGCATCTCGCCTCAAAATCTTGAGCAAAACCCATTGCCCCGCTTCACATCCACGGTCTCGGTCGTACTTTCTATCCTCGTGGGTTTCCTCCAGAAATAGGACGCCAACGGTAAGCCCAAATAGGACTACAGTAGTGCAAAATAGATTCGGAAGCAGGTAGGGATAGGCTTCAAAGATGGTGCCCTGGAAGAGGTGAGGCCAGGCAAGGGCAGGACGAGCGAGGACACCGCCTAGAGATCCGCCGATAATGGTACTGCAAAGTGGCGGTCAGACGCATGTCAAAAGGTAGTACAGAGGGAAAACCTACCCGAGGCACCAAACAAAAGGCATAATGGAATAAGCGCGTGCTATGGAAAAAATTAGGTTTCAATGATATGCAGACTCAGCGACACGGCAAACTTACGCTGGTGCTTCTCGACCGTGATCAATTCAGCAACGGTGGTTTGGAGTACACCGATGTTCCTGCATACTCGGTTAGCAGAAACTCTGCCGCTAATTGGCGCGGTGGCCCTACCCGTTCAGCAAACCACCGAGGGCTCGCGCGATCAACGCCATGGGCAAACTTTTTGCAAAACCAAAGAGAATCATGCTCAGCCCTGTGCCAAAGAGGCCGCCTAACAAAACCTTTTTGCGGCCAATTCGGTCACTAAGTCGGCCCCAGAAAATTCCACTGATGCACTCGGCGAAGGCGAAGGCCGAGGTGACCATACCGACATACATGGAGATTCCACTGGCATCTTTGGCGATTTGGAAGTCTTCAATCATGAAGTATGCGTAGGGGAAGATGGACATGAAGGCAATTGGCTCGCATATCCGACAGAGGGCTGTTGCAGTTAGCAACTGAGCACCGTGGGTTGATAGATGTCTTGGGACCTACATAGGACAGCCATCTGTCGAATTGGGAAAGGTGTGTTGTCTCTGCCCATGGTAGTTGAGCCACTGTACCGGGCCATGGTTGGTGTGGTAGAGGGCAATCAGGAAGGGCAGAAGGTAGGGATGGCGAGGTGGTGGTTGTGTTATGGGCGGAGGGAGGTGCGGATATATGCAGGATGGGCTAAGTGAAGCAAGCAAGACATGTGCAAACTTGGGAATGGCAGGGTCGGGGTGACAGAGAAGAGGCCAGGGCGGCGTGGTATAAAGGGAAGAGCAAGATTTAAGTGGCGTCCTGGAAGCGGATAGCCGCTGGGACAGCCAGGGATAGAGGGGCGGGGAGGAAACGGAGAACAGGCGGTGATGGGCAGTGGGTTTGGGTCGGGTCAGGTAGGGTTAGGTAGAGTGGCATCGTCCATCAGGGACGAGCAGACAACGAAAAGCATGGTAAGAGCGCACAGCCCATGGCAGCTAGCAAGACCACGGTTTGACGAAACAGAGGCATGGAATCTGCCGATAAGCGACCAGACTGGGCGTCACGGCTCTGTGCTGGCCACAAGCTGCTAGGCCCATCTCGCCGTGTCTCCAGGTCGCCGGAAGAAAAGGGAAGTCGACGAGTCGCGGCCCCTGAGCAGCGGACCCAAGACCGGCGCAGCTCTGGTCGTCGCACAAAACTCAAACAGGGCGAGAGAGAGGCACTGAGGCAGCGGAACCCACGACCTTGGACGGGGCTAGTCGCGAAGGGGTATGGCGCGGGGTGGCGGCCCAGCAGCGTTGCAGGAGCGTTGAAGAAAAGCAGAATTCACATACGCCGTGGCACCGTGGGCCATGCCTTCCTCGCGCCTGGGGCCCTGATCCCTGTCGCCCGGCTGCAGCAAGCAGCAAGCAGCAGGAGCGATCCACGCGCATGCCGGCTGCATTCTGCGGCTAGCGCGAATCCGCGGCTACGGTTCGCTGCCCTAGCGCTAGCCCACGCCCTCAGCGCACATCCCTGATCCCGGCACCAGTTATGAAAAGAACGTGCCGGCTGCGAGAAGTAGAATCCGGGAGACGCGGAATGGGCTACGGACGCTACCACCCTTCCCCGCGCGAGCCAGCCAGCACCGAGCAGACCAGCGCGACCAGCGCGACCTGGGTGTCAGACTCTGCCAGACGCGCCAGAAGACGCTCAGGGGCAGTCGTGGCATCACGACTCGGGCAGAAACCAGGCAGTGAACCAGTGCTTGCCTGCTGGGCCACCTGCCGCCTGTCTGCCGCCTGTCTGCCGCCTGTCTGACGTCTACCTGTTATGTCACGCCTCAATCCCAAAGTGGCGTGCACACCGCCTCCATGTGCCTCTGTGAACGCTTGTCCATTGCATCCGTTGCATCAATCACGCGGCGCCCATGCTGCAGCAGCGACATCATGGATTGCATCGCCAGCCTGCCCATCACTCGAGTCGAGTCGTCGCCCGGACCCTCCAGGGCACGTTTCACGCCCTCAGATCACTCCATGGTGCCCCACTATACGGCGATTTAATTTGGTGCCCCATGGCTTCATCTCCACGCACCCAACCTTAGGCAGCCAGCACGACCTGGCAAACCTTCTTGTCTGCCTGCCACTGCCAGTACATCATGTCCAACCGACTCGCAGGACGTGGCTTGGGCGTGGCTTGGACGCGCGCCTGTCACTGCCGGGGCGCCGTCATCAAGCAATCAGCCCATCTTGCCTGCTCAGTGCTCCTGCTCCTGCTCCGAACCTTGGAACGCCCCAGCACTACGTCAGCTGACCAAAGGTTGCGCCCATCTGCGTCGACGTAGCCATTGCCTGCTCTTGGCCCCGCTCGGGACTGCTTCCGTCGTGTACGAGCCAGCTGATCTGTTGCAGGCTCGCTGCTACCGGCCCCCTGCCCACAACCGTTGTTTCGACCCGAGTAATAGCCCGCGGCGGTGAGGACAGGTAAGGCTGATATCGACCAGGATCCGGCCCCCTCTCCCACGCGAGGCTTCCACGCGAATTCTTAGTGTCTTCTGGCCGTGCAAGGGTCCTCTGCAACCTGTGAAATCAATCCTCTCATAGGGCGTTGCTGGCTGTTCTTGTCTTGCTTCGCCTGCGTCGATTTGCGCAAGTGTGTATACACCATGCAGCCACACGTGCGCCGGCAAGTATTGAACCGCTTTGGATCTCTGGAAATCTAGATATACTTGGGCAGAAACGAGGACAGCATCCCGCCCGACCCGGTAGTGTGGCTCGATTTCTCCGATCTCCTTACATACGCCATACATAGCTCAATCTCGACGTCAAACCGTCAAACCGTCATACCTATCGCTCCCGCAGCCGCATCATCAGCCTCGGCTCTAAATCCAAATGCTGGTAGCCACTGCCCAGATTTCTTTGACTGGAGCCAGCACATTGTAAAATTCGGTATAGCACGACATGCGAACCGTATGCAATGTGTTGTGCTACAACATCCCCGAACCCGACGGCCCACTTGCACTATGTCTCATTTGCAATTGACTCATGCTGGATACGAGGCACCAGCCTTCCGGTCAACTTGAGCGGAGCCCCATCCCTCATGTGCCCTGGAAGGAGAGCCGTGTGAAAGCAAGGTTCAACACTTTCGGGAACGTAGCCGCTGAGAAAATTGTTTTGTGCAACAACAACACTTTCTCATGCTGTGTGCTTTTTTTTTAAAGCATGTTGAGCTAACATGTACCACCGGGCATCTTCTCCAACGAGTCGCAATGCAGGCTTCCAATACGACGCTGCCACGTTGAGAAGGACGTGTGCGTCGTAGATTAGGGCACCCGCTTCCGTGATACGTGCTCATCACCACCTATGCTTACCACGAAAAGGTCATGCCAACCTGTCTGGCCTAAATAATTACGGTCAGCTGGTGCGGAAGGAGTGACGAGACCGGCTAATTTGTCGCAGCTAGTATTACCTAAGCGCAGAACGCCTGTCCGAACGTCATCACCGCCCTTGCGTCTAGTGCAATACCCAGACAACCACACGATGCCCGAGTCTATGGCACTGCCACAACTCTCGTCCTTCCGAAAGCAGTATCTGAATCTTGAATTTAATTCTCTGCGCTCGGCTAAGCTTGAAGGAGTTTTTGTTAGCCTTACCCCCGGCGATCCGTCACTGTGGGTGGGTGTCATATTTGTTAGAAGAGGTAAATAGATATGCTTGTCGGCAGACCATGACCGCATCGCAAAGGATTCACTTTTCATAGGTCCATATGCACCTGCAGTTCTCCGTTTCCAGATTTCCTTCCCACCTAGCTATCCTACTCTGCCACCCCTCGTGACCTTTTCAACCGATGTTTTCCATCCACTGTTGACGCCTCTCACTACCTACACATACACCACTGGATCACTCGATACCGACACCGTCAGCGCTACCGATGATGAGCGACTGCCGCCGGGAGGCTTCAGTCTGCGCCATGGCTTCCCACAATGGTTTGGGCGAGCTCGAAGATCAGCGCCAAGCTCTCGAGACGTGAGCGGATCTACCATGAGCAGTTCCAACCAGAACTCTACCCCTGTGCCGCCAAATCTAAGTAGTATTCCGTCCGCTACAAAAGATATCTCCATCGTGCGAATTCTTGATTATATGCGTTCAACCTTCAGCGAAGAGTCTGTTCTAGATTCTCTTCCACTCGAAGCGGCAGCAAATCCTGGAGCCTACCATGCCTGGCGAACATATAGAGCTCCGGCCTTGCAAATTGATCAAACACCAACACCAAATCCTCAACTCCCCGTGTCTGAACAAGCAGGCGACGCATCAGCGTTAGGCCGAAATCGACGCCCGGGAGATTGGAATTGGGAGGGTGTCTGGGAAGACCGTGTCGCAAAGGCTGTGAAAGCTAGCTTATCTGAACCATCCTTATTTTCAGGAGAAGATATAGTGAGTATTCCAAGATCTTTCGCAAAGCATGCGCAGCTAGTAACACTTCCAGATTCGCTTTCGCGATAGTGACGAGGAGACCATGGAGAAGATGAAGATACGGCTAGGGAAAGCGTGTAGTTTATTGAAGCTACAGGCAGAATGAGACGCCAAGGTCAACTCGGATTGAATCGCTTTACTAGGGCCGTTGTTGCGGCTTCAGTGCTCTATTGTGTGGCTGTTTTGGCAGGAATCATGTTGCTCATCCATTTTGGGTAGGTTCACAGGTGATCCACACCCAAATCCTGCAGGCGCGAGGTGCCACTTGTGTTCTGACGCTTCAACGTCCATTGTTCAACTAAATATCTCCACATTAGTCTACAATTCAATTAGTTCATCAAGCCGATATCCGCTTCTGTTCATCTTTTTATTTTTCGCATCATCTCAAAAGTCCTGG
The DNA here is from genome assembly GCA_028456235.1 of Ophiosphaerella narmari. Taxonomy (NCBI): domain Eukaryota; kingdom Fungi; phylum Ascomycota; class Dothideomycetes; order Pleosporales; family Phaeosphaeriaceae; genus Ophiosphaerella; species Ophiosphaerella narmari. The sequence goes on along the minus strand of JALNQA010000011.1, from coordinate 133,910 downwards.
TGAATGTGGTATCAGGCTTATTTGGACGTCTCAGATCTTGGAGCTTCTTGCAGTGAAAGCGACAAATTGTTTTGATTTCAGTAGTCCGACATGGCATCTACAGCTGTTTGCACCCTTTTGCTACCACACCCCGCAACGCTCTGTCCACCCCCGCTTCATCTTCAAAGGAAGCCCAAGAAGACAACAATTCGGCAACGCATACTCCGTAGGTCAACACATGCCAGGGATCTGTTCACCAACGGCCCATTAGACGACATCATCGATGTGATCAAAAGCGACATTCAGGACTCACTGCCCGATTGTAACTTTGACTTGTTCCATCCAGAACAGGTACATCGAGGCAACGCACCGTCACCGTGGGCTGTGACACCTCTACCCGTTTGCCGCGCACCCGGAGACAAACCTCTGACGATACGCAAGAACAGGAACAGTTGCTCTTCAGCATCAGAATCAAGTATGGGAGACCACACGGCTTCATCACGCCATAACAGCCAGGAGGAGGGCATGCCTGCAGGCGCGGTAGGTACACCCCTCATTCCTAGTACTACATCTTTCCCCTTGTTTGACGACAACACGTCGTACGAGCCCGCCGAACTTGCGATTCCTGAAAATGCAATGATATGCACTGAACATAATATTGCGGGACAGAGCTTGGAGAGCACAACTGAGAACACGAGTGGCCGTGCCGATACTACACAGTCGCGACGCCCTTCTATTATGCGGCGGTTTACGAACCGTCTTCGTCGCTCGGGAACAGAAGATACGACTGCTAGTACTAGTGATGCGCTTGAGTTCGTTTCGTCTTCGATGCCGACATCGCCTACTCTCCCAGAAGATGAGATGGGGAATGAACCAAGTGATCAAGATATTGAGGCTTATTTCAGGAGGAACACGAAGAGGTATGTTCCCCAGTTGAAGGCGCCGTCCGGCTAGCCGGCTAATTTGAATTAGCAACACTCGACTTATAGCTATCATGGAGCGCATGACACAGCAGCTTCCAGCCCCCGTAGAAGGTGATTATGAAGCACTCTCTGAACAGGCCACAGGAGCAAAGTCCATCCCCACAACCCTTCGAGCAGTAATCAAAATTTTTCCGCAGATAAAGTTCCTACGCGACGATATGCAGGAATTCAACGCTGCTATCGAGATTGAAGGTGTGCTCCACAACCGAGATATGCCTCCCAACATTACACTCGATGTAGTATTCGTAATTGACAACGGGTGAGTAGTCGCAGATCATTACCTAATTCAGTTAACTGACAAATCCACAAAGGTACTATGTCACCAAGGAATGTCTGGATAAAGCAGCAGATGCAGTTAATGGTGGATTGTACCATCTGCGACGTGGGGACCGTGTTGCCCTCTACACGACACACTGTGCTCATAATACTGTTACGGGAAACAGACCTGAGATGCACTTCCCGCTTCGTCCATTTAGTACGGATACCGAGGAGACTTTCCGAGACCTGACTACTGGTATTTGTCAACATGGCATGCAAGCCCGGGAACCGGCCCGTCCAAATCCTTCCATGACCGAAGTTGTGCTTGCTGTGGCGAAATCTCTCAAAGAGAATAATCCCAAAAAAGATCGCACTCACATAATCTTACTTTCTCCTGCTGCTTACGTCCTACACGATATATACAAGGCGTACCCAGATTTGTACATCCACCGCATCAGTCCGGCAGCATTACCATACCGTCGCGAGCCAGAGCCTGAAGACACTGTTTGCTTTGACAGCTGTTGCAAGAATGTTTTTGTTGGCAACTGGAGCTCTTATCAGTCCGTGCCTCGCCGTATCAAGCATATTTTGAAGAATGCTCGCTCCGAGGGCCCTATCGGCGAGTTGACCAATGTCTCGATCGACATTCGGACTAGGGAGGGGTGTGAATTCATTGAGTGCATCGGACGCAAAGATATCCCGCATCTGCGGCTTGGTCAAGTCCATACTATTTTTGTCCGTCTACTCATCGACCGGAATAAGGCGCGGGTTATTGACCTCAATTCGGTCAATCCGGTCTTCAACTCGAGCTTAAATACCAAGGGTTTAAGACAAGAGTTGCAGAATGCCGTTGCTCTCGGTGCTAGCAAGGTGCACATCTTTGACGTGCAACTCTACCACCAGAATGAGCTCCATGCAACTGACTGCTGGAATTATACCGAGTCTCCGTTTACCATCATCCGTGATCAAGGCCGCCTCGCACCGCCTGTAGATACCGCTATAGAGTTTTACAAGCGCCAATATTTCCACCAGTTTGTTCATCTTGATACGAAAGGAGCGAAAGTCGAAGCCGAAAACCTTCTCGCTAATCTCGCAGGTGATAATGAGCTAGCCCGGAAGGTTATTGAGCGAATGGCCCGCGAAATCAAGTGCCAGGAAGCAATTCGTGAATACGAGCAAGCCTATCGCCAAAAGCTCCCGCTGTGTCCCGGCCCGATTGACCTCGAAGCCCCCCACGAATGGCTCCTTGAGGTCTGGAACAAGAAGAAGAGTCGGCGTCACGGCGTCACTGGAGTCCCTGGGCTGCTTGACAGCAGTATGTAAAAGGCTAGAGCAATCTTTCCGAACGTGACCGAAAGTTAGAGCACGACCACCATTCTTGACCGTTGGGCTATTGTGTTCCGGAACAACAGCCACAGCTTCAGCAGCTTCTCTCTCTCTCTCTCTCTCTCTCTCAAAAAAAAGGCTTTACACATTTTAAGTTGCCGCACCTTGGCGTAGAATGCCGGAGACCAGGTGAATGGGGGGCCGTGCACTAAATCCAGGATCCCCTTTCTTCCACGGCACCCAATCACACTGCGCAGCCGGGATGCGTTGCGATTCATCCGAAGAGTAAAAGGAGGTGGGGGGAAATAGGTAGTTAGGTCTACGATGAATCACAAGACTAAACCCCAATGCGCAGCACAATGACGTTGGTTGGCACCACCCCTACCCATGACCCAAACTTCGCTTCCTCGCATTTTCGCAGCCCAACTCCGTGACTGTTGCGGTTTGGCGTCAGGCCCAGCTGAACCAGGTCCAGCGCCCCTCCCCTCGTGCACCCCCTCCCCCCCCATGGCCCAGTGCCGATCTAGTTTCGCCCCAAGCCCACAGCGTCCAATCGGAGATTTGTCCGACACGCAAGCCAACGATGCCCACGCGAAAACTGACCTTGCAACGCCGCGTGTCGAACTTTGTTCCTTGCCCTCTCTTTCTCCGTTCCCCCACCCCCCACACCCCCCTCCCCCCCCCGGCCCCTTGCTCTTCTTTGTTCGACTTGCGTTTATTTTGCCCGCGCTAGCCTCGCCGCGGAAGGACGCTCCGTGCGCGCGGGTCCAAGATTGTGTTGCCGCAGCCTTCCGCTTTTGTGCTAGTGTGCACGCGCAACCGAGGAGAGGGGAGGGGAGGGGAGGGGAGAGGAGGGGAGGGGGGGTTGTGGATTTGGGGGATCGGCGTCAAAGCTCGCCAACGCCAGTCACAATCTCGTCAGGCAATTGACTTTATCTGGTTACCGTTCTGGCGGTGGGTCGACTTTTTTTTGGGCTGGGCCGGCGGCGTGGGTGGATGACCGGAGTAGCGGTCTGATATCATTGTTACTATGGCACGTACTCTATGTATGACGTGCCGCCCTGTCCTGCCTTGCTAATCTTTGTCCGAGGCATGACGGAGGTTGGTGGTTCGGCATGTTTGGCGGAAGATCTGGTTTGTAATACAAGCGGTGTAGTTATGAGCGAGCGCGCAATGAGTAGTTTTTCCTTTTTTTTTTTCCTTTTCTTTTTTTTTTTTTTTTTTTTTTTTTTTTCTTTCTCCCTCTTCTCCACGGAGAGGGCGAGAATTCAGGCATGGAGGCTTATGCGATTGGCTGGGGTGTGAGACGATAAGATGCCTGTGGTCTCACGGATTATGCAACTTGTTGCTTTTGGTGTTTTGTTGCCCTTGGGTACATGGGGTCATGGAATGCCTGTCTCTGTGCATTAGCGTAGCATGTCATAAGTTTTTAACTTTGGACGTTTGCTTTTGCCTCCTGGTAAAACTCATGCTGCATAACCATGCTAAAGTAAGTACAGGGCTACGCTACATGGAGGACCTCGGTGCCATTGCATCGCACTTTGAAACTTTGTGCGATGGTGACTGGTGTTTTGTCTATTCGACTTTGGGCTTTGGGCTCCGATGATACACCGAGCCTGGCTGTGAAGCCACTTTGCTCGCTATTGAGCCGAGGCGACAGAGTGCAGTGCTTGAGACACAAGCCTAGTAGGTAAATGAGGCTATTGTGAAGATTATCGATTCTTGATCGCTTCTATATAATTAGTTACTATCACGCAATCTTAGTGTACAGTTTGGTCAAATCCACTCGTGGCATAATGCAAACCCGAGTATGCATTTCTATTACCGCGAGCACAATAAATTATTATCTTACATTATGGTGAATAGGTAAAAGAATGAATATACATGAAGGTGTTTCTCTAAAAGGGGTTATAACGCTAAGAAGAGCATAGCAGCTAGGGAACAATAAAGCATAAGTTGCCCAGAAGAAATGTAACGTAAAAAAAAAAGCTACAACCTTGGGAATTTTTTCAAGGTCCTAGACCTCTCTTTGCATACCTGCACATGCAAACTCCATGTCACTGCTCTTTTTTCTGTGCAGTAGTGATGTGAGAGACTGAACGCTGTGGGTGAAGCCGGAATCGGGGCTGTGAATACCGTCATCGTTGTCACCTTTGAGTGCGTCAAGCTTTGTAGAACTGCCATGTTTCTGCCCGCCGCCATACGGACTCTTGTTGGATATGAAGGGAATCTTCACTGCCAATGGGGAGCGGGAGTTTGACACCGTTGCTTCGCCTGAGTTGCGCCTGAGTTGAGGTAACGACTTTTGTTTGTGAGGGAAAGCGCTCAAATAATGCAGTGGAGGGCTGAGGCCTGTGGGAGATGGAACAACTTTGTCCGCTGAATATCGTTTGATGTCGTCCCATCCTCTGTGAACCGTCCCTTGTGGTGGCGTGAGGGGTGGCACTGTGTTGCTAACCTGTTTTTGTGATGCCGAAGACTGGTAATCTACCGGAGAGAAGCATTCCGATGCTACAATGGTTGTGTCTGGCGATACTGGGATTGTATCCGTGCGCCTACTCTGTGGTCGAGCCGCCGTGCTAGGGCTCAACATCGATGTGGCCCAAGGATTTCTGGAAGACGCCCTCACGGCTGGACTTCGGCTGAGACGGTTTGTTGTCTTGGATGGTGCGAATACGGTGACTGAATTTGGTGTTTCCGTATGAGTGTCCACCTCGAGAAGTAAATCATGCTCGAATGGAGTTTTGAACGGATCCTGGAAGGTTGCCTCCTTGACAAGTGATAGACTGCGATTAGAGTGGGGACCGTAATGTGCCAACGATTGCGACGGCAAAGTAGTAACATCTGATTTCATGTTTGGATTGCATGCCATTGACGAGATCTCTCTTAGTATGCTGGTTCTGCTTGTCGGCGCTAGCAAGGTGCTGTTCATGACGGGCTTCAGTGCTGGTGATGGACACATAACGTCGGACGAAGATCCAAGATCCACGTCGGAGAATTCGGTTACGGTTGGAGACCCTTGTGGTGCAGCTTTGTAACCTTTAATTGCAGCTGATATCGCAGCAGCGGCATTCGTAGGCGAGGATATCGAATTGCTCGTTGAGCGGTTCGAATGTAGGAAGGCGTCTTCAGCATCTCCAAAAAGATTGCCATTGTTAGCGAAGTGAGGAGCTGTTCCAGTGCTATGTCGATGTCCATATCCTAGCGAGTTTCGTGACGTTCTAGAGTGGCGCTCGTTGACCGGCATACCACCAGCTGCGCCAGACATAAAAGTATCTGGAAAATCGCCTTCATTTCCGCTAGCATGAGGATCGTATCGATATGTCATTTTTGGATACATACTTCCTGTGCTAGCGCGTCTTCCTTTCTTAGCATGGTAGCGCCGAGCAAGGTAAAAAGTTGCAATAATGGCGATAAGAAGGCCAGTCGTGCTGGCAATCACAACACCCGCAGTTTGTACTCTGGTCAGAGGCACAGGCGCAGGCGATGCAACAGCGGTTGGAGATGTAGACCCAGTTGGAGATGCAGACCCAGTTGGGGGGGAGCCAAAGGTGACGCTGAAACTGATGGTTCTTATAGTCCCAGTTTTGAGCGTTGTCAAAGCTGACGATCCGCTCACAGTAGTTCCCGACGTGGAATTAATGCTGCCTGGTACTGTTGAGGAAAGAGTTATCGGAGCTACGGTGGTGGTGCTAGCTAACCATGTAACTGTTGAATTACTCCATGTTGGTACGGCAGAGATCTCAGAAGTTGCTGATTTCGTCTTTTCAAGAACGGCAGAGAGCGTAGTTGGCAGGGCTGTACCACTGAATTTACTCGTGGAAATTGGTGAGCCAGAAGTGGATATGGTGTTTGAATGCTGAGAATTAATGGCACTCCCCGATGATGCCCGGGCTAACGAGACATCCGGGGTATGCTGTGATGAGACTGACGCGAGTGTTGAAGAAGAGCCCCCTTCCTTCGTTGCTGTATATCCTGAAGCCGAAATTGAACTAGCCACAGGAAGTGAGGCCGTGCTGACAATAGCTGTTTTGGCAAATGTGCTTAAAGTAGGATAGGCCGAGGGATTACTTGACGGAGAGTTGAGTAGTGGCAAGAGCGAAGGTACTGGCGTGGGACTCGTATTAGCGTTCCTTGGTTCGGAGGCAGCAATTAGACTGGAGAATAATGAGAAAGTCGGCGTTGGAATGCTTGAGACAGAAGAAGGAGTATGTGCTGATACTCTAGTCATTACCGATGGGAGTATAGACGATGTACTCGATCCAATAATACTAGCAACTGCCTGGAGAGTTGAGACTGTCGAAGCTGTAATGACTGGTTGCACCGCTGAGCTTGGTGTTGGTCCACCGGAAGCGCCCTCAAGCCTTGAATGGGATTCCGAAGGTGTTGCCACGCTATGCGAAAAAGCCAGCGTAGAGCTTATAAGCAATGTAACTGGAAGTTGGCTTGTTTCCTGTGGTGCACCGGCTTGCGCTGATGTTGATATATGTTCGTTTGTAGAGAATTTTGAGCTGGGTATAACGGGGGTTTCCCTAGGTGAAGGGTTGGGCGGAGGGGAAACCGAGGAGCCGGCCGAAATTGGTTGTATGGATGGAGCATTTTGCTGCGAGGTGGGAATAGCCACTGATTTTGATACGACGCTACTTATTGTCTTCAATGGATTGCTTGATTCCGATTGTACTGCCTCTGGGCTGTATGTCGAACCTCGAACTGGTGTAGTCACAACTAAGGACACACTATCTTTGAGTGAGGTTGGTTTCACCTGGCCTTGCTCTGATTCCGAAGCGGAGGAAGAAACTGTGTCGACTTCCAACGTTGTCGGGGATGGGATTGACGATCTTGTCTCGTTTCGTAGGGGTAGGCCTTGTCGTTTTGGAAAGTGAACCGGTGATCTTTCGGCATCATGGCTTTGTGGAGGTAATTGTTTATCTATAAGAGGCGTATCAGCACTTTGTACTATTGCATTTGACATAGAACTTACTATAACTACTCGGCAGTGGGCCACCGCTCACCAGCCATGATATTGTGAAGCACGCGAACGAAAGACTCTTGAACAACATTGCATTATCGCAGAAGGAAAACGATTGACTGCACCTACATACAACATGAAGACAATACACAACAAGAAACTGAAACAAAGAATCACCGTGCTGTACTTAAGAGCCGCCCCAGATCTTGAATGAAGACCGAAGGCATTGTTGGTTATTCCCTGCATCGGGCTAATTCGGGACTAGTGTCTACGCCGCGCCAGTGCAGATTGCAGCGGGATTGGGGCTGAGCCCACAGATGTCCCAGAATACCAACAATAATGTCAGCCGAATTTAGCCCCAGTGCACAATTTCTCCTTCTGGATCCAGATGGGAATCAGAAACCGAAAAGGGAAAGGTTGCATTTTCGTCGGGATTCACGACTGCTGATGTTGTTGAACAGTTACATTATCATACTTCAGGTCAATGCCTATTAGAATCGCCTTGTATTGATTTTGTTTTTCTAAAACACTGTTCACAGCTATGCCTCCTCCGCAGCACAGCTGTTTAGTTCAGCAGTTGCCGAAAATTAACCTGCGGCGGGTATGAGAACGGGTGATCCCATTGCCGTCCGCCCGCGCCGCTCTGCCTTGCGTGGTGGACGCTCCGCCCCAAGCAATCAAGTTGACAGACGCGAACCGTCGTTCTGTGGCGGGGCGCATGCTACCCAAGTGGCAGCAAGATCGGTCAAGCATTAACCGGTTGAGCCGCTGCCGCTCACAACGTTCGCTTGGCTATCACGAATTACCTCCTGCATCCACACTGGCAGGGCGCGTATTGTCGCAGAGATGCGTGGGCCTATGATCAGCTGCCCACTCTTCGCCGCAATAATTTGCTTGACCATGGCTTCGGCGACATCCTCGGCTTCCAAGAGCTTCACCCTGGCGCGCTTGAGGCCGGACTGAATGGCGGGGTGCGCAGTGATGGCTGTCTTGGTCCAGCCCGGATGCACAATCGTTGTCTTGATCTGAGGGCATTTATGCCTGTGCTTCAGTTCTTGGCCGAGACCCTCGTGAAAAGAAAGTAGGGCTGACTTGGTGCAACTGTAGTCTACAGCAGCTGCTAAGGAAACGAATGAGGCCAGGCTTGCAACACTCATGATGTGGCCTTTCTTCTTCGCCAGCATATCTGGTAGGAACTCTTGTATCGTGGTCCAGTGACTGATTAGATTGATATCAAAGATCCTTCTAAGATTTTCGAGAGGGATGTCAAGAATGGTGAAAGCATTTCCAATGCCAGCATTGTTGATCAAGATGGAAGGCGGCCCCAAGTCGGAGCGGACTGCTTCCGCAGCTGCATGTATATCACTGTGCGAAGTGAGGTTGCACTGATAGTGCCGGATCAGCTTCCGCTCATCTGCCAGGACGTTAGCTTCTGATACAATGCATTACGTAGCATGAACAAATTACTCGCTTTCATTGAAGTTTTCAGAGAGAGGCACGACATCCAACACGGCGCAGCGTATGCCGTGCGCGACCATGCCTTTGACCACACACGCCCCGATTCCTTGGGACCCACCGGTCACGACCGCCACTTCGTGTTTCCAGTCCCATTGGTTCGTGTCACCCTTCCACACCCATCTGTTCTCTGCCCACTGGTTCAGGACTGCATTGAGGTCGAGTATTGCCCACAAAGTAAAGATCCACTTCAGGCACCAAAGAAGGGTCTCATCGGAAAGAGGAAGGCTGTTTCCGAGTCCCAGAAACGAGGGGTGGGAGGTGTGGAGTGCAAGGCACACAACAACGAGCAAGACACATCTGATCATAGTAGTAATAGGTCTTGATCAGGTCCAACTCCAACGCCTCTTTGACGAGAAGCAATCATGGTGAGATTTGAAACAGCCTTGGGCGGAGGATTGCGTTTCCTCGCATGGTGATTGGCTAAAGTGGGAGAATTGATGCCGCGGCCCCAAACTTAGGGATATCAAAAACCACTGCTACTGGCCTGTGAACTGCGTCATCACAGCGACGCATGCCTTCTGCTCGCACGTACTGCCTGCGCGGTACACTGGCCCCGTTTCTGTATCCTGTCTTGGCTGATTCTATTCTTCTGTCGACGGCGCGACGATGTCCTCTTCCGCGGCGATTTCCTCAGCAATTGAGACGTAGCTCGACGGCGGGCGAGCATGCCAATGCTCATGCAGACAGCCAGCAATCACGACTTGACCCAAGAGCGGACGACTACTCATTGACTCCATTCGCCGACCGATGCATTCTCACCGTTGAAGCTGGTGCGGGTGGCCACGGCTGTGTTTCTTTCCTGCGCGAGAAATACGTTGAGGAAGGGCCGGCCAATGGCGGGGATGGTGGCAGCGGCGGCAACATATACATCCAGGCCGTCCGTGGCGAGACGTCATTGCACAAACTTGCGCGTCGGCGCCTGGTCAAGGCCGGCAGGGGGCGCAATGGGCAGGGAAAGGTGAAGGGAGGGGAGCGCGGGGCCGACGTGCTCATCACAGTGCCAGTTGGGACAATTGTGCGCGAGCTGCAGCGACACGACCCCATTGCAATCATGGAGAAAGAGCATTGGCAGGCAGAGAGACAGGGCGGGCAGGAGCAGCCCGGCGACGAAGTGGGAGACGGCAGGGGAAGCTACAACAAGAGCAGATGGCTGGTATTTCCCGGCACTGTCCCCTCAGAGCTGAGCAGAATCACTTTTCCAAAACTGCCCCCGCCTCGACGATCGCATCTCGCAGCCCTGGAGCCGGACGCGCCCATATGGCTCGACCTGGACAAGCACATGGAGACGCCCATGTTGATAGCAGCGGGTGCCATGGGCGGCCTGGGCAATCCGCATTTTATGACTCCTTACAACTCGCGGCCCAAGATGGCCACCCGGGGCCATGAAGCGCTGAAGATCTCGCTGCAGCTTGAATTGAAGATACTGGCTGACCTGGGACTGGTTGGTCTGCCTAATGCTGGCAAGAGCACGCTGCTTCGGGCTCTGAGCAACAGCCGCGCCCGGGTCGGCAACTGGGCGTTTACCACACTTCAACCTAATGTTGGCACTGTTGTTCTTGACAGCCACAAGGGTCGTCCACTCGTCACTTCGCGCAGGCCAAACGGCGAGATACGCGAGAACTTCACTATTGCCGACGTCCCCGGCTTGATTGAGGATGCGCATCTGGACAAAGGCCTTGGGCTTGGCTTCCTTCGACACATTGAGCGCGCCGCGGTCCTCGCTTTTGTCATCGACCTCTCAGCCGGCGACGCCGTCGGTGCGCTCAAGCTGCTCTGGCGCGAAGTCTCCGAGTACCAGGCAATGCGCGGCAGGGAGCTCAATGCCCAGACAGAGCGTCGAATGGTCACATACACACCTCCCAACATGGCTCCGCTAGCGGGTGATGCGCGTGATGCGCGTGATCTGGTTGACTCGCCGAGTCTAAATCCGTCGCCAGAGCCTCTGCCGTTTCTGTCATCCACTCCCATCCCCTCTAAGCCTTGGTTTGTAGTTGCAACCAAGGCAGACTTGCCAGACACTCAAGCTAACTTTGAGGCGCTGCAGCGCTACCTGGACGATGTAACAAAAGGTGTACAGGCGCACCCCAGTAGTCGCAAGCATGCTTGGAAGAGGGACGTTCGAGCTGTGCCCGTGAGTGCCATCAGGGCCGAAGGCGTACAAGTCATTCCGCAGCTGGTCATGGACTTGTTGGAATCATAGCGTGTATTCCAGATATAGAATTGATGCCCATCTTCCCTCTATTTCTCCATGCAAGATAGATAGGTAGACACACTCAACTTCATTTTACTCTACCTTATTGCTCGGGTGGAGTTTTATCCTAATGTATTGGCCGGGGGGCGCAGCAGTGCAAATACCCCGAAATAGCGTGGGGCACGATATTGTAAGCCCCCACCTTGTACGAGCAGGCCTGATTTTTATGATTCCAAGGCTTACTCACAGAACGTCACCAAATTACATTAAGACAGGACTGATTCAATATTTCGCGTGGAACCACGCTCCACATCTAAACAATATGGTACTGCATTGCAGCACTCACAGAAGATATACTTTGTCGCACGACTCCCATGGAGTGGTTTGCAAGAAAGAGAATGATGCAGGCAGGTGCATTGGACAGGTAAATTGTATTGTCATTTCAAAGTTTCAGTTGATACCTAGGCACCTAGGTAGGTGTACATGCATATAACTGTTCTCTAGACCGCATTAGGTCACGTGTTACTCGCGGAGATTCATCGGACCGATCTTGGCAAGACGTGACGAAGCTTCTCGAATAATTCTGCCTCGAAAATATACCTATTTCAACTCACCACTCTTGTTTTCCGCATTTACTGGATGTTGCTCCAAGTTCCTATTTCTTACAGCCAGAGTACAGCTTTTGCACCTGTTAATTGGTAAGTGCGCAATTAACGCAGACTTTTACTTTCCTATTGAAGGATGAGACCCAAGCTGGCACCAGTCTTAGAAGACTTGTACTCTTTGCATGCGGACTAGCTACAAGACCATATGTCTGAACTCTGATATCCAATCACCTACTCTTGCTGTACCACACAAGTATGATTGTATCGATACTAACGTGTCTCGTCAGAATTTTGCCACCCCCCTCGTTCCCACCATGGTTCTTCACAATCCGAACAACTGGCACTGGGTCAACAAGGACGTTGCGCCCTGGGCTAAGTCATTTCTTGAGACTGAGCTCACAAAAGTGTCCGCCGAGCAAGATGGCGTTTCTGCAAAGGTCAACAAAGTTGTGAGCATGGATGGCGACGTGGATGTGAGCCAGCGGAAAGGCAAGGTCATCACAATCTTCGATATACAATTGAAACTAGAATACTCCGGTACGTCTCCTCTCTTTGGCAGCACATAGGCCCGGCCCGCTGACTTGGTCGGCAGGCAAGAACCAAGAGGGTGAGGAAGCTAGCGGCACAATCACGATTCCCGAGGTCGCTCATGACACAGAGGAAGACGAGTATGTCGTATGTTCCCTTCGCTCACAGCCAATCCTTCATATCACACATCAATGGCCAAATTTACTGACAACGCCTTAGTTTGAGATAGATGTCTACTCCGATGATAGCAGCAAACAACCTGTAAAGGACTTGGTGCGGGCCAAGATCCTGCCACAACTCCGTAAAAACCTAGCAAAGCTTGGCCCGGCGCTCATGGCAGAGCATGGCAAAGACATTCAGCATGCCGAAGGCTCTAACCCAGGAAGTGGGTTTACAACACCAAAGGTGTATTCGAGTTCAAGTGTGAACAAGTCCACATCCTCTAAAACAGACGCAGGGTCACAGAAGTCGAGTTCTGGTGCGGTGGTCAATGTGACAACGATCAACGACAGCACCGAGTTCCGCACTGATGCAGCAAATCTCTTTCAAACCTTCACTGACCCACAGCGTATTGCCGCTTTCACGCGCTCACCACCAAAGAACTTCACTGGCGCCAAGCCTGGAGGCACCTTTGAATTGTTCGGCGGTAACGTCACTGGAGAGTATACCGAGCTAGAAGAGCCAACGCATATCGTCCAGAAATGGCGGCTCGCGCAATGGCCTGCCGGGCACTACTCGACCCTTTCTATCTGGTTCGACCAAAACGATATTGATGCTGTGACTGTGATGAGGGTGGAGTGGAAAGGCGTTCCTGTTGGCCAAGAAGAGCCGACCAAAACAAATTGGGACCAGTACTACGTCCGTTCTATAAAGACGACGTTTGGTTTCGGTACTGTTCTATAAGTTTTGAGTAGATGTAGGCCAGAAATGACTACTTACTACGTGGCAAAGGCGATGGAGTCTTTAGGCGAGGGAGTCTTCGGTGTTTGGAAGAACTTATGAATGCTTACGAAGGGAGGGACATTGGAAGATATCAACGATAGCCGCAAGGCATAGACAGTGAATACATACCGTTCACAACATCAAATTTCCTATTGTGATCATACGGCTGGGACGCATTGGCGTTCGCATATATCAGTGCTCCAGTTTGTATTGTTCACCTCAACAAGCTTTAATACGATCAAATTTCCTAGCAAGGCAGCTGTGGAAGAGGTGTCTTTCGACATATCGTACTGAAATGCTTTCGTTTGTATGAATGCGAGCATTTTGATTTTGTAAAACGTTTGTCCCGGCCAAACTGGGTTCTTTTGTTCTTTTCCAACTGATCGTCCTCTACTGGTCGAGGGATGGAGATGATAAGTTCCTAGCTCCTTGTATAATCGTCGTTTGACCTTATCATTGTCTGGACGCGTTAAGTAGTCACAAAATGCCCATGCTTCATCTCAAAGACTAGAGGAAGAATGTATGCTGCTCTATGATGATATTTGCAATGAACAACCTTCCAGAGCTCTCCAAAACGAGTTAATTTTCGAAATAAATCGGTAGAAAACTTGAAAAAAAAAATCATCATAATGCGTCCTAGATTTCATAGGCAAGATAAAGTTTGGTCGGCTTACACCGGACTTCCTTGAAAAATACAAATGATGATGTTGGCTTGTATTTCCGGTTGTGCCGGCATTAGTACCTGCCCAAATGAGCTATCACAATCTAATCAATATCCCTGAAAACAAGCTGCACAAGCTTGCACAAGCTCCGCGCGATGTTTGCTTGGTTTCCCATACCGGTATGCTTAACTCTATTCAAGAAATTTGAAAGATCTCATTCCGGGTTCTTGGTGCAATCAAACTGTCTGTGGACGTGACATGTCTGTGTTGCTGTCACTACACTTTCGGTGCACGCTTTTGTCGCACGTAATACAACTGTCTTTGCTACAGAGTCTTACAAGCTAGTAATATTGTTCAAACTCTAGAACTGATAGCGTCATTTGTGTGACTGCTGATCTTGCCGACAGTCTTACCCTTGTTTGCCTGTCGTACTCGAATTCTTTTAGCCTCAATTGGCAGGTCAATCGTACCGATTGTGAGTTGTCGGATTTGTTGACGGCGAGACATTTAAAGCTGAATTACCGCCCGTAATTACTATTATTGCTTTCTATGTGATTTGCCTTGGCTAATCAACCGATCCTCACTGCTTCCTTGTGAAAAAAATAAAAAATAAAATTAAGTACGTTGTTTATTCCAACTGTGGAATAAATTTGACTAATTGATGTAAGTAAGCAATCGCATCGTGCGCCACATCATGCGTCACTCGTCGAAGCTCGGCGCGGCAACGATTCTGCTTGCCGGTGCAGTTGCACAATTTGTCCCAGCCCCTACAGACCTTATCGCCAAGAAAGGGTATGCGGACATCTCTGTACGATACAAAGAAGTACCCACAGGTATTTGCGAGCTAGATCCCAATGTAAAGAGTTATTCCGGGTATGCGGATGTCGATGATGACCAGCATATCTTCTGGTGGTTCTTTGAAGCACGTAATGGAGATCCGAAAGAAGCTCCATTAACCGTCTGGATCAATGGAGGCCCTGGATCTTCGTCCATGATTGGCCTTTTCCAAGAACTGGGACCCTGCGGTATTGGGCCAGATCTAAAGCCGTTCAATAACCCGTATTCGTGGTCGAATGCCAGCAATATGCTCTTCATTGATCAACCCACGACAGTCGGTTTTTCGTACTCGGTCCCAGTTCCGGGTTATACTGATAGTAGCGGTTACATAATCCAGTTGCCGAATAATACATGCCCCGACTATGCACAGGCGGTCGGGACATGCGGTACTTACTCGACACCAAATCATACTTTGACTGCCAACACGACAGCAGGAGCGGCTCCAAACGTTTGGAAGACGCTGCAGGGTTTTATGGGCGCGTTTCCAGATTATTCACGCAATGGATTTAGTTTCACGACTGAATCATATGGCGGAGTGAGTTTTCAGGGCTATGTTCTTGCATTTGTAGGCTAACAAAGTCCAGCACTATGCTCCCGTGTTCAATTCCTACTTCCTGGATCAGAACGCGAAGAACATCTCCGGTGCAGTGAATATCGATCTCAAGAATGTACTGATCGGAAACGGATGGTTTGACCCACTCGTGCAATACCAAGCGTACTACAACTTCTCCGTTTTCCCGGGAAACACATACGACTATGATCCATATAACGATACCGTAAAAGCCGAATGGTACAATAACTTATACGGCAAGGGTAACTGCCTGGATCAAACGAAGCACTGCTATGCTACGGGCCAAAACTCAGTTTGTGCTCGTGCTGATAGCTTCTGTGCCAACAAGGTCGAGTCTCTATATGACTTGTATAGCGGAAGAGATGAGTACGACATGCGATATCTAGTCCCAGACCCATTCCCGTACGGCTATTTTCAACAGTATTTGAATACACCCCATGTACAGAAGGCAATCGGTGCCTTCCAGAACTTCTCAACGAGCTCCAGCATAGTAAGTTCCGCTTTTGGCAACACGGGCGATGACGATAGGGAATCTGGGACAATTGAAGCCTGCCAGAAGCTGCTTGAGGCGGGTGTTCAAGTTATGCTGTACTATGGGGATGCGTAAGCCAACATCTCTATCACGTTTGCCTCGGAACTAACCACTTGGAAACAGTGACTATAATTGCAATTGGCTCGGTGGACAAGTTATCGCCGACATGATCAATGCCACGGGTTACTCCGAGGCTGGTTTCACTAATATCTCAACAAGCGACAACATCGTCCATGGCCAAGTCAAACAAGCCGGCCTCTTCTCCTTCCTTCGCATTTACGAATCCGGCCACGAGGTTCCCTTCTACCAGCCTCTTGCCTCGCTAGAGATATTCGAGCGTGCATTGAAGCAAGTTGACATTGCGACCGGAAAGGATAGGGTAAAGCATAGCTACCGAACAAAGGGTACGCCAACGAGTACGTACAGAGAGGGTAATGGAACAATGCAATTTGAAGTTACGCCTCAAAATGCTACGTACAACACAGCATTGAATGCACCAGATCCAAAGCCAACTTGGGCAGTTGGTCAGGTCGTGATGAACAAGCCCCTAAAAAAGAGGGATATGGCTAGGCTGGGAAGACCTCAGATGGCAAGGAGTGCAAAACGCCCCGCATAGGCCGCACTCTTCCTCTGGTTGCAACCGGACGACCGGAGGTATGTTGATGGATCGTCACGTAGTGTATAATCTCGACACAGTATAGCTTAGATTCATGCAATTCATAATGATAAATCTTATCATCGTGGGGGTGGTACGAAAATATTCTTTCAGAATGCGAGAGGCATGATAGGAGCTCGAAAGACATAGGATTCCTGAACATACGATCTAACAGATGTGACTGGAAATAGAAACGACTTTGCCTGGGTACAGAAGGCAGCGTATAGGAACTCCAAGACACTTCGACCACTCAACGTAGAGCGAGCTGCTAGCAGATGGGAGGGAGCCACGACAGCGTTCGGTAAGATGCAGGGCTAAGCGAAGGTAGATATGCTCACCAGTACACGTTGTACCAATAGGAATAGAGAGCCTATGAGACTAGCAGTATACCGCACCAATGAGAAGGACGGGAGCGGTCATCTTGCCAAGACGATAAGTGTTGTTTTGTCTTCTACAGGCCTGGATCAGATCCTCAGGGGCGATATGTACGTCCTCGAGCTGTTTATCTGCGGAGAGCATTGGTTTAATGTTGGATGATTTGTGCTACCAATGGGTATGGTGTGCCAAGAAGTGGGTGCTTTGATTGTCGAACGCCCATTGCCTCGTGCGAAGTCAATCTTCACGATTGGAAAGCAGAGAAATGCATGAGAAAGAAAGACATAAAAAGGGCGGCTTCTGGCTGCTACACCTCTCGCCGTCAAACCACACTCATCCGCCTCACAGCAGTTTAGCAACTCGAATTTGGCCCCGATTTCAACTTCAAGCCTCTTCCTGCGCAGTCATCTCGGGTGTCGATCAGGTTCAGCCCTACACAGCGGCGTTGGCTGTCGGCCCCACCGCATGGATCGGGCGACAACAGGGCGGAAAAAAAGGCCATAGTTGGCGAGTTACTATGGCCCGGGTGCATTGACTCTTGCAGCGACGAGGAAGCGCAGCCGAAGCGAAGTCGCATGAGGGTTTGCAAGTGGAGGCCTGAGTCAGCCAAACCCTGCATGCGCATGAAGGTCGAGCAGGGAAGCAAGCAATCGTCTGCATATTGCATCCAGAAGCCACGACCACGCCTACGACGACAACCACTCACCATCACCGCGGCCCCTTCTCACTTTCACTCTCACCACTCTCACCACCCTCACCTGCCCCCACCCTCGCCCGGGCGCATCACGTTAGGCATTCCTCTTGTCGCCCCTATCGCGACTTGGCTCTCGGTCGCCTTCGCGCTGCTGTGCGACGCCGGAATCTGCCTCCCATCGCTTTTCCTCGCTGTCCTCGTCTGCCCTGCCATGGTGTCTTTTGGCGCATGGCCTCGCTGAGGGGCTCTTTTGCCGTGCCATTGTCTGCCTGACTAAGAGCGGCTTCGTGTGCAGCCCCCCCCGCCCTCCCACCTCCCCCCAATAGCACATCGCGCCGTTGCACCATGGCGCCCTCCAACATGTTCTCCTACCTGAGACCTGGCCACGCAAAGCGCAATGCCTCGAGCCTGGCCTCCCCGGAGCCCGTCCCAAGCCCCGCGGCTTACCCGCTGCCCTCGCCCTCGCCCTCGCTGAGCACCGAGCATGTCGCGTCCCCGCGCCTGCCTGACAATGCCAGCTACCTCTCCAGCTCGCCCATATCACCCTACCCTCCCCAGCTGCCCCCCATCACCCGCGTTGCCTCCAAGCTAGGCAAGTCGCCCTCTGCCGGCAGGCCGGGAGCCTCGGCGGCTCGACCTGCGCCAGTTGCGGCAGCAAGCCCGAGTCAAATATCGCTTCAGCACGGCATGCTGTCCCCACCACAGTGGACCCAGGAGCAACTGTCCCCAAGCTCCGAGGGCAATCCTCCCTCCACACAGCCCACAGCCGCAAACACGCCGTCACACTCGTCAACACACCTGGCTGCCTCGACCATGTCCCCGACCTACACCAACCTGTCCAAGTCCCAGACATCTCTGATGACTAGCATGAGCGATAAGCTGTGTAGCGCCGGCAAGATAGCTACGTCTCCCAGTGCCCCTGTGGTAGTGCCGCCCAAGGGAAAGTCGAGACTGAACTTGCGAAATCCCATGTCTCTTTTGATGAGACGGCGGTCTGGACAAACCCTCGATCCGTTATCAGACCAGTCCCTGGTCAGCCACCGCGACAACTTCGACCCTAGTATCCGCGGCCATATCGTTCACGACTTCAACGCGCCCAGAGTCAACCGGAACTTTTCGCACAACAATGCCTATGGCAATGACGAAGTACAACAGGACATGGGGCGTGTTAGCCCACCTAAGATAGAAAGAGAACACACCCCTGTCTTTCGAGAACATTTTGACGACGACACAAGCTATGAGCAATCTCAGGCTGCTATAAGGGCTGAGCAGTTGGTCAACAAGGACTTCCTCGCGAGGGTCTCAGTGCACCTCCCCGCGCCCGGCACTTCACCCCCACCACCCCCACCGGTCTCCAAAGATCTCCCGCCTCCCCCGCCTCTCAAAGACCTTCCATCCATCCCGCCTCCATCAGCATCTTCACAATCTTCTCACTCGACATTTCAT
The DNA here is from genome assembly GCA_028456235.1 of Ophiosphaerella narmari. Classification (NCBI taxonomy): domain Eukaryota; kingdom Fungi; phylum Ascomycota; class Dothideomycetes; order Pleosporales; family Phaeosphaeriaceae; genus Ophiosphaerella; species Ophiosphaerella narmari. The sequence goes on along the minus strand of JALNQA010000011.1, from coordinate 114,839 downwards.
GCTGGAGATAGTGTTTCAAGCGTGCTGTCGCCTGTCCAAGAATCGCCAGATTCTGGGGAAAGTCCCATTGAAGCTGCACCCCCGAAAAGAAAATCTACGAAAACACCGCCTGCAACGCGCTCAAGAGCCACATCTGTCACGGACCCTTCATTTCAGCCAGCTGGATTACCAACCCACTTGACAAGCAGAGCCTCAAGGTTCAGCTTTCAGATATCTGGCGGGAGCGATTCCGCCCAGGAAGCCATTTTGGAAGAAAGACATAAGCAAAAGGCAGCTGAGAAGGCTTCAAAACAAGTTCGAATGTCCACTAACACGCTCGATGATGAGTACGACGAGTATGGTATGGACGACTACGACATGGATGGTGGCTTCGAGGAAGATATCCCCATGCTTGGCGAGGAAGATGAGTTTGAGGGTCTCGGAGGCCAAAGCATGGAAATGAATATCAACACTTTCGACTTTTCATCCCTCTCGATACAGCCGAATTCAAACGACCCCGCAAGCCCGATGAATCCTATGGGGCAGCTGCAGACGCCTATAGATGCCAATGGTAATCCAATAGGCTTCGCACTGTCCGAAGGGATGTTGCTGCAATACCAGCAATCCATATTGAGCGGTCATCCTGTCAACCTAGATGTTGCTGAAGCGCAACAGTCTACGTTGCCCACCTATGGTAATTCTATAGAAGAAGAGAAGCAGAGCCATGACGACATTGATCTTGGCGATGATATGTACTTTGACGATGGTTTGATAGGGCAACAGGATGAGTACGATATAGCGGCATTCGACGAAAATATCTTCGACGATCCAAATGGTCCATTGTACGAGCGAAAGGTGAAGCCCCCTCCGGCCAACGAGGTTCCGAATGCTCTTGCGTCACATCCACCAGGGTTCCTAAGCTCAGAGCCTGGCTACGACGTAGATAAAGATACCCTCACTCAGCATCCGGATGTGACTGGGCCCTCGCTCGCTCACAAAACATCGGTTATACAACAGCACACGTTGCCTGACTTCAACAATATGAATGCTTACCACAGCGCTCTTGCCGACGCGGCTACCCGTGCCGAAGCTGCTGGTAGATTCACACGCACAATGAGTGTGAATGCTGGTCGATCAAACTCTGATGTTGAAGATTCCTCATCGCTCAGCAACTCGCGCCCAAGCTTGGTGCCTGATGATGGTCGCGTTAGTCTAGAAAATGATGCCTTTCCTATTGAAGATGATATTTATGGCATGACCTCTAGCTTCGTTGACGACTACGAGTACAGCGACTTTGAAACGGGTCTTGAGGATGATCCGATGATCGCGGCGGCTAACGCCGAAGCGTTGGCATTCGATGATGAAGGATTCTACGGCCAAGAATTTGGGTTTTATGCCTCAGCTATTGGAGACTCAGCGAACACGTGGGGTGGCTTTTTCGGCCCTTCTGGGATAGGTCGTACCGTCAGTGGTCGGAATGCTGTACGGGAACCCAACCTTACCCCCATTACGGAACGCAGCGAATACAGTACACGTAACTCATTCATCAGTCTGAACCAGTTCCGTGGTGATGGCCAGCAGCCACTCAGCAGCCCTGGTCTCGCGCAGCTCGCTCGGATGAGCCCCTATGGATGGCCTGAAGAGGAGGACATGAGTCTTGACACATTGTTGAAGCTACGAAAGGGGGCATTTGGTGGCAGTGTGGCTAGCTTACCAGCCAGTACATCGAACAGTCCACGCAATTCATCACCCATGGGCATGCAATTTGTTCCCAGAATATCAACTCCAGCAGGCAACCGCATGAAAGAGCACACTGATAGCGAACCTGGAAGCGATGAGTCAGCAAACATTGAAAGCGGCTTCGGGGGCCAAGTAGAAAGCGATGAGTGTCTAATGGACGCTGTCAATGCTGCATACAAGGAAGAGAACGACAGCGAAGATAGCACTGATGTTGATGGACCAGAAAGCCGTACGCTCACGACGAGTGACTTTAATCATCTGTCTAACCCTGAAAATTGCTTCAAAATACCGCCACTACCGTCAGCTCCACAATCGCAGGCCCCACACAGTATACAATCACCATCTCACGTGCCTCTGCCCATGTCACCAGATGAACAATCCTTGAAATCGCCACCCAACATCGCTCTTCCCATGTCATCCTTTGGGATACCACTAGCATCACCCTTTGTGCCACAACAAAGACCGACAGCTCCTCCATCCATCGATACTTCACTTTCATCCCCATCCGCTACCATGTCCACATCAACAGGGCCACGTCGACAATCCATGGGCCTTGTATCACCCATCTCAAACTCCTCGCCTATCACTCCGAGCGGCGGCGGATGGAGAGGCGGACATTCACGAAAAGGTAGCGCGGCAGACAGCGTGACGTATGTGCGTGACCATGATGAAACTGGAGAAGGAAGATGGATACTAGAACGCAGACGAACCGCCGAGAGCGGCGAGCTCGAGCTGATTGGGCGGGAGATTGTGGAGGGAGGAAGAATTTAATAGATCCTGGCACCACAGGACGCTTCGTTTTCAGCAATTTTGCCTTTGGGCGCTTTTTGCAATTCCTCGATGTGGGAGTGAATTGCTGCATTGGCTGGCGTTTTAGCGTGTTGGCGCATAGTGCATACATGCATGCATAATGAAGTCAGGCTGGACCTTTGGCGCTTCACTACGTGACATGACCGATAGAGATAGATAGCTTGGATAGCGGAATGACTATGATGTCTGTCCTGCTGAATCGTATTTGTATCAAGAGGCGTGCTGCTCGGGCTGATGTCCTTCAGTCTCGTTTGTTTTTCGTGATAAACTCTTGCTCAATCACTGGGGGCATCCGGCCTACGTAATCCCGCTCGTAGATCCACGATTGAGATTCCACCAAGTTATAATAGCATAGGCCGAACCGGGGTTTAGAACCAAATCCAAATCTATACACCATGTACTACGTATGTAAAATCTACTAAGATGTATCCCAACGCCCGAAAATGCGATGCGACATGTGCAAACTCACACTCTTCAGCTTAACACCCCCCCCCCCCCCAAAAAAAAAAAAACTGTCTCGCTCGCTCATTCAACCTTCAACGCCTCAACGCCATTCATCTGCAACCGGCCCATCAGCCCCTTAACAACAGCACACCCCTTCTCCCTCTTCTCATCCACACCCTCCATCCACATGCGCATCTTCCCCAACATCCCCGTTCCATCCCCCCTCTTCCCACCCTCCTTAATATTCGTGAAAAACATGCGCCTTTTCCTCGCATCCAGCGCCTCCCAAACAGGTGTATCAACGCTGCGCTCCACATTCGGGTCCAGAAACTTGACGAAGCTGATGAAGTAGTCGGAGATTTCGTTTTTGCGGCGTACCATGACTTGCCCGACGGTGCCGGCGTGCTTGGTGCCGTAGCCGTTCTCAATGTCGACGCCCCACATGACGTCCCATTGGTATTGATAGGTAGGGATGCTGGGCGGGTTGTGCGTGGACATGGCGTTGGAGGCGAGGTAGGTGGGGCAGATGTAGCGGATGTCGCCTTGAGCTTTCGCCACGGCGTCCCAGTAGCGGCCGCTGTCGGGCCAGTGGCGGTCGTTTGGGTAGGTTTGGGCGAGGAGTGTGAGATCCGCGTCGGTGAGGAGCGGGTAGTGGTCTTTGAGGTAGGATTTGAATTCACCTTCTGAGTCGGTGGTTTTTTTGACTTGGTCGGTGCCTTCGTTGGAGGTAAAGCCAATAATGGTGGGTACTTTGGCGTAATTGCCGTTTATGATGGCTGCGGGTGCGGGTGCGGTCCACATTCCGCCTTTAGGTTCGGTGGTTGGTGCCCACATCCAGCGTGGAGGCGTGTTGCGGTCGGGAAAGCTCATGGGGTAGTTTTCGTAGTAGAGATCTCCGGGGCTGGAGTTGCGAACGCATGTAATGTCCGTGCAGTTAAGTCCTGATGCGACTTCATTCCAGAACTTCTCTGCTTGTGGAGGAGTGAAGAAGGTAGGGCTCGCAGGGCTTTGTGCAATGGCTCCGTGGAACAATGGCTTTCGGCCTGTCCCAGGGACTGGAACGTGATGGTCCCCCTCGTTGGCCGTGAGCTGGAGAAGCACCGAAGCTCCACCTGCGCTTGTTCCCATCGTGACCACATGATCAGGGTTGCCACCAAAGTATCTGATGTATTTCTGCACCCACTCTAGGGCTGCCCGCTGGTCTCGCAGCGCATTATTGTAGTCTCCGTCTTTTGCAATCTGTTCGCCAGATAAGAAGCCATAAATGCCGTTGCGGTAGTACATGGTGACAACCACGATGCCCTTATCCAGCTTGCCATTGACGCCTTTCGCTCGCCGACTCTTCTCCACCATCTCTCCTCCATTACTCCTGCCTGGAAGGTGGAAGCCGCCGCCTGGGATGTTGACGAGCACAGGCAAATCATCGCCCGCCTCAGCATCAAATGGAGTGAAGACATTCAAGCTCAGGCAGTCCTCTGTAATCCTGGTGTTTATGCCCAGGACGTCCTCACCGGCGACATCCTTCCTATTCCGTTGGGTTGCATCAATCTTCTGTATTCTGGGGCACATGCCTAGCTCGCCACTCCAGACCAAGGGGCCCTCGCCCCTTCCCAAGCCATATGTCCGATTTACTGGCTGCGGCCCTCGGAAGCGATTCTTGCCTGCCGCACTCGCTGCATACGGTATGTTCCAGTAGGTGCGGACCTTGTCTGTTACATTCGGTTTGATGGCTAGATAGTCGAGGGTGATGATGTTGGCGTCTATCGGGTTCTTGGGCGGCGCAGAGAAGAAGGGTTCGGGCTTGGAAGTGAGGGGTGGTATCCAGTCGGCGCTGGGGCGCAAGTCGGGCGAGTACAGGAAAGCGAATGTGAAGGAAAGAACGACAATGGCAGCGAGGCCTAGGAGGATGCGCCGGTCGAAGATGAGGCTCGAATTAAGGGCGCGGATAGCCATGTTGGGTGTGGCACGCGCGAGACGGGGTGGGTGTGGCCTTATCCTGGACGTGAGGTCTGCATTGGCGCCTTCTGAGACAGGCGTGGGGGAGAAAGTAATAGAGCAAACAGAGCCGTGAGGAGTGCAAGAAAGGAAAACAATTAGACAAATACGACGGTAATGTACAGTAAAGGAGAAGATGGCGACCAGTGCTGCCACAAAACCAAGATAACTTGTTCCCTGTCTCGTTTTGCCATTCCCTGCACACGACACACAAGGTGACGAATGGGGATAAGAGGGGCGGGAGCCGGCAATGCTCGCCTTGGCAATGACGTCGATCATCACTGGCTGCACAGGCGAAGGTATGAGAAAGCGACAGGAGGGCATATTCGGGCTTGAGGCCATGTGAAATGGATAGTGTAGTTGTGATGGCTTGCTATCTAGCTACAGGCAAATTGCCTATTGCCTGCGTGGCTGTTGCGTCCGGAGACAACTTTCATAAATTGGATCGGCTTATAGAAATATCCGAACTACTTCGTCCTCACCCATGCACTCGCCTTTTCACCGTCGCATTGGGCTCCTAAATCCAACACCACCGAATACTTTCCCCTTCTTCGGCGTCATCATTGCATCTGGTGTATCCCTCCCATTCCCATTTGACCCCCCGGCATTCTGTCTCCCGACCGACGCCCCTCCACTTCCCGGCGCCTTGAACTTCACTTGGCTTCCAGTCGCGTATATGTCGTTCAGCATAGGCTCCAAAATACCCGCATCCATGAACTCCTCATACTTCCTCCATAGCTTCAATGCTGTCGTCGCGTCCTCAATGCTGTCATGCGTATCTTGCTGGATTTGCTCTTTGAGCACACACCATGCTAGAAATTTAAGATTCAATTTACGCTTGAAGTCGGGGAGGAAGAAGAGATTGCTCGTGTCGACGACTTGAGACTTGGGCACGTGAATGTTGATCGTGCGGAAATCGTTGGCAAGGGAATGCCCGACAAAGACACACCCAAGGTTCAACAGGAGCCATAGTTTTTTGTACGCATGTTTAAGGCTGACAGGTGCGTGCGGCGATGTCTCGCGGCTAAGGTCGCCTGGAGAAATGCCAGACCATTCGGTGAGGTAGTCCACCACTTGTTCGGTGACGGCGATGTAGTCGTCAATAAAGGGAAGGCCAGCATGCTCACCCTCACCGCGACAGACTGAGACGCGAGCTAGGCCCTTGCGGTCTGGACGAATAGTCTGGCGCGTACCGTCTGCTTTCATCTCAATCTCTTCGGCCTGGAGCCTAATAAACTCTGCATCAATCGCCACAGGGTAGCCGGGACGAGGTGTTTCGGTAGAAGCCTGCAAAAGCTTAAACTTATCATCCGCTGGCGTTGGATTTGATGACCACCATCGATACAAAATAGAGGTATCCAAGTTCTCCTTCCATGAATCATCAATTTTGTTTCTCGCCGCTTTGAGTTGGTATGTCAAAACAGATGGCAGTTTCCAGCTCGGTTCGAAACGTAGGGCTTCTTCTTTTGGTATAGGTCTGACTAAAAAGTCGTTGAACAGGTGCCACCTATCCTCTGCATCCGGCTCACGCGAGGATGGGCCTGTGTTGATTGTAGCAACAAGATGGGGCTTTTGGTGCTCTCCACTGTTTATATCGGCAACGACACCAACTAACTCGTACACCATGATATCGAAAACGCCACGCTGCAGATGCAGCTTCAGGTCCTGGCCCTCGAAACAGTAAAATTGGCCTTGGTCTACTATGATACCAATCTCTTGGGGCAGCCAGTTTGGTATGGACCATAGGAGTTTTGCCTCATGGCTTTGAATAGCCGCATTGAGCATCAAGACTCCAGGAACAGACTGTATTGTCTTTCGCTGCACCATTTGCTGGTACCGATTGCACTTTGTGCACCATCCTCGAGTCTGATCCTGGCGTTCCACACTAGCTTTCAGGATCTGAGAGAAGGTAGGGCGTGGAATTCTTGTATTCTTCATGACGTGTTTCGCTGGATATACGAGCTCATTGACGAAGTTCTTGCCACCTCTGATTGTCTCGTTTGCGCATTGAGCACATCTCATACTTGCCCTCGCTTGTGTTTCCAGCACCTGATCCATCAGTGAGGGCCCGTTGTGAATCGGCAGCATTTGTCGAAATTCCTCGGAAACTTTGTCTAGGAGAAACCGGTTGAGGTTCTGGATCATAGTGGTGAGGGCAACATTTGGAGCCAACTCTTCTAGCAAGTTCAATGACACAGCATTGGACAGACCACTGAAGGTTTTCAGGAAGTTCGAGGCTTGGCAATTTAATCCAGCTGCCTTCTCCAACATGTCGATAAGAAAACCAAGTTCGCAGAGAAGACATGATTCGAAGAGGCAAGGTGACGCCGTGTGCTGTAGGGCTAGGTTCCGGATCAAGGGGGTGAAACGGAAGATTTGCAAGAGCGGATTGGCGTATGAATTAGAGATATGAGTTTCAAGGCCAGAAAATGGGGTTTGGTTGTAGTACGCAAAATCGAAATCATCTACCCCAAATTTGCTATACTTGATTTCGACATTTCCATACATGGCAGGAACATCCTTACGGGTTACATCGTCAAGATGAAGGTCTGTGAGGGTCTCCATAGTCTCTACGGCCTTGGCTTCAGATTCACTCGGCGACTGTGATGCTCGAGCCTTCTCACTCAGGAACTTGGGTGGCGTCAATGAATCACTTGACCTGTCTGATTGTCTTGTGATTTCGACTTGATTCCTACGCTTCGTTCTAGGGTTCTTTGCAAAGAAGCCCATGTCGGTCCGTGTCATGTTGTTCAATATCGCGCTGTCAAGTTTTACTGGTGGTGCTCCGACTTCAAAGATCATATGACTCGGCCAACTTGAGAGTAGTGTCTCTTTATAGTACGGCATGCCAATAGTATTTAAAGGCCTTTGAAGATTCAGCGCTACTCGAAACAAGCAGATGATAGGACTTACGTATCAAGACCCCAATCTATGGTGGTTGGTGGTATATGATGATCTGCAAACTCTGTGGGGTTGCTGTACTCGGGAAAATGAACCTTTGTGGGCGAACCCCACAGGTGAATATGGGAGTTTGAGTCAGCTAGAGCGAAGGCTTCGCCTGATGGAGCCATCTCAAATCCAGTCAGGTATGAGTCGTACAGATTTATCTGCCGTAAATTGGCTGAATCTGGGTTCATGAGGTCGATGACTTGCATCTGGCCGTTCTGCGAAGCAATAATGGCGGTGGTGGACATGCGAGGGTGCATTCGTACAAAAGCTGCGCCCGTGTGGAAGGGAATGGGTGGGAGTTGCTTCAGTGTCTTTAAGGAGAATACATTGGTGAAAGGATCCAGCATATATGCGTACTGCTGTCTCGGAGACCAACCGCAAGTGGCAAGGAAGTCGCCCTTAGCGTCCATATCGCTGATACTGCCAGTGTGGCCTTCGAATACTTTGATGACTGAGAGTGATGCTGAGTCCAGAATATGTATGCCTCCATTCTTAGTCGCGGCACAGAGATACTGGCCTGCACGCTTCAGGATGGTGTATTGGGCGTCAACGGGGAGCTACACCAAGTCAGCGTACCATTATTCGCTATGGTCTACAGACTCACCGTGTCTGCGATGGCACCCTTCTCCACATCCACTTTGAACATGTGTTCTTGACAGCCGGCGATCAAGATCTCGCGAGTGCCTTTGTCGGTAAAATTCATGCATTTTAGATCCTTAAAGTCGGTGCTCCTGCACGTCAGAGATCAGCATCGCACGCCCTTGTCCGGATTTTCTGCATATATAATATAACATACGACAAGTGCCATTGCGCCAGGCCGCGTCGGTGGGAGTAATGAACGCTCGACCTCGAGATAGAGAGGACGCCTTTGTCGGTGAAGAGGAATTGCTTGACCGGCCCTTCGGTGGTGGGGTGGCCGCGGTATGAGGTATAGCGCTCAAGTTGCGGACCGTAGAACGAGGTTACGCGACCCTACTCGGGTGTAAGCTGTCGGGCGTGCGGACCCAACTGGGCCCACATACTCACTTGGTTGCTGCCCGTCCATAGCAGTTCCTGTGTCGTGTCGAATGCGAAGGTGGAGATGCCTATGGATGGATGGTGTGGCCCGGATTGGGGTAGCTGGGCAATCGCCAGCTATGCCATGTTAGCCGTCGCGCCGTGTCGATGCCATGTCCATCCACGCTGTGGTTGTAACAATGGAGGGTAGTTGCTGGGGGCGCATTACCTCGTCCCAGTCCGCTTCCATGTTTAAGACGTGTTATTTGCTTTGCTCGTCTTCGCAGGCGGCCCCAACATGTCTCAACCCTCCTCTTATGCCCCCAGGAAGCGCGTTTGGAGGCATAAGCGTAGAGTGAGTCGAGGCACCGATTTGGCATGGGTGAGCACCAACCATTGGCGGGCAACTAACTAGCGGGGCTCGGACAAAGCTTCGACATAACCGCGGCGGATAACCAAATCCATGGGGCATGCTGTAAAATTGTACCCCTGTATTTATCTAGAAAAGGATAGTAACATGCAATGGCTAAATTGTAGCTGAGAACTGGTTTGGAATCCCACGCTCTGTGGATTTGTATTGTCAACATGATGAGGCACTTAAATTGTTGATTGCTTTTGTATTGTAATCTATTGTGGTCCTCAAATTTTAAAGTCCTCATATATTTACTCCTCCTTATTGACCCCGTGGGTCTGATATTAAGGTAGGAAATGAAGCAACGCCAGGCGTAATGGAATCAGGATAAAAAAATAGTTATGGAGACCGGAGGCGGCCAGTCTACCATGCGACGCCAACTTGCAAAGGAATCAATACGCACCAGATACCTACCAGCGTTGTTGACATGTGCATTGTGTACCAGAGTGTCGAACACCCGCGTAGCGGATCGTGCTTAGCGGGCAGCCCTGTCAGATGGGAGTGAGCGAGTCTCGTGCCGTGCCGTGCCGTGCCGTGCCGTGCCAAAGAATGTATGCGCCGAAATATTATGAGCCAGAATACATAGTAAGAAGCTCACTCTCTAACGTTCGAAAGGGCTATGATGCGAGTAGGCCTGCACTTGGTCAGCATAGGCTCACAGCTCTCGGAATTACAGCGCTCTGTGAATCCAGGCTAGATATAGACTGCTCTACAGTCTAAAGCACCGGTGTGACTGCCTAGGTCTGAGAATCCGCCCAATGGCAACGTAAGCAGGGTCACTCGTACGGCATGTGATTAAGATTTTCTTCATACCTATGCGAGTTGTTGGCCATGATTGCGGGTGACTAGAATCGTTTAGTAGGACCCCGAGAGGTCGCCTCTTTAAATTCTTCGTCGTCCTCTGCATCGGCTTTGTGATTATAGCGTGTTCGTTTGTGTGTCTCCGTCATGCCCTTGCCCGAGCCAGTAAAGCCAACTGCGAAGACATTAGTCAAAGTTTCAACCTGAAAAGAATAGTGCGCGGTGTGTACCTCGACTGCCAGCCTCCGTACTCGTGCGAAACATGGAATCCTTCACAGGCATCTTCTTGCCTACCTTGGCCTGGAAGTCGGCCCAATTCTCCTTCCGTTTCCTCAATTGACCCTTATTAGCAATCCTGTTTTTTGGCTTTGGCTCTTCATTGGTGACGTTCTTCTTTGCCAGCTGGGCGTTGGGATTGATAGAAGCAGGACCGGAGATGACGTGAGGAGACGAAGCGGCGGGTAAAACGGCTGCAGAGGGCGCAGGAACCGATTCCGTTTCGCGCCTCCTTTTGTGTGGGAGAGAGCGGACGGCATTTCCATCAACGGTGATGCTATCATCATACTCTACAAAGCGCACAACATACTTGGGTGCGGAAGACGAGCCCAAGACACTCTGGATCTTGGCCTTGTACCAAGACCTGTCTGTCCACTGTGCCTCTACGACGTCACCCGTGCTGAAAGCGACAGGCTTCTCTAGCTCCAACTTCTCGGCCGCTTTGCGCAACTGGGGATGTTTCTCGGGGTCAAACTTGGGTGCGGCTGGCAGAGGAGCCGAGGGTAGTTGAGCTTCAAGTTCGGTGAGTTCAGGGCGCAGTCGCGCGAGAGCAGTTTCGTGCACGGCTACCTGTGACAAGATCTCTTGCTTGAAGTCATCCAGCTCTTTGCTGTGACCAGTACTCTCTACGAGTGCATCGACTGTTTTAAGCTGTGTCCAGAGTCAGTGAGGCTCTGCGCTGGGTCGTGCGCTAGTGCATACCTGATCCGACCACTCTGCTAGGCCGGCCTCCTCCTTCTTGATAGCGTCCTTTTTGAGCCAGACGGCATCTTTTAGAGCTTTGATGTCGGCCATGGCGTTGTGCGTGCGGTGTTGCAGTCGAAGGCCGCGACGGAGGCAGATGGATGGCGCCAAGAAGCGTAATAGAGGAGAGCACGGAGAGGCTGCACGTCCTGACTAGCGTCCCGCCGTGATTGGACCCTACTTCAGCCCTGCGATTTCACCAAAGGCACTGGAGCCATGCATTTGTTCGAAATATTTCCATGTAAGTGCTCGTTTCATGTGCCAGGCCTCAGAGGAGTCATACACGATCCAGGGAAAACGAGCAGGGAGTGGCAGGATGCATGGCAAGTTCGATACGCATCCAGACGCACAGTAAGATCAGCACCACTGTTCGTCCAGCCCTCTGTGAACACGAGAGTGAAAATCTCTGCCCTGCCAGGAACAGGCACCGAGTGATATGCTCTTAGCGCTCTTGGTTGCAGGAGTCAGGATGCTGCGCTGCTTTCGATGGCGTTCTCTACCCCACCATGATTTATCAGCAATCCTGCTGCGCCCTTATCCTCGCTGCCCGCCCTAATCAGCACCATCAAGACCCAGCCACAGCCTATCAGTGACGTTGAAACCGCAGACCACCTGTTTGTGTGACCGCTTTTGCGCAGCTTACCGTATCCATTCCAGAAATTCGCCTGTTCCGATTTTGCCGGGGTCGCGGGCACTGGATCACGGGCGGCGGACTAACTACCTCTCCACCTCGGCCGGGCGCTCAGGCTACGAGGCTGTCAACTGTTCTGTAACACCTCCACACCCGCACCATACCTTGCCATCTCCACCGGATTTTTGCCTTTGCCTCCAATCTAGCCCATACATTCTTGGCCTGCGACGTCTATCGTGGGACCTTGATTGCGCCCCGTGCGCGCAACGTTCTCGCCTTAGACCAGCGTACTCCGAGCCGTTGGCCCGCCTGGCGTCTCTCCGCCCCAACCTGCAATATCTACGTATCCTACTACTGCAGCCACCATCTCATACTCCCTGCGTCATCCATACGCCCCTCTTTGTCGCGGGGTGAATATTCCATAGACCGCATTGGCCTAGGGTGGCGAAACCATTGCTTGATTGTGTCAGACAGATACCATACGGCCCCTTGACGACGCAGCAAGCGGCCCACGCGGATCCATCTGAATCGGACCCAGCATCTACAGGTTGCCTAGGTCGCAATACCACACCTAACACCCTCGTACCCTTCTCTTCAGCCGAACCCCACACCAGCCTTCACGATGCCTGCGACGACCAACGATTTCCAAAATGGCGCGCCATTCTACCTTGACGCAACCCAGCAGGACCTTCTTCTTGCTGCTCTTGCCTCGAACAACCAGAACCCCAACGACATTTTCGCGACAGGCTTAAATAACACGGGCGCTCCCAATAACGCTCAATACCAGTACCCCACAGACAGCGGCGTCGACCCCACATTCTTCACTTCACCCCAACAGAGCACACCCGCCAGTGTCTTCAACAACGTAGGCATGGAAGATAGTCCATTCATCGACTATATGGACGGTGAGAACAATTTTGACTTTGAAAACGCCGACGATGATCTCATGATTGGTGCTCTCCCCGGGGATTCTCCTTCCAGAAAGGATTCGAGCGAGAAGCGCAAAAGCCCCGATGATGACGATGATGATGACGATGAGGGCGGGGGCAAGCGTAGAGAAGGTGAAGATAAACAAGCAAAAAAGCCTGGACGCAAACCACTAACATCTGAACCCACAACTGTAGGTTTCTCGCGTAGGTTTCGCACTCCATAATACTGACTTTGGCACAGAAACGTAAAGCACAAAATCGAGCTGCCCAGCGAGCTTTCAGGGAGAGAAAGGAAAAACACCTCAAAGATCTCGAAACTAAAGTTCAAGAGCTCGAGAAGGCTTCAGACGCTGCAAATCACGAAAATGGCTTACTTCGCGGACAAGTCCAAAGGTTGCAGATGGAACTTCGCGAATACCGCAAACGCCTGTCACTCAACAGCAGCGGACTGAACCGAACTACACCACCCATGGCTTCAGCTTTCAGTTCTATGCTAAATAATAGCAACAACAACGGCAATAGCAACAATTTTTCCTTCGACTTTCCTCGATTCGGCGGTCTCCCTGGTACCCAACTCCTCGATAACGGGCCACTATCTAAGAGTAAAAACACGCCCGTTTCTTCCAGCGTTCCTGGCCGACACAACAGCACTGGCCAAGGTGTCAGCCCTGCTACCAGAGTCAGCAGCTCGTTCTCCAATTCACCTGATCCAATGGGTGCCAGTCCTGCGGCTAATGGCGTTCAACGTAACAACAGCTTGAATGGTTCTTACGGATTTAATGACATCGCAGCTAAGAGCGCCAATCGCGTGAGAACTGATAGTACGACTACAAGCCAGTCACGTATCTTCCAGTTCAATAGTGGCTCGTCTACGCAATCCGACTCTCCCTCCTCATCCGCATCGCCAACTGGTGGGCAAGACTCTTCGTGCGGAACCTCGCCAGAGCCGAGTCATACGTCGCCTAGTCAACCCAAGGATACAATCGCAGATGGTTATGTGTGTCATGGCAACTCGGAAGGTGAGGTCCTATTCTGCGAAAAGCTCAACATGGCCTGTGGAAACCCTCGCAACCCTGTGCCTCGTGCGATGTCCATGTCTGACGACAAACAATCTCCTGCAGTCATAACCGCCGCCAAATCGCCCACACCTATACTCAACAGCATCGATTACTTTGCGAACCAAAATGGCGGACAGTTCGATCCTACCCTCTTCGGTGAATATCGCGACACCCAAAATGCCATTGTTGGCGATGGCGACTTCACTGGCGGCTTTTTCAACGATGCCTTTTTGAACGCGGGCTACGGTAGCCCATTCCACTTTGGTGACACGCCCGCTATACAAAAGCCAAATCCTCTGGAAGATATCGAACGCCTTCAAGAGGGTGAAGATGAGGTCGTGCCTGGCGACGACATCCACTCGATGCTTAATTGCCACAAGATATGGTGCGTATACCCCCTGCAAAATACTCAAATAGGTACACTGACATTGCCCAGGGATAAACTTTCAAGTCGTCCTGATTTCAAAGACGGCACGATCGACATTGATAATCTGTGCTCTGAGCTCCGCGCCAAAGCACGTTGTTCAGAGAGCGGTGTTGTGGTTGACCACAAAGACGTCGAGGCTGCTTTGAAACGCTTACCGAAGGAAAATATGGCATAGCGCAAGACAAGTGTTTTGATTTTTGCAATGCAATTTAATGATTTTGTTTTATATTATTTAGTCACTCGCTCAGCAAAGCTTTCTAGGCGGCCTCATACTTGCGACGATATGACGACATATGTTTGCTCATTGGATCTGGTGTTTGGCGTTCACTGAGGATTACAATTACAATGAGGATATGAGATGATTCCAATGTAGGAATGCAGGTGAAAAGGAGGCACTTGGAGTCATATATCGGCACACTTAGCTTCCTCTCATGTGTAGCTAATGGAATTTAACCAACAACAACCACTTTTACGTTATGCCTTGTGATGAGGTGGCTTTGCTCGATCACACACTTTCCGCGAGACCGTCGACCTCCATTTTTACCTCTCCGATCACGCTGTGCAGCAACTCTGGCACAATCTGAGCAGCATCCCCCTGAAAGAACCAATCGCCTTTAACTAGTCCACCTGCAGGGATATCATTCTCGTCCATATTAATGATAGCAACCCTGGCGCCTTTCTGTCGAGCACGATCGACATATCCAGCCGCGGGGTACACTTTTGCGCTCGTCCCAATCACCATGATGAGATCGATCTTCTCAGGAGTTTCCATGAATTCATCGACATGGTCGATGACATCGCCGGGCAATTGTTCGCCAAACCAGACCACGCCTGGTCGCAGCAAGCCGGTCTTGCAGGCAGGACATCTCGGCAAGTGTTCGTGCATGAGCTCGGGGAGCGCAACATTTTCGTCTGATATGTCCAGCTCGCGTGCCGCAAGGGCGGCTGTTGTGGTTGGATCCGATTCGTCGGTTGGGATGGCTAGGGCTGGGACGATAGGGTCAGTGTAGTTGTTGCGCTCGACGTAGTTGCAGAAGAAATCTGAGCACTTGACGTCGAAGAGGGAGCCGTGGAGGAGCTTGAGCTGGGAGGCTGGGTGGTGAGCGCGTGGAGAAAGACCTGATGTGTGTCAGTTGTGGTGTGGGAGGATGTCCTATCTGGCTTTCAGGATTGAGACGGACCATCGACATTTTGGCTGAGAGTCAGGAAGTTATCTCGTTTCCTAGCTAGCTCTGCTAGAGCGTAATGTGCTGGGTTTGGTTTGGCTTTCAATGCCATGTGGCGTCTGTAGCTGTAAAATTGCCAAACTAGGCCGGGCTGTTGCTGGAATGCTTCTGGTGTAGCCAATTCCACGGCGTCATGTGTTCTCCATAGTCCCCCCGCTCCTCTAAATGTTGGCAGTCCTGAGCTCGCACTCAATCCTGCTCCTATCAATGCCAGTATCCTCGTCGACTTGTTCAAATGCTCCTGGAAACTCTCCAGATCCCCCCGGGGGACAATGCTGGGTCGGGCGGCCGACGAGACCATTCTGCGGAAGATGGGTGATAGAGACAGATTGATGGAGACCTTGCTCGAGAGCCTAAAGAGTGAGGAGGGGTAATAGTGATCCGTGTCATGTATGCGCTGGTCGTAGCAGGCAGCAAATAAGCAACAGGTAGGCAAGAACCTGGGGAAACAGAACAAGACGTCAGACTTCAGGCACCAACTCACTTATCGATAACGCTAGTTGCCGGAAAGTCGTGCCATTGCCGTCAACGCGTGATTCGTTCAGGAGCAACAACATTTTATTGCTTCTGATGGTTGCGCCGAGATGAGTTGTTCTCTGAGATTGTTGAGGCCAACGGCACGAGGAAGATGGTCATGTGATGCGCGAAAGAGCTGGAGTAGGTGCTTGAGTGTTCCTGCTGCAGAGCTCCGATTCGGGCAACCGCTCCACGAAACACATCCACATCTGCTTAAAGCTGGGGAAGGTGTGACCATCCCATATATTTTCTGATGCATACTGACCTTTTCAGTTACTCCCGGTATCACAGCTCTTGAGTACTTTGAGCGACGCTCTAAGCTCGCCAAAGTGCTTCCACCCAACTCTATAGCTGTTCTCGCCGCAAACGACATCAAATATGCATCTGGCGCCGTCTTCTATAAATTTCACCAGGACCCTGACTTTCGATACCTGACTGGCTTTCTAGAGCCCGATGCCGTGGCCATAATAGAAAAACTTAACGAACATGAACACGAATTCCATCTTTATGTGCAGCCAAAGGATTCTAAAATCGAAGCATGGGAAGGACCGAGGAGTGGTGTTGACGCAGCTGAAGATGTCTTCAATGCCGATACGACGGGCTCCATTGACGACTTACCCAAGCTCCTACCGGAGATAGTGAACCGCAATCGAAATGTCTACACTGACCTACCTGGAAGCCGGATAACAAGACACATCCTCTCAAGATATCTCGCAGGTGCTGAGCCCTCTCGTACAGGAGGCATTGCAGACGTCTTCCGTGACAGCAAGGCGTCCATTAAGCCTCTTAGGCCCCTGCTCAATGAACTCCGGGCCTTCAAAAGTGAGGCAGAATTAATAAACATGCGCAAAGCCGGTCAACACTCTGGCCGTGCAATCACGGATGCAATGCGACAGTCTTTCACAAACGAGAAAGACCTTGATTCATTTCTAGACTACTGGTTCAAGCAAGATTTATGCGACGGGCCAGCCTATGTTCCTGTCGTAGCAGGCGGTATCAACGCAAACACGATACACTACGTTTCCAACGACATGCAGTTGAGGCAAGGCCAATTAGTACTCGTAGATGCTGGCGCAAGCTACGGTGGCTATGTAACAGACATCACGCGCACCTGGCCCGTCAGTGGTACATTCTCCACCGCCCAAAAAGACCTATATAATCTCCTTCTCTCAGTACAGAGAAGCTGCGTGGCACTCTGTCGCAGCAACGCATCCGTTTCGCTTGACAAGCTCCACAATATAGCCTCTCATGCACTCTCCGCTGGCTTGACTGACCTTGGCTTCAATATGTCCACCAAAGACGCTATTTCCATGCTCTTCCCACATCACGTAGGGCATTACCTAGGTCTAGATGTACATGACAGCCCTGGGTTATCACGTTCACGCAATCTGGAAAAGGGTATGGTCGTCACGGTTGAGCCGGGAATTTATGTTCCAGATGACGAGCGATGGCCAAGCTGGGCAAGAGGCATTGGTATGAGGATTGAGGATAGTGTGGCGGTGGATGAAGAGAGTCCGTATATACTCACTACTGAGGCTGTCAAAGAGATTGTAGATATAGAGGCGTTGAAAGGGACAGAGACGAAGTTATAACGTCGGACTATTTGGGCATAACAAGGTCAGAAATATTCCAAGAGATGTATATCCTGGACTAGAAAAGTCGTCTTCATAATATGTCCTAACGCTAGAAATATGGTCCTACCCCTATATAAATCCGAAGGAGAACAAGACTGGGTACCACGCCCAGTACTAAAAGCAACCAAAAGACTATCACACCCCTGCTCTTACTCTTTAAACTAACATTCATGGCGAACAACATTGAGCAAGGGAGAACAATAGCGATAGGAAGAATAAAAGCAGCAGTAGCAATACGGTTGAGGAGCACACAAACCCACATTGCAACGATTACCAAGAACATGGAAGTAAGCCACCACTTCTCGCTTTTCAACCAATCCTTGAAGCAAAATGGGGCATTTTCGGCTCCAGGAATGTCACTATTATTGCTAGACTCGCTTCCTAGCAATAAGGAGGACTTCAGAGTCATTGATCCCCCTTTCAAGTCTTTCGTGATACGACGGTGTAGGTGTTGCTCAGTCCAGCCTTGTACGTTGGTAGTGTCTCCTCTCTCCATCTCCTGTTGTAGTTGCGTTTGCATGGCACTCGCGAGCTCTAATACAGCTTTGTGTTCGCCGAACACATCGTTCTGGCCCCGTTGTTTCATAGTGAGGCACGAGTTTATATGCATGCTGAATATTCCTACCATCCAAAGGAGAAAGAGGAGAGTCATGACATTCAACTGAATGTAGGAGAATCCCCATTGGTAGGTCTATTTGTACTAATGTTAGCAAAACGGGCTTCTTTCAAGGAATGGTGTGCTTTACCTTTGTCGGTTGGCAACTGCCCTGGTCTAAGATATAGGATTCATCATAGATGGTATCCGAGGCTAACCACGCCTGGGTTGAAGGATATTGCCGGCCAGACTGTGTCCAATTAAACCTATCAAGATAACGGGGTGCTAAATAGAATTGTGAGATGTTGAGCACAGGTGACGGCAATTGTTTGCCCATAAAGCTCGAAGGGGAGTCTTTTAACCCATGCAAACCATATGTAGCGACGTCTAGACATTGGTGAGTCAATGTTGAATGTTACTTGATTAACAATCAGATAACTTACACTGCGTTAAGTTATTGATTGTATCACATAAATTACTTCCTCTATATCCTCCGAAGACGCAACTTTCATACCATTCGTATGCCGACACCAAAGGCTCAACGCCTGCGTTAAGATTAGTGACAATGCCTATATTATGATCTTAAAAGAAAGCTTACCACCAGTGCTTAAAATATTATAGAATGCAAAGGTCTTGTTCCTGCCGATTCGATCTGCGTCATAGATCATGTAATGTACCATTCTAAAGGTGGTGAACCGAACAAGATTCTGGCTATTGTCCTTCACGAAAGATTCCACATTGCCCTTGTAACCAGTCATAGCGCTTCCAAACGTCGGGAATACTAAGATGTATATCATAGTAATAACTATGAACACCATAGCTATCTTAGACTGTAGACCATGTCGACAACTGAAGTCGCGTATGAATTGGGAAATACTCCATAAGGAGGCTTCGTTATGCAAGAAAACCGTACGGAAGGTCGAGAAAGTCACTGGCGCAACTGCCATAGATGTTGTTACATATTTGGCGAATACGCGCCATGATGTAATAGCAATAAGTGCCTGGCCACCACGTCCAACAAGCTAGTGCAGATAAATCAGCGAAAAGTTCGCAGCATTAGACTTCACACTCATGAAACTTACAACATCCCAAACAACATCAACTGCTTTGGCCTGTGCGAACGACATCTCACCGTAACCTAATGTAATGTCGAAGAATCCTCGTGCATTCCACCAGCCGTAGGTGGAAGATTTGGTGGTGAATGAACCGTCTGGCTGACACGCAACAGCTATGCCATCACTCAAGGCTTTAGGAATCGACAAAAGAATTTGAAAGCCCTCTATCAGGCAGAAGAATACGGATAGAACAAAAACCCAGATCAAGCCACGTCGCCATCGCGCTTTGAGATCGCACCATGCTTGTCGATGAGCGGCACCGAAACCGAAGCATTTTCTTCGCCGTCGAGGAAGACTGGGCTCAAAGTCCTCCTGCACCATGATAGTGAAAACTCAAGAAGAGCATGAATGGGGTGTGAAGGTTCAGGATGAGTTCTAGGATTTGAGGGAAACCTAAAAACATAGTGGCTTGTGGCTGCTGGGGGCCTTGAAACGCACAGCCCCGCGATCATGCATTGTATAGAAGGATTGGTGGAGCTTATTCGTGAATACGACGTATTACTTCTCCGCGCTACTCGGTTTTACTAGCTATACAAAAGGCCCGAGCAGAGACTGTAACTAGATTCAACCAAAATTGAGGTCGACAAGCGCGCTGTTTGCATTTGTGTTGAAAGAGGATAAGAGACATGCTGAAACAACGGCCTCCTTGGTAATATACCGTATCGGTTGGGCATGCCTAAAATTATCCGCAAATATGGCCGGCTAATTATCACAGTGATCAACGAAAGAAAATCGAAATGCGGTAGGATAAAAATTATTACTAGAAGTTTGGATTATTCGAACCGGGAAATCAGTGTCAGTAAATATTTGCTAATCTTGGAATAGTCCTTTAAATTGAACATCCAGAAACCTCCAGTTGACTCTCGCACGCGACTACACTTTCAGGATCAACATAATGGGTATTATTTCCAGGAAGAAAACTACTTCTATCGCTTCCCAGGGCCTCATTCATGATCAAAATCAGAGACTGATAGCGAATCCAAGCATTGAAATAATGAGATTCCCATCTACCCAGCTCTGCTGGATATGCTCTATTGCACCCACCGAAGACCACTAGACATCAACACATCCACCAACCAATCAAAAACATTATCATTATTACTTCTATGACCCACCCTACCCTACCCTACCCTACCCACAAACCGGCCTCACCCTCAACGCCACACAATCCGGCCCCTTTTCCTTCCCCTTCTCCGTCCGACAAACTAACGCATCCGGCGGCCCCACAACCGGACAGTGATAAAACACATCTGCGCCACTGCTCGCACTACACTCGAATCTTCCCCCACCCGTGCTACAGCTCTAACACAAGCGTCATTCTGGGGTCCTTTCTGAGGCCGGGCGTTCACAGTTGGAGTGAGGAGAGCAACGGCGGCGAGAATGGAGTCGATATACATGTTGGAGACCTCCAGGCGCTCTAATTATAGCCTCTGTAGAAACGAGTGACAGGATGGCGCGACCTAACGTCAACGTGAGGCGCGAAGCCATCGTTCATGAACGACATTCTATCGTCGCACGCGCAGTCGCCTGTGCCTTGATCGTAACCCCAAGCTCTTGCCGGCATCATCATCTCGCTTAGAGCGCAGATTCTGGGTACTGGCCCCTATCGTAACTGGGCTTGGTTGGTTGACCGGGGTTAGGTTCGGGTTTTCAAAGCAAGTTGAGTTATCTTGCTGCATTCCTACATCTATTGGGTAGCCTGGTTCTCCATACGAAATGCAATATGCAACATACTGCATCATCGAGGATGAAATGGCGATCTTGCGAGTAATTGTATGTTCGAACTGCTTTCTTATGTTTGGTCAAGTTGCCAGGATAAAGTTGACCCCTAGTCAACGCCATACCCGTTTCATGGCGTACGCCCTGGCGCTACACCTTATTAGGCGGGTAACCATGCGCGTAATCAAACGGACCTGTCAACTGGAGCTACTGGGTTTCTAGCATATCGATGTCAGAGAATACGATCAAAAGAAGCACATGTGCAAATCAAATCAATTTTTTTCCACATTCTCACTGTCTACGTCGTCTAAATTTCATTTGTGAAATTCTCCTTGTTCCTCCATCTGAACTCTTCGTGCAGTATGAAATCCCTAACTCCAAAAATGGAACCAGCTGTAATGTAAGAGAAGCCTTCGTGTCGGTCGTTCCTCCGTAGGGCGATGATCGATTAGGTAATACAAAGTGTAATAAAAAATGTATTTTGGAAAGGGAAAACATGTCCGTCCTTCAGCGGGTTTGTCTATACCCACAACCACAAAAGGAGATAAGAGGAAGGTAATGGAAACGCCGACTCAGGTGACCGCGTTACTCAGTCTGTTAAATGTAAGAAAAGATACCATAATCGCCATCGCTTAATGCTTAGGGCAGCAACACACATGCGGGCCACTCTTGAGTACTTCGGGCGTAGCTTGGTCCTCGTATTTCTTGAAGTTCTCCATGAAAAGACGACCAAGCTTCTCGACCTCGCTCTTGAAGTCGGCGGTGCCATTCCATGACTTGGCAGGGTTGAGGAGTTCATCAGGAACATTGGGGCAAGACTTGGGTACTGAGAGGCCGAAAGTATCGTAAGTCTCAAACTCAGCCTTGGCAAGCTCACCGGAGTGGATGGCATCGAGAATAGCACGAGTATACTTGAGTGGGCAGCGCTTGCCGCCAGTGGTGGCACCAGCGCCAACCCAACCGGTGTTGAGGAGCCAGGCATCGGCGTTGTGCTCTTGAATCTTCTCTGCGAGCATCTTGGCATAGCGCATGGGATGGAGAGCGAGGAAGGGCTGGGCGAAGCAGGAGGAGAAGGTAGCCTGGGGCTCAGTTACACCTTGCTCAGTACCAGCCATCTTCGATGTGTAGCCGGAGATGAAGTGGTACATGGTCTGCTCAGGGTTGAGCTTGGAGATGGGTGGTAGCACACCGCGAGCGTCGCAGGTAAGGAGGACAATGTTCTTTGGATGTTTTGACGAGATGCAAGGAATCTTAGTGTTCTCAATGTACTCAATGGGATAGGCGCAGCGGGTGTTCTCGGTAAGAGTATCGTCATCGTAGTCGACAAGACGGGTGATGGGGTCAAAGACGACATTCTCGAGGATGGAACCGAAGCGGATGGCGTTGAAGATATCAGGCTCCTTTTCGGCAGATAGGCCAATGCACTTGGCGTAGCAACCGCCCTCAATGTTGAACACACCAGTATCACTCCAGCAGTGCTCGTCATCACCAATCAGGGCACGCTTGGGGTCGGCAGACAAAGTGGTCTTGCCAGTACCTGACAGGCCGAAGAAGACGGTGACATCGCCGTTTTGGCCCTCATTCGCAGATGAGTGCAGAGTGAGGACGTTGTGCTTAACAGGCATCTCATAGAAGAGCACAGTGAAGATTCCCTTTTTCATTTCGCCAGTGGGTAAGTTAGCTTTATTGAAAGGAAACAACATAAGAACACAAACTCACCAGCATACTCGGTGCCAAGGATGACCATCTCCTTGTCGGCAAAGTTGATGGCAACCGATGTCGACGAAGTCATGCCGCTAGTGTACCTGTTTGCTGGGAAAGCGCCGGCATTGTAGATGACGTAGTCGGGGTGGAAGCCCTCCAGCTCCTCTCTTGAAGGTCGAATCAACATGTTGCGCATGAAAAGGGCATGGTAGGCGCGAGCGCACACGACGCGGACGCGTATCCGGTAGCGCTCGTCCCAGCCGGCGAATCCGTCGACGACGTATATGCGGTTCCTAGTGTTGAGGTAGTCAATTGCACGCTCGCGGTTGATACGCCAGACCTAGAATGCAGTTAGTAACCGTACAGCAAAGATGCATGAAACACGTGATGCAGTGGTCGAGGGGAAACCGCCACGCATGCAGCCGATGCGGGGCAGCCGACCCCAGCCCGCCACGTGCAAGGATGCGAACAGCAAGCGCCCCGATCGGGTATGCGCCTAGCATACATGACGTCTGCCGCCAGAATCACAAGCAAATTTCTTACGAAATGTTGCAGGATTGAAATGGGTGAACGGAGCATAGCGTAAAGCTTACATCGGGTTTCATCGGCTTGTTGACCGGTCCCCACCAAACGTCGTCTTTTGATGAGTCTTCCTCGACAATGCGCTTATCCGACGGTGATCGGCCAGTCTTGGCTCCAGAGTATGCTGAGAGAGCACCTGAGCCTGTGATAGCTGAGCCCGTCTCGTATACGAGAGCATCCTCGTAGAGAGCTGCGACTGAAGGGTTGGCGACCTGAGAAGGGCGGTCAGTATTGCAGCCGACTAAGCATCAGCAGCGGCTGAGAATAGCTTACAATGGCAACACGGTCATAGTCAATATGAGCTTTGTCATGAAGCTCTTCCTCGATTTCTGTATGACCTTTTTGGTGGGGCCTATGAGTAACACAATTAGCCAGTGTTCTCAAGTTGACGAGGAATCAATTGACCTCTCCGGACAACGGGGTGGCATACTTGAGACCCGTAGGGTGCAGGTTTGTCCTGTTGACGGTGGAAGTCATTTTGAAGTTGAATAGAGGCGATACCGAAGAGGAATGGAAGTGGGAGCGTTGTTGTAGCTTGGGCACCTGATGACGGACGAAGTCTTGGGCCAAAGAAGCTGATCTTGTTGCAGAGCAAATAACGGGGCCTGGGGCTTCTTTAATACCTCTCTTTGTGACGACGACAGAGACCTTCAGCGCGGATGTGGACCGAGCTGTAGCTAGCGCGTAGCCGTGTGATTGGGTGAAGGGGTTGTTTGTAGTAACTTGATGGGCGCTCGGCACAGGTGACGAAAATAACGCGGAAAGAGCAATGGCAATGGGTGCAATCGGAACACACATCCGGCAGACAATTGACCCAGCATTATTGCGGGTTGGGTGTGCGATCGAGATGGTGCTCACAGACATTGAGTTTCAGATGCTGGGTGGGTGCATGGTCGACGTTGGCTGTTGTGACATGGTGTTGGCCGCGTGACACTGCCGAGCAAAGTGAACATTAATGACAATCTCAGCTCGAGTATTGGCTGGACGGACAGTTGTCTGCAAGACGTCCAGACTAGGCTCCAGACGGCTGATCGGTTTCTGTGGGGTAAAGAAGCCTTGCGTCACACAAAAATCGGAAGCGGGTGCTCCCCTGGGACATGCGTCTCCGGACAAAGCCTCGTGATGCCCGCCTCAGCCCTTGGTCTGGACTGCACAACAATTATGCTGCAAGGCAATTCGCGGCTTTGCTCCGTTTCAGCTTCTCACCTTCCATCTTCCCCTTCACGATGTTCGTTAGCGGCCGCAAGGAGCGGTGCAGGCAGACATTGGCTCCAGCTCCGAATCTAGCTCGTGTGACTTCGGCTAGGCCCCAGCCCCAAGCACTCCCCTGCACTAATTATGATAGAACCCTCTCCGAACCCAGCACTCACTGCGAATCACACTCCAGCCTCGGGCGGATGGCAGTGACGGAAAAGCTGAGGCATTTCCTGCCATCGCGTGCGTCTTGCCCGGAAGAAGCTGTTCGGTACTTGACATTTGATAACAGAGCTTAAGCCGAGAAGCCCAGCGTCGTGGTCACTAATAATATTGCTTCTAGAATTAATCGCGCAGTTGCACAGAGCCGCCTGCTTGTCACTGCTGTCGCTGTCACGGGTTGCAGATACGGGGCCACGGTTCTGGCAGATTTGCCCGCATTAAGTTTGCAATCCTTTCTTTGGTTGCACTACACATCTAGCTCTAACAAGCCTGCCAGCGAACATATTACAATTTGTACTAGAGTCGAATATGAAGAGCAAATGCAGATCTATACTCGTCACGTCCACAACTCGTGCACGTCACGGCTCCATATCCCAAGAAATATTTCGTGGGGATTGCCATGCTACCAGCCAGGACCCACATGCCAGTCACCACCCGGCCGCGGCGCCAGCCGATTTCCCCCGAACACCATACGATGTCAAACGATGCCTCACGCCGCATCACTGTTCCGTTTCTTCTTCTGACCCTTCCTTTGCTTTCTTGCTGCACCACTAAACAAAGACTTGATCTTGCGAGCACCATCGAGATACAGCCGAGTGCAAACGAACACAATTGCGAAGTTGAACATAATGTAAATCCACATGATACCTAGGCACACAATCAGCGATCATTTCATTAAGGGCACATTATGACTCACCAAAGTCGCGCCAGATATATTTCGGGAATACGTTGAAAGATGCTGCAAACGCATCGCCCGTTGCAAACTGACAGAATCCACAGTTTCCATCTGATTGCGCCTCCACATAGCCGCCTGCCTGCTGTGCAAACCGGCCCGCATACTGCTGACAGCTCTGACCCGGAGGAGGTGGGGAAATGGCCAGCTCGCTCATCTCGCATCGGATTTCTTGGCCTGCTACCAGGAGCGCGAGGAAACCTTCAAGCAAGTACTTGAACGGCGTCAACCAGTACATCCAAGACCTCCAGAAAGTGATGAGACCAGCGTATGGAACAACAACGCCACAGAATGAGACTATGAAAGTGAAAAATAGGGGCACGAACAACGAGGCGAGCAACTCATTTGGACTGAATGCTGCAATAGCTTGTCCAAAGCCGAGATAGAAAATCTCAAACTGCATCATGAATAGCCACACGCTCGCTGCTATATATGTATCGCGAGGGGAATCAGGTGGGAAATACTAGCAACACTAGTAGATGGTACCGGCGATGATACGATAGGGCAGCTCGCTAAGAATCGCTCCCCAGACCATAGCAGACCAGGAGTAAATCTTCGCGCTACCTTCGCGAGACTGGTAGATGGATCGTACGTTGATGAATCGGGGTTGTAGCTGCTGGATTAGGGGAGGCGATATCGTGAGCGTCATGAAGATGGAAAACAGTCGGGACTGCATATCGATCTGTGACCGACCCAGATTCCAGAAAGTAAAACCATTGAAAAGTCCAGCGAATATGTGCAGCATAGTCACCCCGAGAACGTAATCTGGATCCCGCCAGATGGCCACGAAATTTCTTCGAACAACAGCAAGCCATTGCTGTGGGTAGGGCATAGCGTACTCACGATCGTCAGTTGCTTCCTTGTTCTTGGTAGCCTCTCGACAATTATTTATGATGTCTTGAATCTCTTTACCTAGTTCCTCGTTCTCTCTAGATTTCTGCCAAACATTTCCCCCGTCTTGACCCTTGTAATCAGGATTGCCAGCGCCAATCGCTTCCAGCATATATTCTGCTGGATTCTCCTTTGGTGGGCACTTTTTCGCTCCGTTATTTTGGAAGTACGCAATCATCTTCTGCGAATCGTGTCCAAGTTTGCCAAAGTACGCAATCCGACCACCAGACTTCAAAAGCAGAAGCTGATCAAAATGTTCAAACAAAACAGCGCTTGGCTGATGAATCGTGCGGAGAATTGCTTGCCCTGCATCTGCAAGTTTTCTAAGAAAGCGTACAATATTGAATGCAGCGCCAGAATCGAGACCCGAAGTTGGTTCGTCCAAGAACAGGAGAAGCTTAGGTTTACTGGCGAGTTCAACGCCGATACTAAGTCGCTTGCGTTGCTCCTGATTCAAACTGTTACCACTTGTACCAATTGCTGCGCCGGCAATATTACGCATCTCAAGCAGGTCAATAATCGTCTCAACATAGTAATATTTTTCTTGTAGTGGTGCCTCCTTAGGCTGTCTTAGGCGCGCCGAGAATTGCAACGCTTCTCTCACCGTAGCCGTCGATTCATGAACATCCATTTGCTCAGCGAACCCTGTCGACCTTTGGAAGGATGAAGGCAATAATTTCCCATCAACGAGGAAGTCACCTCGGACGACGCCAAAATTAATCCGCTGAGCGAGAGTATTGAGGAGTGTTGTTTTACCGGCGCCTAAAGCACCCATCAACGCTGTAAGCTGTCCAGGCTTGACGTATCCTTGGACGCCATCAAGTAGAGTTCGTTCGCCCTTTTCATACGGAATCGTATAGTTGATGTTCTGCCTTCGCGCTCCTCTAAATATCCTCGAGTTTCTCAGCTGCTGATACCTCTGCGATGGCGGAGCCTCGGTCAGGGCGAGCCTCTGTT
Source organism: Ophiosphaerella narmari (assembly GCA_028456235.1). Classification (NCBI taxonomy): domain Eukaryota; kingdom Fungi; phylum Ascomycota; class Dothideomycetes; order Pleosporales; family Phaeosphaeriaceae; genus Ophiosphaerella; species Ophiosphaerella narmari. The sequence goes on along the minus strand of JALNQA010000011.1, from coordinate 87,560 downwards.
GAGGTTGAGCCTCTGCAAGGGTTGGGCCTTTGAGCCCTTGAGCCTCTGCAAGGGATGCGCCGGTTCTTGAGTCAGCGCCCACTTCAGCTGAGTCCAGATGCACCAAGACTCCACTGGTTTGCTGGCCCAGCTGCTGGCGCGATGCTGGAGTCGATCTTCCACCTACAGCTGTCGAGTTTAGTTAGGATGAGATTTTTTTTTCTAGCTGAAAGCGGCTAGTATGCCAGTTCTGGTTTGGCGCCATCACAACCTCGCTTAATCCATAGTCAGTAGCCAGCTATCTAAGCGAGAAATGCTAAAAAGTGCTCAAAACCCAACGTGTGTTGGGGTACTCGAACTCTGGGACAAAAAAAATGGTAGCTTCTCTTTGATCTGTCAAATTGGTTAGCAATATTCTTCAACTTTTTGTGGAGACGGTTAACCTACTGAGCGTGTCATCCTTAGTGCAGGGGCCATGCTAATCTTCTCTGTATCGTTTCAAAATTGACCAAATGCCCGAAGGCGAAGTATGAATGAATTTTTATAATTATATAGTTGTAAAAAGTGCGGGTTGCGGGGCATACAGGCTATTCCGTGTGAAACAAGTGTCACGGTCTAACGAGGGGAGCCAATCGATGTGGGGCACCTTTACGTCATAGCGCCATGAACGCCGATCTTGGCATAGGGGAACTGCAGTATACCTTGGCAATATACTTATAACGTACATGGCATGCGAGCGGCGCCCCCCACCAAATTTGCAGGTTACTGCTTTGTATTTGATTTGATTCAACAGAAAAGATAGCAAGCTAGATATCTACTTCATTTAAAGCTAGTCGAGTAACGCGGCGCGCAAAATTGGTGAGGGACCAAAATATTATATATTGGGAACGATAGAACCTATAAAGCTAAGAATTCTAGGATAGACTTAGAAAAAGTATGAGAAGCTACATATAAATTTTCAGGGTATTTTATACAGCTATAGTTGAGATTCAAGAGGCTGCTTTTGGTGTGTTTTGGGGCCCGGCGCTCGCTTGTAAACCACGTTAGCCTAGTCACATTTACACCAGTCAACCCTCGTCCAACCCAGCAAGCCAACCCCGTGACAAACATATGCGCTCGCCACAATGTCCTCGATAAAATCCCTTGTGTCATTCAAGCTCGACCTACCCCCGAGCTGCATCGAGTTCTTCCCTTTAAACCCCGCATACGCCGTGATCGGAACCTACAACCTCGAAAAGCAAGCCGATGATGAATCCACCACTTCTCTCCCCCCAACCAAATCTCAACAACGCAACGGGAGCCTTGTCCTGGTGCGCATCGACGGCAACAACGTGTACGTCGACTCACAAACTTCGCCCCGCCCCGCCCCGCCCCGCCCCCATCCCCCCAACCACCATGACGCTGTAACACAAGAACGAAATATTAATTCCGAACCCCAGCAACATCCTACAAAACCTGTCCACGCCTTCAGCAATCCTCGACATCCACTTCCTCACGCACGTGCCCAGCTCCAACTTTGGCGCTGCAACGTCAACAGGGTCCTTTGCCATTTACGAGCTCGCATCGTGGTCGACCGCCAACCCCGTGATCACGCCCATCAAGACGATTCAGTTTTTCTCCGAGGACGTGCTGGTCACGGCGTTTGCGTGGCACCCGGAGGCGTTTATGGTGGGGATGACGGCGTCGGATGGGAGTGTGTGTCTTGGCGTGATTGACTCTGGGGGCGCGGACGACGAGCCTTCGAGCATGCAGGTAGGGACGCATGAGCTGGAGGCGTGGACGTTGGCGTTTTGGCCGGATGCGTCCGGGGTGCTATCGGGTGGGGACGACAGCGTGGTGCGGATGATTGAGTTGGAGGACGGCGAGGGGGACGAGGGGGGCGAGGTGTTTCAGCAGGGGCGGTATATGCCTGCGCGATACATGGCGTGGGCGGATAGGAAGATTCATGGGGCGGGGGTGACGGCGATTTTGCCGCTGCACTTGGATGATGAGAGTGGGTTGGTTGTGACGGGGAGTTATGACGATCGGATTCGGTTGCTGCAGGTGACGGCTGGGGGCCAGAGACAGGTGCTTGCTGAGAGGGAGCTTGGGGGCGGGGTGTGGAGGGTCAAGTTGTTGGAGAGGAAGCCTGCGTTGCCGAAGAATCATGGGGTAGAGAAGTGGAGGTCAGAGCCGCCGCCTGAAGAGGTGCTTTTGTTGGTTAGCTGCATGCATGCTGGGGCGCGTATTGTCAAGCTGTTCAAGGGGGGATCCCGGGGTTGGGAGTTTGAGGTGCTGGCGAAGTTTGAGGAACATAAGAGTATGAATTATGGCAGTGATAGCCAGCCGCATTTGAATGAAGAGGGCAAGCGTACGTTCATTACAACGAGCTTTTATGATCGGTTGTTATGTCTCTGGAGGTATTGAACAGCTAGGCAAACTCTAGTGGATTAGAAGGAAAAAGTAATATTGTGCGCTCAATTGAACCAAAAGCTCACACTGAAACTAGGCGTGAGGCTACGAACATAATGCCACCAGCCTACAGGCAGGTACAGACACTCACCGGGACCCAGTATCCCTTCGATATACGCAGCATCCCTGAAGCGCCCGAAGTGCTCTTCATACTCTTCTTTGTGCTGTTCTAGTACCTGTTGATCACAGTTTGCCCTATGGTCCAAGCACGAAATCTCATTCCACACACGCATCGCCACATCTAAGTCGACCTCACTTGTGTTACTCATATCTACACCTTTCCCATCAATACCCTGTGGGTATAGCTTGGCAGTTTCTCCTGGAGCGTAAAGTCTGATGTATTTGTAACCGACTATCTGCACCAGGATGTTATGGTACGGATCGGTGTGCAATGGTGACACAGTACCTGTCGGGCCAAACCAAGCGTTTAACAATGGTTCCTCGAGCTTGGAAGTAGGTTTAATATGTGCAAGAGACAGCGGTGCAGGGTCACAATAGCAATAGTCCGGAATGCTGATATCAGCACGGAGGGATGGTATCTGAGCAAAGAGGTCGTGCTGGGCTAAGTAGCCAGTCTGATCTGATTCTGGCGAATCTTTTGGAGTCGAGCCATGCGAATCGACCATATATGTCTTCATAAAGCTTGCAAAAGTGATAATCTTCTGGCCCCATGCTTCATCGGTATAGCTTTTTCCTATCTCAACTGGTACCAGTCTCCTACCGCCGAGAGTCTGCTCAAGTAGATATCCAGGGCAACTCCACGGACGTTCGTTAAGCGCCGGCCAATGATTTATGGCACCTTCGAGAATGATTGGGGTATGAGTTGAAATATTTGAGACCTTTTCCTGGAAAGATGACATACTAAGACCTCCTGTGCGTGGAATAGGACACCGTATCGTCGGTGGCGGCACAGGTAATTTCGCAGCGAAACGTAATGGAAACTTGTCGGGCTGCGACACCTTCTGTCGCTTCGCCGGCCGATCCGATTCATTGAGGTCTTGGGGTGAATTCATAGTGTCACGAGGAGACAATAAAGTCTGCAGTGCAGAAAACCACAGCTCCACGACCTGTTCTCGCCTAGCGGCTCCAGCCAGTATGAGCGCCATATCCAGTGTCGTGACCACATCATCAACCCAACTTTCTATTTTTTCGACATAATCCTCTTGTCCATGCTCACCATTCTTCCCATGTGCCTCAACACACTCTACAACCCTCCACAGACTTGCATCCGTATACAGCCTGCGCCAACAGGTTTTCACCTCACTATACGGCACATCATGAAATTTCTGATATGCAAGCTGCTGGCAAGTTTCTGGGTCGCAAGACAGAAGCAACAGAGCGGCGCGTCCGCATTCACGAATAGGGTCTGTGCTGTGAATTGTATTGAGTTCTCGGCGTGTCAGCTGCATGATTTCCGGAAGTCTGGGTGCATCGCTATTCATGATATGTGCATTGTGCTTACGGAGTCAGTAGTAGTCGGCGGACAAGACGTTCAAACCATGTTGACACGGTCCATGAAGCTTTGACCGCCAAGCTTTGAATCACAGACCAGCGTGAGCCCTCGAGGATACGGGTAAATACTCCGATGGCAACTCCACTTTATAAGCATCGTGTCTGACTTAGTTTATGATCAATATTGCTTTTCCCTGACCCGAGTCTTCGGGGCTGGTTTTGAGTTTACTCAATTCCGGTCAACATCAATGCACATATAGCAAACATGGATATTAAGTTCATATATTGATCGGGGGTATCTGCCGGCTTGACCTACGCCATTGCGAGCAATGTCCCATGGTCGAAATGACCAGAAGGTGTTAATCTTACAACCCAAAATCCAGTGACCAAAATCCGGCTACCCAACTGTACGCGGGTAAATCCTCCGCATCGAACGCCATTCGCCTTGTACCGTAATGTCATAGAATAAAATCGTAAGGCCATAAATGCAAATCATGTAGGAGATAACAAGCGATAAAAATGTTGCAGAAAATAGCAGGCAAGCTATGCAAAGGAAAAGCCCTTGGGCTGGGGTATCATGCAGAAAGGAAAGGAGTATTAGGATGTTAGGCTTTGGAAAGAAGACCACCTGCGTCATGTAAAGGAGGGGCGGAGTGTTGTTTAGAGAGTGCGATGGGGGGGCCATCTAGATCTTGCAACGAACGGGTATTAAGAGTACTCCGCGGTGAGGTACAATTTATTGGTGATGATTGGTGTCTTTGGTGCTTTGTGATACCAATAGACGGGATGAAGGATATGGAGGTATATGACCGAGGCTTTTGTTTCTTTTCGGGCTCTTTGGAAAGCAATCCACCTGGATCCTGTAATTGATGACTTAGTTTTACGGACATCTCGTAATCTTCTGATGTTTGTGAGAGCCGTGATGAACGTCGAGCGGGAGGAGGGTAGGCTCGACTGCTTGGTAGCGGCGAGTTGGATGCTCTTGAATTTCTCCGCGGCTGGTGTGCAAAGTCGTGGGCAATGACTGAGTCAGTGGGCGAAGGAGCCACTGATGTAGTCTCAAGGAGACCACCAGCGTCGACCCATGAAACTCGGCGGCCGGCCCGTGGGCTGGGCATTGGATCACGAATATCAGCAACTCCCAGCTTCGCATCACAGTTATTTTGTAACACACCCGGCTCTTGCTGTGGGAACTGCCAGTTGGTGTTCGTGAAAGGGCCATCTTGTCCCGTCGATGAGAGCAGTCCTAGATTGGCCACGGGAGCTGGTCTCGCTAGGGTCGGGCTCTTCTCAGCAAGCTCAGGCTTTGTTCGATAGCCAAGGGAGCGAGCAAGATCTTCATCGCTGCTGCAAGGCTGGTTTGCGATGCGTCGTGCCGACCCTCTTCTTTCCATGCTCTCAGTGGTTGAAGGTGCCTTGAACTTTGTTTTTTTAAGGCCGCGGTCGCGGAGAAACGATCCTAGGATAATGGCGTTGGACACGATGGTAGCAGCGAGAATCTCTGATGAGGCAAATACCGTACGAAACTGCTGTAAGCCCCTTTTTTCGATGACCAGGGGCATACGAGTAGCTGTGACAATGATGAGAATAATAGACATGGAAAACAGGGCAGTGAGGGACATTTTCCGCTTAAATGTCATGGCAGATCGGAATATAATTGGGATGGGGAATATGACAAGTAGAATATCCGTAACGATGTCGGTAATTCCCATAGTTAGGAGCTGGGCGTAGGCCTGACGGCATTTCGGTCCTGGATCCGGGATGACTTGCCAGTAGTGAGTAAAGGGTCGACACTCGGCCAACGTGGCGATGAGAACCATGACGAAGGTGACGACGAGAAAGATGCGTATACCGCGCAGTCCCCACTCGTACCCCTTCTTCCAGAATCGTTCGGTTAGACGTTTGAGAAATTCGGATACAGTGAACTTGGCCGTCCAGATACTAGCACAGGTTAGATAGGTATCAAATGCCAACAGCTGGCACACTCACAACATGGCATAAAAGATGCGAGCGGCCATGACACACTGAGATCCTATTTGGCGATTGCGAATCTTGACTGGATCGGTAAGGGCGCTGACGTCGACATTGTTGGTACCATAAATGAGGACGACGTGAATACAACCCATGCGTGCGAGTAGAGGAATGATACTCCAGGCCATGATTTTGTCTTCGCGGAAGAGGCGTTCATTTCGAATGTAGCGACCAGAAAGGCGGAATCCTATGATGACGACAGAGAAGACGGTGCACCACCAGCTGTAGAGCAAAGTTGGGTTGTTGCCGATTCGAGTGCGACGGTCCGGTGGAGAGCCATCGTGGATGTTGCGAGGAATTATCATTGCTGGTGAGGCAGTCCTGGCAGACTCTCGCCTCCGCAGAGGGAGCCGTAGGTGAGTCGCGTGCTCACAGTCGCTTATGAGGCGTGGTAATAACGGCCGGGGACGCAGGATAGTGGATGGACGGGAGCGCTTTGACCATGTCGTTGCTCGGTCTGACGTTGGCGGCGTACCGAGAAGGCGGATGGGCAAAGGACGCACACTATGCACTGTGGGCTGGAGCCCCAGAGCCCAGGCCAGGCGGATAGCAAGATGTCCACGACAGTTGCCGGGCAGCGATATGGGCAGGGCTGGGGTGAAGGGAAGATGCAGGTGGAGGAAATAGGATGAGCAATGCGGGTAGGACGGGAGGCTTGGTTAAGGGAAGGGCAGCCTGGCACTTATCGCAGGGCGAGGCGAGGCGACGCCGAAAGACGGCCCAGGTCGCAATTGTGTGGCAGGCGGTGATAAATTGAAGCGCTGAGGGCTTAGCGTCTCTGCCACGTCCTAGCAAATCCTTGGTGCTATCCGGTAGCCGTCTGATAGGCGCTCGCTGGCGGCGTTGTGACGCTGGCGGGAGCGAGTGCTGGAGGGAGGAGCAGGATGACTCCTCCCACGCTCGTCGCCGTGGATGAATGGAAGAGGCGACTGTTAGCAGGTACGTGACGAACAGGCACTGCAAGCACTCCCAGGCGAGCTGGATGCTGGATGCTGGATGCTGGATGCTCGGGGGTGGCCGGGCCCCTGGTGACCTGCATGCACTGTTGCTCCTCGCATGATGTCTAGCGCTCGCCGTCTGCGGTCATGTTGGCGTCTAACTCGCGTTATGCAGAGGCAGCTGGGGTTTCGCCTGTCGCCGAGTGGCTGCCACTGGCTGGGTCTTGGTGGGCAGTAGCAACAGGCTCCCTCGGGGCGTTGCACTCTATCGGATCTCCTCGAGACCCACCAACCCGCGCCCAGGGTCACAGGATGTCTTCCTATCGCATCTCCGTGGGCGTCATTTCCACCAGCGACTGGGCCCGGCATCCAGGGCAGAGCTAGATACAAAGTTTAGTGTGGCCGTCTGCCGTGCGCATATTCGCAAACTGCAGGAGTGCTTTCGGCGAGTGCGCCAAATAGCAAAGCAATGCAGGGCGCCTTGCACAGACGGAGCGATGACCCCCACGGCCGCGTGGTGCGCACTTGACCCTTGCGCATCCCCCGCCCTCAGGCCCAGTGTGCTCGAGTCTGGATAGAGCTGATTGTTATTATCTGATGCCCCTGCATGCTGTGCAACTGCAAGGTGAGTGTGATGGCCGTCTACCTGCTGTGTGCGGCTACTCTGCTTCCTCTCCACACACTGCCCGTTTCAGAAGGGACAGCCTACGGCCTTCGCCTCGGCAGCGACGAATTAGGGCCGCGTGTCCGAGCCCGCAGGAGCAGGCGTGTCACATGATACTCACGTCAACTTGAGCAGCCTCGTCTCTTGGACAGCCGCAATGATATAGCTGCCACCCATCGATTCCACGACGGCGAGGCCGTGCGATGCACCATGTGCCTCTCTTCAGGGGCGAGCGAACCACAGCTCTGGATCTGCTGCTAGGAGAGGACAGAACGAGGTAGATCGGCACCGCGACCAGCACCAGCAGTGCGTGTCGGAGGTACATAGTACATCGCCTGGTCGCTGCAAATATCGTGGGATGCGTTGCTTGTCGGGTGTCCTCGCCGCGGTGCGACTGCTCTGGCATTGCGTCATGGCATTTTCGATAGCTTGACGGGCTAAGAGCCGGGCTTTCACATGTGAAACCTGTCCGAATCAGGCTGCAAAAATGGCACACACGAGGAGCACCAGCACCACCAGCAGGCAAGCAGGCAAGCAAGCAAGCAAGGCCATGTGTGGGCGGCGCAAAATACACAGTCGTAGACATGACATAGTGGTACAGAACCAGGAACCTTGGTGCCGTCGTTGGGAGCGTGATTTACCTCCGCTATGACGTTGGCACAATTCGAGCAAACTGCGCACACGACAGTCGCGCCTGTGCAAATAACAACGTCACCTGCAAACCGCCCGAAGTCAAACTCCTGACTGGCCAACTGACCTCCTCCCTCTCTCATCCACCCTACTACTTTTCCCCAAACCCCCTCTCCTCCCCACAGTCGCCCTATCCCGCACCCAACCACGCATCCAATCATGTCCGAACCTCCGCGTGTAGAAATCAACCACTCCGTCTTCCCAGACCTCGACCCGTCTGCACCCTCCAACCAGCCCTCTGCCCTGTCTTCCAGCGAGTTGCCGCACACCAACGGCACCGTCAACGGCAGTCTGGCCAGCAGTGCACAGAAAGCAGGCAACAGCATCCTGGAAAGTGAGGTGCGTGGGACGACACGCTCCGAACCCTGCCGAGACCCGGACTAACGCAAGACACGACAGTCCTATCTGCACCTCGCACACCACCAATTTCCTCCCCTAACAGCCAGACAGCCGCACAGAACGCCATGAGCGCCGCTTCGAGCCACCCCTCGGTCCAGAGTGCAAAGGACACAGTCGTCAATGGTGAGGTAAGTGCAGCCCCGCCATCATTTCGCCTTCTGGAGCTAACTGGTCTCGCGACATAGACGCCCGACATGTGCACATGCACCCGTCAACACAAAACTGACGCTCACAGGTCCCGTCGGCCAAAATGTGCAAGCAGAGGCCACCAAGACTCGCAATGAGCTTGCTGATCTCGCAAATTCTCGACAGACGCCCGAACACAAGACGGCTACCGGCCAAAACCTCACTCGTGCGCACTTCCCACATATTAACTGTGCCTTTGCTAACACGACCAGACTATCACAGCATGTTCTACAGGCTACTGAGCTGGAAGAACCCCCGTGCTACCGGCATTGCCTTTGCTACCACCGTCCTCTTCATCTTCGCCGCCCGATACCTCAACATCATCCGCTACGGTCTCAAGCTTCTTTACCTCACCCTTGGCGTGACCGTAACTGCCGAGATCGCCGGGCAGGTGGCATTTGGACGAGGCCTGACCTCCCAATTCCGGCCGCGCCAGTACTTCACCATCCCGAAAGCCTCACTTGAACGCTTGCTTGATGACGTCGAGCAGCTCATCAACTTCTTCGTCATTGAGTCTCAGCGCATAGTCTTCGCCGAGAACGTCTATGCGTCGGGTGCTGTGAGTGGAGTGCACTCTTATTCCTGGACTCTTGCTAACACATTGCACAGGCTTTCTTCGCCTCGCTCATCTCCTACTTCCTCATCAAATTTGTCCCCTTCTGGGGCTTGAGTTTGATCGCCACTCTCGTCACCTTCCTCGGTCCTCTTATCTATATTCAGAACAAGGAGGCTATTGATGCTCAGCTAGAGAAGGGTCGTCAAATGGCTAGTCAGCAGGCTACTCAAATCAAGGGTCTTGCCAACCAGCATGCTGGAAATGCCGCCAAGACAGTCCAGGGCTACACTCAGCAATACACCGCCAAGGCTCAGGAGACTATCAACCAGTACCGTGGACGCTCCACCTCTCCTGAGGTCAGGAAATCTCCAGAGGTCAAGAAGGAAGACTTTCCCGTCGCCCCCAAGCACGATCTTGCTGCCGAGGTAGACGAGAAACCAGTTGCGGAACCCGCATTGTAGTGACGTACGAGGTGCTATACCATATGCAGAGCAGCTTTTCGCCCAGACAAGCCCCGAAGACGCTCCCTATATGCGACCCTGTGTACCCAAGGCGCATGCCACCCCACACTCTTGTACGCGCACGCAGCGTCGAATCGACGACGCATGATGACTCTCACGTCCGGTCTAATACGACAGTCACGCAGCCCTAAATTGGACCATCTCTCCTAAAAGCTTTCCCTTTGAAATGTGTGTTTGTTCGGTCTTCTTATTTCCTCATGCGCCTTGATGAAATTTCTCACTCGGCTTCATCAGGTATGGAACGGGTCATGGTTTGATAGGCATGGCGAAGCAAGGCGCTGTCTTTTCTATACATAGGTCATCCGTACAGTATAATAACTTCGTCATTTCAGAGCTGCTGTGCCGCGGTGCACGAAATGTGAAGTTGCATAACCACACTCGATGGCCGACATGTTGGGGCGCGTGTCCGGGTGATTACGCGTGTCACTGAATGTATTGGGTACCGGTGAACGAACTGTCGCTGTGCCGCCGAGGTCGCCGCAGCACCAATAAGTATTGGATGGGGCGACGATGTGCATGAAGTATACGACCGTAGTCACAGCAAGGCAAGTAAGGTATTCATTCGCATTATTTTGCTTTCATCGTCCATGCTTCCCAGTCAATTCAAGAAGTGGCAAATGACTCCCTTGCACCAACGCCGGTTAGGCACAATAAATGATGGAGGATCATATTTTTTGAGTGGCTAGATTCTAGAAGAGAGATTCCAGATATTCGTCCGCATTGCTGGCTGCTTGTTCAGTGGTCTCAGACCGGACGAGACACGACCAATTATAGGCGCACGCTAGGCCTTTTGCAGCTAGCCAACCAGGCAACCGTCAATCAAAGCAAGTTGCGTCAGGTCTGCACAGCCATCAGCTTGGAGGCCTGAACGACCTCCTGTGCCTCCTTTGCCGCTTCCATCGTGTCACATCTCCTTCTCACTTATACCTTCCCTCCACTTTCTTGCTCCTTGACTAGCCATCTGCTTTTCACGTTACTTTGTTTCCTTTCTACCCATCGACATATTTACTTACTGCATCTCCTGAGTGGCGATATGCTTGCTCATCTCGCCCGTCGGGGGCTTGCCCACCCTAATGCGGCTGCCTTTGTCAAGCGCGCTGTGGGCATGGAGGGACCGGAGGGGGTTGAGATTGAGATGCCCGTATGGGGGATCGCGTTGATCTATGTGAGCTTCGTGGCCGCCGCACTCGGCATCAACCTTCTCTCCTACATGCTCCACGAGGTCATCACTACGCTTTGCATGGTTGAGTCGCCTGTCGCCGCCATCACCGTCTCCCCCACCCAGCACGAGTCCGGCGACAAGGCTGAGAAAGAGGGACTCCTTGAAACCGGCCCCACCATCACCCTAGTGAACCAGAAGCCCATCACCTCGAGCATTCGCGGCACCATCAAGCACGTTGTCGCCCATGGCGGCCGCACCGCACGCTTCCGTGGCTTCAGGATCTACATCCTCTACAGCATCCTCATCGGCCTCGTCAACACCTTCCTCGCCGCCGCCTTGCCCCGCATCCCCGGCCAGGCCGTCATCGTCGCTGCCCTTAGCGGCGCCGTACTTGCCAATGTCCACGCCACCTGGACACACAAGGTTGTCTCCATGCCTACTAACATGTCGTTCCGCGCTCGCTTCGTCCCCATCAGCCAGTGGAAGACTCTTGCCTTGCCCGCCGCCATCGAGGCCGCCATGCCCTACGTCGCTGTCTACCTTGTCACCGCTATCGGCATGCTCATGGGCCTGCACCGTCTCGACCAGGAGAACATGACTGAGTACAACTGCGCCCAAGTCACCGGCCTCGTCCTCCGCATGCTGGCCATGATTGTCATCATCTTCGCCTCCGCTCTCTTCCTCTGCGTCCCCGCTATCGTCACCCTCGTCCGCATCGAAGCCTCTATCCTTCCCGAGGACCAGGACACCATTGTTCCCTTCGACCGCACCTTTGGCGGCAAGGTCGTTAGCAAGTTAATGGGTGGATCGGGACATATTGGTTTCTTGGAGGCGTGGCGTAGCTTCAACTGGGAGGCCAGGCGCAGGCTTATCAAGCTTTTCGTCAAGAGCTCGCTCATCATCTTCGGTGCCATGTTTATCATTGTGCACGTCTTGATTGCGGAGACGTTTGTCGTAATGGGACCCGCAATCGGCGAGTTCTTGAGCCAGGCCAAGTCCGAGGGCTGGATTCAGTAAACGCTGCGCCCCAGCAAGCAATGCATCAGTGTAAGAATAGATGGGAGTTGATATGAAGGGAAGCAGGCAATCGAAGAGTTTTGGAACTGCGAATAGGTGTATTCGTGGAGTTGAATGAACGGGCCTTGATATGAAAAACCACATACTTGCAGTTTAGCTACATTTTATCTGTCTTTGACCTCTGCTACATATACAATCTACAAAATCCTATCTACCTCACGGGAGACATGCATGTGTGATGATGTCGGTCGTTTAAGTCTATTTGCTAATACCTACGCTATACTAATCGTACATTGCCATGCATGCCACGTTATTTGTACCATAACCGAAGAAAGAAACTAAAATAAAATATGGGTATAAACGCCTAATTCCACCACGAACAACCCCACACGCCCTTCCAGTTTAGAATAAAACATTTAGCACAGCTGCTATTCGCAGGTCCTACCATCGACCCTACCAGCCTCTCCCCTCTCCTTCTCCTTCTCCTTCTCCTTCTCCTTCTCCTTCGCCCTCTCCGCTTCTGCCTCCGCCTCCAGCCTCCCCTCCAAAAGCGCATTATCCTGCCCAGTAATCACGCCCTTGAGCACAACCTCCAAATCCGCCAAGCGCACAGGCTTAATCAGAAACAAATTAATCCCACTCGAATTAGCCTCTTGCTGAATCTCCGCGTCAGCCGCGCCCGTCAACGCAATAATGGTAACCTTGGGCAAATTATAGCGGATCTCGTGGGCGCGAATTTGGCGGGTGGCTTCGAGGCCGTCCATGACGGGCATGTTAATGTCCATGAGGATGACGTCTGTGCGGGCTGGAGTGGACTGCGCGGTCATGTATGCTTCGAGGGCTTCGAGGCCGTCGACGGCGAGGGTGTGGTTGTGGCCGAGCTTGGAGATGAAAGTGCGGAGGAGGCGCAGGTTGATGGGGTTGTCGTCGACGGCGAGGCAGTTGAGGGCGCGCGTAGGCTTGCTGTAGAGGGATTTTTTCAGTGGGCTGGTGTTGACGGAGCGGATTTCCGGAGCGCTATTCACAGAGGGGAGGAGTGGGCGTGGGATTTCGATAGAGGGGGATGAGAGGGGAGGAGTTGGAGTAGGGGTACTCTCTTTCAGATTGAGTTCCGTCATGTTGGGGAGTGTTGAGTCGGCTTCTATGGCACGGACTAATACGCGACTGGCGTGTCGGTCCAGGCAGGAGGATAGTGCTTTTGCCATTTTGTGAGGCCCCACTGGTTGACTGATACATTCGAAGATGATTCCAGGTACAGTGATAGCAGTTGTTGACTGTGCGGAAGCTGCTCCTTGGCATAGAACGATGACTGGTGCATTTGACCCCTTTTCGGGGTCCTGACTATGCTGAGCGCGTAGCATCTTCGCGCTGGTCTCCGTAGCGACGACCAAGTTTACTTCTTCATTGGTGTCGCTCTTCTCCATGCCGAACCAGTCAGTACAGAGGCTCTCAAGAGCTTTCAAGGACAAGTTAGTTGCTGTCTTGTTCTTTAGGCTTCTCACAAAATATTCCTCCTCTTCATCAAAGCCAACAAAACGCACTTTTAACCCCTTCGTGCGTTTTGCAACCTTCTGCAGGCTCTTTTCTTTGTCTTGCTCTGCACCAATGGCATACAGGCTTGGTGATTTGTTGGATTCCTTCAACGCGCAAGTGACTGTGAACTTGGTACCTCTTCCTTTCTCGCTCCGCACCTCAACCTCGCCGCCTAAGGATTCGACAATCTGTTTTACGATTGATAAACCTAGACCCGTACCTTGGCTTAGGGGATTTTCTTGAGCGAAGGAGTGGAAGAGTCTGGTGTCAATGTAGTCTTCAGACATGCCAATACCCGAATCTGTGACAGTGAAGCGAAACTCGCAACAGTCATCCGTGGCGCTGGGTTTTGGCTTCACCTCAAGCTTTACCTTGATAAAACCAGCTGGTGTATACTTTAGACTATTACCAAAGAGGTTCATAATAACGCGCCGCCAGGCGCCAGGCTGTGTGCGAAAGATGTAGTTCTTAGTCGGGTTAATATCTAGAATGACCGATATAGCCATCATTTCGGACTCGGGTACGCCAATTTGGTAGCTTTGATCCGAGTTCTTCTGGTACGTGTACCCTGCAAAGACACTCTCCACTACATCTTCGGTCAAAACACTCATGTCCACATCATTAATCAAGGTCATAATATCATTTGTATGAGCTTGGCCGGGATTGATCATATGTTTCGCGCTTGCTGCTCGCTTCTTCTGCCGTTTGGAGGTCCCTCGAGTCAAGTTATTTATCTTGGCGAAGTCTAGGACCTGCTGAATTTAGTACGAAACATGTTAAATTGTAAGGATATATCGCCGCTTACGTGATTGATGGTTTCTAGCAATGTCTTGCCACACGTCTCTATGGTTGCCACATGGGATGTCTGTTGATTATCTAGATGTGAATCTTTAAGGAGATCAGTCATTCCGAGAATCCCATGAAGTGGTGAGCGCAATTCGTGACTAATAGAAGAAATAAAGTCTGCTTTGGCCGCGTCCGCCAGTTTCATATCCAATCTTGCAACTTCAGCCATTGCCGAATTACTAAACGCCGCGAGATAGCTCAGATCCTGCTCATTGGTGAACACACGCAGTGGATCTGTGCTCCAAATAAAAGCACTGGCGAACCACCGATCGCGGTGTGGGTCCCATAATGGATAAAGTACAAGGCTTCGTGCTTTCGGGAAGACGCTTCGCAGATAATTCTCGTCGTCCATACTCCGTAATGACTCTGACTTTCTTGCAATAGTAAAGGGAAAACCATCACTCATCTCAACATCGCCCCCACCCGAAGGCGAATTGATAGGCGGAGAGCTAGCATTATCGTCTAGGTCAAAAATATGGCCGTGCGGATATAATCGCAGAAGGTGACGCAGAACACTTTCAGACATGGAAGTCTCCGTGGAAGTAGACGATTCTGGCTCACGATTGATTTTGCTAAGGGCGGCACCAAGTATAGCACAAGGTTTGTCAGGCTCTGGTAGCTGTTCAGAGAAGAAGTCATCATCCACGAGTCCCCCAAATGTGCTGATCTTGGCATCAAAGAAGATTGCACCTTCAGCTTCAGTTGCATCAACAATCATGTTTGCCGCACGACTAAAAGCAGTTTTAATTTCCGGAGCAACGTTGTCCTTCCGGCTATTCGCCGTGGGTGCCGAAGACTTGGTGACTGCTTCTGGGCGAAGCTCGGGCGACGCTTCAGTCGCTGGCGTAATGATAGTACTCGTGGGCCGCACGCTGGACGGCGAAGTTGCGTTCGGACTCCGGATGCTCGGAAGGCTTGAGCCGGTACTATTCTCTCGACTAGTGACAAATTGCTCTGATACAATATTTGGGGATGCATTGGCACGTTGTCGCTGCGAAGACATGGTGTCCGCCAGGCCCGGTGGCTCAGTCACAGAGTCCCAAGGATCGGCCCACCAATTCTCTAATCCGCTTTTCCCTTCGGCGAACGATCCCAAGCTTTTGACCATGATTTTGCCTCGGCGCTGGTCTTCTGTTGCTCTAACCATCTCAAGGTGCCGCATCACAGTTCCTGCCATTTCTTTCAGAAAGTCTAACTCACAAGGTCTCAATCCATCACGTGGCTTGTCGTCAAGAACACAGTACGTTCCAATACTGTGACCACTTGGGCTGCGAATAGGCACACCAGCGTAGAAGCGAGAATACGACGGCCCGACAACGAATGGATAGTTCCTGAAACGGATATCCTCTTTGATATCGTTGACGACTAAGGATGGATGATTCTCGAATGTATCATATGGTGGAATCGGGGTGTCCCAAGGCAAGTTGACTGTATATGAGCAAAGGCTTGATTCCCTAGGGAGGACGGTGTTGCCCCAGCAAAGACTATCATCGTCTGATGTGGGTTGCCCAGTATGAAGACACAAAGTCTTAGTAGCCTCAGCGAGTATATAGCAGTTTCTGCGATCGAAGAAAGAGATCAAGCACCGTCGCGCATTCAAACGAAGCGCCCCAAGTTGGGCAAAGGCAGCCAACGCCTTGTCGTCAGACACTCGCGGACCATAGTTATCGGAAGGCGTGGGAGAAGCGGACCGTGGTTGTGGAACTTCAGAAGCAGGAGCAGGAGCAGGAGCAGGAACTGCTGGAGGGAGACGGACAGGAACAAGAATGGCCGGCGATGGGGAGGCTTGACGACTCGACGACACATCTGACTTTGGGCGATAGGGATAGTACCTGGAAGTATGCGGTGAGCGCTGCACCTACTGCTAAGGGCCCTTGGGACGCCCCAATCAAGCTGGACGTACAGGTAAAAGTCGCGCTCACGGTGTACAGCAATGTCCTCCATTTTTCTGCGTGCCCTGGCGTGCGACCGCGAGAGCGGGGTTTCGAGACGGTCAGCCATGACGGCCGATACTATACAGTCTGTCGGTGGCGGTAAGAGGGCAGACCATGCCTCTGGCGCACCAAGGGTAGCCTAGAGACCCGCTCTTGCAAGTGCAATCAAAAATGTGTGTTGAGTTCTAGCTTTTGGTGGGAAACCACGGCTAGGCACTCGCAGAGCAGCACTAACGAGGCGGAGCTTTCTGTTTAGTGGATGACGATGTACCAAAGTTAAGGATTTTAGCGTCTTCGCCGATCCCGACCCCGAGTAGGACTGGCCTAGCAGTTCTAGATTCCAGATGGGATAGATGTTGAATTTCGAGCCTGGGTCCTGCAAACCTCGGGGCAGGAGGCCACGCAAATGTGAATTAGATGCAAATCACTACAGATGGAGAGGGCCACAAAATAAATGACCTCGTCTCAGGGACTCTCAATGGCAGGGATGTGCCGGCTCGGAACTTCGTGTTTGCGTTGGGAGATGCTCAGACAGCGCGGTGTCGATCATTCCCACATAGGCGAACGATCAGAGGGACTGCTTCGGTGGAATATCCAGATCGATGCGTTACATCCTATGTTGGCGGCGGAAGGTTTAGCCGGGGACCCTGCCCCTCACGTGCCCCACTATCACCGGGCTCGCGGCGATGTGATATCCCGCAAACAAAATAGTGCTCCCATCATTCCAGTGGGCGAGTTAAATTACGGCTCGAGAATTAACTACTCGTCTCTCATTACGGCTCTATCAAATTCTGAAGCACCGGTACTTGCGGCACGCTTAGTGTGCTCTATAGTTCTACGATATCTACTTTCAAGTTTTTATATTAACCAGAATTCTGCAGTCTCCCTCGATTTACCATGCGGCTGATAACCCTCGCTACGTGCTCACTGAACCAGTGGGCGCTAGACTGGGAAGGTAATCGCGACAGGATCAAAGAGAGCATACGGATCGCCAAGGAGTTGGGTGCATCTCTTCGTACAGGCCCCGAGCTCGAGATTACCGGTTATGGCTGTCTGGATCACTTTCTTGAGGTCGACGTTATTCGGCATTCTTGGGAAATGCTAGCTAGCATACTTCTTGATACGTCTTGCCACGGCATTATTCTGGACATCGGTATGCCCGTCATGCATAACGGAAATCGCTTCAATGCAAGAATTATTGCTCTAGACGGTAAAATACTCTTAATTCGGCCGAAGCTCTACCTCGCAAATGCAGGGAATTATAGAGAGATGCGCTACTTTATTCCTTGGAACCGCCCACAGCATGTCGAAGACTACGAGCTACGAGAGCTACCTGAGGCTTGCCTAAAGCTCCAAGGCTCCACAATCGTGCCCATTGGCGATGGTCTTGTCTCAGCTAATGATTGCACCATTGGAGCAGAGACATGCGAAGGTGAATCTATATCTTTATAAAGAGTCATGCAAGACGTGAACTAACTTCAAATAGAACTGTTTACTCCCATGAGTCCTCACAATGCGCTTAGCCTTGCTGGTTGTGAAATCATTACGAACTCCAGTGGCAGTCATCACGAGCTCAGAAAACTAGGTTTGCAAGCCCCTGTCAAGTGCAAAGTAAACATAAAACTGATTACATATCAGACGCACGTATTTCGCTCATCCAAGAAGCCACAAGAAAATGCGGTGGCATCTATCTTTATGCAAACCAACAGTAAGTCAATTTTAAGAAGTGCTCAGCAAATTCCCATGTCGATGTGCATTTGTATTGTAGAGCCTAAGTTACTGACCGTTTACCACTTTGACAGGGGGTGTGATGGTGACCGACTCTACTACGATGGCTGCAGCATGATTATTGTCAACGGCGAAATTAAGGCGCAGGGCTCACAATTCTCTCTTAGCGATGTTGAGGTGGTCACTGCCACCGTAGATCTCGAGGAAGTGTGGTCTTTTCGTAGTAGCCCGGCTCGTGGCATGCAGTCTGTATCCCAGAGCAACTTCCAGAAGTTTAGGGTCAGCTTCAATCTCTCTGATCCTAACAGCGACTTTGATCCAAGCCTCAAGCCTAGCCAGTCTCGCCCGCTTCGCCATCATTGTCCCGAAGAG
Source organism: Ophiosphaerella narmari (assembly GCA_028456235.1). Lineage (NCBI taxonomy): Eukaryota > Fungi > Ascomycota > Dothideomycetes > Pleosporales > Phaeosphaeriaceae > Ophiosphaerella > Ophiosphaerella narmari. The sequence continues at coordinate 69,101 of JALNQA010000011.1, read as the reverse complement.
GAGATTGCCCTTGGGCCTGCCTGCTGGCTTTGGGATTACCTTCGGCGCTCCGGTGCGGCTGGGTATTTTATCCCGCTATCCGGCGGCCTTGACTCTTGTTCAACTGCTACTCTCGTATTCTCGATGTGTCGCGAAGTTTGCAAAGCTTTGGAACAGGGTAACGAACAGGTAAAGATGGATGTCCAAAGGATCGCTGGTCTAGTGCCAAGCTCGCCCGAGGAGTTGATGGGCAAAGTCCTATCAACGGCCTATTTAGGAATGGCTACTCAATCGAGTCGTGAAACACGGGAACGTGCAATAGATTATGCCGAGAGGACTGGGGCTCATCATACAGATCTCAACATTGACCCTATCTTTCTAGCTTTCAAAGAGGTGTTCACGAAAGCGACTTCATTTGAGCCTTCGTTCGATGGACAGAAAAACGAAGATCTGGCACTGCAGTAAGCATATGATATTCTTTCCTGTCTTTTGCTGACCAATTGGGAAGAAATCTACAAGCCAGAAGCCGCATGGTGATCAGCTATATGATGGCACAACTGCTTCCTACAATCCGCCAGCGGCCTGGTGGTGGTGGTCTTCTGGTTCTCGGCTCCGGAAATGTCGACGAATCCCTCAGAGGATACTTGACGAAGGTAAGGACTTTATCTTCAGAACTCCATATAATGTAATTACTTACACTACGCCTGCGAATTTTTAGTACGACTGCAGCTCGGCAGATATCAACCCTATCGGATCGATAAGCAAAGTCGACCTGAAGAGGTTCTTAGCATGGGCAAAGACCGAGTTCGATATGCCCATTCTACAGAGATTCCTAGATGCTGCGCCTACAGCCGAGCTCCGGCCTATCACAGAATCGTATGCCCAAACCGATGAAGATGACATGGTGAGCGCATTGGTCGTAGACTTCAGTCTAATCTAGCGCTGACTTTGTGCCTAGGGTATGACCTATGCTGAGTTGAGTGTATTTGGTAAAATGCGGAAAGGTGTGTTTGTGTTCACTTAAGCGCCATGAAAACTCCATTGAGGATAACAACTGATTTTGCACTCCTATTATAGAGAACAAACTAGGCCCTTATGGTACATGGGCACGGCTAGTACACGATTGGTCTGACCAGTACACGCCACGTGAAGTAGCTGATAAAGTCAAGCGCTTTGGTAAGTCTTTATTTTCAAATAAAATACGTCTAGAAATAGTTACTGACTTTGACTAGTACGTACAGTCTCTTTTCTAGCTAGGTTATGTGATATCATAGATGACAGAGGTAAAGTCGATATTTGAAATTCATACTGACTCTGTATTTGCAGTTCCACTTCTACAGTATCAACAGACATAAAATGACGGTGTGTCTCTTAGTCCACGACACACGCAAGAGACATGACTAATTATTTGCGCCTTGCTTAGACATTGACACCCTCCTACCATGCAGAAGCATATAGCCCAGATGATAACCGCTTCGACCTACGCCCATTCTTGTATCCGCCTCTGTGGAAGAACTGGAGTTTCAAGAGAATTGATGAGGCTGTGGAGAAACTAGAAAAGAAGTCACAGGAGAAGGCCGATGTAGGAAGCAAGACTGAGTAATCAAACATGTCTAATGAGGGTGCATGGCTTAGCCTGATTGCACGCGTAATTGCGATCCACTATCAATGATCTAGTCACTAGATATTTATCTTAGGTTATGTATGGGACATGTATGTATGGGATTTAGTCAAGTACACTCTGCCCTAAGAAGGGGATAAAAAAATATGATGGTTTAGAACAGGCATGGCAAGATAGCAGTGCTTACAATTTGAATGGCTCGCAGGCCTATTCTTCGTTTACTAAAATACATTGTCTTATCACTTGGCCTCTTGCTTAGTTTTTTGGTGCAACATGCATTACACTATATATCCTCAATTCGTGCTAACACGGATGTCGCGTTCTTATATACCTTTCTAATTATGAAAACATCATCACGACCGCGCTTTAGTGTTCTTCATTGTGTCATTCTCAAGCAAAACTTAGGGCGGGTACGGTAGTGAATGCAGCACATATGCTAGACAGTCGCGCATGTGTAAAATATGGATATTCAAAAAAAAATAAAATTTGTCGTTGGCTGTAATAAAGCTAAATATTCAAATTCGAAATGGGAAGAAAGCAGGGTATCGTGTGGTAAAATCCCAAAGAAACCTCTCGTCCATCATAATAAGTCCTCTCGAGATACTGTTCATCGCAACACAATCTCGCTCCTCACGGGGCTCTTCGCAAGCCACACATTCTCGTGTATTCGCGCAATTGCCACTCGCTCAGCATGCTCGCCAACCCACTTGATCAGCATGACATTGAGCATGCACCACGGCCCATCCTCAAACACCTCGTCGTCAAAATCAACAACCTCTTGATCCCACACAAAGCGCTCGCCATCCCAGATGGGTGTCCCCGGCGGATGAAACGTGGGATTCGCTGGCCTCCTGGCATGCGACGCCGGCTCGCGGCGGAAGTTACGCGACAGAAGGATAAACTCAAATGGGCCATCGGACGAAGGTTCTGAAAGTGCTGATTCAAATTCCATGATGACGCCGCACTGCTGATCCGTCTCGTTGAGAAGCTGGGAACATGGAATTTCCTTGTTTTGGTAATTTAGTTGCTCGGCTGTGAATCCGTCCGCAGGGATGGTCGAGGCGGTGAATCTCAGTGTGTTCGACTCGGTGTTGATTGCTGAGCCGCGAGGCGCGTGGAAATAGGGTGGGTATTTGATGCGCAATGAGCCATTTTTTTCGCGGCGGACGGTGTATTGGGCGTCTTTGGGGCCGATGTGGAATTGTACGATTTCTGATCGGAAGACTTCTCCTTCGCTTTTGGGGCTTGTATAGACATCTGGACATGTGGTTGGATCGAATGGGAAGACTACTGCGCCGTTGTGAGATGTCCAACTCCATGATGGTTCGACGGACTCGCGTTTTGAGCCTTGTTTGGCTGGACACCAGAGAAGGCTAAAGTCGAATGCGCCTTCGGGTAGCCCATGGAGAAGCTGGCCGCCGCAATTTTTGGTGAGAGTCTTGGTGGTGCTTGCAAATTCTTGAGAATTATATGCTTCTTGGGGAGTGACCCTCGTCGCGACTAGTTGATTATAGCACCGGAAGGCTTGAAACCAGTCGTGAATGTCGTTGAAATCAGTGCCTTGCGATTTTCCACCAAGTGAGCTTGCACTAGAGGATGAGCGCAGTCGGTTTACAACTCCTCGGAATGTTGATGGGCTGCTAGGCTTGGTTAACTGTGTTGAGCGTGACTCGTCGCTGTTACTCCTGCTCGGTGTAGGGTGTGGCGATAATAGTGCGTTCGAAGTCGCCGGTCGTGAATCAGAGTCTTGTTGCGACTTCCTTGTCCATGATATAGAGCGGCGCATCCAAGACGGCGATAACCGATCTCTCGATGGAGTCCTACTTGAAGGCATGATGAGCAGCGACATGGATTAAGACCGGAAGACGTTGAGTGTCTGAGTATTCTTCTGGACTATTAATGACACTGCAAGCGAAAATTGCAGAAATGCATCAGGATGCCGAGGGGCTTGAAGATGTGACAGAGATAGCCTGGCTTTTTTGATGACTCTGGAGGAATGAAGGCTATGTTTCCCAACAGCACATCGCTACTGTCGCCATCAGACTGCGCCCCTTCGCGTGTGCTTCCCAGATGTCAGAAGGCCTCGGATTCAACTACTGGACCGGGACAGAGCGAGTTTGTGGCTGTGCAGACCGCGATTACTGGTGGAGCTGCGCGCGTCAGGGTTAAACAGTAGCACGGCATCTCCTGGTTTCTGGATCAACCTAGTAGATCAGTGTGTATGAGACTAAAGCCCACAATGCAAGTCTAAGGGGACTGCTGGTGTATCTGTCATTTCTTGTCCCTGACAACACCAGAGCCCTGTCGTTTCAACGAGCGAAAAGAGACATCTGTGTGCGATATTCATTGAAGGATGGCAATTTGAAATAAAGCATCCTTGCATTTCAAATTAGGGCACGCAGGTATCTTGAGCCAGGTGTCACAAGGCATAGCAATCATCTGTGGAATGGTGATTGATGTTGGCAGATGCACTCGCCACACTTGCACTGCCACGCCTCGCCTCGCCTGCCCCGCAGCAGTCCCTCGCTTCGCGTCGCGGTCGCGTAGGCACCACACTATGACGACGCCTGTCACAGCTCCATAAACACTAGTCGTGTCTAGATGCAGAGGCCCGACACTATTTGCAACTCAGTGTCCATTCCACAGCCAACGCCAACATGTCTGGCTACGAAGGCAAGTATGCCCGCGACATGGTTTCATGCAACACAGCAGCACAAGAGTTGACACTGCTTAGTCGAGCACAATATCTCTGATAAGGAGGATAAATCCCAGCAGCCTGCCCGTCGCCCGGACCTCTCTACTTTCTTCTCGCAGCTCGAACTAGTGGACACATCTAACCCCCAAGCACACACAAATGCCCATGCAGTCCCACAGCCCGAGAACATGGCTGCGGCATTTCGGCTGTTGGCAAACGCCTTTGAGATGATGCGCGGACGACCTGCGGACGAGCAGAGCTCTGGGGAGAATGACCTGCTGGCCGGCATGATCGAAGAACTACGGCAGAATGCTGATGACCCACCGACGGAGCTCAAGGGAGTGCCCGACACCTTCCTGGACGAGTTGGAACGAGTGCCCAAGAAGGCTCTGAAGCCCACTGATACCTGTCCCATCTGCGTGAATCCTTTTCTTGAAGGTGAGTCGCCAGGAGCCCAAGCGACGCATCTCTCATCTCGTCTTGGCTAACTCGCACCACCTGCAGATAAGTATCCACTTGTTGTGCAGTTGCCATGCCACAAAGACCATTTCTTTGATCTGGACTGCATAAGACCTTGGCTCAAGCTAAACTCTACCTGTCCACTTGATCGGAAGGAGCTGCTCAAGAGGAAGCAACCACCTCCTCCGCCCGAAGATGACGACGATGGGGAGTATGATGATATGTACGCTTAGGTACGCTTTATACACAGTGAGGGCATGCGATCGAGTCTAAGACACTACTAGGCTGAAGGTGGATAGATCAAGAGTGCGCTTATGCTTTGCTTTTTGGTATCTCAGAATACTCAACCTGCATCCAAGGCGGCCAAATAGGTTCCTCCGTCCACCAAGGCAAATTGTCCGTGATTTCGTGTCCACAGATTGCGGGTAGTTTGCAGTTGCTTCGGGTTAGCTCGCCTCGCCTTCTTAGTTGCCTAACTCGTAGCCATGTTGCCGCAGCCTTGAAAAGACAGGTGCTTTCGCTCTTCGCTTACCTGCGCCACCACGTCTTACAGGCAAGATCAAGTTCGTTTGAAGAATTACCATTATTCCTGCGCCTGCATTGATTACTTTCCATAGGCCTCTCTAGATAGTACCAATAGCTTCTCTACTATTGGTCCTATCGCTAGATACGACTCGAAAGCAACACAACATCCAAAAGCTTACTCATCTCTCTGACGTTACGCACCCATCAAAATCTCATATGCATCATGCTTTACAGTCATATCTGTCGGATCTCCCGAGGCAAAAAGGCTTGGCGAAAACTTTCGGATCCGGCATTCGTCCTTGCACTGGAAACCTCAGGAACACGAGCGAGCCATTTCACGGTCAGTTCTCCCTCAATCTAAGAGAGCTTCGCCATCATTCCATTTCGGTATTCCCTAGATTTTTCTAATACGAATATATAAACACATTTACTATGGCACACTAGCCCAGGTAATAGTTCATGGGGCGGCGCGGTGGTATGCTAATTGAATCTGGATATACGACTCGCATGAATCGACTTCGCCGGTGCTGCCCGAAAGGAGAAGTCAGGAGCAAAGGCAAACGAGCCGGATCGCTGACCAAGGTATTTGCCTCTGGGACCACTTCCCTATTCCACACATTCCGTACGAATCGGAGATAGGTGACAAGGTCAAGTGTTGGCCGCCTGGAGTAATCTTAGTTGTGGTTCGGCGCCGAATTGCTCCACACCGAATGGCGACCTGCAAGAATGCCAGAAATTCTGGAATGTGAATAGCGAAAACTACGATGACAAACTCGACCATAATTTAGACAAGAATAGTGCAAGCCGACAGATAGTCTTTTGCACCGACATCTGTTATCCCCTGCGACAGCACGTTCCGAATTCCGGGCTTGTATAATAAGTACGAGGTATTTAACGTTAGCCCGCAGGGCGGACGAATCGCCGGCCGAAACACCAGCCGGCTGACACCACAGCAGTAAGTCGCCTCGCAGCACCTCCACCCCGCTATGAAAGCGACATGTCTCCTACCATGTAGAATGCCCCAGTTTACGACAGGCACGGTAGTCGGCTTTGGATTAGGCTATTAATTGTTTGGATCTATATCGAGCTATCATGGATACAGCCACTGTAACTAAGAAGAGAGCTTCCATAAGCTCGCGCTTGGGTTGTTGTCAATGTGAGATCGGATATTGGGCGATGGGGAAACTGGTACGACATACTGACAGTTCCGAACAGGCAAGAGACGGAAGGTTGAAGAGCCATCGAACCTGGGAGATTCCAGCACAGTCGACAGCTTGGCATCGGATCGGAGTAGTGTCTGCTCACGGCACATTGGAGAACGACTATGCAAACTTGAACAGCTCTTTGAAAGATTTGTCTGTCGGAAAAGTTCTGCCCCTTCCTCACCAGTAGATGTGCCACGAAGCCCCACGCTTATCGGGTCGAGTGACAAGGAGTCAAATTTGGGTCTTTCTAAACCTCCTAGCGATGCGCAGAGCATGTCTTCAATCGGGGAAGGAATTGTAAGTCGATCAAACACTTCCAAAGCTTTGTACTTATAGATGCAGCTTGGTGCACAAACATGGACGTCAGCTCCCGTAATACGTAGCATGGCCAACCAACATGATGATCAACAGCATTGTGATGCTGTCCAGCGATCTCTGGTCGCCCTGCTACCATCACAGCACGATGCAGATATTATCTTCGAGTCCTCCAATGGATGGATGATCTTGGACGGCATTTACAAAGCAGCCCGAGACCTCTTCGTCAATCAAGACCCTCAATCGTACGCCCTTAGTATGGTGGCTATTTCTCGAGAGCGGTGTATCATCGTAGCTCGAACTCTCCTTCATCTAGCCATATGTATCAACACACTGCCGCCGGATTTTGACCAATCTCGTCTGGCCAACATGTGGTCGCTGGATGCCACCATGCAGAACTACGTGACAACTGTCACTACATTGATTACCTCATCGGATGAGCTTATGCTGACACTCCACGGACTCGAGACGCTTCTACTCCTGGGCCTTTATCACAAGAACTCGGCCAATCTTCGCAAATCTTGGCTCACCATACGACGAGGATTGAATCTCGCTCACCTCATGGGTTTCCACCGCATTATTAAGCAGCCCGACTCTAATCCGCCAATCCCAGCAGTCTCCAGTGCGAAGATGATCTGGCGCAGCTTTGTCGATTTAGATAGGTACCTCGGATTGCACTTACGTCTCCCGTTCGCAGCAGATGACTACACTGTCTCCGAGGATGCAGATCTACATCTCGCTCATCGATCAAAGATCAACGCACTCACTCGGCAGATTGCCGAACTTGACCGTGAAGTATCGCCACAAGCATACGCCTCGGCGCTTGCGCTTGATGAGAAGCTGGAATCCACTATGAGGGAGATGCCTAAAGACTTCTGGGAAGTACCGAACATCCCGTCGACAGCGCGGTCTCCAGAGTCATTTGCAGCGCTGGAGAGACTGATGGTGCAGATATGGCATTTTGAGATGAAGGTGTTTATCCACTTACCGTACCTGTTACGAGCGAGCCGAGATAGTCGCTACGAATTCTCAAAAGTCACGGGCCTACAAGCCAGCCGGAATATGCTGATGCGATGGTTTGCGCTGCGCAATGCGAGCATCACACAGGCGTGCTGCCGATTCGCTGAGATTGGAGTCTTCATAGCCGCAGTAACGTTGACGTTGGACATTGTCATTGAGCTGGGCACGAAAGAGAAGAGCGAGGTTCAGAAAAGCAAAGGCACCGACTTTGCTATGATATGCAGGCTGATTGGAGAAATGGAGAAATTGGCCAAGGCAAATACACGCGAGAAGATTGCAGGCAGAAGCGCGATTGTGCTGAAGAAGATTTTGTCGTCGCTGGACCCGAGCCGACAGTCTGGCAAGGCTCGGCTGACGATTCCGTATTTTGGCACGATTGAGCTCGACTACAAGAAGCTGCCCGTAAGGCCGAATTTCGACGTGGATTCTGAGACGGGCAAGAAGATGAACACTAGTGGCACAGGCCAGCATCTTCCGGTATTTTCTTTTGTTAGCAATGCGCTCTGGCCGCCGCTAGAGGAAGGACATGACTACGAACTGGACTGGGACATTGTGCTGTTTGACGGCCTGGAGGATCGCGATACGGATGGCAATTGGGTGTTTTGAGGGCATGACTGAATAGAGAAGGTTAGGTATGGGATAATATTGGCATGGGTGCATGGGCTTAGCGGGAGTCTAGGGTTTCTAGTTTTCATCTTGCGGGCTTCTGGAACGTGATATCCCGGCGGCGGCGAAGGATTAGCTTGAGGCGTGGGTGCAGCATTGCTCGCGCGAGGGCGATGAGCAGGTATGTGCCAGTACTTGGTAGCATGTAGATAGCTACGCAGGGGAGCAAGCACAAGTGCAAGCGCAGGCAAGCGCATCGGCGACCTGTCGAGATAACTAGCAGGCGTGAAGATACGTGTCGGGCGTGCGGTTGCTGCGCGATGAAGTGTAACGGCGAGTAGGTGGCTAGCAGTCAGCTGGTTGGGGCCTGTGATGTGCCAACGGATGATAGGCGGCGGGCGGTGAGGCAGAGGGTGCATGCAGCAGGCCGGAGGCGGCAGACTAGGAGCCTAGGGTAGTTATCAACTAGACACTCGACACCACTGACACTCTGGACACTGACACCAACACCGACACCCGACGCCGACACGCGCCTGCACCCGCAACACAGACACAGGCACTGTATGTCTCTTTTGCATGTTGCCGTGCCGCCTCGCCCGACAAGATTGCCTGGTAGCATCTGAGCTGGCGGAGAGCCTTGGTCTCCATTTGCATTGGCCGCATCAGGCAAGCATGAGCACGCAACAGCAGACCACCCAGACGGAGACGGTCCTCTTTGCCGACACCACCACCACCACCACCACCACCACTACCGTCGCCGCCGCCCCGCGCCTCAGCCTACTCGAGGCCGTCATCACCGCCTACCCACCCGTGCTCGAGTCGCTGCTCGCCCAGATCCCAACCGTCGCCCTCCTCGACCTCTACCACACCTCCCGCCACCTGCGCGACTTCCTGCGCCACTACCCCATTGCATGGAAGACGCTGTCCTTCCGCCTGCCCCAGCCCGCCGTCACCGTCGGCTCGCCGGGCAATGAGACGCCCGATAGCAGGGAGCGCGCGTCCAAGGCCTACTCGTTCGACGCCCTCCTCAAGCAGATCATCGCCCCCAATGGCACGCGTCTGACCAGCCTCGACCTCTGCAACACCGCCGTCACCGGCATCGCCCTCGTCGGCAGCGTGCTTGCCCCGCGCATCGACACCCTGCAGCACCTGTCCGTCCGCGGCTGCAAGAACGTCTCCATCAAGTACCACATTGTGCCCTTCCTCGAGCCCTATACCCTCAAAGATGCCCCCTGGATGCAGAAAGACCTTGCTCTCAAGAGCCTCTACACATATCGCTGTCGCCACCACCGCCGGAGGCCCTACCTGCCCTCGTCCCTCATCCGGAGAGACTCCGACTCCGACCCCACCCACCAGCTCATCGAGATCTGCCACCAGCTGGGCATCTGGACAGACACCGCCTGGTGCCCCAGCCCGGCCAGCAGGTGTTTCCGGAGAAAGGACTACCATGCGGGGCGGGCTGGGCCGCAGAACATGGAGGTCTGGGTGCCCTTCGACAGACTGTGGAGGTCAGGCAATCGCATAGGGCCTGTCGAGGGCACCGCTACACTGGGCAATCATGACGGCAGATTGTGGGAGATATCCGAAACGGGACAAGACGGCGAGCCACTGGGCACCGAAAACGGGCTTTCCTATGGGGAGGGGAAACACGTGCCTGCACATCTAAGGAAGAGCCACACCATTTTTGTCAACGAGGTCAAATGCGCCCAGTGCAGCGATACCATCCTCGAGCGCTGTGAGTCTTGCAGTGTCCGCATGCACTGTATGGGGTGCCGCAAGACGCTGTGCGCGAGTTGCGCATTCAACAGGCCCATACCAAGGAAACGAGCGAAGACGCGTCATTTTGCCAATCTGGCATTTGGTAATAGCTCGACTCTGGGCGGAACTTTAGGGCAGGCGGCTGGAGCATTCTCTGCATTAGAAGATCGGACTAATCATGACACTAGTGAGCGGGATCGATTTTGGTGGGCTCCGGGCTCTACACGATCGCCAAATCTCATGAACGAAAGCGCCAACGACGACGAGTCTTCTGACTCTGAAGATGGCGGCAACCTCAACGGAATTCCCGCGTTACATGTCAACCGTGAACCTCCGAAGCTAAACATGCATTGGTGTTGCTTGGAGCCCATTTTCTCTGGTGGCGGCGGTATCGCTGTACTGGGCAGTGGCCTGGGCGGTAGAGGAGCAGACAAGATCCGAGCAGCTCCTTTGCCACGGATGAAGCAATTCGAAGACCCAGACTTCAGCAATCAACTGCGGCCTGTGGATTATATTCGCGAGATGAAGAACAACGGCTTATATGAGTATGTTTTGGGTGAGCATGTTGACATGCTGGCGTATTTAAGGCAGGATAGCCTGGACCTTCAGCAGCAGACGTGCCCGCGTGGCTTGTGCCAAGATTGCCATCGAAGCTTCAGGTGGAAAGTGTCGTGCCGCGCTTGCAAGATACCAATCTGCAAAGAACATGATTTCAGAGCTCTCAAGGTTCGCAAGTGTGGCTATCGAGAGATGCATACCGAGCGCGACCATGTCCGAACACATAACGAGCCACCACAACGGTTGGTTATCCCCGAGTTCAATCCAAATAGAGTCTCTACTCCAGATCCAGAACGAACGCCTACCGCCTCTCAGCAAGACGTTTCTTTGGTTGCAGATAACGAGTCGGAGTCGTCAGAAACGCCCATGTCACAGTCTCAAATCCTTCTTACTTCGACCGGCCCCACATCGGTTGAGATGTCCGCTTCAACATCTTTCAACTCCATCTCAACGAACGACCCATTTACGCTTACGTCATCATTGCCATTCATCCCCGTCAGTTCCGCCCGGCCCAGATCATTCAGTGCATCTGGTGTTCGCGGCCGCTTGTTCGAATCCTGGATGACACCAAAGTCTCCTCGTGCCCCAATTCCAAACTCGATTACGAATCCTCTTCCGCTACCGTGTAACCCTCGACACCCTGTCCAATGGGAGGGTTGTGGGGCGTATTTCTGCCAATATCCAAGGCCCGTCGGAGACAATAGGCCGCAGTGTCCAGCGCAACTCAAGGACTGCTCTGAATGTTCGGTCTTGGTGTGTGATGTAAGTGATACTCCGATCTGCGAAATGTGGTAATATGCTAATCAACAATAGCAATGCGCTTCAGCATCACCATCCTGCACATGCACATTCTGTACAGTAAATTATCACTGCCCAACCTGCGCTCGCAAGCCGTCCGTGCTGGCCAAATGCCGTCTTGAAGCTGAGCTCGAAGCCAAGAAAGAGGCGGAACGTCGCGCCCTTGAGAAGATAGAAAAGGACAGAGAAGAGCGTGGGCAAGCAGACGAGCTCGCCGGCGCAATGAATGAGTTCTTCACGGCACTCTATGTCCAAGACATGGCTTCAGGCTTTGACAACCGCGTGTCAGACAACGAAGTTTCCGGTTTAGGAAATGGTAGCGGTAGCGACTTCCCCCTCGCAAGCCCGGACTCCATCACCGTAACCACCGTCTTTGGCGTTGTTGAAGAATCTGGCAACACTGTCATCATCAGCTCCAGCGGCCCTAGTCCCCACCACGCCGCCTACGATAATGATACAGAAGATGAGCCCACTGTGGAGATGACTGAAGATCTTAACGACGAAATCCCCGAGCTGGAATACGGCCTATCTCAACTCGAACTCCCAACATCAGGTACCGGATCCATCGACATCATGCAGGACGCCAGTGAAGATGAAACAAACGACACTGGCGAGGAAGCGGATATCGACACCGACGGCTTCGATGCCGACGCCGAAAGCGCCTTCATCGAGGAATTCATGGAAGACATTGACGACGGCAGCGGCGGCGTTCTCACGCCCACTGCCACCACCGCCCAAGCATAGCCGCAGCAAAATCGTCCTATTTCCCCTCCAACTCAAACAACATATCGCGTCGTGCTGCGTTGCATTGCATCGTCGTCATCTTCATTCCATCGCAACGCACAGTATATCCCCCAGATCTAGACCGTCTACATAAATTTGTTCTTCCTCCTTTTCTTTCGTCGCATCTTCGCTGTGTTCTCTTTTTTTTTTTTTAGCGGGCGGATAGGAATCGGTATGCTATGATATGGAATAGTATGGTTACAGGTGTTTTTCTATTTTTATATCAGATTGTTGTGGTGTCAGGTAGGAGTAGGTGGGCTTTTTGGGTCATTGTGTGATATCCTGGTGAGGGATTGGGCAGGGTATAGGCATTTTATTGCATTTGTGGAGTTTTGTGGTGGACGAGGGTATATAATGCGTTATTCTCGAGTGGTGTACGGTGTGATGTGATGTGATGGCTTTTGTGCTTTGATGTGAATGGGTGCGCGATGAGCACCCCAATACGCTGCATCACAAGCACTCCGACCAATCCAACCCTCGACACAGTATGCACATCCAACCCATCGCACCGTCCACCTCCCCACTCCTTCTGCACGTAACCACTTCTCCACCATGACTCACACAATCCCCGGCCCCGGCCCTAACGGCCTGCCCAAAACCCAACGCCAAATTCGCACACGCGCTAGCAGTTCCGCGCAGTGGCTGGCTACATAGCAGTTCCCCCCCCCCAGAAGCACCTGACTCGAACACGTCTATGTCGCCACGTAGTTTCCCGATCAAGGCAACGATCTGTCAAACCACGAAGCGATCGTTACATGGGGGAGGGGGAGGGCATGCGCGCTATTGACAAGACCACCGTTTGGCGGTAGGGGCGCCAAATATGGCTGTGGTCGTTTTTTTTTTTGTTTGATGGACTTGGAGTTGTAGGACTTGGAGTTGTAGGACTTGGAGTTGTAGGACTGGGGTTTGGAGAAGGTTCAGCTGGCGAGGGTGTGGCTGGGGATTCGGAGGTGTCGGACGGTCGGCTTGGAGATTGTAGTAGTTCGCTTTGTGGTGTGTTGGATGGAGGGTGTTGACGAGGGGTTGAGTTTGTGTTGGGGGGGGGGAAAGGTGTGGAGGAGTGCTATATAATATGAAATAGATACTGTGATGTGTTTGATGGAGTGAGGGTAGCATGGCCAGATATCGTCAATGATATGCACTTGACTGGATCAACTTAGTGACCCCTCTGTTAATTCACACTCTATGCATATTTAGTAGACAGTGATGAGATTTATTCGGCTGCTATCGATATATCTCATAGTCGTGATTCCCGTTGAAGCCCTGTTGCGCCGACTCGCTTCAGTGCTTCCCATAGATCGAGGTAGTCCAAACTCGCATCGTACTCAATAGCTACTGAGCCGTCGCTTTTCAGTGTCCTGAGTTGCATCCCATGCCTCGTTCCCCAGTTAACATTCTCGCCCCTCAAAAACTTGCTGAGTGGCTCCTGGAACGACTCAGTCACTATCTTCTTCTCATCCTCCTCCAGTTTTCCACCGTTACCCCAGAACCAAATGGCAATATCAGTGGTATGGGTCACGCCCCATTCTTCTGGGTATTTGAAGGCGCCACATTTCGCCTTCCATTCAATGCGATATCGATGTATTAGATCGCTCGCCCCGTGTTTCACGAGAGCGCTGATCATCCCGCGCCCAAGGGCATGGATCTGAACATTCGCATAGACGTGCCCAAAGGCAGCCTGCCAACTTCGGTATCCCGCGGGAAGCTTGCCGTTCGGGAAGTAGTGTGACATCAACACTTTGGCTGCGTCATATGGATATTCGGCTTCTAGACGCTGAAGCATATTGTTGAAGCCAGGCTTTGGGGGACGCCATGCGGCATATGCAAAGTGTTCCGCGCTACATTCGCCAATAATGAGCTTGAGGCCGCGCTTTACCATACGCTGAGCAAAAACGCCGTCGTTGATTTCCTGGAACAGGCCATGTCGAACAAAGGTGCCATCAGTTACGGCCCGGAATTGGTGAAGCTTCATCTTGTGGCTTGCTTGGATGAGCTTCTTTGGATCTACTGCACGAAGCTGAACAAGCTGGTCCGCTGGCGTCAAATCCGTTGGAATATCCAGAACGGTGAGCAGCTCTTCGCATTGGTCTTGGGCCTCCTCTACGCTCCTCGGCTGCACTCCAGGTCCATTGGATAACATGAGGGCTCGCTTTATGATGGCTTTTTCATCTGGCAAGCCCAGGTCATAAGCCAGCTGATGGAATACTGAGTATGAGCCTGCTGAGTAGCCACCTACAGAGATATTTGAGGCATTACCACCAAAGTAGCTAATGTTTTCATGGGTCCATTGCAAGGCTGCGCGCTGATCCCAAAATCCTACATTTGTGGAATAATCGGGGCAAGATCCGAGCAGCGAAGACGAAGCTAGGAAGCCGAAAACGTTCAGCCGATAGGCTGGGGCAACAACAATGCACCCACGACTGGGCGACTCGTTGACAAAGGCACGGAGGTCAATGTCATTAGGGCTGCCAAATTGGAGGAACCCGCCATCTAGATAGTTTAATCATGAATATTGATGATAGTTTTGAGAGGATTAGGCACTATGCACAGCCTGATTGGCACAGCTAGTGTGTATCTAGCTGTGGCTAGAAGTTTGAAGAAAGTCGACAAATAGAAAGGCCTGACTTACGAATCCAGAATAGAACTGGCCAGCCTACTCAATCGTCAGTACTCAGCCCACTTTTTTTTAGTTGAGAGGAGGGATTACCTTCAGCAGGTGGCTTCCCAACAGGGACCCAAATATTGCTTTGCAGGCAATCCTCGTCCCATGAAGTGATGCTGCTGTCGAGTGCTGCCCCAGCAGCTGACTGCGGGCACCGGCCACAGCCAACCGTATACCGTGCAGGATTGGCTTTTGTCCCGTATCGATAGCATGGTGGCAGCGATCTAGGCTTTTGGAACCGGAAAGGTCCAAGCGGGGGTAGAGCATATGGCACGCCTGAAAAAAGATGACAAAGTGGCTGAGAATGCTGATCGACGAATGTGAGCCCTTCTATATGGCCACGAAGCTGGAGATCGAGCCGATATGGCTGCGAAGGTTTCTCCATGATGATTATGTTTTTGAGTGGTGTCAGCGACGAGAATGCCGACGCATATCCAATGGAAGGCGCAACCGAGGTCCGACATTGGCAGGGTGCCGTGAACTACCAACCTACTCCTTGAACACCGGTCGTAGCGGAGATGGTTAAAAGTCCTTGACTTTTCTCTCCGCATTACCTCCCACGATCTGTGCACCGGTGATATCAAGGCAACGACCTGACAATCTACGCCACCATCCTCGGCCGTCCCGTCTTGTGCAAAGGTAACTTACGCGAGTGGCGCACGCCTCTGCAAAGCAAAACGGCTCTTGCGACATGACCCTCCCAGATCGTATCAACCCGTAATAGAACCGAAAGCCTATGCACATCATGCTTTACCGCTAGGTACACGTGGTAGATTCTCTTGTCATCCAATTGAACAGGAGTGATTAGCGAGTCGAGGGGCTGTGGTTGGCGAATAATATACGTTACGGTACACATAATCAACACAAAATGTGCCATGACTTGGTAGAACAAAACTGAATTAGGATTAAGATCAGAGAATTATTTATCATTACATTGTTTTAGGGTGTCATTAAAGTTTCGTACTCGTCATACCTAGTTATCATTTCGCTCCCGTTCTGACGCCTTGTCATCCAACGCTACACTCACACGCGTAGTCTTCGTGATCTCGATCTGATCCCCTTGCGATCCCATCTCAGTCTCCTCCAGTATCGCACAATCGCTATCAGTATCATTGCCATACTTCAATTTCGTGTCTTTGGTTGCTATGGAGTCTTTGCTGAATCCCTTCATCGCGTAGCTGTCTCCCGTTGCGCCAGTTGAGATTATTCCAGCAGGCAATGTCTTGCGTAAGAAGTCGTCGAAGGTTTTTCGCAGAGGTGGAAGACAGGCAGTAATTACACCGACAAAGACTTCTGCAGTAGCGTATATACTCAAGTTCACTGAGGTATAGGTGGGATCCGGTGATGAATTCAGGGCTTTCATCTCGTACAGCTTGAGCGCAGATATCGTTGTAGTACTGAATACAGGTCAGTCCATCTCTAGATATAAGCACAGTGGCTGCCTACATGAGGCCGAGCAGAAATACAACACGGACACCCCAGATGGTACGCTTCTTCAATTGGACTCGTGAGATATAAACCAGTGGTGCAACCGTATAGATTAGGTCCGTGAGAATATTGGTGGCAGCACCCATATACCCTGATTATCCAACGTCAATAGATGGGTTGTAAATTAATCAATGTATCATACCGGATATGACTTTGGGCTTTGTGGGCCAACACGATCCAGGCTGTGTACCAGTGATATCCCAGTGTTTGCTGTATGGCGTACACTCTCTAAATAAAATAATGGTCGGGAAGATGAAATTCTGTCCAACGTGAATGACAACAGATGCCCATATTAAAATCCAGAATCCTTTGGAGAAGTTGAGCATGAAGATGTAAGCTCAAATGCTCAACTTGATAAGCGCCATCCCGTATAGATTGAGTAGCTGGCTCAACCAAAGGTACTTCATGTAATTCCGAAGATTACCAAGGTCCTTTAGCATAGGATCCCAGATGTGCCTGCCACCGCCAACTTCGGTTGTCTTGTAGCAAAAGATTGCACCAACCATTGCTATGATCTAGTCGTGTTGGTGGCAAGAATAATCGACAATGACGGGATGCACTTACATGGCCAGTCTATAAGAGATGATTAGTCAATAGGAAGTAGTCCCGATTCTTTATGCTCACACCAAGTCGTATTATTAGAAAGTGTCGCAGTACAAATACCGTTCAACGGAGCAGAGCTTAAAGGGTTCGGACTCTACCTTTTGCTCCGCAACATTAAGATTGAACTGACTGTAATCAATACAATGGTAGGTATCTTGATGGAGTTGGAGCGGCCGTCTAGGGGCGGATCGGGTAGGAAAGCTAGTGGTGCTGCCATTATAAGGATTTGGGGTCAACAAAGGTTGTGAACGAAGAGAATGCCTCAAGGTATCTCCAGGAAAAAATGAAGATTTAAACCGGCTATGAGTGCCCTAGAGGATGATCCGCTTACCTAGCTCACGATGTACCTGCCATGTGGAGTCTAGACAATTGCTCTATAGTAAGAATAAATCTGTGGATATAAAACACAAAAGTAGGCCGGCGTGTCGATCTACCTAGTGGCTTACTTGAATCACGCGCACAAGCAGCCGCCCTGTCGACATGCAGGTTTGGTTGCTGTCACATCTGTGAGGCGTTCGGTACCGGTCCACCTACGGCCAGCTGATGAGTGTATACTGATGCTGGATTAATTATACAATAACGGCAGAAGCTACTGTCTTGATCAATTAAGTGAGCGGCTGCATTGTGTGCTTCTCGGTAATAATTGACTCAAGGTGGTGAAGCGTATTCTCAAACCCGCATGGTGATGATCACTGGTCAATCATTGTTTCATGGCTGTTGGTGTGTCCGCTTGGATGCTTGCAACCTAGCAAACCTGATGAAGAGTGGTACCTATTTGCCAATATGCTTTATGTTGTTCCCATGAGTCGCTTAGTATGGACACCCATGAGGGCTGGTGCGACAAAAGCCCATACGCTAATCGAGAAGCTCACCAAAACCAAAAGTCTATATTAGCCATTCCAAGATCTAAAAATTAGACTTTCGGGTAAATAGCCTACCAGAGGTATAGGTGGCAAGGCCGTTTCCCTTGAGTTGCCATCAGACAACCTGTCGAAACAGTCACCAGCGATAGCCTACAGCGACGGTTCTATCGAATTCGAGCACGCCACGCGGATGTGATCTGGGGACGATTTGTTTGCGCTCAATAGCTAGCTACTGCAGCTGTGAGACTTAAGAAAAGGTTAGCATCCCTACTAAGGACGAGACGACAGATTGCGCAACCACTGGCTTTGAAATCTAGTTAAACCCGTGAAATGCAAGCAAGACTTCAAGTGCAAACATTTTAGCCTAACGAAAGGGCGAATCCATCCGCTACGAAAATACTGACTTTATCTCGGTCTTTTGAGGACACCGGAGTGTGCGACAGTGTGAATACGAGAGCACGCCGGTCGCGGTGCGGAGATAGCGATTGCCAGGCATGATGATATGCGCGATGGAGAATTTGTGATTGTGGCAGTACAGGATCGTCGCCGGGCCGTGGCTTTGGCACAGAACCCAAGTTCCCCGCCTAACTTTAGATCCGTACCAAGGTTTGGCCGGTTGTAGCAAGCACGTTGTCGCCCCTGATCTAGACGGCGACGCCAGACCAGAACCCTGCGTACCAAGGTACGCTCGCTTCTCGACTTAGCTCTTGACTTGTCCTCTTGCTATTTAGATAGCCATCTTCGCTTGACATGCCGGCTAATAGCATAGGATGAACTGATGAAGAGCACTGGGCGACGGTTTGGTCGCTCAAACTAACTCAGCGGCCTTCTCCGATGACCAAAAACCTTGTTTCAATATCCACAACCCGATCAAACCACGCGAGGAAGAGAGAGTCTAGATGTGCCGCGTCGCAAATGCTCGCAACTGGGGCTAGGGCGGACACCATCAAAACACGTGCAGGGTGCAGATCTTTCGTAAACCTAGAAAGCCACTCCATGTGGCCTCCCTGGCGTGCGTTAGATCGCCAACCGATTGAGAATGGCCTAGTGACTCTATTCTCCTGAAAATAGGTAGATGCTCTAGAATCTCTCA
The DNA here is from genome assembly GCA_028456235.1 of Ophiosphaerella narmari. Classification (NCBI taxonomy): domain Eukaryota; kingdom Fungi; phylum Ascomycota; class Dothideomycetes; order Pleosporales; family Phaeosphaeriaceae; genus Ophiosphaerella; species Ophiosphaerella narmari. Next base: position 50,070 of record JALNQA010000011.1, on the reverse strand, counting down.
TAATAACTAGCTTCAAGCTCAGACAAGTCATTGTCCCCTACCCGTCCCGTCCCTCCCTCTTGGTACTCATTCAATTGTGTCGCCATGGGTTCCCTTGTTAGAGGAATCTTCTATTTTACCTCGTTTATACCAAATCTATTATTCTCATCAGGCGGAAATCAGAACGAGAACAAAGATGTTAATGGGAAGACACTTGACTATATCATCGTTGGAGGTGGACTTACAGGTCTTGTTGTCGCCAACAGGCTAAGCGAAGACAGTGGCCGTAAGTCACAGGTTCCAAACAATATTTAACCCATGTCTCAACAAGACAACAGGAACTGTGTTGGTTCTCGAAAATGGTTACATCAATGGCGATATCACCACGCAAGTTCCGACCTTTGCAAACAGCATCAATACGCAACTCATGTACGACATCACTTCAGCCCCTGATGCCAACACTGGCAGCAAGACCTACCCAGTATACGTGGGGAACGTCGTTGGTGGCGGGTCAGTAGTCAACGGTATGGCATTTGACCGTGCATCTGCTGCGGATTACAATGCCTAGGAATCTCTTGGAAATGTTGGTTGGAGCTGGAATGGCCTTCTTCCATACTTCAAGAAATCAACAACATTCACGCCATCCACTGCGGAAAATATCAAAGAATTTGGCATCACTTACGATGCATCCTACTACGGAACGAATGGCCCCATTCAAGCTTCATTTCCCAACTTTGAGTACCAGGACATGAAAAATGTATGGGCAGCTTTCAAGGCCGAAAACGTTCCTCTCCCCAGAGAGCATGCTGGAGGCACCGCTGTCGGCGCTTTCTGGACACCAACCGCGCTTCAGCCAAAGACCCAAACCCGATCATCTGCTAAGAATGCATATTACGATCCGGTGAAAGGCCGCAGTAACCTCGTACTCGCCACTGGTAAGAAGGCTACTGAGATTCTCTTTGAGGAGAGCCTTCTATCTACTGTCCTCCCAAAAGCGGTTGGGGTCAAGTTCGTGTCGCGCTCCGATGGGTCTGCAGGCCAAGTCTATGCTAAGCGCGAAGTCATTCTTGCCGCTGGAGCAGTTTTCACACCACAGTTGTTGCAACTGAGTGGTATTGGCCTAAGAGATGTCCTCTCGGCCGCGGGTATTAAAGTCAAGCGAGACCTCAGCGCCGTCGGTGCCAATTTACAGGACCACGCCAATGCATACACGGTCTTCGACCTCAAAAATCTAGCAAGAGTCAACGTGTTCAGCGGATTGGATCCTTCCCTCAATGCTACTACTTGGAATGAATACGAATCAATGAAAACTGGACCACTCACGCAAGCCCATGGCAGTGGTCTGGCATTTCTCAGCCTCAACAGTATCAGCAGTAAAGTTTCTCAGATTGTTTCGACAGTCAAGGCCCAGAACATTCTCAGTTCCCTTCCTGCCATCTACGGCAAGGACCAAAATCTCCTTCGCGGCATTCTAAAACAGCGCGACATCATTGCAAATCTTCATGATAGCCTCAATGCTGCTGTTGGTGAGATACCTATGGTGCCATTTGGTCTTGCAATCAGTGCACTCCAACGACCACTGTCTCGAGGCTCTGTCAACATCGACCCAAAAAAACAAGAACGGCAATCCTATTGTGCAATTCAACCCATTTTCAAACCCAATCGACAGAAAAATTCTTGCCGAGATGGTTCGATGGACACGCAAACACTGGGCACGCAAGGAGTTATCTGCATATTCACCCGTCGAGGTGTCTCATGGAGCGCAATACCAGACCGACGATGAGATCATCAACGCACTAATCCAGCAGAACGGTCTTTCTGCTTCGTTTGCACACATGTCTGGCAGTTGCTCCATGATGCCCGAGCTTCTGGGTGGGTGTATGGGCAGTGACCTCGCTGTTTACGGTACACGGCAACTAAGCATTATAGATGCTAGCATCATTCCTTTAATTCCAGCAACGCATTTGCAAGCTACAATGTATGCTGTTGCTGAAAAGGTAGCTGACATTATCAAGACGCGCAGTGCTATTACCTCAATTTAGTTTGTGGCGCTTATAATAGAGATAGTATTGTTATGTCTAGTCAATTGTAATATACGTTTTTCTTTTTATATCTATCTTATTGCGTGGTGACTCTGCTGGCCAGCCAATTCGTGAACTGGCGGACTTTGACAGGTATCGGGCAGCTCGGCCGTTGCTCCCACTGATTTGGTTTCCAAACCCCCTTGTTGAGGATAATTCTGTTGATTGTGTGCTGCCACCGTTGCAGAGTGAGAGCTTGCTGCATTCCGTCGAGCCTTTCGTCTCCAATACAGCAGGCTAAAAACGAGGGCCAGCAGTAATATAACTACGAGAGCGCAACCAACTCCTATTCCAGCTTTTGCTCCAGTGCTGAGAGATGAGGATTTCTCGGCTGATTCAGCTGGCGGAACGGCAGTGTGCGGGGATGATCCTGTCGGAATGGCGGAGGCTGAGTTGGTGGCGCTTTGGGTAGCCAAAGGTGGAGCCTATTGCCTTTTATTAGCTAGAAGTTCACTGCGCATAGCAAGCTGAGAACTTCAATCAGCAAGAATCATGTTTACCTGTACTTGCTTCCAGTACTGCCCAGCGTAATCCTTCTCGCTCATAAATGCCTCATTGCTGTCACTGTAGACGTCAAGGAACCAGCCAGCGCCAGTGTACTGGTTCGACAGCTTAAATAAACCATTGCTCATCGAGAAAACGGACCATTGTTGTCCGCTGTAGTTTCCCGGATCCGCCAGATGAGGGAGGTACTTTTTGTCGCGCCAAATGTCTAGACAATAAGGCTTTGAGGCGACAGAAGTGCAAACTTTGACAAAGGCGGTTCCACTAATAGAGGTCAATGTAAAAGGCAGGGGCATGTCGGAACTATTGTTGGAGGCCCGAAGCCCAAGGAAACCCGAATTAAGGTAAGTAGGATTTAAAGAGAGAGTTGTGTTAGTCCAATTATTGTAGAGATAAATGGTACTCGTCATGATGTCAAAATTTCATGAATAGGATGAGGAGGTTTTGATCGAAAATTACACATGGATCTGGGGATTCAGATATCTATGAAATGCCTTGTTAGAATGCGAGACCACGAATCCTATAACCATTACGTGGTGACGCGCGACATTGTAAAAGATATTACGATTGGTTCGCCAAGAAATAGGTGGTGCAAACTTCGGCCCTTTGATGTTCAGCTGGGTTAGGGTTATCATGCTCTACTCATCTCCCAAACATATTCCTCCTATTGATAACCTTCACTTTTCGCCGAATGACTTGGTTTCGTGCCCAACTTCATAACTGGACTATTGATGAAATTTTCGAGTCCATCGTGTGTGAAGAAAGTCTGAGCCTTTGAGATTTGAACTTCGTTCGCACCGCGCTTCCATATACTTTCATCATAAGCCGTGATTGCATTCTGCAGAGTCATATAGCCCTTTCCGGCAGACTTTAAGGCCTCTACAAGGCAGTGGGCGGAGTAAAACGCGTTGTTAGCGCCCTGACCACGGTCTGAAACGAAAGTCAGTTTGCAATTACACGTAGGGTAAAGAGACGGGAACGTACGGAATGTCATGGCATGTGCAGCGTCGCCACATAACGTCACTCTTCCACCTTGATTATCCCAGGGTACTGTTTTCCATATCTTCAATTGGTCTCTCAGAATCTCTGTATCTTCTGGTATCCACTCAATAGCACTCTTATATGGTTCTGCCCATCCTTCTCTTCTGACATGCTCTTTCAGTCTTTTCAATCTATCTACCTCATTGTCATGGTCTTCGACCACTTTCAACGGCCATGTTGATAAAATTTGGAAGGTCCATTTGGTGGGATCTTCTTGACTAGGCATATCGAGGATGTTGGCCCGGATGTAATGACCGGCGGGGTGTATTGCAATGTCGACCAGTGGATGTAACCTATCTTTGATGAAGCGTGCTTGATCTACTGTATAAGAAGCGTTGAAATTCATGAGCGCGAATGGAAGGATATCCATGTCAGCTTTGCGCCCTAACAAGCATTGCCGCACTCGGGACATTGCGCCATCAATACCAACGACAATGTCACCCTGGTCGGTTGAACCGTCTTCGAAAAAAACCCTTACTCCTCCATTCTCGATGACTTCGTATTGATTGAACTTTTTCCCATATTGTACATCGAGCCGTTCGGCGCACAATATTCTTAGCTTTCTAATATTGATTTCCCTAGCCTTCGGAATCGGAAAAGCAAAGGCTTCTTCTCTGGTCTGGCCGTTATATATGACAATCCTATCCTCACCGATAGCTGCGCAGTCAACATAAGGGTCGACCTGACATGAGTTGATTTGTGCGCTCAGCTCGTCTGGCAGCATTTCAAAGAGGTATGGTCGAGCCCAACCTAGCGTGAAAGCCCAGTGTCGATGACGATAGACATCTGCACCCTTGTCGTAGATGCTGAAAGAGATACCAGATTTCTTGAGACCATGAGCCAATGCACAGCCTACAGGACCTGGAGAATATGTCAATTCATAGGTACGCTGTAAAATGCAGTCGTAGTTATACCTGCTCCAATGATAATGACTTTCATTTTAGTGTTGGTAGGGCTTTTGACGATATTATGGATGTCTCTTCAAGGTAGGAGAGCTTAGAATTAAGACGCGCATCGTTTTGTACCTTTATGCAAGAAGATTAGTGCCCGCATCTCAACGTAGCTGCATTGGTAGATCACGTTTTCGTAGCACCGGCTCTCCACTCTATTAGGCCGCACACTCCGATCGCCGTGTCGGTTAAAACTCAAAAGCCACGAAGCTGTGGTGCATAAAACAGCACAGAGGATAGCACGGAAGGGCAAAGTCCATAAATAGTTATGAAACAATTAGTATCAGTGTTGCGCTCACGTGCCTCTTAGAAATGCCTTTCACCTACGCCTAGGTATATTAGATTTAAAACGAGAAATCAAATAAGGTGAGGCGAAGACGGCGCCTTGTCTGTTCCCTCGAGGCTTATCTGACTTCAACTCCACAATCTACGTACCGCCTTATTGGTTTTTTCATACTCCTAGCCCACCATACATCAGCCCCTGGCCCTTCCTAGTCCATATATATTTAACTCACATCTTCATGCCTTCCACTTTCCCCTTCTCCGGCTCCCCTTCCTCGTTTTCATACAGTGGATTTGCCTGCACTTCCCTTAGCCACAGCCGAAAGCTTTTATCTTGACATTTCTCATTCATGACTCGGCACGCTGCGGCTTCCTCCCTCGTCAAATAATGTACCTTCTGAGCATCACCACCCGCAAATGTAATGGCTTGCGCCAGTAATCTACAGTTGCTCTGCGTATAGATGGCGCGATACATGGCTTGTTCGATGGAGGCGCCAAACGTAGTGAATCCATGTTTGTGTTGTAGGACAACTGGCCGATCTTCTGACAATTTGCTAGCAAGCGCTACTCCAAGTGATTGCGTCTTAACAAGTATATCAAAGCCTTGCTTCATGCCACCTGACGATGATGGTGCAACATTGTCAAATGTGCAAACTGGCTCGGACCCCAAGAAGCCTGCCATGTGAAATACAGGCTTAACGTCCACGTCGCCTAATGTGAAGGGTATTACGACGTCAGAGTGAGAATGCACAACGCATTTCGCTTTTGGGAATGCTTTGAGTATTTCTCCATGAATATAACGCTCGCTATAGCCCTGTGGTGCGTTTGGGTCTACAGGAGTTGAATCTTTGACACGATAGGCAATAAAATCCTGGCAGGATTTGACAAGAGCGGGTGCACCTGGGTCATATGCAGCGATGATGTACTGCTCAGAGTTCAGTGGATGGCGAATCGATACATGGCCAAAAGCGTCGACAAGACCATGCTGATGAAGAATATGGTTTGCGCGAATGAGTAGCCGGAGCGCTTGCTGGAGTTGCGGCGGTATTGACATTCTTGGGGGTTTGATTAGTCTAGACTTGATAAAAAAAAAAAAAAAGCAGAGCTTTCAAAGAAGAGATGTTGTTCTTTTGTAGCCTTGGACGCTCAGGTAATCGTTGTTTCGTTTCTCACTGGCTAGCTCTTTCTTGATGTTTCATGGCTTGAGTTGAAGGCTAGGAACACTAAATCTGTATCATAACACACGATTCTTGTGTATTAGTATATTTTAGGATATTGGCGCAAAGTTAGACGAATGATAAAACATTGTATGCGTGACGATGGAAGGAGAATGCGCTTGAGGTAACACAACGTGCGGGGACTAAATGAGGGGACCCGGACATCAAATGCGATTCGCAATTTCACAATGTGCCAAGGACCCAAAAATAAAGACCAGCCAAATACAAGGCTCAACCTAAGCTGGCGACGATATTGCATCCTAAATCACCGATGGCGACTCAAGCAATTGTCGTCGGCCTAACAGCAGCAAGCCTAGCAATCTGGTATGACTTCAAAAGCTGGCAAAGCCTTGGTCCGACGCCCCTAACCACAGCACCACCCTAGCAACCCTAACACACCACAGGAACCGGCGGCACACCTCCAACACTGCAAGGATATTTGAAAATCCGCAAATGGGGTCTTTACCTCCTCTACACCCGCCAAAACCTCCTGGACCCAACACCCATCCCAAACACAGGACCGTCATACATACAGGCCCACAAAGTGCCAAAGCGAGCAGGCCCTCGGCCATCGTTGACGCGGTGGACACTTCCGCAACGCCAGTTCCCCGAACCCATTACGCCAGCTGCACTGACGGCGTTACACACTCTGATGCAGGAGTTCGCCAGCAGGTATGCCGAGATGATTGAGACGCGCCCGAGTAAGACGGAAGGCGGTACTGGTGCGGCCATATACGTCAAACCCAATGTGAAAACGATCAATCCAGTTGCGAATAAGATCTTTTATGAAGTGGCGCATGTACATCCGGCTGAGAACTCGTTGCACGTCTATGTTAGCCCCAAGGATGCGAAGATCGTAATGGGGATGGGGTGGGGGCAGAGGTTTCCTGTCACGTGGATTGCGCCGCCGAGTTGGGTTATGGTGTATGCGCCGAGGAATGAGGAGGAGGTGGAAGTTGTGCGAGAGATTGTTAGGGCTGGGGTATGTTTTGCTACAGGGCAGGATATGGCTACGTGAGTGATGGGTAGGTTGTTCTCTTCGTGTTCGAACGATTTGGTTGATTGGTTGCACTGATTTTTGCCCGGATCAGTCATTATGTTTGAATGAGGCACGACCGAGTATGGTCTTAGAGTCCTTTGAGTAAACCCCCCCTAGTTTTGGTTTTGGGACATATCAAATCAGTTCAAATCATTCTCCGATCATACCTCTATTTCACACTGTGTTATCCACTCTACCACAGCCGTAAAACACTTCCATAAAAATATCAATATTTTCATTTCAATAATCTCATAACTCATTACATGTTCATCAAACTCTCAGCTCCAGCTCCGGGCTCCCCTGACACGCTGTAATATTTCCAAAATACCACAAATGCGCATTCCCATCCAGTCCAAAATCGCCCTCGTTACCCTTCAAATTTAACGTGCCCTGCAACACATTAATATCTCCCTCGCCAACCGCCTGCCCATTGCCGCTGGTGATATAATACTCGGGCGAAATATGTCGATACCCCAGAAGCGCAGGCGGCAGCTTCGGAACGGGATCAGCTTTGTGCGTGACCCTGAACGTCTGCCCCATGCTTGAGCTAGCAAGCGCCTGGCTGATGCCCTCGAAGCCGACTTTTGGCGCGCCGTATGTGTAAAGGTCGACTTTGGTGCCTTGTTGGCGGAGCACGCCGGCGGCAAGGCTGGCGAGTGCGCCGCCGAGGGAGTGGCCCGTTGCAATGACTTTGTAATCCGGGAACTGGATGCGAGCTTTGGCAATGGTAGATACGACGTTTGTCTGAGCCTCTAGCCAGCTAGACCAGAATCCTGTGGAGGCGGCACAGTCGGAGCAAATGGTTGTGGGTATCAAGGGAAAGTTGATGTTTGTGAGCCAGTTTCTGATGGATCTTGAGCCGCGGAAGCTTAGGACAATGAGTTTATTGGTTGCATCTGTGGCAACGAAGCCGGTCACATCTGTTGCGATGGAGTTTTCGAACTCGGTGAGTGTGTTGGTGTTTGCTTGTTCGATTCTGGGGCAATTGCCTTGGGCGCAGGTGACCTTTGTGTTGGGGCTATTGTTGTTTCCAAGGCAATAGGACGCGGCCGAATATTGACTGAAGAACTGAAGTTGGTCAAGAACGCTTGCGGATACCGCTATGGGTCGTTAGTTTGAATGCGTCCACCGTGATCGGGGCATGAGAGAATGGGAACATACATCGAGTATTCAGCTCGACGGGTGCTGCAGTGACAGAGTTAACTGCACCGAGTAGAACTGTTGCTAGTCGTAGGATAGAAGACATGGTTAGTTTTATCTAAGATGTCTTATAATCGAAGTCTTTAACTTGGGTGCCACGTTGAGACCACAAACAAGGTAGTTGAGAGAAATGAAGATAGCCTCACAACTCAACAAGCATTTGCCAGCGAGCCATCGCGACTTTTTATATATTGAATGACGTTCGGATTCCGCACCCAGGCTAACCCTAGGCAGACCGGACCCTGGGTGTGGTAGGTAACCCCAGTCCCTGGCCAGCACCCACATGTTCACAAAGCACTATCACAGAAGCTTGCCTGTTCCCAGTTCATACTCCGTACCTGCGTCGTACACCACGCATAAAATAGCTAGACGCACCTAGCAGCTTTGAGTAGGCTGAGCCTAATTTTACCCAATTGTCACTGAAGATGTAAGGGTTGGTAGATGCAGATACAAACGTAGGAGGCTGAAACAATACCTATGCTATATCTGTACTCGGAAATTTGTATACAGTCATTCAGCAGTGATATGATCAGTTTCGGTTACCGATGATACTGTCGGGGCCAAAATTCTGAGAAAGCATCAACTGTCCTCCAGGCCTTTGTTCACCGTGTTGTCGTGCACGGAAGCACACAGGCACTAAGATGTGTGCATCTAACAACCACCTGCGCTAACTGTTACCGATATTAGAAATGTCGTCGTGGTTCATGCCTGATACCGTAAAACCTGATTCGCTAGATTTAGTGTGATCTAGGGCTACCTTGTCAGCACGAGGTCGGGTCGTCTCGCTCAGCCTTGGGGGGCCAATATTTGATATCCAAAAAGGAATGATTATCAGCCTCCCTGTCGTGTTGATCATAATGCCGCCGTCAACAATGTTTAGTACTTGGATATATATAAAATTCTGGTAGTAGCTGCCCACATCCAAACCAAACTTCTGCTTCGTATCTACTCACCGCGATTACATGCTCTGGACTGGGGCAGTGGTGTGGGGTAAAGGATGACGTCCTACACCCACGCGTGACCCATGGATTACAATAGCATCGGACGAGAATGTCTTCATAGGGATTATCTTACAGACAGGGAATAACGTGAAATCAAAGAATACTCGGTGACATAGCTCATCTTGGTTAGCGCATCGGTGGTTCATGCGGCAGCGTCGATCTCCAATACGAGGCTAAATGCGCCTTCAACCGGGAAAATGGTGGAAATATCAAGGTCATGCGAGGCCGCTCCCGCAGAAAATCTAGGGCATTATTTCCCTCGTGTTACTAGCAGGTTTGTCTGCAGTCAGCTGGCAACGGGTGAACATTAGGAACAGGAAATGTCTGTGTAGATTCACTCGCCAGACTTGGCATTTGAATATATTCGAATGTGTATCTTCTTACAGCTAATCGTTCAAAAAAAAACTTCGGCAATGTGCTGGAGCCGCGAGCCGTACGCGTGCAGGTAGAAAATGCGGAGAACACGTGGTATGCTGGAGTCACTAGGGACTAGGATCTAACGGCACAATCCTCTATCGTTGTATCACCGAATCTTGGTGCAATAATGAATCGCATGCACAAATCTGAGGAAGAAGTTGTCGTAGAATTTACTCTGGAGGTACGAAAGGCTGAACAAGCATTTCACTGAATCTGCAAATATAATTAGTTAAGACGAATAGTTTCTCGAGGCAAGAGACTCACTTTTCAAGCTTCTCTTTTCCTCGAACCTCCTCAACCAATAATGGCATTTTAACAACATTGAACTCATCATAGAGTTCTTCAATTTGATCCAGATACTTCTTCTGCATCTTCCGTCGTGCATTGCACTGTTCACACGGGTTGTCTTTCTTGGGAAAAAGCAGCTGGTTGACGACGATGGAATGTGTATCGATCTCGTAGCTGTTTAGTTCCTGAATCATCCGTTCGGTCTCGTACAAGCTCAAGAACTCTGGGATACAGACGCACACGAAGGTGGTCAGGTCGGCGTCCTTGAATTGTCCGTTGACCTCGGAGATGGTTCCCCGTAGAGCCTCCATTTTCTCCACAAGTTCGTCGATATTTTGCCCGTTCGGGAGCCGGCCACCACCGCCCAGGAAGCTGTTGAGCATAGGCCCAAACTGGCGGGAGAGCTGAGAGACTTTCGACAGAGCCTTTTCCATGACGGTAGGGAATTGGAGGAAGCGGAGGGTGTGGCCCGTGGGCGCAGTGTCAAAGATGATGACTTCATACGACATGGACTTTACTTGCTTGAGCACCTCAGCAAAGGACATAGCTTCATCGACACCCGGAATCTGTATGCTGTTAGCATTCTCCCTCGTACTGTTTTCACAGCTTTCAGCGTACACTGAAGGCAAGGTCCTGCATCATATTGCCCATGCCACCCAAGCCTGCCATGGCATCCTCCGCACTCTCCCCACCGCCCGCCAGCAGGTCCTGTATACTGCCATTTGGGTCAATTTCCATGGCGCTGAGGTTGTCGAAGCCGTTCACTAGTCGTGCATCCTTGCCAAATTTCTGATTGAATGCATCCGAGAGATTGTGTGCTGGGTCGGTTGAAATGAGGAGGACAGATTTGCGGTGCTTCGCAAGCTGTATAGCCAGCGAACACGACGTTGTTGTCTTTCCCACGCCGCCCTTGCCACCAACAAATATCCAGCGAAGGGTTTTCTGGTCGAGGATGGACTGGAGCGTCGGCGCCATGTCTGAGTCGATGACGGCCGTAGACGCCATAGTTGCAGATAGAGAGAGGTAAGGCTCGGTCACGGAAGGTTTGTGGTGCGGTCGCACAATCTGGCTTTATATGCCCGAGTTTCCAGAAGCTTCGGTGAAGGATTGTGCACGTGGCTGAGGTATAGAGCAGGAAGGCTGGCTGGTTGCGTGAACGCGTGGGACCCGGTGGCACAAAATATTAACTAGCGGGCGTCTCACACACTTGACGTAGGTAGCCGCACTGCTCGTGCGTCACCCCGCCTCCTGCGCGCCAACACAGATGGCCAAACAGCCACACATTTGAAGTCAATCTGAACAATTGCAGCCTAGTAGTTACATCGATTATGCCTCCAACCGTCCATGCAACATAAAGGCCCTGTGCCATCCTACAAGACCATCATGCGCCCACCTGGGACCATGTGCGACGACTCCCAACGCCGTACGATTGTGTCCAAATGCTGTACTAATTATATTACAAACATCTATTTCTTCTTGCCTTTGCCCTTCGCCTTCACCCCCGATCCATTCGACACAACACTACTGGCTCGCGATGTGGATGCAGATGCCGGAGATGCCTTACCCTTGACAGCATCGAGTTGCTTGTTCTGTTACTTGTTAGCCGCTGGCCATGTATCCGCGTCCTGATACACATACCTTGACACCGTTCTTAGCCTTCTTCTTAACGGGTTCCTCCTCCTCTTCTTCCTCCGTCTCCTCCTCGTAGGCGCGCTTGCCACCCTTACCATTCTTCATTTCATCGCCACCAAGCTCACGCACAACGGTCTGGATCAGTGTGTTGCATCGGCGTCCAATCTCTTGAGGAGTACGGCTCAGGAAGAACCAGTCGAAGCGGAAGAGCGGCGACTCGCGAATCTCATCGCGAATTTGTTCGTAGATCAAATCACCCTCCACACCATACTTGTTAAGCATGACAAGGAGAAAGCGATCCTCTTCTTCAGTGTAGACTTTCTTATTCGTGGTCGAAACCGTGTACTTGATGACCATCTGTTGTAAAGGCATGCGGTACATGCCAATCTTCTTCTTGAGCAGCTCTTTCTTTTGCTCAGATTGTCGAACACGTAGCTCGCCGTCTTCCACGACGTTGAGATGCTTCTGCCAGTTGTCGAGTGTTTTGTACTTCTTCCAGAAAACTTTGGCATAGTCTGCAATTTCCTGCGCATTCTTGCCATCCACTTCTTCTGAAATGCCTTCGAAGTTCGTTCGTCCGTACTTAGCAGACCCGTTCAGGAATTGTTGCAAATCGCGCTTGTTCCACTCCGGGAATCCCTTTTCAATCAAGCGCTCCTTCTCCACCTTTTCCTCCTCAGTCAATGGTTCGGCATTGTCAATCTCCTTCTGTGCAAGCTCTTGGTCGGCCTCGCGGGCCTCGAGATCCTCGTCAGGACCCTCAGGTAGGGGAGCCTTGAGGTTGTTTTCTTTTCGATACCAAGCGGTTTCCTTATCTTGCAGTTCAGCTAATCGATCTGGGAAGAACTGATAGTCATGAATGACAATTTGCTTTGGCGCACGTGGTATTCTGGGCTGCTTGTTCTCAGTTCGACCTCCTGTGACGAGAGTTTTCCTGTAATACGAATCGATACCGTAGTTCTGCTCTTTGCGTTCACGTTTTGAGGGATTGATCCAAGTGAGACCAATGTTCTTCTTGCGTGGCTCAAACGTCTCGCCATTCCACTCATAGGTTGAATCAGAGGTAAACTTCTGTAAATCGTCAAGGCCCAGCGTCTCATACTTTTCGTTGAGCTTTTGCGTCATCTCTTCACCGCGCTTCATCATAGCATCAAAATCATCGTCGGCACCTTCTTCCCCGGTCACAAGACCTATTGGGCCTTTGCTGTTGAAAACCTTCTCAGCACCGTGTTGGATCATAGTAAGAAGTTCATCCTTTGACGCCGCATTTTTAGCGGGCTGCTGCGTACGACCTTGTTGAATGACAAGTTGGTCAAGTCGAAGCTTCTGAGCAGCGCGTTCTAAAACCTTCTCCTCAATTGCTCCTTCAGTTACGAACCGGAAGACATGGACCTGCTTAGTTTGCCCGATACGATGAGCACGATCCATGGCTTGGAGATCCGCTTGTGGATTCCAATCACTATCGAATAGCACGACAATATCTGCAGTTGTTAAATTGATTCCGAGACCACCAGCACGAGTGGTAAGAAGAAATAAGAATTTCTCCGAGCCTTCTTTGTTGTAGTCGTCAATGGCCGCAATACGATCTTCGTGGGCGGTCGAACCATCGATACGGCAGTACTGATACCCTCGCATGACTGAATAATCTTCCATGATGTCAAGAACACGACTCATTTGCGAGAAAATAAGCACTCTGCTGCCTTGCGCCTTCATGCGTTTGAGAAGCCTGTCTAACATGACCATCTTCGCAGCATTATTGACCAGGTGTTCGTCCGTAGTGTAAGGGGGGCCAGGCTCGGCACCTTCGAATAGATAAGGATGGTTGCAGCACTTTCGCAGCTGCATGACAATGTTAAGAAGTCGTGTTTTTGATTCCTTATTGCCAGCACCACCATTGACCGCATCGATGTCCTTTTCCAGAATTTTCTTATACCACTGCACTTGCATATCAGACAGACCGACATACAAGTTGATTTCTTTTTTGGGTAGCAACGACTTCTCAACATCTGCCTTGACGCGACGGAGCAAGAAGGGTCGGAGAACCTTGTGCAGTTGTTGAACAACGGCATCTGAGTCTGCATTCTGTTGGGAAAACCAATCGTCGAAGGCGGCCGAGTCACCGAAAACATCGGGAAGGAGGAAGTTGAGCAAGGCCCAAAGCTCGTGTAGGTTGTTCTGAAGCGGGGTACCTGTGATGAGTAGCCTGTTTCTTGAGTTGAACAGACGAACCATCTGTGCGAGTGAAGACTCCTCGTTCTTGATACGATGTGCCTCGTCTATGATGATATACTCCCAAGCAAACTTTTTGAGATGCGACTTCTCGCGGAGAATCATCTCGTAGCTGGTGATACAGACGTCAAATTTCTCATCAACAAGTCGGTCCTTGATAAGCTCAGCACGGTCATCCTTGTTGCCTTGCAAGACCAGCACATTAATGTCGGGAATCCACCTCTCGAACTCTCGCTTCCAGTTGTCTAGAGTCGACTTTGGCACAACGACGAGATGAGGCCCTGAAATCCCAGCGATGAAGCGAAGGTAACCAATGAAGGAAATGGTCTGCAGTGTCTTTCCGAGACCCATTTCGTCTGCCAAAATACCAGATATACCATTCTCGTGGAGGGAAATCAACCAATTAAGACCCGCGACCTGGTAGTCGCGCATCTGGCCGTGGATGTAGCCAGGTGACTCGCGGAAGATAGTCTCGTTGTGCCCGCCATGCTTCTCCTCGCGCACCAGCTCGGCATCTTCTTCCTGCTCAGTCTTGCGCCGCCGCTCAGCAGCCGCACCGCCTTTTCGCACCTTGCTAGCCTTTGTCTTCTTTGCATCTTCGATGTCTTGGCGGTCAATTTCGGCGAGAATCTCCTTGATGCGCGGGTTGGGGTTCGTGTCGATGAAGTGGCGGAAGAGATCTGTGAGACCTAGCAGGTATCGAAAGCGACGAATGGTATCATCTTCCTTTGATGCGCCCAGCCGATCGTGTTTTTTGCCATAGATACTTTTGCGCATGTTCATGGCTTCGGCGCGCTTCTTGCGACCATCGACCGGCGCGTCGCCTGCCACACTGCTGGCGGTCGTATTTGGGTTGGTATCTGAGTCCGTATAGTCTGGCGTGTCTTGGTAGTACTGCGAATGCTGTCAGCGCGATTCTTACTTGTGTTTCACCGTGATGGCGAGAGCTATGGTGTTACTTACCCCAAACTTCTTGAAGCCGCCTATTTTGGTGTCCCGGTCCTGCATCTCAACGTCCTCGTTGGCAGAGACATCGGCCGTTGAGGGACCGTCAGAGTCGACATTGCCCTTGCGCGCCATTTCGCCCGTCTGGGCTGATCGCCGCGCGTAGATGTGTAGTAGTTGTTGTTATTGTGGGGGTTATAGGAGATGGGCGCGACTAGCACTATATAGTCCCGAGCTAGGTGCACGTTGTAGGCGATGGGATGAGCGACGCGGTGAATTGGCTGGAGACTGTCGGAGTGATGGTAGGAAAGTGTAGCTTGGCGCGTTTTCCGGCAGGCCGTTATTGCCCAACGCGACGTTCTCTGGCGGAACGACGGACCGTGCCTACTCCTTATTCGTCTGACACTAACGCTGCCAGCACTGTTTCTTTGGACAGTGCACACATCCACGCGTCACCACCATTTACCTTGATGTATTGCTGGAAAAAAATACGAATAATTACTTTTCAACGCGATCGACAAGCGCGACGGTTTGTATGACGTCAATATGCCAGATTTTATCAACTCTCACCTGCCTTCGCTGCCAGTGCGGTCGCCCACCACTCTCTGTATCAATATCCTCACAATTCGATATCTCAATCATTCATGACCCAACACCTCATCAGTACTCTATGAACCCCCTTCTCAGCAAAATTTCTCCACCAGTAACCCCACTCCTTCCTGCCAAGGCCGTCTTAAGTATGCCCGCGACATATAGTTTCTCTATCAAACTAAACAACATACCATCACATCCCTTAGCCGCCATCAGATTTACCGTCACAGGTAAGTACTCCACATGCCCTGTAATCGTCGAATTATACGGCGCCTCACCAATTGGAACCACAAAATCCGGGACCTCAGCCATGATACTGATATGACCATCTCCAAATCCAAACGGCACACTAGGTTCATTGGGGTATATATTTCGTGGTGAGGCTTGAGCCGTGGATCCAACATAGGTTACCAGTGACTCGGAACACGTGGAGGTTGATGGTATGATGAACTTTGAACTGACCCAGTCCATGAATATGGTCTTGTTGGCTATGGCTTCTTCTACGGGCGTTGTTTGGCTGTCACCCCAGCCCCAGCGCGCGAGTGGGACAGGATTAACAAAAGGTCGGCGGCCATCGTGCTTGGTTGCGTAGTCGGCGTAAAAAGGCTTGCGAACAAGTTCGGTTTGTTGCTTGGCGATCAGCAGTGCGTACGTGGTGTTCATGATGGTTGTGAGGGGCGCGAGAGTGGGATTGTCCTCGCTAAAGGACGTAGTGACGTCGTAAGTTGATACATTGGCCTGAAGGAAGTTGGTGAGGTTTCCAAGAAAATTTACCAACAGCTGATTTGCAGGACTGTTGGCTGAAGTCGGCCAACTGAGCGTCCTAATCTTCTTGGGAAACACGCTCGAGACGGTGACGTTGGAACCGTACATAGCCAGTGCAGCCTGCATCCAGACAACGGGGTCACGAGCCAAAAGACCAGGTGTGTCGAGTGTTGGACTGAGTGACATTGTGTGCTCGAGTGCGACTAGACCATGCGATGGCCTGTTTCCGTATAAGCCTTGTACTTGGGAGGGACCGCGTACGCTACCGCCGGTATCCGAACCAAGTGTAACATCTAGCCAACTATACGATGCAGCACCAGCACCTCCCCCAGCTGAACTGGATGACGTGTCCTGATATCCATCACCTCTGGGATTGAACGAGTCGTGATAGTCAACCCAATCAGCTGTAGGAGTCTCGCCGTTGGCAAACTGAGATGTGATCATTTTACCAACGATTACAGCCCCAGCGTCAATGAGGTTCTGAACAGGAGTTGCTGTGTTTTTGGCAGGGGGGTATAGCCAATACCACGCTCGGTTTCCATTGCTCGTCCTTAAGCCTTTGATATCGTAGATATCCTTGATACTAATCCTAACACCGGCTAACGGCTTCTTCGTTGTCTTTGTAAAATACATGCGTGAGGGCACAGCTATCGCAAGTTTCTGTCCAACAGTACTTGCTGGAAGCACAGAGTAAGATCCATTGCTGCTGGCGGTGCAGGATTCGGTGAAAGCTCCTTGTATATCCGAAAAGAGTCTCCAGGCTTCATAGATATGCCCAACTGAATTGAGAAAGTAAGGTCCTGGATTGAGTGGGCTGGACGCAACACTGCTAAGTGTGGTATATGAGGAATTCATAGCTTTAAGGCCTTGGTAGTAGACCACTGAGAACCGTCAGCTAATAGTTTGGATGTATACAGAGATAGAGACACGTACCATCAAGAAAACCATCCTGCCATACATCGTCCTGGCTGTAAGTTGTTATGTCTAAAGTAGCATTGCTAGCAACCACTGTCATTGGTACAAACATAGCATCCTGGAACAAATCTTGTACTTCTTCACAGTCAACACTGGCTACTGGTTTGGGAGGTAGGAAATAGTCAACATCGTTGACGTTCACAGTAAAGCCGGTAGAAGAAACGGCAGCCTGAACGCTCGAGACAAAAACAATGAAAGCGACAACTAGATTGTGGAGGCCCATTTCCATCCCCAGAATCGCTCAAGGAACCAATGACTACAAAAGCGCATGATGAGAATACTCAGAGCGAGCTTTATACGTTGGGCATCGGCTAGCAACCATGCGAATTCGGTGTAGAAGTCCACTTACCCTGCCTATCATGGCTTTTAGTGTTTCACGGACGCAAATCGTACTACAAAATTGCGCTTAGCATCCTGCAACACTGTGATTAGTATCCTATGAAATCGTCCTAAGTACTGGCGTAATATCGTTTGGGAAAGCCAAGACGTTTTGCAGACCGGTTTCTGCCACGAGCCACAAGGCTAGATAAGTTGTCGATACTTAGGTCCATCACGATAAGATCAATAGGCAGATAACATGCGCCGGCGCATCCGTTAGAGTGAGACATGCCGCTTGTACTATGAGAATAGGTAAGAGGATTCAAAGTCGGCAAAAAAGCGATTATTGATGTCAAATCTCACGGCCTTTGTCTTCGGAGAGTGGATCATCATGGCACTTTGGTAAGCGATGGTAGCCACGCTAGCGACTGGGGTACGTAGCAAGTTTACCAGGTATACGGGCCGCGATATTACCGTGATTGGGATTTTGACGAGATGAGGGTAGTCTGGTCCTGTGATATTGTGTGCATTGTTATATCTTTGCAGCTATGACGACATTGTCTTCAGCGCGACTTCCGGCTTCAGATTCAGACCAATGGCCTTGTCATTTGAGATCGAATACAGTTTACTGCTTCTTCTTTACATTCCTGTTCTGGAAACCCATGCCATGGACGTACACCAACGAGCCACCAAGATAAGCAGAGAAAAGAATGGCTGGCAAAGCCAATACGGTACTGATCAGGATGTTCCCTGCGCTCGGCGTAAAACCGGGAGTGCCTCTCCTACTCCACCAATTGTGCAACGTGCCAAGAGCCGCGATATCGTTGATTATGGCGTGCACCACGCCAATTTTCGCCTTCTTTGAAGAAAAACCATCGCGCTGGATGACGGGCATGAGTTGCTGAGCGCCAGTGATTACAGCCGGTACCGTAAAGAGAAGGGTAAGAATTGTTGTGTAGTATGACAGGGTCGGTAACATGCTAGGCGGTATGGCGATCCCAAGTGTCTTGACTATTCAGATTAGCAAATGACAATCAGTTCGAATCAGATTGTGATACGTACAGACAGAAGCTACTGCCGTCGCCATTGGAGCATACGTGGACGCGAAATACACAGCATCAAGCCCTCCTGTCAATAGAGTGGTGGTGATGGGGAAATGCACAGTCGCCGGATGCGTGGGATGGCTCATGTTGGAAACTGCGTGATCAATTCTTCGATGAGTAGGCCGCTTTTATGGGTGTTGAGAGATGACTACTCTGGTGCTGCACCCAGCATGGTATGATGGCATAGTTACATACTGTAGGTGGAGAGCCGAACTCCTTGCATCGTCCGCTACAGAGATGCATAATTGAGCCAATCAACATTCAGGGAAATGTCAGGCATTCCGAACGCCTGTCGTCATTGATCTTTCGAGGCTGACACGATTTGAGCATCCCAAATAGGTTAAGTCTGGGACCCCTGTGGCTGGGGATCCTGTGATCAATAATACGGCCGAGAATCGCAACATACTCGCAACTTTTCATACCCATGGATTTTAGGAAAGGCGTTGAGCCGAAATATGACTGGCATGCGGACCCATACTGGCGTAACCGCCGACTGTCGCCTGCGCAGATACAGATTCACGATGTTCGCCTTGAAGGGGGGCGACGAGATGTCGGTCCAATGCTCGAGATGAGCGAGACGTTGACTTCGACTCTATTATCGGATCTCCTGGAAAGAGACAACTTGGCAAAAAGCATACCCGTTGAAGCAGCGGCGAAGAACCATCAGGTGCAGCTAAAAAGCCTCGCAAATGAGTTCGGATGGATGAATTGCCTCAGGAGTAACAACGTACAAACCAATACATCCGACTCAAAAGCCTGGCGCAAATGTCGCTGGATACATATTTCGAGCAAATTCTCCGACTATTTACCTGGTTGCTTAGTTGGTCTATCAGACTGGAGCAAGAACCCTTGTCGGACGACGGCGGTGTTACAGCAGTTAGAACATTGCATAAATCAGCATGAACGCTTCTCAAAACACGGAAGATACTTTGCGCCATTCTTTGAATATTTAGAAGGGGAATATGGTGAGGAAGATAAGGAAGATGGCCCGATGCTACTTAGCGTTCCCTTCCTGGATTGGACAGTTGAAGGAGAAACGCCCGAGTTGCGATTCCAAGTCGATCCGAGAGAAGGCTATCAATCGTCAAGGAGCTCTTCGCATCTCCTACGATCAATTTTGCAGCACTTTTATCGCCTTGAAGATACTGGTGATCGAGAACCGCAGCAAGTCTTTACAAAACATAGGCCGTGGACCTCTGATCGCAACTTGGATCTCAAAGTACGAAGATGGTATGGTCATTACCCAACCTCACTTAATGTCGACGAACTTTGGATTCTAGTAATCGATGCCCGCCATGTGGTGACATTTTCTAGCAATCAATCATGGAAGTCACGATGGCCCCCATTACAACTCAGTGCGCGGATTCTCGAGATCTCATTTCGAGGTATTCGGAACGCATTGATCAACACGTCGAACAAGCATAACGAGCAAGACTACACTTCCTCAATACATGTTATTGCGGCATTGAGCGGTGCTCTTGGTATGCTTCATCGAAGTTTTTGGACAGACATAACTCTGTGTCTTTCCGATAGATTTGCTAGCTATCTTGGTCATCTACAGTATCGCCTCCACCGCAACCCCAGTACAAAACTCGTCATGGACCTTCTTCAAGTCCAAGAAGAGCTCAATATCATTATCTCGATCATGGAACAGCAAATGGAGCTAGTGAGTAACCTTCAGGGTGACAAAACCCTAGAGCGTGCTAAACGCTTTTCCCACGACGCACCACAACGTTATCGTTTGCACTCTCTTGGTTCGCTTCCACCGGAAGATGTTGCAACATACCGTCAGATATCCTTTTCACGCCTCTCTGACCCCGCCGCGCAACTGCTGGAGAATCTACGACGCGAATACACCGACCTCGTTGATCTCCGTGAAAACAGCAATGCACTGATCAATCGCACCATCCAGCTCGTTAATATTCGCCTCGAAGACCACGGCAAAGCAATTCTTGTCTTCACCATCGTTACTATCGTCTTCCTTCCCCTCTCATTTATATCCTCCTTCTTTGGGATGAACTTTTCTGACATAAGAGACATGACTCAAACACAACGCTTGTTCTGGATAGTTGCTGGGAGTGTGACAGTTGCAACTGTGGGATTTAGCACGTTTCTGGCGTTTTATGGCGGTGCTCTTATGGAGTGGTTCGTGACTTGGAGGGAGAACCGGAGCAAGAGGCTGAAAAAGAGGATGGCAGTCAAGCGTAGGGGACTGGAAATGCAGCCAAATCAAGTAAGGAGTTTTGAGGTACTGGACGTGCTGAGACCGAGGATGACGGGTGGATCTTGAAGTTGAAATAGCGTGTGCATACTTCATCGCTTCTTGATATTGGATAACTAAGGGAAACACCATGTGCTACGTCGCTCCAGGCTCGCGGGCCAAGAAATACGTCAGGAACCATTAGCATCATAACTACCCGTTAGTAAGCTTCTCAAATTGAGGGCGCATTCTATGCCCTTCGGATCTGGAACAAAATAGACGCCATCCTAATTCTATCCGAGATTGGAATAAAAGCGGGTAAGCAAATGATGTCGTACGTTCGAGCAAAGATGTTAAATTAACGTCACCAGTAACCCAATTATCAACTCGAATAAGATGAACAGGACAACACCACAAACTGACTACTATTCGCATTGCATACACACCTCATCACAAGCTCAAACCACATCATTAGACGCAACGCCTTTACAGCACACCGCCCTCACTCGCGCACACCTAATAGTCTGCATTCCAAAGTGGCTTCGCCGTGTAGCCCACCACCCTATCGTTACCCAAGCGCAAGCACTGGCCCAATTCCGCGCCCTTGACAACCTTGAACGGCTCGCCCTCACACTTCAAGTTGTCATAATACAAGAATTCCCACGCACCCTCCGCCGCGGCAATGTTCATGTACTCCCAGATATAATGGTACGGAGGGTTGGTAGGGATGTATGAGGTGACGCACTTGCGCGGTTCTCCCTCGCCGCTAATGACCGTCTTGAAGTCGGGGCACTTGCCCCCGTCGATGGGCCCTGAGAAATACTTGCAGACGTTGCTGCCGGGGGCATAGCAGAAGCCGCCGCCCTGTCGCACATTCCAGCCTGGGTCTGAGGGGAACTTGACGGTGCTGACGGTGGCCGGGGGCTTGGGTGTGCGGTTTAGGTTTGAGAGGAGGAAGCCCGAGTAGACATTGATATGCTCGGCTGCGGATGGTTAGTTGGTTTGTTTGGCGTGCTTGGGTGCGGGGGAATTCTCACCGAGGTTGATGCTACTGACTGGGCCGAGGGCAGGGTATGTTGTTTCGCTGCATTGACAAGTCAATACTAGGTCACTGGTGACCTTGCAGCCTACACAGCGGTTGAAGCCTGTTTCTGGGCTGCCTTGTCCCCACCGGTGTGAATTAGCAACGTTCATATTGCCGGCTTTGCGTTTCCTTGGTATTGAGACGTACCGAAAGTCTGTCATTTTGGATTCCAACATTTGAGGGGAGGAACACGCTGCTCTCAATGCGTGTCGTCGCGTCCTGGCCTGTCAAGCACTCTCCCACGAGATACGCTCCCGATACGCGAATGTTGATGCAGTCCTTGATCGAACTAGCAGCAGTAGGGGCTGCATTTACGGCGATAGGAGTCAGAGCAAGAGCGCTGAAGAGGAGCGAGTGGATTGGCATGTTGGGCAAAGCTGTTTGGAGTTTGAGCTGAGGTCAGTAACTTGGTTTGTGGCTCCCAGATACTTTATATCTGTGTTCACGCAAGCAAGTATCACGCTTTAGTTAACTTGAATCTGCTCTTGCACGGTGCATGCGGCGTATGGGGTAGTTACGCCATGTTTGTAGCAGGGGTGGGGTTTAACCCTGGTCAGTCAGAGTTGTAATATTTACTCAATTGGTATCCAGCTTCCTCTCAGAGGTTTGGCCCTAGAGACAGGTATGTAGCGAACATGCATTTAGCTGCATAATTTAAATGGCCTCGGAGAAAATATATTGACGTGAATTGGCGATGGATGCAAAGGATGATCAACTGCGGGGAATTGGTTGCAAACGGGAACTAGACCGCGCCGATGGCTAGGGCGTTGCTTGTTGAAGAAGCACATAGCCGAGAAGCATGTGCAGTCATACGAGATTTGATATTTGTAAAGTTTGCGGCAGCAACTGATTGTATGGTTAGAGTCATATGACCGAATAAGTACTTTACTTGGTCATGTGCTCACATCACTACCCATTAGCGCAGTCACTCACAACTTGCAGCATATGGACTGGTGCGTTCGATCGGGGCTTGGTAGTATTTGTCCGTGGCATAAACAAGTGTTTTGTGATTTAGCCATTTCAAAAAGAACCTTGAAAGAAAACTCGGGAGACGCCAATTGCATGATGAAGTGACCCAAAGAGGTACTAAGACCTTTCCCCAACGCGGATGGTTCCTACTTCTTATCGTAGTCGTGATGTTCCGGCCACAAATCTGTGCCTGTCCAAGGCTTGCACGGACTATATCAACGACCATATGCGATTTGCCAAGGGCTGTCCAAGATCCACTTACAGTAATCGTTTCGTGCCTTGTTTACATCGTATTCGGCACTTTTAAGGGCGCCACCCCATATTATACTAGAGATTATCTATTAATACAGGGAAGAGCACCTTGAACATCGTGTGGAGGAATAGAAAGTCTTCTGCTTGTATAGCCGGCCGTCCCGCGTGAATAGCCGCTTCTTTGAGGCTTGCGTATACATTGTTAGCGAAAGCTACCATCGAATTCACATTTACAAACTTTTTGTAGCTGAACTAACATTTCAGATACTCTTTCGATTGTGCTCGGCACCGCGTTTGGCAGCTGTATAACTTTACAAGTCATGGCAAGCTCGTGAATAGTACGTTGTAGACTTACTGGAGAGCTAAGAAGATGGGGTTTTGGTTTGTACAAACGCACTTTTTTAGGCGCAACCGCTGATGGTCTTAGTAGGTATCGAATGAGGCTAAGGTGATCAAGAAGTTAGCTACGCACTGCTAAAACCGAAGTTGAGCTTCGCGTGCATCCATCTTGGAGCTCTAGAAGCAATGATTGTATTGGAGCCAACCAAAAGTCGGGAGGAGTTTGCAATATACCTGTTTTGATGACACCGCCTTCCAACCTGCTCTTCGCATATCTGTTTTTTCTCTGATAGTTACCGCGATATGTTGGAGCCGTTTTAGGCGTGTAGCTGAAGCAGGTAAGAAGCGGCAGAGGTGACAGTGATGACACGGAAGCAGAAAGGTATTAGTGTAAGCCTGAAGCCTTTGAGTAAGGCTGCAAGGTCATCCCTCGAAGCGAGAAGATTTCTCACTTCCATCAGTGATTGAGGTGAGAGTGTGCTTGAAACAGTGGGGGCGTAGCATTATCCAGGGTTATAAGAGGTGCGAATGTAGGTCGGCACTGCGAGAACTGCGGAGCTCACTTCCTCACCTCGCGCGAGTAAGTATGTCCTTGCATGCGAGAACCCAAGCCAAAACAACCCTTCGTCATCATTCTTCCAGTCTATTCCTTGATGATTATCTCTCTTTTACTACTTTCCTTATTTTTTTTCCCTCAGTTTTCGCTATAACTACAACGAATATCTTAAAAGAGGAAACATTGGGGTATAAAATTCGAGACGAGATATTAGTATGGATATAATTAGACTCATGGTTCGTTTGTAGTCTTCTATATCCAAGGAGAAAACCAATCGAGTTGCGCAAGAACATGGCGGGTGGGAGAGAATCGATAGTGGCACGGATATGAGATAGGAACAACGTGGTATAATATTTGCATATCGATCGTCTATCGCGGTCGTGATTCGTGTATGGTCCTTCTCTAGGCTTTTGTTCGTTTAGTCCTCGTCCTCCAGCTTCTAATACCCGCATCGATCTCATCTCTAGTCACACCATCTCTGATGAGCCACATGGTAACACCCAGGACTTCGACGTTCTTATTTCTGCTCTCGTCATCAAAGAAAAGCATCTCGTCGTACTCGATACCGCTATCTCTATGTATCCGATTAAAGTGCGTTGTCTTGCTACCCGGGTATATTTGCATGTGTTGGAAGTAGTCTATGGCGCGCCCTGAGGAACCGGAGGCGCTTGGTATTTTGAGAAGCTTCAGCATTTCGCGGCCTAGGTCTGGTGCAGATGTGCGGGATGCGACACCGACGAGGATAGATTTTGCTTTCAGCTGGATTTGGATGAATTTTGTACTTTATTCCATGGACATGTGGGAACGCATACCGCCTCTAGTATACCCCCGACATCGCTGTAGAAGCCGTAGCCTTCGCCATATCTGTCTTTAACCTTCAAGCCTCCCTCCACTGCCTTGATTGGCCCAGTCACATGTGTGTCCACCCAAAACGGCCAAAGAGTGTAGTCGAGATCAAAGACGACTACTTTTGGGAGTGGCAAACCATCTGTGAAAGTGGATGGCCACAGTGTTTTCTCGGGCAGCGGTGCGGTCGTTGTCGTTGTCTCTGTTGACGTGGACGGTGCACCGTTGCGGCGGGGCATTGTAAGACCTACTAGCAACAAAATAAAAAAAATAAAAACGCGGTGATGGGAGAGACAGCACTGGCGGAGGGTCACGCAAGCTGGAAGCATGGTATGTAACGTGGCCATTGTTATCGTCTCGAGATTGAGGCTTATCGATAATCGGGTGTGGCGCGCCCGGGTGACGTCACGCGTGAAGGTCGCGTGCCCTACACGTGCTGTGTTGATTTTAGTACTACCCGCCCCGTGAACAAAAATTAGGCCTACCTAGAACGTCATTTCGCCATGCAGCGGCATTCTGAAGTAGAAAATGCTCCCAACTACAGCCTATGCGATCAAAAGTGGACCCCGAGTCTAATAAATCTGTTCTCCCTTGAATCGGCCTGGGCTTGCCGCCGGAAATGCTCTACCCGGTCGAACTGAACATGTTCACAATCAGAATTACAGGCTGGTCATCTCGTCACAAAGGAGATGGAGCAATCATCAAAGCCTATTTGCTTGCATTGATGGGCGCTAGGGGATCCTTTGGAAAGTTACTCGCAAGCGGCAAACTCTGGAGATAGGGTATGGACTGGGATGGAATATTAAGCGAATCACATCCGTTTCAAGTATGCGGGTCTTTATCTCCGCAATATCATGACCAGAGGGCAGTTACTGCTGATACCGTTCCCACACAAGAAGAAGTACCGGTGCCCGGCGTGAGAAGGCACGAGGCTGGTGTTCCATGCACGGCATGGCGATAACGCTCCAAGCGTCGCGTGCCTCGCGATGCTGGACCCGGTGCAGGAGCGCACGCGAAAAGGAGATCTCAACAGATGGTGATCGGATCCGTCACCCAGGATGATGAAGGGTCTGAGATTGCGGTTGAAGTCGTCAGCCACTAAACGCATGTGACGCGGGTGTTGACTGCATCGCTAAAAAGCTTAGCTCGGGTGGCTGCTCAAATCACCCCCATACTCAGTTCACACGAGCCCTGCAAGTGATGCGCCCACAAGCCTATTAAACGTCACCACCATGTTCAGACGCACGCACTCGGGACCTCCTTTTCGCTGCAGACGGCCTGCCCGGGCCCAACGTGCAGGGAGGAACGTGGAGTCAAGAGCTCGACCCGGTCAAGACCTGCTCTGGGCACCTATTCGGGTGTCCTGCCCTGATGATCGCGTTTCGAGGCCGCCCCTGACAGATCCATGGCCAATACAGCCGCGTGCCCCACGGGAACGGTACGTCCTGACGTTTTTGTCTTGACCAAATTTTCCAGGTCTTCTAGGAAGGTGTGAGTTACCTCGAGGCGCTTGTAGCAATTCTAATTCCACGACAACAACTATGTCGACCATACACTATCCTTTACCACCGCAGCGCATACGCGCCGGCCATAAGGCCCTGGAAGTAGTCCTGGTCGTCGGTGATTCGCGCTATAGTTTCAGCGGTATATTGGCCGCTTGATGGTTAGGACACGCCCATGTTAATCTCTGACCAGGCGAGTAGCCGCAACACCCTTGCCACCAAGGGTCTGGGGAACGACTATTTTCACCTAGGTATCATGCGGCAAGGGCACAGTACATCTAAGGTAGCATACGTAGCCCTCACTGGGTTAAGGGCGGGTTACTTTCGGTCTAGTCTTCGAATCGTTGGGTGATATTTCAAGATTCACTACAAACGCACCAAGCGGTCTCCGCCGCCAATATAAAGACCTCGTGGGCGCCTCGGTCTTTCGAAAAACGCCTCTTCTCAACCACCCGACTGTGATCGAAGATGCTCAATTCACTGCTTCTGGCGCTCGCCTCGTGTGCGAGCCTGGGTGCTGCAGTACCCTTTCCACATCACACTGTCCATACCAGCGCACTTCAAGCCCGAGCCGCTGATCCTAACGCCTGTCCTGGATATGCCGCCTCGAACGTAGTCAAGACCGGTTCGAGTCTTACCGCAGACCTCACCCTCGCTGGTGACGCTTGCAACGTCTACAGTGACGACCTCAAGGATCTTAAACTAGTCGTTGAATATCAGACCAGTAAGTACTCAAGATTTCCCCCTGAATTCCGCAACCCCCAATTGTAAAGCATTCCCGCAAACAGCGCGCTGACGCAAGCTAGATACGCGCCTTCACGTCAAGATCTTCGATGCTGGGCTTGAGGTTTTTCAGGTACAAGAAGAGATTTTGCCCCGTCCCAAGAATGAGGAGGCTGCTGCTTCTGGTGCGGCCCTGGAGTTCAACATTGTCGAGAAACCATTTTCCTTCACCGTTAAGCGTAAGGAGAATGGTGAAGTGCTATTCGACACGTCATCGGTACCGCTGATCTTCGAAAAGCAATACGTCCGTCTGCGCACCAACCTTCCCAAAGACCCCAATCTCTATGGCCTTGGCGAGCATAGTGATTCTTTCCGCTTCAGCAAAAATTACCAACGCGTTATGTTGAATTCGGAGTCACCAAACATTCCTAATAAGGCTAATCTCTATGGCTCACACCCTGTGTATTTTGATCATCGCGGCGACAAGGGCACCCATGGTGTCTTCCTTCTCAACTCAAGCCCCATGAACATTGATATGGCTCAAGATCAAAGTGGTACTCAATACCTAGAATACAACACTATCGGAGGTATCATCGATCTTTACTTCATGGCTGGTAAGCAGCCTGCAGATGTATCTAGGCAATATGCAGATGTTGTTGGCCACTCTGCGATGTATCCTTACTGGACTTTTGGCTTCCATCAATGCAAATACGGCTACTGGGATGTCAATATGGTTGCTGAAGTGGTTGCTAACTATTCAACCGCTGGAATCCCACTGGAAGTCATGTGGACAGATATTGGTAAGGGTCCTTGCTTATTGTGACCAAGATATACTAATCAGGTGGTTCTAGATTACATGAACCTTCGCGAAGATTTCACAACTGATGCTGAACGTTTCCCGCTCTCCAAGATGCGTGAGTTGGTCAGCACTCTTCACCGGCGAGACCAGCGCTACGTTCTTATCCTTGATCCTGGTATTCATGCAGTTGGCAATTACACGCCATACCAAAAGGGACATGAAATGGATGTCTTCCTTAAGCACGCTGATGGCACGGATCTTCTCGGGGTTCAGTGGCCTGGCGCTGTAGCTTGGCCCGATTGGTTTGCGCCGAACACGCAGAAGTGGTGGACTAATGAAATCGAAAGCACCTTTAGCAGGGATACTGGCATTGACCTTGACGGTCTCTGGGTCGACATGAATGAGGCTTCCAACTTCTGTGAAAATCAGAATAAGTGTAATGCGCGCCAAAAGGAGATCGACGAGGGAATCCCACCACGCCCAACCAACGCTCCACGCCCTAATACGGGCCGCCCAATTCCTGGTTTCCCTGCTTCCTTCCAGCCTGGATCATCACTTCAACCTTCAGTCAAGGCTCGTGATGTTGAGCCATTCGGGTCCGGCTCGCGGCATGTTACTCACATCAACAGCCGTGAGGCAGGTACGTCAAAGGGTTTCCAAGACCGAGAGTGGTTTTACCCCTCGTATCATATCCAGAATCACCGTGGTAACCTGACGGATTTTACTATCTTCACCAACACCTCAAACTACGATGGGAGCCGACAGTACGATACACACAACTTCTACGGTCACATGATGGCACATGCAACCCAAGCTTCTATGCTCTCGCGTCGGCCTGGACTCCGGCCCTTCGTTCTTACTCGGTCCACCTTTGCCGGTACTGGCCGTAAGGTCTCACACTGGTTTGGTGACAATCAATCTAGCTGGGAACACTACCGTACATCTATTCGTCAGATGCTTTCTTTTGTTTCTATGCATCAAATGCCGATGGTTGGGTCTGACATTTGCGGCTTCAACGACAACGCGGAGGAACACATGTGTGCACGATGGGCCATGCTTGGTGCCTTCCAACCATTCTACCGCAACCACGCCGAACTCAGTACGCGGCATCAAGAGTTTTACCAGTGGCCAAGTGTTGCTGAAGCTGCAAAGAAGGCTATTGATACACGGTACAAATTACTCGACTACATTTATACCGCTCTCTATCGTCAGTCAAAGGACGGTACACCGATGATCAATCCTCTATTTTTCCTCTATCCAAATGACCCGAACACATTCGGCATCCAACACCAGTGGTTTTACGGTGACAGCCTACTCATCTCGCCCGTCACTGAAGACAACTCTAACACTGTTACCTATTATCTACCTAAGGGTGTTTTTTACAATTACTGGACAGGCGCAAAGGTTGAGGGCCGGGGGGCGAATGTTACAGAGTCAAACCTCTCATACTCTGATATCCCGATCCACGTTCGTGGCGGCAGCATCATCCCACAACGTGCGAATAGTGCCAACACAACCAAGGCTCTACGACAACAACCTTTTGTTGTTTTGATCGCACCTGACGCGGATGGTAACGCAAAGGGCAGCTTGTACCTCGACGAGGGCGAACACATTGACCAGCCTGATGCTACTGAGGTCCAATTTACTTACTCCAACGGCAAGTTCAGCACTTCCGGCACATTTGGATACACGGGCGCAAGCGGCGAGAGCGTTGAGGTTTCCCAGGTTGTAGTCCTGGGACAAGAGAACACCGGTTTTGCGACTGGCTCGTTTGACTCGACCAAGAATACCGTTACCGTCAAAGGACCATGGAAGCTTAGCGGCTCTTTTGGCTTCCAGATTTAGACTTTTCGAACCGTTGGATTGGTTCACTGCATGGAAAGTGGCGTTTCGGGTGCATGGATTGGTGTGACAGCATTTGAACGGAGTTCTGGGACATTTTCCCTGGGGACTAGTTGCTAAACTTGGCATTGTTGTCATTCATAGTGCATCACCATTGTTTCCCTCGTTTGATATACCTAGATGGAGGGGTTACACTTAGTAATTAGTAGACAATAATTACATTTCCTTGCTCTCACATCTCGCTAGTTTGCACTGGGTTCTATCCAGCACATGCATCAAATATCGCAAACATTCCTTTGGTTCCCTTACCACCTGGCTGCTGCTCGATAGGTGCTTTATTGTGCAACCACATCCGGTGGTAGTCCATACCGGCATAGTCCCAGCCCAGCTCTTCAAACACCTTCTTACCTTCCGCATTCGAGCCAAATACTTCAGCCACAAACGTACCTTCGAGTCTATGAAAGTCACTCATCAATTTGTGCAATAGTTGTCGGGCTTGCGAGTACGTTGCCGCGTACAGCGGGCCAACCCGAACTCCCTCCTGACACCGACGCGCGTATACAAAACCCGTGAGTTCACCACGGGCTTTAATAGCGAAGCCCAATGCATGGGGACGAGCCGTAAGTACACCTGTAGCCCAGTACGCCGACCGATCCAGCCCGGTATGTTCGCAATCTAGTCTCGCCAACGCCTTCGGATCAACGTCTCGCAAGTCTTCCAACTCAACAGCATCTTCGTGACCCCATGTCACCTCAATCGGCTTGTTACAAGGTGGCTCCCGCGTCATGATTGGGATCCTAGCATAGTCTTCGAAACCGCGGCGTGCGTATGTCTGCACTTGCTCTTCCACGCCGTCAAGACCAATGACGGAAGTGCCTGCCTCGCGGAACTGAAGCTCCATCTCCTTCCATAATTCGCGGCCTAGGCCTTTGCCGCGGAAGGCAGCGTTCATGATGAAGAAGCCGACCCAGCCCGTGTTGTTGGGGTAGATGAATGGTATTACCATGCCTTGTGGCATGCTTGTTGATTCTGGAACGAGAAGTAGCCAGTTCTTTCCTTTGTGGGTTACTTCATAATGGGTTTTGGCATCGTCTGCGGCGCGGTTCTGAGGGTTGTCAATCCAAGTTGCAGGGTTCGAAGGGTATGGATATGCGGACCCAGCCTAGCTCTTGCATCAAGGGCCACCAGAGCGATTTGGCTTCTTCGAGATTATTTGCGGAGCGGACTACATGCTTAGGTGCTGTGGAAGGCATGGAGAAATCTGGTTTATCCCTAGTATGATCGTGCTTGGGGGTTATATGGTATGAATGTGTTGTGAACTTGGTATATGCTAGCTGAATCCGACGGTGGACTGTAAGGAGGGGCAATCGGAGTACTGCGCCATTCTAAAAGAGGCGATGATGCAAACAAATTACCAACAGCAGAACCGGCAAGAGTGAAGCCCGGGGCTTTCCTTTCTCGATACTTTCAAATTAATAAGTTTACAGATTGCGACGAATACGCAGACGAAGAACACACTTTTATGATGTCGGTGTTGTGGAGTCCTTCATGACTCGCGCCGATTTGCACAAATGACTCATGCATTTATTCTTCACCATTTCCCCGCAACACTCCGGCAATCTTCGCTCACACTGCGCCAGAATGCCACCGACTCCATGTGTGCTCTGCCACACAAACCGCGCCCTGATTCTCCGCCCCAAGGATCACTC
The DNA here is from genome assembly GCA_028456235.1 of Ophiosphaerella narmari. NCBI lineage: Eukaryota > Fungi > Ascomycota > Dothideomycetes > Pleosporales > Phaeosphaeriaceae > Ophiosphaerella > Ophiosphaerella narmari. The sequence goes on along the minus strand of JALNQA010000011.1, from coordinate 18,692 downwards.
CAAGCTCTGCAAAACTTGCTTTATCCGCGTGTTCGAGACCGAAATCCACCACACCATCACCTCCAACGCGCTGTTCACACGCGGTGAGAAAATTGCCATTGGCGCCTCGGGTGGCAAAGACAGCACTGTCTTGGCTAGCGTCCTCAAAACGCTCAATGAGCGCTATGATTACGGCCTTGATCTGATACTCCTGTCGATAGACGAGGGTATAAAGGGGTACAGAGACGACAGTCTGGAGACGGTAAAGAGAAATGCGGAGCAGTATGGGATGGATTTGACTATTCTTGGATACGATGAGCTGTATGGATGGACAATGGATCAAGTAGTAGAGCAAGTGGGAAAGAAGGGAAATTGCACATACTGTGGCGTGTTTCGACGCCAGGCGCTGGATCGCGGGGCGGCAAGATTGGGTGTAAGGCACGTCGTCACAGGCCACAATGCTGACGACGTTGCGGAGACTGTATTGATGAACCGTAAGTTTAATGTCCTGGTGTTTGAATTGTTGCGCTAATGAAAACAGTGTTGAGAGGCGACCTCCCTCGACTTTCACGAACAACCTCGATTGTCACTTCTACGCCATCCGCATCGAGTGACCCGTCTTCGAATACCAATATAAAGCGTAGCAAACCTCTTAAATATGCATATGAGAAAGAAATTGTCCTCTATGCACACCACAAGAATCTCGACTACTTCAGCACCGAGTGCATATATTCGCCAGAAGCATTCCGGGGGAGCGCACGAGCCTTGATCAAGAACCTTGAGCGCGTACGGCCAAGCGCAATCCTAGATGTTGTGAGGAGTGGAGAAGACATGGCTCGTCTTGTACCAGGAAGTGACGAAGGATGTGCGGGGTCATGTTCCAGCAAAACAACGGTTGTCGAGGAAGAAGAGGGTGGATGTGGGAGTGCAAACGGAAGGACAGTCGACGGAGATATGGCGAAGATGGAAATGCAGTTGTCGCAGAACGACGTAACGGCAGAGAACAATCTTGAAGTCGAGATCACATCATCTAGCGCCCACCGGGCTAAGCAACACAACCGCCATGACAGTGGCGCCGCCCCTCTCACAAACGGCAAGAAAGGGAAGAAACTCGTAGCCCCTCGGAAAACAAACAAGCAAGTCATGGGCCAATGCAAAAGGTGCGGCTATCTTTCAAGTCAAGAAGTTTGCAAGGCCTGTGTGCTGTTGGAAGGTCTCAACAAGGCTCGGCCCAAGAACAAAATCGAGGTTGGGTACGAGGTGGAGGACTTGCAGCAGAGAGATCAGGCCGCAGATGGCGTCGCGGCTGCTATGCAACGAACAAGCATCGGCGGAGATTGAAGGCAACGATATTGAACCAACACTTCACCCCGGCGCACACGCGACCACCGCAACCATGAGCGAGTCGTAGCGACATCTTGGCAAGACCATGCTTGGCGATATCGTATCGCTAACACGCCGGTACCGAAGCCCCACGTGCAGTTGAGACAGGTGTGCATGGCACGTGTGAGTCGCGAACCAACATGACACTGGCATTCATCGGATGCGATTGCTGTCTCGGTCTTGATATCACGATGCCATGGGAGCATGTGTGAGCTTCATATCTGCTGGCTCATGTCTGTCGCTGTGTATAATTATGCGCTATCACAGAACAAAGTAGGAGAAGGCTGGCAAAGGCAAGATTAAAATGGCGGCGATGAGCCTGAAAGAGTTTGCTGGATGCTGAGCGTATATGGTCATTGTGGTAATTTACTTTAGACTAATCTACTGTTTAGAGTATGGTCATTTGCGCCCAAGACTTTCAATAGCCTTTCATACCTCGGAATACAAAGTTCTTATCCAACTCTTGTCCTCGTATAGTGACTCGGTTAAAGAAACAAAGCCGAATATCGTTGCGAGCAGCAGCTTGATTGAAATGTAAAAGGCTCTTGTTTTTGTAACAACATAACACAATTCATACATTGAAGTGGACTCCACGTAGCGCACGGCTGACCCTTGAGTCGGATCCCAGTATATCGTTTGTGACCAAATGCCTGGAGGCGAAGTGTGAATGAATTGTCGCAATTATATAGTTGTAAAAGAATGAGAGTTGCGAGGCACGCAATAACGTGTTGGTTCACTGGATGCACTTGTTCGCTAGATGCACGCCGAACACAAAACTTGAGTCTGACTCACCTTCTACATTACGCGATAACTCCACCAATATGGACCCGATTCAAGCTGCAATTGAAGAAATCAACTCGCGAGAACCAGGAGAAGATTTCTCATACACTAAAGTTGCTGCCAAATTTGGTGTTGAGCGAACTACGCTAAGCCGAAGACACCAAGGCCAGACAAGCTTAGATCAGACTATTAAACTCAACCGGAGAAAGCTCAGCGTACGACAAGAAAGTAAGCTTATACAATATATTGAAAAGCTTACAGGGAGAGGCCTTCTACCTACAAGAGAGATGATAAGAAGCTTAGCATTATAGATAGCTCAAGAGACGGTTGGCAAAAGCTAGGTAACTCGCTTCCTCAATTAAAACTAGAACTTAGTCGTACCTAAATAGACTACTAGCATTAACTATACACGCTACAAAGCTAATTTATATACAAAGTATAAGCTATACTTTAACTTATTACATTAGAAGATAGAGGAATATAAGATAGAGCTATAGTATATATACAATATAGATAAGAAAGGCTTTATAATTAGCATTACTAGGGGGTCTAAACGTATCTTTAGCTAAGTAATATAGGAGAGAAAGGGGGCTCGTATAGCTCTCTAGGATAGCTCTTGCAAGTATATAACTACTCTAGCGTGTATCTATATAGATAGGACATCTCTACTACCTATGTTACGGGTTAAGACCCTACACAGTTGTTAGATTAGGCTATTAGACTAGCGGCATCAGTTTTGATGTTGTCAGATTTGAGGGGGTTTGAAAAGCAGTTTGAGATTGGCTACTACGAGCACGAGAATAAGAAAATCAGAGATTGATTGAATTGATTGAACTGATGGATTGCAACGATTGGTGGAATTGAGTGAGTCAAAGTTGATTGATTGATTTCGCTGTCTCGATTCTATCTTTATTAAGTATGGAACACCACATGAAGTCCAGAGAGAAGTGGATGTTATCTAGAATAAGGTCTATGCCGCCGTTACCAAGTCCACTCCGCCTCCTCGCCCTACGTTATCTATCTAATAAACGCCATGGCTGCGCAGCACGGGCAGCTTCGCGAACTCGGCCGAACACCACAAATACGTAGACGATGCGCTGAAGGAGGAGCTAGGGCACACGTACGTTGGAATTCCTGGGTTCTTCGAAGCCTTTTTCAGAGAAGTCGCAGGTCTCGGTTCGGCGGCAGAAGGTGTATTCGACAAGTACAAGGAAGGAGATAACCCGCTCTACCAAGAAGAGAGCGGCTGACGGGGCTGGCCGGATAGGGCGAGGGAAAGGGACGTCTTAAGCTGGTTTGCATTGCTTATAGACCAGCTTCTAGGCTTTGCCGAAAAGCATCAGCCAGAATCCAAAACTCTACGCCGACCATTAGCACAGCCCTATCAACCCCTGCAAGGCTCTGCGGCCGACCACAAGTTAGATATTAGCTTTGTAGACGATTCAAACGCTGATATGGATTCGAAGTGTGGCTGGTCACAGATTCCCGTACCTGGAGAGAGCTCAAGAGCAATCCATTAGCCGACAAAGCGTCCAAGGCGTGGCTTGATCTTAGCCGATACGCGAGGGAGGTACTTGCTGCTCAAGACAGCCGCCGCTTCGTCCTTGGTTTCACTCTTTGTAAATCCCTTATGCGGCCGTGAGAATTCAATCAACTCAGCAGTATCGCCCCCGCGCAATTCAACATCAACAAGGATAGCTTAGGTTGAACCGGGAGCAGCTGGGCTTCGATCCTACCATCATCGTAGTCGGAGATAAACGGTATATTGAGATCGAGCGAGACGATCACAAAGAGCGCCTTGTCATTAACCAAGTAATAAAACGGGTGCCTTGCGTCGCCGGTCGAGCAACAACTTGCTAGAGAGTCCATAGAGAAGACCACCCTAACACTCCATCCGTGATTAAAGATTCTCGTCAGTATTCGGAGCGCGAAGAAGAGGGTGACCTGTTACGTGAGGCTTGTGAGAAAGAGGTAGTAAATGTTGCAAGGTACTTTCACCACGAGACGGTTCAGGTAAGCGGTTATGACGACGATATCTACACAAATGCCCGGAAAGGCCTTGATATTAGAAAGGCGGAGATGCTATCACTGAGTACCGCGAGACGCTGAGCCTCACACAGAGAGGAGAATAGCAGCCTCGCAGGACGGAAGCGATCCTCGAGCTGCACCAACGCATCGTTGCCGCCTAGCAAGCGCAACTACTCGAGATCCCCAACAAAACCTGTGCTCATGAACCGAGTCCAAGCTGTCTGCTGTATATAATTGTTACACCCAAACATAAATATATTTCAAACACGGCTACAAAACCTCATTCTAGGAACCTTTTTAATAAGAACAAGAACGGAGGCTGAAATGCTTGCCGCACTAAATTCTCGACGCCTTGAGAATTGTTTACGCACGTGCAATTTGCTAGTGTCGCACGTTTTCACGTAATATTACGAAGAGTTTAATGGTGGGGTGTGTTGCCCCACTAAACAACTACATGTTGATCGCTTGCTCTCTCATATCCTACTCTACTATATTCTTCGTCCAAAGCCAACCGTGGTGTGTTGAGTTGTGATCCCAGGTCAGTGTCGGCTTCATCTATGCCTGCGAACTTGCTGAGATAATGCGACATTAACTTTGCTCATACTGAGGAAACTAACGTGTTGTGAGTAGAAGCGATCTTGGCAGTAATACTACTCGATTCTCTTTAGACAGCAGACAGTATACTGCTTCTACAGTCCTAGTTGATCGCCACTGCCACAGTCGCGCGATATCGATTATCCTAGAAGCATCTTAAATAATGCCTGAGGTGAGATCCACTTCAGTCTATCCCTGCGCGCATGAGGATCTAATACGAAAAGCCAGGCTAATCAACCCAATCAAACCAAGGACGGGGATTATGAACCCCTCTGATACCACATGTTCGAAGCTGTTGATTATGAACGATTCATGTCCTGGAAAGCCGGTTCTGGTCGGATCGGAGTAGGAATAAGTGAGATCACTTCTCAAAATACGGACAAGGACACGGAGAATACGAAACTCCCCGGTAGGCGGAGTGTACTTGTCATGAATACAGAGTTCAAATTGGTCTCGAAAGTTTAAGTAGGGTATGCATTCGTCCATGTTTCGCAGCCCGTTGCGAAACCAACAGTCAACTCCAACTTACTATCACCGAGCGACTCCCCGCCGATTAACGTCATTACATTTATAGCGCCCGTATCCGCGATCATCCCTTCATTTCCTTCTATTTTCCTTCTGTTGCTTGTGCTTACAGCCTCAAATAGATAACCGCCTAATAAGGCTCTCAAGTGCTCAAGTGAATCTGTCTTAGCTTGGAGAATTTCATAACCAAGTTTTGTATCCAGCCAGATCTCTAACATAAAATCTTCTCCTTCTCGGCGAGCAGGACGTAAGCGCATCGTATTAGTAAGCGTTGTCTGTCTCATGTCTACCTCTTGTCGCCTTGTAGCACTTGCCTGCATGCCCTCAAAAAGTCGGCTACCAACAATGTTCTTCAACCTGCTGACCTCGGCATAGCTCACCATCCAAGCCGTTCGTATGTCGCCGCCATCAATAACAGCGTGTGCTGAAACAGGTCAGGCCCCTGCCTTTTGAGGCAGAATCAAAGAGACCCATAAGAGGCGATTGTATCCTACCTTGTAAGTTCTGCCCGGTCCGTACTAGGGAGCTTGAAATTGCTTGATGTGCTTCGTTGCATCGATCTATGAGTAGAGGAAGACTATTGTTTCCCTAATCTCTCGGACCAATGGCTAGTAAAGCCTTTAGAGTTTCGATGCTGTACCCGAGAGCTTTGTATATATCGTCAACACTACAAATAGTCAGATATTAACTATCAATCATGTTCTTCAAGTCTTACCGTATGAAGATCTGCCATCTTGCTAAGTAGTCTGCTATAGACAAGCCTTCCACGTGAATATCCCTATACCCTTTAGCGTTCAATGCTGCAACTAATTTGCTAGCAGTAGCTGAGCTGATATATGAATATTCATATGGACGCAATGGTACGCCTGTCTAAGTTAAGTGGCTGAATCAAGATGAGGGACCAGCCTAATTCAACTAACTTTTGCACCACATCTGTATGTACGAGTCGCACGCCTGTTCGTAGCTGCTTCAAATATTTCGCAGTAGTATGTCCCTTTACGATAGCCAATCTCATGATCCTGTTCAAATCCTCGAGTTCAACATCTTGGCGCGATTCTAGGATCACACAATAAGAGAGGAACGCAAAGAGATAGCAACGAGCAAATGAGCCAGTGTGCTCCGCTTGTACTATGATATTAGCAGTTTGTTGGGCATGATACTCCGCTCTTCTAACCGGATTATCTGCGTCAAATTGCGTGAAATCGGTGATTCGATCTAAGACGGGCTGTACGCAGTTGACGTCCTCTAGTTAAATGATGTCCATGGCGGCAAAATTGGGTTCCCATTCTAGACATTCAGGGATTTGACTAAGAAAATGTTTGCAACGAGACCGATGATCAATCTTTCGTCTTTTCGCTTGATGCTTCGTGCTGCTAACAGTACCGTTGGTCTCCAGCACAAAGCTACGCTCGTTCAGCTCAATGCGCGATGATGAATGAAGAGAGTTATACTCTCTAGTTAACGTTGCGAGAGCCTTGTCGAGCGCTGCTCGGTCTCTAGAGGCATCAGGGCGAGGCGGGTGCTTTTCATAAAGGCGTAGAATCTGTTTGTAAATACGGATGCTCCGCTCAATGTAGAGTTATTGGAGAGAATATCCACCTCCCGTCCGAACAGGATTATCAAGCGCTTGTCAATGCGCAGCTAATTCATTAGACGCGCAAACGTCAGAACATTGCTTGTTAGGTCGCCTAATCCCGAGACAATAGCTTCGTTGTGGAAGGTACCTCCGTCCTCCGCCAATCGCCGTTGGCTGTAATCTTCATACCGCCATATCCACTCTTTGTACATGGTTCACACTACACGTCTGTAGCAGCGGCGGCTTGCGGTGGCCTGTCATATAGGGATTAGTTTAGCGTCATGTCATGAAAATTAGACTATGGATTGGCACAAGGCTGCACAAACATTCCATTTAACGCGCGTGCACAGCTCATAGATCTTGAAAGTCATCTGCAAGCATCGTGAACGCAGAACGCAGGAGTTATATCATGCATGGTCCCCGACCAGGCTAAGAAGTCCTTCAAACCATCATCTCACCGCTCTTGGGTCCTTCACCGGTTCTTTTGAGTCTTTGCCGTTGTTACGCACCGTCCTACAATGGGCTTTTCTGGCATAGCCGCACCTCCCATTGCCTTCAGCTCTCTTCTGGTTTTAGCTGAGTTGTATTTACGCGCAGCCGACCGCCGCCGTCTCAAGTGCCCATATTTTACCTATAGATGGTGCTTTGTAACCAACGTCCTTCTTTAGTTGTCATGCATTATCCTAGCAGGAGCAGCACTCAAGAAGGAAACCGAAAAGCTAGCACAACAACTATCACAACAACTGTCACTAGTGTCGTTTCAAACGTTATGGATGCAGGCAGCGGTCTTGGGTGTTAGTGCTTCCAAACCCCGGCCACACTCCTCTAAGTATCTATAGATCTATCATCTTCGATTGATTCTCTTTGAGCGCGCATACAGGCCATGGCTAGGTTGTGTAGGCCTCGGTTTCGCTGCTTCCATACAGCTTGCTGGGACCGTGCTATGCGTGTGCAGTGCAGCGCCTATTCCTCTCTTTCCATTAAAAGGTATCCCGATGTTCTTGCACGGCGGGTGGGCCTTATATCATGCTATATTCCTATTGTAGTTTTCTTGGATATGCTCTGCTGGGAGAACGAAAGACCTCTTTCCCTGTATTATCAGCGACCGGTGGATCCTTTAGATTTTCATCACACCACTTGTAAGTGCATTAGTTAGTAGGATTCCCTTTAGTCTGTGGTGGAAGCCACAAGTCGCCTTTTTAGTAAGCCTGCATACTCCTATATCTCTAGTTGTACTCACTAACCTCGTTAGATCGTATGCAGCCTACAATTTTTACTTTGCACTATCCCTGTCGTAACACCGTTGTACAAAAACATATCACACTAGCAATCAAGCTTTAATGCTATGCATACGCGAATAAGTTCATCACAGATATCAGGAGATAACAGGATGAGTAAGAGCACTCCGGCTTCCGCCGTTGCCTCCGACGAAGACGATCAAGGCACTCTAAGGAGCAAGTATAATGCCGAAAGTTAGTTTAGGGCACTGTTGAGTCTTGATTTACTGCGAGCTTGTCGTGAAAGTGTAGCCACTTCCCTAGGGAAAAAAATTCACTTCTGCATTAAATAGTCAGTCTATCGCCCTGACGTGAGGTTGTCAAGCAATGCCGGCAAAAATTAACCGAAAGCTCTATTAAGGTATTCTAGATTTATTCCAAGCTTGTCTTACGGATAGCACTGCTAATTTTACAATCACAACACTTTTACTACCCCAAACCAATGATCAGCACAGACAACAGCACCTCACTATCTATATTTGTGGTTGGCTCATCGAGGGCCTTGGCATTATTATGATAGATAATCATCGATTCAAATTCCACGAGCTATCTTACGGTGCTACTAAATAATACATGCGACTTTAACTTCTGGAACGTGATATTAATTTGGCCGGGTTGAGTTAGGTTAACTTGATGTGGGCACATTTTCGTACTCTTCGCAGTCGACAAATCTAGCTTCGACAGCCCACTTGTCTACACACCCAACCACGCACGATGATTCAATAAGCCAGCCGTACATTCCACTCTCCCGCCAGTTTCCGGCCTGAACTTGCGCTAAACTATCGTTTCTAATTAGCAATTCAGGGGCAAGCCTATACTGAAAAAGTCGAAAACTAAGAATAGCCTTCGCGCGTTCATGGCGGGCTCTTATTAGCTATTTAGTCATGATTACTGTCAAGGCACTCACGACAAGCAAAGCTAGTATTAGCTGGAGGGGCGCTTGTAGGCTTGTTTACCTAGCTTCTTTAATATGCAACGCCGCTGCAAATGTATACTTCAGAGATAAGCTTCCAACGAAACGAGACCTTAATATGCTCGAGATGCACTAATGTAGGCCTAGGAGTAATAGATTAAATGCAGTTAGCTATAAACGTTTATCCCAGCAATAATGTGTTCCCAATTTTGTATACACGGAATCATTTGCATGCAAGCACACCTACTGCCTTGTCTGCTGCAGTCTCCTTGGCAACTTTTATACTATCATCAATAGATGCTAAGCGCCGCCGGAAACATCCGATTGAAACTGTGCTTTTCATTTTACAGAAACGGGCACATGCAATTTGAGCGCTTTCGTTCCATGTCCGAGACAAATTTAGCTACCTCAGTTACCAGGTCAAGACGAAGGCGCCTACCTCCTCGAGCTGTTTAACGAACTATATTTATCCATTTTTTACTCACTCTATTGCCGCTAGATGTAGGCAAATATCACGGCCTAGAACCTCATTGGGTATCCAAAAATAGAAGTCGTTGCCAGCTGCAACGCCGCCCTCAGTTTGCGAAATTTCTTTAGGTACAATAAGAAAGGGAATCCATTTCATCTACGCCCTTAGAGAGCCTTAGATCCCTTCATCGTCTGCCTACTTAATCGATTGTGTTATCTACTGGATCCCTGAGTTAATTTAGCCCTCCAGTTCTGCCTTCAATTACAACTGTTCCTCCGCCATACCAATTGCCTAGCATTGTAGCTGCAACCAAAGCGTTCTTGCAAGTAATTAGGTTATGAATTTTTATAATGGTACGTACTAACGTACAATACTAGAATGTCCAGCTATCCGCTTCATATCGTGACTTACGATCGCGGCGAGCGGTGGGACGACCCCACCAAGAAAAAACCATTCCATTGGGCCTTCTTTATCAAAACCGAGAATACTATGGGTAGGGGACTTGCATTCCAACTTCGTGGCATGCCAGGATCCTTCTATTATTCTAGGGAAGAGAAGGTAAACATTTACTCATCTAGGAGTAAAAACGGAGAGCTTGAAATCAGAGCTATTCCTGTAGATAAGTACGCCCGCTTCAAGCAGCTTTTGAGAGCCGCACCTATTACAAATATTAAGTCTTCGAAGTGGAACTGTCAAGATTAGAGCTTAGAGGTCTTGGATTTGCTCCAGCAGGAGGGTTTCATTGAGGAGCAGTATCAGAACGATGTCATCAAGCATTGGCTTCGAGAGGACAAGTAGTTCAAACGACTAGGAATTGAGGTGGCATTTGGGTGGAGAGCTTTTATAAGATTCAATACTGCTGGAGAATACGTTCAATCCGTAATTCGGATGGATAAGGATCTAAGACTTTTCCTACCAGTGTTTTCCACCATTTAGTGTACTCCCAATATGCCGGCCACCATCCGGCCATCTCCCAATCGATAATTCCAGTGACCTTTCCAGTTGACGGCTCGACGAGAATGTAATCCCCACACAGATCTGCGTGAGTGAATACGACCTTGTAGTTGTCCGCAAGTTGCTGTCGATAATGTACAGCAAATTCAGGGCGAGGGCACCGTGTGACGGGAGCAGTAAGGACATTGTAAAATTCTGATACCGAAGCGAAAGGTCCGCAAGGAAGACCATTGTTAAGACGATGATCATAAGCTGGTCCGCCCATACAGGATCCAATATAAGGAGGCTCTAAAGGACGCCCGTAGCTCACTAAGGTAGTTGGAGAGATCCCGTTGTGTCGTTGCTTGCGCTTCTTCGTTCATGTGCATCCAAGTATCGGTCAGAGGCAATCCTGGAATGAGGTCCATATAAAACCAACTGCCACTCTCATAGATGTTTAACTCAGTTACGGAAGGCACAGGGATCGATGTATTGCGCTGAACAAAGAGAATGGCATCGTAGGGCTCATCATTGAGGATCGCTCTGAGAAGCGGTATAACACGTTCGGGGTCGAAGTTTTCCGACTCAGTTGAGAGCTTAAGTCGTAAAAGATTGCTGCGAAGAGTCCCATGGCCAGCAACGGACGGCGGGAGTAGACGGAGAGCCTCTTAGGAGGGAGAAGGAATTATTGGGGAGTAAGGGGGGAAATCGTAGCCTGCTGCTGGGAATGTAGCTGCGCGTGATGGTGAGCGACGTCTTGGCGCAATCGCAGTCAGCCGAGGCCTTCCAAGAGCGTGGGGAATCGAAAACAGGATCCACGGTAGGAACTAGAACACCTACATTGTGTATTCGTTAGCTAGTCCGGTCAGCCTTTAAAAATCTATAGGCAATCTATCCCAATACACATATTCTATAACGCCGTGTACTGCAATCCCATCGTGGGACTTGTGCAGCTCGGAACTTGTCGGGGCAAGCGGTATATTATTTCGCCGGCCCAGGCATCCACTCGAGCGGTCTTTTCGACAAATTCCGGCTCCGCAAAAATTCTGGCTTAGCATCTGCTTCACGGCTAGGTACTTCTTTGCTCTTTTAACCAACATCAATGACTTTTAAAATTTTACGCTTATTTAGCCGCTATGGATAATAATCTCCCGGTTTACCATGTCAAATATCCCCCAGGCACAAAGTTCCTGAAAGCTGGCGGGTCCGGTTCAATCTACGCCTACAGAGACTATTCAACGAAGCTTATTAAAGTTCCTACGACGAATCCAAGGTCAATTAAGAATATTGAAATTGAAAAACGGGTCTATGCCCGCTTAGGGAGCCATCCAAATATCGTTCGCTGTCTCCACATCGACAACTATGGGATTCAACTCGAACGCGCAGGGCACGGAGCTATTCGCGAGTACTTTGCTGAAGGTGGCACTGCAACGATGGAGGAACGCATTAAATGGTCTCAAGACATCGCAATGGCTCTTCAGTACGTCCACGAGCATGGCATTAGGCACGCTGATCTAGGTGGCAGGAATGTGCTTCTAGACTCATCGAGGACTATTCTGCTGTGCGATTTTGCGGGGTCTGCTATTGATAACGAGCCTTCTACGGTCTGGGCTGAGAGCGGGTTTAAGCACCCAAATGACGACGAAAATGAGCATACAACGATCCAGGCCGAGCTACATGCTCTAGGTTCGACGATTTACGAAATTATTACATCTTCACAGCCACACGGTAAAATAGAGGAGTGGATTATCCACCAACGGATTCAGGAGGGCAGGTATCCAGATGTCGAGGACATTAAGCTAGGAGATATTATCACGAAATGCTGGAAAGGACAATTTAAGTCCGCAGAGGAAGTAGCACAGAGCATTGAGCATGAGATCAAGTATGTCATTACATTCTAACTACCTCCTGCTCCTAATTTAAATTCCTTTCCTAGGAAGGGCGGGTCTCGCCATCAAAGCGATAGATAAGCTATCCGCGCTAGGGTGACAATGCGCCAAGTATCCGGTTTTAAAACGGTAGCCTGAGTTCGTCTACAACCTCTTGAAGAAGGTAGAAGGAGTTGACAACTATATCAAGTTAGATTAAGTGATGCTAGTTCTTTGTAGCGTTATATACCTCATCAAGCATTTGCCTTGCACTCGGCGCACTCAGCGCCAGCTTCGGTGATAGTGAGATTCCCAGATGAAACCTCTTTTTCGTTGCCGCATGATATACCAGGCCCAGGAGACTTATCGCAATATTCCGCGTAAGCCTTCACGCTAGCTGAGTGTCGCGGAACCGCTTTGCACTTTCCCGGGGTCGTTCGTTGCCAGAACCACTCGCACATACTTCTAGAAGGAGTCGCTTCTATCGTCTGCAAATTGAGGGTAGTAAAGAGAATAAGCTTATTATAAATCAACTTTCAATCCTATCCTAATTGCCTGTGGTTACGCCAAAACATCTTATACCTTTCTCCACGTTACCAAGTAGCAGGTGACTCATCGGTTGAGAGGGTACGGGTAAAGCAGCTCGCAATAAAGCGCCTAAAACAGCAAGACGCCTTATAGATGCATAGTGTTTCTGCCAGTTTTAGAGGTGATTGGCAGGCTAGATGATGTCTATTTTGAACATGGCTACAACGGACCGTCCCTCGACTGACCTCGACCAGCGGGGGATCTTTCACCGGATTTTCTATTATATGGTCCTATTCGATTGGTCTTACTCCTAGTCAACCTTGTAGCCACTCGGCCTTACCCTTGTCACCGGATGCAGTTTTCAAGTACGGTTGGCGAATTATAGATAAAGTACTAACGCATTCTCGCATCAATGGTACTAGTAAAACGACATGATGCATCTACTGTGCGCGCCGGGTAGCCGAAGTAGAGTCCTGGTTTCGGATATTTACTGCATCTGTGAGCATCGGTTTGTTTCAACTGTAAACTTCCATTCCTGCCTGCTGCCCTACGCTATACCGTGGCCGAGGTATGCCTCATTCAGGTGCACTTGGGCAAGGCCGTAGAGATTAACAAGCGGGCTGCCTTTGCTCCAGGATGCAGCCCACTGGCTGACAACCGTAGGGTCGGTCGTGCGAGGTCTGCGAGCGATGATAGGAGCGTCTCTACATCGGGCAGCAGGGTGGTGAAGACCACGACAGGCATGGACCCTAACCGCCTCCTCATGCACGGAAACTCACGTTCCCTATTAGGAGGAGATGGACAGGCGGGAACGACGTCCCCGCATACCGCAGGCTGCAAGCCTATCTGACATACGTTGCCGCATGCGGCCGTTTGCGCCAGTATCACCTGACCACACGCCCGCAATCCTGGCTGACTCTTGGATCCAGCGCAACGGTCAGTTCTTGCCAACTGGTGCAGGAGCTGGATCAGAGCCGTGGGCAGCAGGCGGGGCGCCTGCCGTCCGTCGTATGCCGATAGTATACGGTGGAAACCTCGTCGATCAAGGTCTAGGATCCACTGGACAAGGACCTAGTCCTCTGTAGGGAGTAGCTTTCGTTTGCAGGCGTTGGCGGTGGCCTGTGGTAGGCTACCTGTAAGGACGTTAGGTAGTGACACTGCATGTTATATGAAGTCAATGGGGAAATAGTTCACTATCGTGGTTATTTAGAGTAGCAATATTGTCATTGTTCGTCGCATAGTCGGATTGAAGTTGCTGCACTGCGGTGAGCGTTTCCTGAACCAGAGGCTGTGCAATTGTTAATGCAGCATCTGTATATGACGCTCGTTAGCCTACCACAAGAAAGCTAAGGCGCTCTTCCGTTTGAGAGCAACTTTTGCGGCGCAACCTACAAGTGGTAGGCATAAGCTACGGTAACCCTAACCTAACCCCTACCTATTTACTACCCCACCAAGGCACAACCACAAACAAGTAGAAGTAGAGCCTCTGCATGTTTGGGTGTTAAGGCCTCATACGATAGAAACTCAATATGCAGAGCTAGGAACACAATAAAGTATTTGAAAACGCGAGAGCATCGAGTGCTTAATATATATTCATGCATAGTTACAACTGATAAAAAGGAACGCTACTATTTCGGAAATACTAAGGCCGTTAGCGGGCTTCGGCTCTCCCAACAATAGCTCTCTCGCTATGATCATGGACATAGACGTCGTTGTCGGCGAAATCACACCCACGATGCTTGCGAAGAGGGAGGGTTTAGGTGAACCTGCTGCGGCAACGGAGGCCAGGCATCCTCTTCAACGGCCTGTTGAACCACAGTGGCAACCTTGATCGCTCTATCTTCATCTGCTTTGCTGCGCGCAGGATCCTGTCCGGGGGATGCATGCATATGATGATCTAGGTCCGGTAACTCAGAGCCATCCTCACCGCTGTCCTCATTGGCGCGTCTGCTAGTCGTTGTTCTACCCTTAGTGATGCTCAGTTCCTGAAAGCCCTTGAACGCAGGAGCGGGAAATGTGGAATGAGAGCCATCTCTACGGTAGCGGACGCGACGATTATGTCCCCATCCTCTGGTGCTACTCAAGAGCCGGGGGAAAATTCGCGATAGAAATGGCTTGAGAACCGTTAGAGAAACGCATGTAATGCCCACAGAACTCTCAATCGAACTCCAAGTTGCTGGAGAAGGGTTGTCCCATGTGGGATCTTTCGATTTAGAGATGGCGACGAGGGAATGGAGCCGTAGAATAGACACAATGCAACCACTAGAGATGATGCCCAACATTAGCACTGAGAAGTATCTTTGGCTAATCTAATCTAGACTGGATATGCAAGAAACAAGAAGTAACAGGTGTGCTTGTGAGAGGCGGGCTCCATTCGGGCCAATAGGTGAAATGAGAAGAACTTACAATCCTCCCAGCGCGAATACAAACATTAGAGCGCGCTTCTGCCTTTTTGGGAGAGCCATACTTTGCAGGACAGGCATTGGCAAGGCGATTAGAGCGAAGTCGGTTAGGATGTTGAGGCCAGCGGTACTGAACCACACACCGTATCGGTTCAAACATTTTCCACCTTTTATTGAGTTGTCCCAAAAGTAGGCTATTGGATAGCAGGTGAAAATGCTGCTGAAGAAGCTCCACAAGCCGCAGAGACTCACCATGGCGAGAATGGTCCAACATACGATGCGGAAGTTTCGCATAGGAAAAATTCGGAGATATTGTAGGAGCAATGAGATTTTAAGGAAGCTCAGCGATAAAGTATATGCCCAAACGCTGGCCCAAAATGGCTGCCACGGTTAGTGAGGACAGCAAAGGCAAGGGAAGTGTTCGGATACTTTGAGCGATTTAAAGATGATCTCTTGCTCAAGAGTCCAAATATGCTCGCCTAATCCGTATTTAACCTCTTGTTACCAGGTTAGTCGTTGGTGAAGCAAGTGGGAATTGAACACCGACGCTCGCCGATCAATACCACAACACCGATGGAACAAATCTGTTTCATTAGCATGCGGCACCCGTTATAAATAAGCTACTTGAAATCATAACGGTCCTGGGCGGCTAGGCTTACCATCGCAAGACTGAGGCAAAAATCTTCCGGGCCAGCATTCCGCATTATGAAGAAGCGAGTATACAGTCGCGATATGTACGCAATGAATGCAATAGATAAAAATAAGGTTATTATGATCATACATCTGCCGCCCCTCGAGAGTACCATGGTTGGAGAGAAGAAAGAGTGGAACTGATGGTCCTACCAGAGCGGGTTGCGCGAGAACTTAAACAGGGAGAGCACCCGTCGTGAAGCGGAAATCAACAGCAGTGGTGGCTAGCAGCCACAAATGGAACTTCCCTAACATACTCCGGCCAATCTAGGGAGTTTATTCATGCTAAAGAAAAGGAATGCGTCTCAACGACCCGTACTTGCTTTTGACGCACTGGACCCTGACATGCCAGCGAAACTGGACGTGCGATCACACATGCGCCTCTAGCCCTAACAATTTCGGCCAATGCCGATCTTGCGGGCTTTTTTATTTTATTTGGAACAGCCTTGCTCGGTTTGCGTATCCAATGATGTGCGAGTAATCGCCCTCAGAAGGTAACTAGCTACACTCACACAGCCGTGAAGTATCCCAAAGTGGGGAGCTGTCCCATCGCTAGATAACCACTTCCATAATAGAAACAGTAATTAAATATAAGTCTTCCGGTATTGCGGGAGGAAAATCCCTGCGTCAAGT
The DNA here is from genome assembly GCA_028456235.1 of Ophiosphaerella narmari. Classification (NCBI taxonomy): domain Eukaryota; kingdom Fungi; phylum Ascomycota; class Dothideomycetes; order Pleosporales; family Phaeosphaeriaceae; genus Ophiosphaerella; species Ophiosphaerella narmari. Next base: position 2,114 of record JALNQA010000011.1, on the reverse strand, counting down.
GATGCGCGACGCTAGTAACTAATGTTCTGCAGGCACCACCAATCGATCTACAGATTAATTACCAGATTAGACCTGTCAGAGTCCTCCTCGTGGTCTTTTTACGCTCGATTGAGTAACCAAGCCGTAGATCGATCGATTGTTAGGAACTCTGTCTACAGGACCCTTGGACTTTCATGGTTGTGCTTCTGAACCTAGGGCTGCTAGGCCGTGTTCCCCGCAGATAAAATCACTGCACATTATCTACTTTCCTGATAACGCGTCTCTGCATATCATGCATCTAAGATTTTTGTTCTAGCAGCACTTGCTCCTTATATGTAAGCAGGGTAGTGATGAAAAGTAATGTATATCCTCCCCTGTGTGTGTATGTATGAGGTAAGACTAATTGTTATAACCGGTTGGTTAGGAATGGACTAATCAGTCAGTGGTAACCCACGTGACTGTAAGCGTCCTGGGCTTACATACTCATTACCCTTTGCGGGGGTTTCCACCTTATACCTGCTTACCAGCTCGCAAGTCAATCCCTTCATACACACCCTTCGCCGATACCCAGCGAACCAAAAACCTAGCGAATCATTCCGCCATCACGCAATCACGCGATCAGGGATTCCATGATGTGGGCGAGTCAGCTCCGGAACGAAGCCGACTGGTTGTGCATCGGCTAGCGTGGTAGGAATTGCTCCCGTGGCTTGTTTTAAGGACGCACGCCGTGTGGATCGCGCACATGTGCTGGTGGAGTGCCGGTAATCCGACCAAGCCTGGCGCGACGAATAGATCTCACCTAGCTTGGTGAGTCCGACCGAGCCCAACGGTCGTACGACGCATCCTGCATGCAGTTTTTAGTGTGACAAATTCCACCTAGCACCAGCACCTAGCTATGCGCACGCCCCCGCCCAGGCAACGGCAAACCTTCGCGGTGCAAGCGCTAGTCTACACCGAAACAAGAATGGTACCCACAGCCAGCGGCCAAGCGCCACTTACGCCAGCAGGTAAATTCTTGCAGCCGCACCTGAGGATGTTTGCCGTAGGTTCTCTCTTGATGCTCCGCAATCGCAGCTCCTGTGGAGTTGGAGTGCTCCACTTGAGCAACGCTTGAGTTATACCACTGCGCGGCTCAACGAGGAGGTCAAGGTGCTGCTGTTTCTCCTCTGACCAAGATACCACCGTAAAGGGATGCGTCTGCAGGAAGGACCAAGAGCCCCAAGAGCTAACGCCCGGGATCTATATCTCTATATACTGCCCTGCCTCAACTTTAATGTGGCGGGGCAGCTTCAGCCGGATCAGGACGCCGTTGCCGGCGCGGAGAATATAGGCTTGGGAAAGGCTGGCCCCCATAGCTTTGTTCTAGTAGAAGCAGTACAAGGAGTAGAGAATAAGCATCAATAGGAACGTAGCAAATAGCATGTAGACTATTAGACGGGCGAAGAACGACTTGAGCCGTATGTGAAACCGGATAGAGAGAGCAGCATAGACGGCTAGCAATTAGTGCATCTAGAGGAACAGCTCGTACGAAGGGCGTCGAAGAACCGGCAGAGATAGAAGAAGTAGACACAGCGAGGATGCACCCTAGTATTCTCGTTAGTTGGCATTAGGAGTTAGGCACAGGAGCACAAACGGCAAGTCCCTACATGTTCTGCTGTCGGATAAAAGGGGTTTGAAAAGCTGCTCAAGATTGGCTGCAATAAGCACGAAAATGGGAGAAATCAAAGATTGATAAGATGGATTTTATTGGGTCAAAGAATTGATTGATTGCGCGCTCTCTGTTCTTCTGTTGCTTCTTGTCTTCTTAATTCTATCTGCCATCGCGCTCCTCTATATATCCTCAGCTCTATCAGCTGCTAATACCTCGGCGATGGCGAGGCCTCGGTCAGGGCGAGCCTCAGTCAGGGCGTGCCTCAGCTGGCGTTGAGCTTCTGCAAGGGTTGGGCCTTTGTGCCTCTGCAAGGGATGCGCCGGTTCGTGGGTTGGCGCCTACCTCAGCTGAGTCTGGATGCATCAAGATTCCACTGGTTTGCTGGCCCAGCTGCCGGCGCGATGCTGGAGTTGATTCTCACAAAGGTTGAGGTTGCTCGCCGAGCTCTTGGCGCGCGCTGGTGCACGCGCGATATCGATCGCCA